>JASSRZ010000011.1:3749620-3769873 GCA_032164315.1 Malacoctenus gilli
CCCCCCCCCCCCCCCCCCCCCCCCCCCCCCCCCCCCCCCCCCCTGACTGAGTGACACGCTTGCCACCTTTAACGGTTTAGTACAGCTTTGGGGCGTGTTAAATACAGAATAAAGCCTTTTTTCTTTTCATGTGCAGTTTTCAATTCGCAGCGCTCGTCCAGCGGCAGCGATGGAGCGTTGCCGCTAGCCATTAGCACATTTAGACAGGCAGACACTCCTCATTTGAGCTGATCCCCTGACGGACCCTGACTGCGCATTTGTATGAGTTGAAGAACTCTCTGAAAAACACTGGCAACCAAATTCCTGATCTGCATGCGGTTTATCAGTGCTGCAACCCAAAAAAAACCACGGCGAGCTCTGCAGCAGATGGAGGCCTGGGCTGTCTTCACTGAAGCATGGGGGAAGCCGTCCAAAAGAGGCTCGGGAAAATTGGTGTCAGCTGTTGAGATCTTCGCAGATTTGAGGTGCACCTCCAAGAACAGATCTTGATCTGTTTGTTTTCTGTTTGCATGTTTCTCGGGTTGAATTAGCCTGGCAGCGGCTCGACAAAAAAAAAAAAATTCACGACTGCTGTTGCTCTGAACATTTTGTTGCTGGAAGTGAGTTAGCAATGTAACAGTGTTCCTGGAGGCTGCTGGAGCACAGATTTCTGTGTCTGGGGCGAGAAGCAGGGCTCCTTCCTGCCTCACACAGGATGTGGGGTATCCTGTCTGGCAGCAGCCGAGAGGGGCGCCGGGGCTTCAAAGGCAGGAGGAAGTGGTCAGGGGATGGAGAGGTACGTGGGACAGGGGGAGGAGGCCCACCAGGCCAGAGACTCAGCCCTGCAGCAACGAACAGGCCTCTTAAAGCTCACTTTTTTTTTTCAAATGAGTAGAATTCAGCCTGAGCGCTGCAAGAATATAGTTCAAACTTTATATTTGATGGATTACACAGGAGAAACCTCCCCCCCCACATGAAATGCAGATGTTTTGCTCTCATTACACACAAGATGAGTCAAAGCTGCACTCTGACATTTCTGATATTCAGTCGAGTGGATACGCACAACGCACAACACTGTATTCTACTCACTGTTGTTCATTGCGCTACAATCCTCATAAGTGGGGTTCAGTTTCCTTCCTACAGAGCCTTGTTCTATTTACAAGTGAGGGGGCTGTCTGAAAGACACTTGCAAATCTTGACTTCAGAAGTATGTGCAGTTGGCTCCGGGAGACGCGCCCTGTTCCACTGGCATCTGACTCATGTAATAGTCAGCAGCGAATGTGTCAAGAGGCATGCATGCTGGACACACACACACGCACACACACACACACACACACACACACACACACATACACACACACACACACACATGCACAGAGCGCAAACAAACAGCAGACAAACTGAAAGTGTGAAAGAGCAAAAAATAGAAAGAGCAAGGGATAAATAAAGCTGGAGGAAAAGAGAGAAATTTCCTAATTATACATGTAACAGTAAAGTATGGGTTTGAAAATCATTATGCTCTCCTGTAATTTCAAACGTGTCTCACAGGCCGAGTTGCACTCGATCAAAGGGGCCAGCGTGGAGAGAAGTGGAGAAGGAATCAAGTAATTATCACTTAAAAGATGAAACGTCTTTGCTTGTCTTTGCTGTAAACCCTTTTCCTCTCCACATGTGTTTGACATTAGCTGTCCTGCACCCCACATCGGTGAAGACATTTGAGGACCACTAACTGAGCCTGACTCAAAGGAGGCCTGAGGCTCAGGGAAAACCTATTTATAGACCCAGGTCACAATGAGCTGCGGCTAATGAGTCAGATTCATCGCAAAATGGAAAAGGCAGTGGAAAAACACAAAAAAAAGCTGAATTGCATGAGGAAGTACTGCAGCACAGTGAAACAAGAGGGAGCACAGATGTGTTTGTGGAGGATTTTGTATCAGTGAGAGAAACTCTGACATTTAGAATGAATAAATGAAGAAAAATTATCTTACAAATTCTCAGATTCTTACTATTTTGCAGTGAACTGATGCAACTAGATACACCAGGTTATTCTAATGTTGCAGAGTTGCATCCTTTAAGCTTGATCTGGAAAACGTAACAGACTTGTCGGCAACTCATGGACATTTTTTCACCTTTCTTTCATGTTGCGTGATTTAGTAAAGCAACCTTTCGAGTCGTTTGACACCAGCCTCACTGCCCCCAGCAGCTGGCGCGACACCTGGATCAGATGATCATGAAGGGGAAATCTGTGACCAACTGAATCCAGCTTGTGCAAACTGAGTCTTCAGAGCTGTGTGAAGCCTGAGCCCTCTCCCCAGATGAGCTTCCTAAACATGTGGTTAACCTCATTATTTGACACTTTGGCAACAATTTATGTGAGCAGCCAACTCGCGATGTTTTATACGTGACAGAAAATGCAGCCAAACATATTAAATCGCAGTTTAAAACCGCCTTGAATGAGAAAGTTCTTATGTTATCATGTTTTGGCAGACATCGTGGCAGCTGGTGGGAATCCACTGCAAGGTTGAGTGTACTTGTTTGTCTGGAAGTACCTGAACCAGTTCATGCTGGGAAGTCACCATCCTCAGAAGTCCCCACAGTAAAAGCCTTGAGGTACAAATGTATTAAAACACACTGGACAGTGAACTCGACTGAGCCAGAGAAGTAATAATATACGTTCTTTCACTTTCAGCTTCAAAACCCAGCAGAGTCACGCGGTGCGGCTGAAATACTTGGCCGGGCTCTTATTTTGGTCTGTGGCTCAAAGATGGAGGAGTGAGTGTTCACATGAGCGAAAACGTTGGAATAACACAAAAGCCCCTGGTGCCAGAACCTCCTCATAGATCCTGCCAGGGTGTCAACATGCCCCGCAAGAATGTGCTGAGCTCCGCTCTGGCCAGGGGTCAGTCGAGTGTATGTTTGCGAGCCGGGATACGTTTCTATCCGTGGGATTCACTATCTGTGCGGAGGCGTGTGAGCAAGGGGATTGGGGGGTGGGGGGGGGGTGAGTCAGTCAGGCCAGGCTGTCAAAAAAAAAAGAAGAAGCTTGGAGACACGAGTCAAGAGGAGCTCAGGTTGAAGGGGCTGTTTGTTGCCGTGGAGGCCAAGCGCTGACCAACGGTAACCAATACAGGCGGTTAAAATTTAATAAAACGTTGCGGCTGCTGTCACTGGACTGCAATGTGAGTAATGACACCAGTTTCATGCCATCATGTGTGCAGCCATGCTGTGAAAACAGCCATGAGAAAGAGTATTATAAGCCAAATATCATGAGCTATTTTGATGATTTAAAGTCACGGTGTAAGATGCGTTTGGGCAACGCCAAGTCAACTTTCCCTGTTTTAATGATGGAAAAACTGTTTGTGGTATGATTCAATGGATTTGTAAAGAAAGCCTTAATCTTTATATTTTCTCAGCATGTTGGTAAATGAGAAAACAAAATGCCTGTTTGTAAAATGAGTGTGAAGGTCAGATCTCATCAACTCCACAGGCACAAAATTCAGACTGAAGTTTCCCAACTCATATCCCTGAAGTGTAATGAAAAGCATCGACTCAATTTGATCCGTCACACTGTCCTTCACTGCAGGAAGTTTTTTCTAATTAATGACAACACTGCAGAAACCATTTGGTTCCACAATAACATGCAGATTAAAGAAACACAGCTACAGGTACTAATAATGCAAGTAAGAGGTTGAATGCATTTTACACTCACTTCAGATAGGTGAATCCACTCTGTAAACTATCAGCTCAAAGTGCTTATGGCTTGAGATCTGGTTTTTATTGATCACAACACATCACCCATGCAACTTAAACCAGTTCTTTTTTAGCACTGTTGCATCTATGTATATATCAGAGGTGCAAATGCTGCTTCCACTGTGCTTTGAACATCTCTGCTCCAGCTGTTAGACAGAGCCCAACATCTCTCGGCAAGCTCTCAGTCTGACCGTGACCTCTGACCCTGCTGCAGAGGGAGAACATTCTCCCATAATTGTCAGTAATTGCAGTGAAATCTTGAGGAATATGATCATGTGTAATGTGGGCATTTAGAACCCTCAGTTGCTCCCTTTGTGGGTCATTCAGACATGCTAAATGCAGTTAAATAGGTAACATATTCTGCAGGTGTGCAGACGTATCGGTGCCGCAGGTGCCCTGCAGCAAGTTGCACGATGATCTGCTTCTCTCACAATATGTAAATCCCACCTTCATCCTGTTTATGGGAACTGGGAGTGGAATTTTTCAGCTCCATTTTGTTCAGCAGCTGTTGCCCAGAGCGGCAGACGTCCCGGCCGGCGGTGCCTCTGCAGGCCAAACTCGGCCCACACACTGCGGGGATGAGAAGTGGCACAGTGAGCATGCTGAGCAATCCCATAATCCCCCTCTGCGACACGGTGACAGCCCGTCTAAAAAAAGGTAGCGGATGTGCTTCTCTTCCCAAAGTTTGTGTTTGTTTGACCCACATTTGGACTTTTTTTTCCTGCGCTTGGGGCAAACACAACAGTGAGATTCACTAGTGAGAAAATTGCACCCTCTCTTTGGGGTGACGGCGATCTTGCTCAGGTGAAGAGGGGAAAAGAGGTCCGTGTTTGTCACAGAGGGGAAATACAGTAACTGCTGTTAGGGATGCTGCTCAGAGACACAAAGACTGATTCACAGGGCTAATGGGAACATGTGGCGAACACATGGAGCTGCTCGAGCAGAGCGAGAGCCACGGGCTGCAGAGGCCCACTGAGACCTGGCTACAAACAACCACTACACATACACACACACACACACACACACACACACACACACACACACACACACACACACACACATGCACACACACAAATCACCGTGTTCTTGCACATTCTCCTCTCTTTACAAGGGGTCGCAGGTTCACGCCATAACTTGGAGTTTCCAGGTAGTGCTCAGTGTGTGTGCACGTGAGCATGTGTGTGGGATGTGGTGATGAGGGATATCCGGTGCCAGCATGTGAAAGTGTCGCAACACAGAGGCTGATTACAGCTAATTGCCGAGATAAAGTGGAACAGAGGCTGTCATTCAAAGACCCCCAAACACGCCACCGACACACAACTCCTCCCACACATTTGTGGCACGTCTGTTTTTTTTTTTCTTGGATCGAAACGAGGGCCCTCTTTGCACCTCACCCATTTATTCCTCTGGCTCTCTAACTCTTGGCAAGGCCTTATCTGCAGCTCAGAGACCTCTGCAACATGACTGAGAGGCTGTTGGATTGGATTTGAGCTGGCCCCGGCTCAGTACTGCTGAGGCTGCTTTTTTCAGCTGTGGGGTTTTCCCCCTCGCTGTGGTATTGATGGAATCCTAAAGATGCTTGCAGCCAGATGTCTCAAAGACACCAAAGAAGACAGAGGGCTCGAAAGAAGCAGCTCGCTGCCTCACGTGGAGCCGGCAACACGGTTGAGCTCTCCCTTTTGGCTTGCAAAGAGAGGAATGCGTGCATCCTGATCTCCGGGGACTTAAAGGCGAGCAGGAGCTCATACACACATTTCAGCCTAAAATATTGTGACATAAATAATAAGAGGAATGCCATGAAGCTCGGAATAAGCCCGCGGTGTTATTCTGTGTGCTGCGAGAGACAACCCAACAACAAATTCACCGGCACCCAAATCTGCTGCAGCTGTGAGAGCAGCAATAAAAGCTGGAAATGACTCGAGCTGTGTTCAAGGCACAAATGATTAAAAGCTTTGTTTCCAAGACAGCCACCAGACTGCACAAAAAAGATGAAGAGCGAGCTTGTTTATACCAACTTCACCCGACTGCTGTGGCACGAGTGAGACCAAATCGTGCGAGAGCAATCGGCGGTGGCACGGGCAGGCTGATAAGTCCTGGTTGCATTCCTCTGGCCTTTTTTTCCCCCTAGGTTATCGTCTTTCGCATATGTTCTTTCACCCCCTCCACATTTTTAATGCCTCATCCACCTCCTCTGTCTCTCCCGCTGACCCTCTTTCCTCTCAGTCCTCTGTTCTTTCTCCCACAGAGCAGCTCTGGGCAGACAGGAAGCACGGCCCGCTCTGGGTTGGGCCCATCACTGCAATGTTTATTGTCCTAACCTTAGAAAATTAGCATTGTGCACATTGAGTCCAAAGTCAAGGGCATCCGAGCTGCTGGAGGGTGCCGGGGAGGGGGAGGAAGCAAAACAGGACCAGACCGCGTTGTATATTTGTTTAGCGAGGGGGGTGTGGAGCTGCCAACAGGCAGAGGGAAGATCGGGAGGGTGAGGAGGGGCTCGGCAAGGCCAATTGTTCCTCCGATTGTGCGCCGACACACTTCACCCTCATTGTCTCTTCACTCACTTCCTTTCACGTTTCAGGAACAACTTGACTCACCAGAGAGGATTTTACAGATGCATTTCCTCTTCCCGACACAAACCTCTGAACCGCTTTATACGTGTGAAATGGCGGACATGGACAATGAAAAAAAAAACTTGCACGCTTTTTTGGCTCGGCTACTTTGCGGCAATAAAAAGGGAAGTTAACAGCTGAAAGTGTGTGTTCTTCCTTTGTAAAATGCCATGCAGAGCAGTAAAAGTTCCTCTCCGCCACAGCAGCGGGAAGCAGGAGGCTGCAGGAATGTGCTCTGTCCACACACAGCGAATCAAGAAATACTTGCAGCTCCGAGGAGGCGCGAACTCATACGGAGGGGGAAATAAAAATACCTCTGTGGTACTTTGTGTGTGTGACACCAAACCAGTTCACCAACCTATCAAATCACACATTATATATGTGCTTGTATATGGTCATTCTGCTCTTTTAGAGATCTGTTCTTTTAAAGGTCTGCTCTTTTAGAGTTGCACCCTGTCCACACACATCTGTGCAGTTCCTGTAATGTCTAAATTGTTATGATGTGTGTTTGAAAGAAATATGTCATGCATTGTGATTGAAGCTGCTTCACTAACCTTTGGATATTTATATGTTCCATGTTGTCAAACAGTTGCTTTTGCGTCCTGCTGTGCTGCAGTAACACGAGCGTTCATTGGGAGTCATTTTTCTTGCCACATCATTAGTTCGCCACTAAAACCGTCATGTTTATCGGCTATTTGCAAATCTGCTGAATGAAGCCCGCAGCTGCTCTGTCAGAGTTTGGTTCCCTGCTTGTGTGTGAGCCTGGAAACAATGTTGAGAGGTTGCAAATGAAATGGTAGCACATGAAATACTGTTGTTTTATTCAATGGAATGTTAATATCTTAAAGAACTGTGTCTTTTATTTCAATTTTCGTTCACTCATGTCCACTCTTTCAAACGTGAGGTGCCACACATTACACGACTGACTTACAGCGTTTTGTGCCTGCAGTTTCACTCAGTGACACTTTTCCTGACATGCTTTTTTTTTTTTTCTTCGTCTTTCCAGATTTGGCTCAACCTGCAATTTTCTGTGAGTTAAAATCAGGGCTGCAATAACTTTAACGACGGCCACCACCAAAAAACAGCCGTGGAAGCCAGAAGTCAAAACGAGCGTATCCTTTGGCTGCTTCGCCTGCGTAGCAGACAAGGTGGGGCAATTAATATAAGCCTTTAATTTGTCTTAAATACACACTTTCCCTTCATTTGCTTCAATCAGGAACATGTGGAGGTGTGTTTGTTTTAGAGACTGTTGATTCACACAAAACAGTAAAGCAGCAGAGAAACTTCTCCAGTGTTTTGTAAACCAAGTCAAATGTCACCGGTTAATGCAGTTAAAGCTAATTCCCATGGTTTGTGGTATTATGAAAAGCCAAATGCAAGAGCCCAAAGGTGGCCAGTAGGAAAGAGTATTTGTATTCATTGGGAGCCAAGAAATTATCTGTCTCATTAGGTGAAGAAAAGCGTTTCGGTTTGGTGTTGTGACCGTTCGGTAAAGGCTGTAAAAAAAAACTCAGAGAACTGAGCTCCCCGGTGTCCCGCTTCTCTGAAATTAAAGCCGATTTTCTGACTGAAAAAGTGCAAACGGAGAGAGAGCGACAGAGTTCAGCAGCAGAACACTGGCTGTGCTCGGATTAGTTACGCTCTAACCAGCCAAAAGTGGAAAAACTCCACATCAATGCAGCAATTTTCTCTCCCAAAAAGAATTGGGAGGGAAATAAAACAAATGGCGTGAAGAGTCAGCGACAGATCGCCTCATTAATGTCAGAGATAAGGAGAGTGAATATGTGGAGCTGCAAGTTACAAACTCTGATCGTGGTGCGGATGCTAGCTTCTCATGTGGGTTAATTCCTGTTTGGTTGCATTCAGTTAACACTGAAAGAAACATCTATGCACATAAATCCCTCAGTGGTGGCCGGGCTCTTGTCCAAATCAGATGTTACACAGAGTTTCACGCTTGTGCCTCTGAATTTGCCAAGAAGGGGAAAAGAAATCACAGGGGGGCGGCCACACAACTCGAGTGCAATCAAACTTTAAGGAACTGAACGAGTGTACGGTGTGACATCCAAAGAGACTCGCTCAAGCGGGATTAGAGCTGCAGTTGTTTTGCTCCCGGTGAGGGCCATAGCTGGGCAAGCCATGCATGACAAATCCTATAGATGTAAATGATGGAGCACCGTGAGGATTTAGCTGTACAGGGCCTGAAGGCCTGGCACCCGGGGGGAAAGGGGGGGGGGCTCTGCCATTTCATCCACTCTGAGTTCTGTGACACTAATCAGGAAAATCTCCCTGAAGTGGAGAACTTGAGATGAAACCACGAAATGTCTGGAAGGAGTTGACTCCAGGGGAAAAGCCGGGGTAAGGTAAGATATGGCACCCGGGGCCTGGGCCTAATCTTGAGTGCAGCGGCGGTTATGAAGGGCTGCCCCAGATAAAGGCGCTGATTATTGTAAATATAGGCTCTGGTGTCTGATGAATCAGCCAGCCTGGCTATCAAAACAAGGTTCAGCGCCTGGGAAAAAAGAAAAAATATGGTGAGCGGCGGTGGCAAAGGATAACTCGGGACCTGCAAGAATGTGTGCGTCTGGAGCCTTCGCCCCAGCTGTCCTGCCACTCTCCAACCTCTGTGAATTTTTTTTTTGCCGTTGGGTTGCGCGGGGACGGGAATGCTTTTCATGTTGCTGCTTAGGAACCGGAGTGGAAGTATTAAAGCAATTCAAAACATGACCCTAATTTATTAAAAGTCATCTGTTTCCTATAAGAGAGTGCTAATTAATGACCACGGCCAGAGGGGGAAATGAGAGGCTGCTTGGATGAGAGGGAGGGAGGGAAGGAGGGAAGGAGGGAAGGAAGGAGGGAGGGAGACGTTTGTGTGGCTGGAGGGAATTAGAGGACACTGAGATGCTGTACTCTACTAACTGTCACATGTTTCGAGCGGGATTACGGCTGGAGTTTAGACGAGGGAGGGGGGGCGCACTCGAAAATCATTTGCACTTTCACAATGTTTTGATTAAAACCAATTTGCTGTATTTGTTTGGTGACTGGAAAAGCAGCGTAAACAAAGGCGAGGGTGAGTTTCCTCCGTGTTTACTTTAACGTGGAGGGAACAGCATATGGCTGTGTACCACTTATGACAGCAATTTTCTCAATCCCTGCGAGAAGCATGGAAATGATTAAAGCAAAAATGTGCACTGTGGTGGTCACAGTTATTCTGGCAATCAGCGAGAGGAAGAAAAAGCCTTGACTTTTTTTTCCACCTCTTCCTTGACATTTTTCTTGCACCTGGACTCATCCTGATCAAAACAGTAACATTTCAGGTCAATTTCATGCATTTAAATAGTTTTTTGCACTTCTAGTTTCTGCATATTCGTGCTCAATTCCAAACGATCAGATACCAGCGTGGGTCTCAGGATATGACTTATCGTTTTTGCTGCAAAAAAGAAGGAACTGCAGAAGACATCAGGTGGGTAGAAAAGGAGAAACGACCTGGAGACTCGCTCCTCAGACAATCATCAGGAGGAGGAAGTCGACTTCTCCACAAATTGGATATCCTAGATTAAATCAGCATCTGAGGTCTCGACGACCCCCCTCCCTAAATCAGCAGACTCCTCAGCGTCAGGTAGCAAAGAAAAAGCCCTCTTCCCTTTTCCACGTCTCTGAGCAAACCTCGGACCACTCGCGCCCCACCGGCTGCTGACCGCTAGAGTCTGTGTTTGCACAGCTGCTGCTTTCCCGGCTTCTCTTCGTATTGCGAACCATTTTCATACACTCCTACTACATGAGAGAATAACATGACAGAAGCCCCCCTGCCTCTTCCCCCACTCCAGGTATTGCGGCCTGTCTTCGACAGTGAGAAGTAACGGAGCTCCTGGGTGACCACGGCCTGACCGAGCCCCCCCCGCCGGATGTCCGCTCTCTGTGTTCCCCCCGGACACGTGGCTGTTGATGAAGGAATCTAAGGACGTCCTCGATTCGAAGTGTGGCCATTTTTTTCCTCCTTTCTTTTCCCTCCTTCAATCTAATAAAGGGCTCAGATTCCCAGAAAAGCACTAAGCCTTGGTTGACTACACGGCTGTCAGCAGCACTTGATTTCTTACCGCCCAGCAGCTCAGGCTATATATCTTTACATCGGTCTGAGCTAAACCTCTGCTGATAGACTGTTGACTGGCTCTGACACTAATAAAGCTTTTTTTAGTCCGCCGCAGCGCGGGGACGTAGATGTGACGTGCGACCACAGCGACGAAGTCAAACTGTATTTAAGGAAAAAAACATAAAGCGCTGCCCTGATTTAAACCTTCTGAGGTAAACCAGCTTATCATCCAAGACCATCTAAAGTCTGTCATCCAGATGCACAGTCACACCAGTTGATGGTGTTCAACGTACAGTTGAGCTGTCTGTCACTGCTTGCTCTCAAACTGCAAATATCCAAAGAAATTGCTTCTTTAATCAACCTTAAAGTTATTTTGAAAGTTTACTGACACACAAATACATAAGTTTAGATCAATTCTTTAAGGTACTGTATCGATCGGCTGCAGTGTCATAGCTTCTTGACACTTTATCATTGGACCCTTCATGTCAGTGCCAAGATGAGATATATTTACATGATGTGTGCCAGGAACTGCCCTAAGGCTGGGCGTGCACGCTGGGTGGGGGCAGCTTCAACAGGGCTTCCCCCTCGCAGGTTCAAGGTTGGGCTGAGATTAGGTTTCCTTCTCAGTCCGCATTGTTGATAAGAAGTCTGAGATATGTGAAGAACATTTGAATTCCCATTTTCACCTTTGTATACTCTCCAGCCAGTTACCAAACTGCGAAGGAAAGATGAACTGAATTACACCATTTCTCATTTTGAGGGGTTTGATTGGAGCTCCATGTATCGTCTGTTTAAGCAGCTGGACTCTGTGTTTACTCAGGGTCAGTATTTATTTGGAGGCTTTACCAAAACCTGTTTTAGCAAACAAAAAGGAGAGCTTACTGTCCACAAGCACGCACGCACGCACGCACGCACGCACGCACGCACGCACGCACGCACGCACGCTTGCACGCGCAGCACCCGGCCCTCTTCTTCCAAACTCTGTCCTGTGTATTTTTGGACATCGCCACTGGTCCTATTGTTGGTGCACTTCCAGGATATTTATAGACTGATTCCCTCTCAGTATTTTCAGTGCCTTGTGTTTGACTGGCATGTCCCGGTCCTATTTTCTGTACTTCATGTGCCTCACCAGCGCTGGGCTCCAGCGTCTCTGGTGACTGCTGCTTCGGGTTTGGCTGCAGACTCAGACACGCTTGTCTGAGACGACCGGCAAGGAAGGGTGTGGTGATAAATGTCCAAAATTCACGGTAGGCTCGGGGTTAAATTTAGCTCACTCAAACTGGCGACTACATAACGGCGTCCCGGCAACAAACGTATAGAGGGAAATGAATGCAGGAGTGTGAGCCAAAAATGACCCCCCCGTGTGTGAGACAGAGACATAGCGTGGTCATATCATCTGTCAACAAGGACCAACGGTGCCGTATCACGCTATCATGTCTCAGTGTCTCGCTCTTTGGTGTCTATAAACGATACACGAGACTAATATCCAGTGCTGTCACTGTCTGGGCACACGAGTCCAGTCTGTTCTTTGTCTGCTAGCGGGCACTGACCCCGACATCGATCAGCACAAACGCGATCCAAGTAGTGCGCGCAAACAGAGCGTGCAGCATGTGAAAGATGGTTGGGATGCTGCGCGCATACATCTGCACATAGAGTACATACGTCGATTGCAACACACGCATACACGCCATTCATCACTGCGGCTGTGAGAGCGAACGGCAACGCGGGTTTTGAGCCAGCTTAGCAGCAGATCTTCAGGAGCGACGGTAAAAGTACGTTTGTCCGTCACTGTGTCGGTCAATCCTGCACTCGGATCTGAAGGTATCATTATCAGTGTTTCATGAGGAGAGCAGGCAGTGGAGGAGCGACACGGACTTTGGCACTCCACTCAACTTTTCTCAAAACAGAACCGTTCGGCTGAAGATGTCGTGGCTTTATTGAAATGTTGACGGCATCTCTGTTAAATCTAGGACAGATCTGTGCATGTGGCACATCCAGGGTTTCGTGCACAACATTTCGAACACTCACTGAGGTTTCCCGATGTCCTCACTATTCCCCGAGCATGACATTAGCATGTGTGAACAGCAGTGCTGATGAAACCTCATATTACTGTAATATCACTCGTTGTGACGGTTGCAATTAGGTAACTGATTGCTGTTACACAATTGCAATTACATAAAAAGTGACAACCATGATGAAGACAATTTTTAGACACAGTTGAAAGATCGAACACAAAGAATTTTTCTTTACGTTATTACATATAAGCTTCATTTAACTGAAATATTATTTCATAAAGATTGTAAATATTGATAAACTCGAAAATGAAAATGTGACAGCAGAAATTACTGACAATGAGCAAAACTGTTACGGTTAGAAAAACTGAAGTACTGAAGCATTCTTTTAAATGCTTTAACATGAAATTTGCTTTTTTAATGTAAAGTGCATGAGAAATAAATTGCATTATTATCATAGTTATTATCATAGTTATTATTATTATTATTATTATTGCAAACATTCAAGAACATGTTAATCCTTTGAAATGAGCTTTATTTTATTTTGTTTTATATGTTTTCTTTCTGTCAAAGAATTATAAAATAGAGCCTTCAGCCTTAAACTATGAAATGTGAATAGGAAATACAAACTAAAGCAAACAGATTCACTCACACAAATGAAACTGTACCTGTGTGTTTACTGAGGTTATTTACCACTTGACAGATGCTGTCAGGGCCTCATGATGGGAGTGTGACAGTCGTGCTGCACACGTCAGTGGCAGAGCATAATTGCTGGCCATGAAGGCGCCAGCTGCTCGACCCGGTGCAGCTGGTTATGACTTGGTCCCTGCAGCAGCCGAACCCGAGCTGGTGTGGTGAAACTGTTTGTTCAGAGCCAAAATTTAATAACCGGTTTGCGCACCAAAATTGAAATATATAAAATCTGGGAATTTAGAGCCAGAAACCATCATGGTCCCGAAAATGAAGCGTTCCCTCTGTGTTTGGGTTTGTGGGCTGTCAGTGGTGGCGAGCACTGCAGTCGAATGGTGGAGTTCATTTAGACCAGAGCATGCAGAGCAGCGGTGAGGGTGTTTATGAAGCTACATGAAGGCCGTCACTGACACGGGCTTCTTCCATCGCACAAATTCATTGAAAGCTTTGAATGACACAATGAGCTGAGTCCGCTCACCAACACTACACATTTTTTCTCAGCCCCCCCTCTCCAAAAAAAAAAAAAAAAATCAAACAGCAATCAAAACTTCCCAGCACTGCAGCTTGAATGCTAAACCCAGTGTGTCACTTCATTTCTATTACCTTTAGAAATGAGTTTAAGTTGAAAACCACAAAAACTGCTAAACTTCTTTTCAATAATTTGGCCGGCATTGATTTTTTTGTATGTGCATAAGTTGCTTTTTCTTAGGTTTTCTATGTTTTGTCAAATTTGTATTGTGGTCATTTTGAAAAGCTACTTTTTCACTGTTATTCTGGTTGGAATAAATCTTTCTTTTCATGCTGATGCATTTCAAAGTCGACATCCTTAGCAACCCCGCCCCACCCCCCCACCCCCCCCCCACACACACACACACACTCAGTTTCTCTTCCTTTTCCTTCCCCTCACTCGCTCCCCTGACAGCAGTCTGTGCTTCTCACTTGGTAGGTCGAGTCTGAAACCCAACACTGGCACCAGGAGTCACCTTCCACATGACTCGAATGCCCACTGCCATCTCTGTGCCCCACAGTCACAAGGCTGAGGTGGGACGGGAGGTCAGGATGGGAGGCAGGGCTGCGGCCCGGAGGTGGACCCCCCCCCCCTCCCCCCGCTCCCCGTGATGCTTACATAACTTGAGGACTTCTTGGAGGACATCAGACGAGGTAGCACATCCAGGCACATGATCACAGCACATCTCCATCTGATTGATCAGTGTCGGGGTCGCTCTGTCAGGTGGGTGCTACGAACCTGACCACTCCCCTCGTCGCCTCCCTTTTGGCTCTCCCTTCGCTCGCCCACTCCAAATCTGAGGGTTCGGTTTCAGCCGAGCCGTGCAGCAGATTCCTGTTATACACACAGGGGCAAATTAGAGGAGCAATGAGTGACAGAAAAGGTATGGTGGCAATGAGGCAGCAGGCGTCTGGAAAGAAGAGGCGAAAAAGGCGTAAATGAGGGAGGGAGGGGACATGGCAGTGAAGACAAGCCCCCCCGCCGATTTTGGCTGGAGCTCTTCTCGGTTGTCGGTGCTTCCACTGAAGAGATTGATGGTCACTGGGTGTGCGTCTATGTGTGTTTGTGCGTAGGCAGCGGTCGACTTTCCAAGTGAGCGTAAGCGGGTGGAGAACCTGAGCTGGGCTCGGACCACCCACGCCGCCTTCAGCCTGTCGCAGCCTCAACACAGTCTCACTGCTGCAGGTGTCTCAAAGTGGTCCTGATCTTCCCCCTCAGCATCTTCCACGCCTGCCTTCGTATCAATCCAGATTTAATTACATGACAACAGTTAAATCCTCAGAGTTACTGAGTTACTTTACCGGTTACTACACCAGGGAATCTGCAAACACACAGTGTCACATACATCTAATTTTACAGCTAAAATACACCTTAGAGTTCATCTGAAATTTTGAGATTTTGACAGTTGAGCAACAAGTCACCTTTAGTCCAGTTGTGCTCAAGTTTTATTTTCAATAATTACAATATAATCATTATACAGATTATTCAGACAAATTTTAGATACTTTGACATCTTTATTCAGTTGTTATGAATTTACAGTCCACAGGTTAATGTAATTCATTGTGTTTTATTGTTGTGTCTACTTGAAAATCAGAAACGCCCTCAGGAATAAATGGCGACAAAAACAAAGCTCATTATTGAACCAAATTCAAAGAAGTACCCAGAAATCTGAAACCCTAAAGTGTGAGGTCTGCTGGACGTGTGAACGCGCAGCGAATTTACTGCATCAACTTTATGTCAGATCACTGCGTTTACAGCTTGGAGTGACACACGTGTACAACATACTGTGAACCTGCAGCCGCTGCTCACTTAACGCTCCAATTATGCAACCGATAATGGAAGAGAAAAAACACACCTTTAGAGCTGACCGTCACTGGATCCCCATCCCAGCAGCCGTGCATAACTCCTTTTATGCGAGCGCCCCAAAAATGCCCCCCCTCCCCCAGTGACACAGACTGTCACAACATCAGGTTGCACATGGTGGTACAGGCGCAGCCCGTGGCCCCCCAATCTATGCCTGTTACATTAAATTCTCCCCGGTAACCGAACGCCGTCGGCAGCCATACGGGAGCCAGCCTCTGTGAACCCGCAGAGAGTTATAAAAAGACGCAGTCAGAAGAACACTGCCGCTGTGTTCCCTCGCCTCCACCTCTCCCCAGACCTCCATCACCCCCCCCCCCCGCCCCCAACAGCTATCACACAGAAATAGGTACAGATGATCATGAGGTGACTCAACTTTAACTCAACTCAGATCAACCCAGACTGAATTGCTTGACATGAATTTGTATGTGGTTACGTGTGTGAGCAATCCAATTATAATCAATGATGCTGAGAGAAAAATCCTGCCAAAATAAAAAAAATAACAAACAGCAGAGAAAAGCTTTGACTGATGGCAGTGTTTGCCTTTTCTTTGGACTGTGTTTTCAGCACATAGCTGAGAAAATCCAGAAAAACGGGAACGAGGGCTGAGTTATTGTTTGTTGTTTGTTTGGACGCTTAATTGTAGATGGTAAGAACTGATAAGGACCAGACTCTCATTACTGTGCAAAATCCATCACTGCATGGCTGGAAGCTTTTGTTGTCTCTGGGTTTATGAGCCCATTGCTCATCAATTTCTTGTCTCCTGTGAGCCCAAAATAAACTAAAGTAAACAACAGATCTCCATGAAACGCTGCACCAACAATACATGATCCTTTACTTAATAAAGCTGCTATATTGTAAGCAAGGCAATCAAAGTGCAGCGTTCTTGTTCCAACCAACAACATCTTCATTAAAAGTCTTTCTGTTGGTAAACTGATGGAAGCTAATGAATCAACTTTTCTGAAATCGCTACCCGAGGCAACACGGCACTTATTTCCCCGAATGTATTCAGTCAGAACAGGCTAAATGTAATGAAAACATTGGTGTTGAACCAGTCATCTATTTTCAACACGGCGCTGCTTGAATCCTTGCGGTGGAGAATTAAACTCATGCCAGATTTCCGTGGGCAGAAGGCCGAACACAGGACAAACACAAGAGACAAGAGACAACACACACTCACTCATTCACACCCACAGTCCGACTTGGAGACATAGATCCACTTTTCACAGATGTCTTTTTGACTGGAGGAGGAAACTGGAGCATCTGAAGAGAAAAACCCAGACACGCACGGGAGCTGAACCGGGAGCTTTTCCCATGCGAGTGCAAGCCGCCGCACCAACAGGATGAAATACACACAACTGCACTTTAAAGTATCATGTGGAAGAAGGAGTATCTGAGGCGAACAAGAACGTTCGTGTCTCCTGACAGGAGAGAAAGAGGGATGAGATGATGAAAGAGCGGCAGAGCAGCTCTGCAGCTCCGTCCGCCGTCCCTTGTGGGCCGAGTGTTGAGGTGTTGAAATGGCCCATTGAGCCAGAATGTCAGCTATACAGAGCAGATAGGACGGAGCGTGGATCTGTCTGCAGTTCCAAGCTGCTGCAACGCCCCGCACCAAATCCCACCCACCGACAACTCAGGGCCAGCACAGCTCTTCCCGCTGTCGACACACACACACACATACACACACACCACTCCTGCAAACGGGAAGGAAACAGCCAAGTGCACACTCAAAAGCATGTAAACAATATCCACAAATGTATACATTCTAAGTGTATGTTTTTTCCTTTCAAGGTCGGGCTGGGAGCCCCGCAGGCTCACACTTTGACACGCAAAAATCCATTCCCATTGTGACGCATTCAGAGGAATCTGTTTTCTCTGAAATGCCACGTCCTTAACAGAAAACGCATGGAAAACCTTCACAAGGCCAACATTGTTCCTCCGGCCTGTTAAAATGCACATGGAGACATTGTTGAAAGGGGAATGAAACGCTAATGTGGCGCTGTGGGTGAGAGTTCAGGCTACTGGCAGATCTTTGGGAGGAGGGGAACAAAAAACGCTCCTTCTATTTACGAGGTCTGAAATGTGAATATGGTCGAGATGTTTTCTTTTTTTCTAACCAATAAAATGTGATGGTGCATCGAGCCGATAGACACATGACAGCACAAACTCTCGAAACTCTTGCACTGTACGAGTGATGAAACACAAAACAGCAGGAGAGGATACAGTGGAAATATGATAAGACAAAATAAGCACTTTGCAAGCATGAACACATCATTCAACTTCACACATTCGGGGGGGTGGGGTGTGTGTGTGTGCAACTACTGGAAGAGCCCAGGGAAAGAATTCAAAACCAGCTATCAATGGTCTGTTTGGCATTAACTTCCCATGAATTGCAACACGCTTTTTTTCCCAGCAGAGATGATTTATGGCGCCAGAGCTTCTGCAGCAGCGACCTGTCAATCCGGCGCTTTATGGACGCGGTAGAAACGATCATCACCAACAAGGTGTCTCGACAAGAAGCACCCCCCCCCACCCCCCCCCCCCCCCCCCCCCCCCCCCCCCCCCAAGTTGAGAAGCGATGATGTGAAACATTCAAACACTGACTGTGTGTGTGTGTAAATTCCTTTGTTGTCAAAAACCACAAAGAAATATTTCATACAGATTTGTGCAACAAATATTCACAACAGCTTTTCAATACTGGTGTTTTTTACACATCCAGTTTAAAAAAGTATGAATTCTTTTGGAAAGAGCACGTGCAACATTAGAGATTTGGTGTTTTAATAAAATTGTGATAAACATACATGAATGTTGCTTAAAAGCTCCAAACTCAATGAGTTACAAACACACGCATGTTTGTTGCAGAGAAAAAGCGTATAACTGTCAACAACCATCATGTTAAAGAAGACATAAAATAAAAATGTTTTTTCCACAGCAGGAGTAAGAAGAGAACAAGACGAGAATAATTGAATTTATGAGCTATATGAGGGGTTTATATAGGGGCATGAAAAAAAACAAAACCAGCAGTTGTTCGTCTCTGGTTTCAGATTGTGTAATAGTTGGTGTTGGGGGGGCTCTTTGAAGTGGTAGGAGGCATGCTGTTAATCTCCACTTAAGTAAACAAGCTAAATGAATCTTCCATCGGTGAGAACAGGTAATCTCAAAGAGTCCAAAGGAAACTGACAGCTGGCGTTTTGTTGTTTCGTTTTTTCTTTCTCCCAGATATTGGAGTCAGCAGACACGAGCTGAACATGAAGATTGTGTCCAGCGGTTCATTCGAGGCGAGCGCGAGAGAACACGGAGGGGGATGATATGTGCTACTAAAGCCATGGCTGCACGCCAGACTTCCCGGTGTGAGTAAATGCAGCCAACGTTTCAGAAAGGCGATAACAGTTCCCCTCCATGCTGGTGGTGTAAGGGGCACAGGCGGACCCCCCAAACCCCCCACCCCCCACCCCATCCCCTCCCCCACCAAAGCCTCTCAGCAACCCCGGACATGTATGCAGTTCACCTCCTTCCCAGCGCACAACCGAGCAAACATGGCAGCCACTTCAAAGCCCCACAGCCAGGCCACATTGCCCCCGTGTACCGGTTTGTTATTCCCCTCCAAAGGTTAATTACAGTGGGGACTCGAAGGGCCGGCTGGCCATCTGCAAGGAATTTGAAAGTTGAAGACCGAGATTCCTGTCAGGGCCCAACGAAAAAAATAAACAGCACGATCAATCAGCACGCTGCTAAATTACACTCCCGGCCGTTGTGGTTTGCGGAGGGGGGGGTTAATGGTTTGATGATGTGTCACTCAGAAAATAGCTCGAAACCGTCAGGAAGTGACCCGACACTTCCATGTACAAAACAAGCACCCGAAGAAACAATGAGCGCGTCTCCGTACCGGTTCCCGTAGCGGAGAAGTTTGTCCGAGGAGGAAATGAAACAAATGATTTGACCTGAAGGGAATAAAAAGAGGTGAGACAAAACAAAAGGAGGCATCAGACCAACGATGCGACATCTCCAGTCCCGGTTTCCACCTCCGGCCGTCTCGTAACTCTGCAAGTGGCGACAGAGCACCTCGAGGCCCTGCTGGTGTCCCTGGCAGCGCTCATTAGTGCTATGAATAGTCAGCTATTTGTGTTTGTGCAACAGAATCCTGAGCTTTTTATGTCTGTTTACCACGGAGGGAGTCTTGCTAAAAGTCCTCCGCGCTATTGAGTGTCACAAATAAAGCGATCGCCAGCGCCAGACTCGGGTCAAACAGCGGTTTAAATAGGCGTTTGTTATCCCGTCCAGAGCGTTCCGCGTGAGCCGTGTCCATTTGTATCAGCGCGTTCAAAATAGCGTCTGGTGAGTCGCAGGAGAGCGCTCGCCGTTCGCTCTGAAACAAACCGCGCTCTCGCTGATTGCACCACGCTGCATGCTAAACTCATACTGAATAAACTGCCCCTGCGGTAAGCTTAAACAAACCGCAAGGAGTGTATGCGAAGGGCTGCTCGGGCTTGTAGGTCTGTTTGGCAATCGTCAGCTTTCCCAAAACCTGCGACTCACTTCTGTTTATTCTAATAAGGCACAGAGGGCTAAAAGAGAAGCAATAACTGGCTGCGGTGCTGCCGAGCCCCTCAGTCTGTATTTATTATTCCAATATGGAGAGCAGCCGTGTCTAATTGCTCAAGCAGCTATACGTGTGTGTGTTTGTGTGTGTGTGTGTGTGTGTGTGTGTGTGTGTGTATGTGTGTGTGTGTGTGTGTGTGTGTGTGTGTGTGTGTGTGT
>JASSRZ010000011.1:3780584-3791708 GCA_032164315.1 Malacoctenus gilli
TGTGTGTGTGTGTGTGTGTGTGTGTGTGTGTGTGTGTGTGTGTGTGTGTGTGTGTGTGTGTGTGTGTGTGAAGCACACGCTGAAAACGATAGACCTGTTTAGCCACCACGCTCCCCTCGTGCATGTGCCGGCACGTTGAGTGCACGTACTCGCATGCCATTATAATCATGCATAGCTGACAGACATTAACCTACTTCACCAAATTGACAGCGATAAAGCCGTCAGACGTGATCAGTCAGCAGCCTCAACAACTGTGTCAACAGGTACAAATGAAATATTTGAATAAAACTATATCACATCAACAATCTGATGCGTAGGAGGAAGTTTGAGGGAACAAACAACCAGTAAAATTCCCATGAGATGACTGTAATAATAAGGATGATTGATAGATCGCGATCAATGGAAACTTTGAAATGCAGCTGCGTCCCTTATTATTGGAAATGATCAACCATTTCACATGAGTCAACATGTTAACTGTGACCCGGATA
The DNA here is from genome assembly GCA_032164315.1 of Malacoctenus gilli. Lineage (NCBI taxonomy): Eukaryota > Metazoa > Chordata > Actinopteri > Blenniiformes > Labrisomidae > Malacoctenus > Malacoctenus gilli. The sequence continues at coordinate 3,781,073 of JASSRZ010000011.1, forward strand.
AAGCTGTCAATGCAAAATGAAAGCGGCACTGAAACATGCACGATAAAATAAAAGATGAACGACTGTGGACACACAGTCACATTGAGGCCTTTTCTTCCACCATACATGTACTTTGTCTGCAAGAAGAACATGCAAACTCCACACCTTCTATTTAATTAACATCACTCAAAACAAGAATGCAAAATAAGAGAAAACATTCCTTCATTCCTCTGATCACTGTGTACTGACTGCATGTTTGTTCGATTTATGAAATGTGATGTTCAAAACAAGAACGCCCCACGAAAGAAATAGGAGAATCGATCAAAAAATGTCTTTAAGGACTTTGGGAGGAGGTGCGGTAAAGATGTCTGCAGAGGACAATCCATTTGCATGCAGATATTGATCCAAAGTGTCCAAAGAGTAAACAAGGCGGCGCATCTGCCCTCCGTCCGGCTCCGTATCGATCAGCACGCGGCGAGGCCTCCCTGATAAATCACCGGGCAGCCGTCGCTTCACTCAGCTGCACCCCGAGAAGGGAGACCTCAATGACTCGACAGCGGGAGAGTGATGGCTTTAAATACATCCATCAGCAGCATCCGTTGTAAATCTTCATCATGTTTATGGCCCTCGCAGCGCTGAGGGAGAAGAGGGGCAAGAATGTGTCTCTGAAAATCCCTCGACTCACCAGTTTCACGCTGGGTCTCTTTTAGTCTGTGAAAGTCTCACTCAGCCTTGTAAATACGAACTCAACTGTTGTGACGGTTTGTCACATCAATCTTATTAAAGCTTATTTAGTCATATAGTTGAGAACATTTTCTACCCTGCTATTATAACTTCAAGAAAAAAAGCTCAAAACTGTCAAAGTATATTAGTTTCTTTTTTAGTTTTATTGGTTTAAATGCAGTTTTGGTTTGTTGGAAGCAACATGTTTGGGTTTTTTTTTTTTTTTTTTACAGCTTCGCAGCACATGAGCCTCTGGGGTTGAGGTGGGACCACCACTGGAGATAAATGCTGCCACTTCCCTCGCTCCTGTCCACAAAAATGTTCATAAAGGCCTTCGAAAACAAAGACGATGCAAATTAAGTCCTCCAAGAGTCTCGTGTGCGAGCCGTAGGCTCCAGTCAATGAGGAGGTGCAAAGAGGCGACGTAAAATGACTTGGTTATAATAACTGTACTTTGGAGTTTGCAGGCATTTCTGACTTTTCAAGGTTTATTTCTCAATGTTCCACGTCGGTTTTCCAGTTACATGATTTTAAAAAAAAAAGAAGCAGTTTTGAGTTTCCTGGTTTACAACAGAAGAAGTGGTTTTTGAAGTTTTACTTTTGATTTGGATTTTTTTATGAAATGTTTGCAGTAATTTCAGAGAAAAGCAGAAAAAATTGTGTTTGAACAAAATGACTGCAGAAGATGTTTTTGCATGAAGCGATATTAAGTAGATAATAGAAATTTTTTTTTTTAATAAAATAAATAAAAAATATGAATAAAAAGCAGGTAATTAATCATGGAAAAAATTCTCACATCAAAACAAACTGCTCCCTCTTTCAGGTGCGTCCTGCTAATCTGATTGTGATGTTGTGGAAAAAGACAGAGGGTTTCAGTGAGTCAGTGGAAAAGCTGCAGCAGCTTTGCAGGCCCGACAGGGTGAAAGGTTTTGCTGTAAGTTGGATGATTCCGTTCAACGGGATGGCTGATTCTCACACCTGTTTATTTCTTTAAATGTATCTAAATCTTCTGCTGTTTTCTGTCTCTCCTCACATCTGTGTCTGGTTTCTGCCTTGATGTAGTTTGACAACAAGTGTTGAGACAAAACGCCTCGATGATGTTTCCCAGTGAAGAGAAAAAAAAAAATCGCTGAAGAGTCACAACAGAGTGAATGAAGGAATGTGCTGACTACATAAACCTCTCATCTCCGACCTCATGTACAACCACGATAACGCTCAATCTGTCAGTCAGCAGCCCCAAGCTCCGCTGCGCTTCTCCTGGAGTCAGGTTGCACGGGGGAACGCCGTACAACCAGCACAGAACATGTAGGAGACAAAACAGTTTGATGAGGCAGTGACGCAGGCGGAAGGGGGGGGGGGCATCCTAATAAGCGAGACAAAAAACAACCACAACCCCCACTGCAGCCATGAATCAATTCTGGTTTTTAATCAGCCAAAGAAGAAAAAATGAAGAAAAAAAAAATCCCGAGCCAAAAGCGGCACATTTAACTGGTTAGCCGTGCTCCTCTGGTAGGTCAGCGCGCTGAGAGTCGCGTTTAAAAAGTCCTCTCTCATTCACTCGAACATAAAACTCTGGAGCTGTCGTTTCAACTCCGCCCCCTCCCATTTTCTTTGCGGTATTTGGGCTTTGTGAGGGATAAAAGTGGCCTGCTAAAATGGATCGGGGGGGTGGGGGGTGGGGGGTGGACCAGTTGGCTCACAGAAATGAATCGCTCCCAAAAAAAAAAAACCCTCCTTGCCCACTCCAACAGGCCCCACAGTCTGCACAGCATCCAGGGTGTCTTTACAGCTTACATATGTACCAACCTTTTCATGAAAGCCCTGTTTGGATGCTTGGGGGGGGGGGGAGTACAGAGGGTCACAAAATCATCCTCACTTTTTCCTGACCTGCTGTAGCCGATGGCAGGTGTGGTGGGATGGCTTAAGTAGAACGATGCAGGCAGCAGCTGGATGCTCTGCTGCTGCTGGCAGAGTGCTGAAGTCCACAGGTCAGCTGGGGTCAGCGCAGACTGGTGGGACGGGTGGTCGGGGACGTGACACCCCCCACCATCTGGCCCCCCCACACAGCTGAACGCACTCGCTGCCAAAACCAGACTGAAGTTCAAGTTTGACTCCTGATGTCCTGTGTAAAAACAGACACGCGTCTTGACAGGACAGACGAGGATCCTGTTCCAGCGGGATAAGATAATATTTCCCAGGTATTTTGGTCCTTTTTCTTAAGTCAGACTTACAACAATCAGCCATTAGATTATAACCGCCTGCCAATGCTCGAGGCATCAACTCCTCAAGCCCTCTGAAGGTGTGTTGCGGAATCTGGCTCTTGAATGTTGGCAGCAGATCACTAAAACCCTGGAAGGCGTGATGTGGGAGGTGTGGCCCCCCCTGAGACCGAGTTCATCACATGCTCACTGCTTTTCCATCTTTGGACGACTTTTGATAGATACGGACCACACGGGACACCCCGCCCAACAATTTACGAGATGTCAAACACATAAATTCCTACAAAGGCCCAGTTATAAACTTCTTACATTTTAACTTTTAGAGGGAAAAAAATGTCGACTTGTGGCCTGATATGTCTCTGCTTCGAATAGGTTGCCAGATTGAAGCAGAAACAATGAATGTTTTCATCTGTCAGTGGACGTATTGTTGTGGCTGACAGGTCTAAGTAGCAACGCTGAAACTGACGGGAAAAAATGATTGATTTGAATTTTTGAAGTGTTCCACCTGATTTAATTTTAAACACATTTGATGTTTTATTTTGAGTTTTAAATCACTTCATTGAGCTCCTTTTGCTACATAAACAAAGGAGATTTCATGTTACTTTTTATCTTTATTTGTTTAGAAACCATCATGATGACGATTCCCAGACTGACCTTTGCTCTATCGATCCCAAACAGTGTTTTCCGTCCGTACTTCTATGAAGTGTTTGCTTGCTTTGACTTGTGCGTCTAATTGTTAAGAAATGCTGTTGATGTTTTCCGTGCCTGCGATGACAGTTTGATGGCGCGGACTGATAAAATAGTTGGTGACATAACTTCCAAGAAACTCACTGTTTGAATTTCCTTGTGTTTAATTTTACCCCCGACGTGTCACACGAATGTATTTGAAAAGTGCCTGTCGAGTCTCTCCCGTGAAAACGATCCGAGACACCGATACGAGTAGTAAAAAGAAGCGCTCTTTAATTTTAGGGGCGCTGAGTGTGATTCATCGCACACTAATAAACTGTAATCAAGCCGCGAAGCAGTCCGCTGATCCTTGCATTTTTGCCTCTAGATCAGCGTTTTCATTCGATTTGAATGATGAAAGAAACAAATACTCCTGATGTTTTCCTTCCTGACACGCCGCTCGCATGTCTTTACACTGTTATGCGTTGCGAGAGTGCCGTTCAATTCAGCTCAACAAGTCCCGGCAGGAGTTTTTTGCAGTGGTACTGCTAATACACGCGCTGTGTAGGTCCTGATTTGTTTGCTTCTGCATGTTGTGTGTGTATGTGTGTCTGTTTGCAGGTCGAGACACGGGGCATCCCAACACAGCCTGTTTACCCACAGCTGCGTTGAGCAACAGCTCGGTGGAGGTGTGTCCTCAGGCCAGACTGACGGTGCAGAAAACAGGAACTTCTGTCAGCGTTTGTCGCTGCAGCCTCGTCTGATTCACACCATCAGCAGCAGCACCCTGTGGGCAGAGCGAGCAGTGATTAATATCAGAAAAATTTCGTTGTCTGTGTCGAACTCTTCAAAACACAACTCCTGAAAGACACAGTGACGAGTGAAGTGAGAGTCGAACTGCCTCTCTGTCAGACTCCTCCGACCTAAAAGTCGTGCTTCTTGGCTTCACTCAACACATCAACTGTAACGCACGAGACTCGTCCCTCAGCGGCGTCCTCCACTTCATAAGACATAATGGAGGTGAGGCGGGACGAGAGGTGAGGGACGAGGAGAGAGCACGTTTCGGCTACGACAGGTCACCACCTCATCGAGGGGGTCAACATCAGAGCGAGGACGTGAAACAAAGACATGCACGGTGAGGAGAGGAGCGTGTGAGTGAATGAATGAATGACTCACAGCATATGAATTTATGCAGTGAGTAATGAAACAATCACTTTGGTATACACTTTAAAGCAAATGTGTCTCTGAGTAGAAATAAAGTGAAGTTAATAAGTCAGCTGTCAGCTGTGTTTAGTTTGAGTTATTCTCACATCTTCCCCGTAAACCCGGCTGTTTCTGTGCCTCCTCCATCAAACAGCTCGACCTGCTTGGAGTGATTTCCGTCTTTGGTTTGCCTTTTTTTTCCCGATAACTCGTCCAGCTGATTTCCAGTAAACCAGAGTTTTCCTGCTACATAAAACGCCGTAAAGGCCCGAAGAGGCTCGTACTTCTGCTGTGCAATGGTCCCATTCATTTCCAGCACCTTTACTGTGGTCTCCAGGAGCATAACATTAAAAAAAGCAACTCGCTCCGCACGACGTTTTCTATGATTGCCCATTCATGATGTTCAAAGAAGTTTAGGGGGATTTGTTTCAAAGGTTTTCTTTAAAATCTGAGATGTTATGTTTAACCTTTAAAGAAATTACAGAGCCTCTCGGAAAAAAAAAAAAAAGTTTTTAATAGAAACTTTGAGCACCAGCAAACTAAAAGCTTGATCAACTCTCCTTCGATGCGCAGCGAGCTGGAAACACTTGTGCAGCATCACTACTGCAGAGCAGCCACACAGAGAGGAGAGTAAACAGGAGACGTGGGCTCGTTCCCCAGATTGAACAATCGGATCCTCTGACCAGCTCATGAATAACTCTGCACCTTGACCTGAAAGAACAGAGAAAAGGGCCACAGGGATGCACATTACTTCTGAATGCGGCACCAAGAGTGATTATAGATTCAAGACACAGTCTGTAATGTTGTACCCAGTGCGTTTGTCCTCAAACACCTTATGTTTAGGTTATTTTCTGCAATCCAGCAGTTTCTTATGTGAAAGAAAAAAAAGAAAACAATTTAAAAAATGTCAATTTTTTTTCTTTATATTTTTTCTTTTTAGCATTTACTGACATCTTAGAGGACATATTTGTATTGTGTAATTAAAGTACTTTATTTTGATTGCTTTAATTGTTTATTAAAGTACAATCACTCAAAGCTAATGGGCACCTTTTCAAAATAAAGTTTAATCACTCTTCACCACCAGCATGAAAACATAAACTGGAGCTTACACACACACACGCACGCACGCACGCACGCACGCACGCACGCACGCACGCACGCACGCACGCACACACGCACACACACACACACACACACACACTAAAGCTCGGGGAATTTCTTCAACAGTCAGGCCAAAGCAGACATGGGTGGTCCGTGCTTGTCATTACATCCCCACAGGCTAAAAGGCAAACACAAAGCACCATGGGAAAGACAACCTTCCCTGATGGCGGCACGCTGGAGGTGCTGTCAGTCTGGCGGGAGGCGAGTCATGAACTTTGAGCGAGGCACAAATCACTCAGAGACGGGGGTTTAAAAGCATCTCCGAGGAGGCGAAGGAGAGGAAGCTCCGTGGTGAAATTACACTGTGAAGAATAAATCCCTGTGTCAGAGAGCAGGAAGAACACAGCTTGTTTGTTCCTCTTGCGACCTGGGCTAAATCACTCAGCTCTAAATCGCGGGGTGATAAATTTTCCTGGCGAGCAGCTGCCGAGCCGACATCAATCTCAGATTGTTGCATTTGATTCGATGCCGCGCGCTGCTAACGCTCAAACCCAGACCGCCGGCCTGAGCAAACAACTCCGAGCACAGGGGCCCGGGTTGTTGTGAGGGGCTCGGGAGCAGGGGGGGGGGGGGGGGCTGTTTACGCTTTGAAAGCGAAGCGAGCCAGAAGACGGATGAGTCTGAACGCAGATGAATGAGACGAGAAACATAAACAGCTGCTATCTCGCTGTCCCCCCCCTGCTGTGACCTTCTTCTGGGCTTCCTCGGCTCGCTCGCTTGGCCGAGTTCACTCCCCTGTTGAGCCGGGTTCTCCCCGAGACCCCTGCACACCTTGTTTCGTCAATAAATAACACTGACGATCAACAGGCCGAGACAAAGCATCGACTGTGTCTCTGCCGACGTGTCTCTTTTTTTTTTTCCCAGGGTGGATACCGCAGACACTCCTTCTTGCTGGTATTTGTTTGGCAAATGTGTGACTCATGTGCACAAACCGCATGTAAACCAGCGCCTGACTATCGACTCTGCGCACGCGGTCGATTTTTCTGACGGCGTTGCATTCGTTTGGGTTTTCCAAGTATCTTCTCCTGCAGAATATAGATTCACAAGGGGTCTGATAACGAGCTGCGCACTGAATCCGTATCTCGTCGGTCAACACGGGCGCCCACCCCCAACTGACTGTTACACATTAAACAAAAGCCATTCTCGTGTTTACCCACCGACTGTTCACACAGAGTTACGAGGCAGCGAAAATGTCAGAGGAAGCGAGCTCGCAGGTGAATCACTGATTACAGCTGAGAGCAGATGAGCTGCTAGCATGCAAGGCCGACAGCTGTGGCGCCTCAGGGAGGTCCCAGAAAGGAGGTCACGGAGTCTGCAGCCTGCGTCGAGCAGCAGACCTACTGATCAGCTGCATCCAAACACGGCAGGGACGCAACTCCGCACATGCAAACATTTTCCGCGTGAAATAACAAGGAGCCAGCGATCCTGGACCTCGAGCGGACCAGTGGCGCTTTTCCCGTAGCTCCTTCACAGCCTCACTCGGCACTTCTTGGCTCAGTTCATTTTCTGTTGCAGTCGCTTGACCCTGCTGCAGTTAACTGGTGCTTAACCTCATCATTTAGATAATGAAACACGCGCGGTGGCTAATGTGGCTATTTAAAAAGGTTGGGCCTGATTTGCGAATTTAGCGCTGTCACGAGCTCTCCTGGAACAGGTCCTACAGAAAGGCTCGGGTAACAAACACTACACCTAATGGAAAGGCTCTGAAACCCAGTCGGGCCAAGTACGGCTGAGTAGGTACTAATTTAGCAGCACCATAATAGTTCCTTAACTCTCCTTTTTTTCCCGGGAGCTCCTCAGTTTGGCTCTGAAAAAGGTTGAAGACCCCCCCCCCCCCAATGCTTTCCTGGTCCAAAAGTTGTTGTTTTTTGGTGGAGTTAAAAAAATAAAAGCCATCCGGAGCCTCTGTCTGTCTTTCTTTCAGTCTTATTTCACATGAGGTTAAATAAGATATAATCACCTGAAGAAAAACGTTTCTCAGCTTCTCTTTATACATAATTGTCTTATTTTATGAAATCTCTTCAGTTGCTTTTCATTTAGCTTCTTATTAACAAATTGGAAGCTTGTTTTCACATTCAAATGGGGTCAGTGTGGTATTGAAATGGTTAAATTATTGTTGAACACTTTTGGTTGCTGCCAAATTTGCAGATTTCCTCCCGACACTAAAATGTCCCCAACAAAGCAGTGAATGAATACTGTGATCACTGCCTGCTGATGTTGTGATCAGTGTCAGTGTGTGAAGATGTATCACTCCAGAAAAGAGATGAGAAACGAAGGGAGGGGACGAGTTTCGGGGGTTGAGGATTGTCTCCTTCATTCAGAAAGCGTCTCTGCACATTAAAACCAGATGTAGGCCGGCTCCAGAGAATTCGAGGTGCATTATATATTGAACTTTGAGGTCTGGATGGCATACTGAAATCTACCAGGCTCATCCATCATCAAGTCAACCACTTCTCAGAGGAGAGGCTGGAAAGAGGAACCAGGGCGGGGGGAGGCGCGCGGTCACGTGAGCACGTTGGACAAGCAGCCAGTGTTTACGTGTACATTGTGTGAAGAGCAAATAGGAGGATGGTCACCTATCTGTGAGGGGGAGAAGATTCATTGCAGGTAGTCTGAAGAAGAGCATTGTGTGTGCGCAGAAACCACACTGACGTCTCGGCCCGGCTCAAAACAGCCGCCCTGCCAGCAGCGGCCGGCCTCTCTGTGGTTTGTTTACATTGAGGGCTTTTTCCAGACGGCAGGTGCACACGCCCACGTGCACGGTTGGAGCCGGAGAAAATATGTGTACCGAGAGGAGAGAGGGGGAAAAAACCCCAATTTGGACAATCGATCATGTAGCAGAGTGTTTGTCTCACTCACTTTGCTGCATGCAAACAAACACACACCTGTATCACATCCGGTTCACATTTTTCCCAGCTCGTATCACACAGCTGGCTTGGCAGGTGCGAGCGAACGCAGCGAGAACGGGCCAGAGATTTATGCACAACAGGCCAGAGTCTGCGCCCATGCATCCAAACATGTTTGTGTTCTGTTTTTGTGCGTCTGCGTGCTTGCGAGCATTTGTGGCAGGATGTGAGGGGAGGCTGCCTTGTGAGGGGGAGATGGAGAGGGATGGGGGGTGGGATGATGGAGCACTGAAAAATGAATCATCAGCAGACAACTTGCCCCCCCCCCCCCTTTGAGTCTGTCTGAAAGCCTCACGGGACCTCAAAACTCTCAGAAACCAAATCCTGATTGCAAAACTCCTCCATCAACTCCCACATATAATGGGGCCAAATGGTAAAGGTGTCTTTTTAACGAGTGTCCCACGTCCCCCATCCATAATGAAGAGGTCATAAGTTTGATATACACGTGTCAAAACACCTTTTCCAGGGAGGGATTCAGATAAAACAGGTATGCTGGCAGCCATCTCCTAAATGGATGTCTCTTAAAGAATAATTTATCTCCCCAAGCACGTGATGAATGAGAGCAAATGGAGGAAAAATCGAGGAGGCTCGGTCAGAATTTGACCTTTTTCTCATGTGTTTGGACAAAGAGAAAGTTGACGTGGCTTCATCTTCACACAGAAACCGAACCCCAGACGTTGCGATTTGCCAACTCACCATAGGTGAGCCAAATGTCATTTTTAAAGCAGTGGAAGCAGGAAGGTGGGAGAGAAGTAGACTGTGCAAATAAAGGCCGAGGTTTTGACAAGTGAGCCTCAAAGATTTCCTTTCATTTTATTATCGTTTGTATTTATTTTATTGACTATGTTTCAACTGCCGTGTGAGATACTCACACACCACAGGGAGACTCTGGCATTGTGCATAATTCGCTGTGTTGTTATGTTTGTCTTTGAACAAAATGTTCCTTTGATAAGTCCATGAAAGGAATAATTATGTGGGACAAACTAACCTGTAAAACGCTTCAGCACCACCCTCACTGAGGCCGCCATTGAACGCCTCTCTTCCCCTGCACGCTCGCAGACGTGTCTACACCCACAAAACACACTCCTCGTCTGCTCGGCGATGTCTTACACAGCTAATCTGTACCAGATCTCCACCCTGATCCCCTGAATGCCTGAGGATCAGGATGATGGGCTCCTTAAGACCAACACGATGACACAAAAACACACCTGATGCGGGGAACGCCAGTAAAACGCCGCTCGGCGGGCTTCCTGCTGCGGCTTCCAAACAATAACACAGAGGAGGGGAAAACGATCCTCAGCAAAGCAAGATTACAGCTGCACAAGCTTAAGAGGCATGCCATTAAGAATATCTTTCTTACAACAAAGGCAAACGCAGTTATCAGAGTTTTTATGAGAACTCAGGGAAAAAAAACCCCCTGAAAACATCACGCATGAGTTCCTGGCAATCTGTGGTAATCACCATGGAGAGCTGGTGGACCATCAAAGATACAATCAACGACTTAAAGCAAGCAGGCAGTGTGTGCAGTTCTGCGCTGGCTCCTATTTATGCTCTGATTTCCCTTTTGGCAGAGCGGCCGTTGGTGAGAGTCACCCGACGAACAGACGTTGGAGAAACCATCAACAAGGATTCGATTCTTCCACCTCGGCCTGCCGCGACGTCTGCTGTGTGCTTGCTTGTTCACTCAGGTCTGTGTTGTCTGCTCTGCCTGTGTGTGTGTGTGTGTGTGTGTGTGTGTGTGTGTGTGTGTGTGTGTGTGTGTGTGTGTGTGTGTGTGTG
>JASSRZ010000011.1:3798959-3811633 GCA_032164315.1 Malacoctenus gilli
CAGTCCCCCCCCCCCCCCCCCCCACACACACACACACACAGGCAACGTCTGACGTCTGTGTCACGCGTCTCTAACGGGGCTGATCTGCTATAAAAGTTTGAGTTAAAGGATTCTTACCGCCCAACACTTCTATTAGCAGACATAATTATCGGAATAGAAACAGAAGTGTTGTTGACATTCCTGTCTTGATTGTTGTTGTTGTTGTGTTTGGTCGTGCCAACGGCGAGGCGAGTTCTCATTAGGGGAGGATCAAGGAAGTGTCTTCCTGGAGAGGGCGGGGTCTGCAGTGCCTCTAATTTGTGCTGCTGGTTCTGATGAAGCGACCCCACCCCCACCCCCACCCCCCACCCCCCGCCCCCTTCTAACCGTTTCCTGCACAGGAATTCCTTGAATGGGACACATTGGCAGGCTCAACAATTGTTGGGTGTTTGCTTGAAATTCTGACTGTTGTTGTGTTTGCTCCTGCACAGCTGCCCTACCTGCTGCTCAACTCCACGGGAGCGGACCCCAAGACGCGCATGTACCCCGTATTCTTCGGCGAAAGCATCGAGGTCAACCCCAAGCCAGAGCAGCACATCAAGTAAGGGACTTGATAAGCATTGTTGTTCTGCTTTTGTTTGCGCAGTGTGCTTATTTTGTCAACGCTGCCACCTGGTGAATGCATTCAGAATCCCAAAGGAGGACTTTACATTCATTTCAAATGCATTACAATCAACCGGAAAAAAGAACAAATTGCACTTATCAGTCTTTAAAAATGAAAGTGGGCAGGTCCATCAATGCTCGTGCTCCCATTCTTTACATTTTCAACACCCCGTCTAAAAAGACATTCTGTCCCTCCCAGGTGCAACTCCGAGGTCAAGTATGACTCCGACAAGCACTACCAGGACCGGGTGTTCTGCGCGCCCGTCCCCACGGCCACGTCCTTCAGCGAGACAGTGGTGGCAGTGCGGAACTGCACCTGGCGGAGCTACAAGAGCCAGGTGTACCTGGAGCCGCGGCAGAAGCCCATCAGCTACCAGAGCACCACCATCATCTACCCGAAGCACGCCAAGAACACTTACCGCACCACGCTCAACTACAACCCCACGGGGTCCCGCCGCTGGTTCGTCTCCACGGTGCAGCTGGAGTCCACCGAGGACACGAGTCCCTGCATCATCTACACGGAGGACCTGTAGAGCACACGTTTGGGCGCGGGGAGGGGGCACCTTGTGTTCACCCCGACGTTTTCTTTAGTCGTTCGTTTGTTTGGAGGACAATGAACTCGGAAATGTCGATGCTGAAAGGGAAATACTTCCGCGAGCGGCGGGAGCGCCTGAACACCTGCGCATCCCCGGTGTGTAACGACGTTTCGAGGAACTCTGGGAAGCTTTCGTTGACATTTGACTGGAGTGTAATCTAGATTTCCTTCTGTTGCAGTCTTTCATAAAAGGGTGTTTTGTTCTATGGCAGTTTAAATCTGCACCTCAGCAGTTAATGTCTTATTTAATACTGAAGCTGACAAATTGGTGGCCTCTGCTCTCTCTCCTCCCGGGTCGGGGCTGCGACCTCGCCAAGGGTTGCGGTCGGGCTCGAAAAGTGGAGTTGTGGAGCTGAAGCCGAGCCTGCGCAGAAACACGGTCGCACCAATGCAAAGCGTTCTAAATATGGCTTTATTGCACTTGTTTTCTATATATCACAGTCCTCTCCGAGGACTCTGTGTCGCAGGCAGGAGGAATTTCAGTGCTGCGTCTGAAAGATTGGACCAAAGATAGTTTATGTCCTCAGAGACATTTATTTCGTTGTTTTGACACATTCAGAGAAACTGGAAGTCTGAGCGAAAGGTGACAGAAAACAGAAAGTCAGAAAGAGGAAAAGTTGAGAGGACGTGAAGAAATTTGTACGATTTTCCAATCGGTTTTCCCCCCACACAGCTCCTCTTAAATGTTCTTTGGTGCCAAATGGTGAAGTTTGTATTTGCACAGAAGGTGACATAAAACAGGCAATCAGGGGGAAGTATGTAACACTTCTCTGTCACATCTCAGAGGAACAAACTGTACCAACGTGATGGCGGGGCTCGCCAGTTTGCTTCTCTGAGAGTCGAGTAGCGACTCAAAAAACAAGAGCGGGAACTTCAATCGGTCAGCAGTTCGTAGTTGTGATTTTTTCCGAATAGGGTGAGTTCGTGCATGAAGCGACTCGTCGATGTGATAAATCGAACCAAACGTTGCCCCATCGAAACTTGGAGGAATGTCTTCACAAGTTCAGACTTTCACCACGTGAGCCATAAAATAAACAGGTGTTGTTATTGATGGTGGAGCAGCAACACAGTTAGCAATAAAAAAATATATGCTTTTACCGGAGAAAAAACACACAATCTAACAAAATTTGGACGTCACACCTTGAAGGAGCACCAATAACTTGTACCATTTTTACCCTCTGAAATTCTACTCGATTATATGCAATAATATCATTGTAAAGTACTAAGGAAAGTACTTCATTTGAGACCCTTCAAAAATGTTTTCAGTCACATATCGTTGTGTAGTCAGTCACAGGAATTCGACTCACCTCTATGAAATATGTACTTTTAAAGGTAGTTTCTCAAACAATAAAGAATAAACAAACAATTTAATAAACTTATGTTATAAAGCAGAGATTCTGTGGTTAAAAAATAAACCAATTGGCTTCAAAAAATGCTGAATTGCTATAAATTGTGTTTGAAAACAAGTAAAAAAATAAATGCTCCAAAAATCTGTTTGATGACTGTAATTTTAGCCTGATTTGTTACTTTCATCTTCGTATCAATTAACATTTACTAAAAGTCAGAAAGAGGCCAAAACAGTTTCCAGCTTCACATTTCTAACAACTTTAACTTCTCTAAATTGTCTTGTGGTGTCTTTTAAACTTGTATATTTGTTAAAAAATACACTTCAAACGGATTTTATCATCCAGGTGTCAGTCGGAGCATCTGTGTAACCAACAAGCCAAAGAAAAGCAGGAACACGTCGAGATTGAAGCTTCATCCTCTGCGTGTTTTCACCACTTCTGTACGTCTCTGTCTCATGTATGAATATCTTTGTAAGTAGAATATTGAACAAGGCAAATATTGATACTTCAGACCCTTACCTCAAAACTAAGACTAATTGTTTCATTGCAAACGTGTATTCCTGATTTTACATTGAGGTTTTTCTTTTGTTTTTGGTGATTTAAGGCGGCGGCGTTGGCGTGGTGACGGGTTTAAATGAGGGCAAAACAGAGAAAGTAGCAATAAAGAGAGTCAGACAAAAGTAGCTGCTCTTTAAAAACATGTACATAAATCCATGTGATGGGGAGAGTGTTTGAGGAAAGAGTTGCTGTTTCTGTAACTGAAGAGCAAAGTTTCTTGGATGAGGATGATGATGGAGTCTGGGAACGTGTCGGCGGTCTGTGAGACGTCAGAGAAGGATGAGCGGATGTGGACGTGGCGTCGGTTTTCTTTGTTGTCGCCTTGGTGGGTTTTCGTGCGAGATACTTTCTGTGTTTTTTGTAACACTTGATTTTGTTACTGTAAAATATTCTTCCTGTTGTATATGTGGCATCGAGGCACTTCATAATGCTCTTTATATTTTTGTACGTCGATCGTTGTTCCTGTTCTGATCACAGAAAATAATTTAAAAAGATGTATAGCCAAACTGAATGAAATAAAAGACAAACAAGACAAATTGCAAAGTCTGCTTGGTCGACATTTGTTGTTGATACGATGAGCATTGACACCAAACTACTCAGTTCCAGCAATAAATTAAGTTGTTTGCCTGTAATGCACTGCAGTCAATACTTTCATCTGTAATATTATGGTGGACCTCAGAGAAAAAGTTAAGATTGAAAGATTTTCAAACTGAAAAAAATAGTTAGACTTACAAAAAAGATAAATCCTCAAATAAAAGTTGAGGAAATGAGAAACCAAATGTACCTAAGCTTGGTAGCCATGTGTATTCTCAGCAGCCTGATACTAAAGCGTCCTGTGCCTACAGCAGAGCGCTCACTGTAAATAAAGGTGTCGCAGCCGCCGGTCCTGCATGCGTATCCTTCACAGGCTTTAAATACCCGGCTGAAGCTAAAATAACAGCAGCTCCTGAAGCTGGCGCTGCATCTCAGCGTTTCTGGACGGGCGCCTGAGGGTCCCCACAGCAGCCCTGCATCCTTCAGCGCCTCATCCGTCTCCCTCCAGCGCTGGATGAGAGCGAGGTGCCTCCTGATGGCGAGGCTGCAAACAGGCCCGACCGCAGTTTTACACTCAGCGAGGCCTCGTTTGTCAAATGTGGTTCGCTCACTGAGAATTAATCCAAGCAGGTGAAAAAAAAGTAAAAGGGGTAAAAGTTTAAAATGAGAGAAACTTATATGATGCGTCGCACAGAGACAAAACACATTTTCAATGAAATCGCACACCTAAATTTTCAAGAAACTCAATCCAAAACAGAAAAATATATGTATGAGATATAGGAACACATGAAAAAACAATGGACGTGTGAAGCAACACAAAAATCTCAAAGATCAGTTAATCTGCTTTGAACGATCTGCAGTGAAAGTGTTTGGCCACTTGAGGCACTAAAGAGCATCTTCCTTTTTTCCACCACAGAAACCGGATTTTGATCAGGGACGGATCAAGAAAATATCCGGGTTCAAACTTTTTAGGGTCCAATAATCCAAAGTAGAGATATCAATCAAGGTTCCCATTCATAAAAATCATTAGTGTTTTTGCTTTTGAAGAGCAAATGTTTTTAGTAAGTGGTGCAAAGAAACCAATTAAGCATCACTAGTTTTACACAGATTGGGGAAAAGAAATCATACTAAGCTCCTTCCTGAATATATATTGAATCTAAAATTACTTTGTAGCCTGTTGAAAACCAACTTCCCTCACAAGTCGACTCACCTCATTCTAGCGTCACCTTGAAGAACTCACGGCAGCTACACAAGACGGGGACAGTCTGACCTTCACAGGGGCTTCGAGACTCAAAGCAGAGACGGCAACAAGCTGCCGGGAAGCAAACGCTGCAACGAATCTGCAGCAGCTTCCCCACAAGTCAGAGCGAGAGAGATCGAAGTATTGAAACATTCACTCGCTAAGCCGTTTAACTCACAACCGTCTTGGACACGTGCAGGTGTGAACAGGTAGAACATGCAAACAAAACAGTGAAGTCTCAAGGGTGTCCAAGTTAAAATACAGTAAACCAGCCTGGGAGTAAACTATTTTTAAAATAATTCTGAGCCTACTACCTTAATATAAACACGAGTATGGTAGTAATAGAGTCAAATGTTAGGTATCTATACCCAACTTTAACCATACCATGGTCCAATGTTGACCTCATTGTCAATCACTACAGATGAGTTTCACCCTGTTTCAGTTTCTCTTTGAATCCAACTTCCACAGCTGCGGAGCAGGCAAAGCCTCGGGCCCTCACCGACACTCACAGGTTCGAAACGACGTCACAACACGGAGTACCAAAAACGTTCCGAGAGCCGGTTTTCTGGCAGCGACGCGAGTCCGTGCAACTCAAAACGAAGCTTCCGGCGCCCCCTGCTGGAGGCTGAACTGCATTACAGCAGGACTGTCAAACACGGGATTTAATTTCCCCACCAATGAAGCGACTCTGAGGCCATGAATGGCAATAAGCTTTTTATTTAAACATTAAGGCAGTGTCTTTTGTTTTTCATTTTTACACTGCTATCCACAAAGCTTGCTGGTGGGCATGTAGAATTTTAACCATGTGAATATTTCTTTTTTTTTTTCTTTTTGTAATACCAACCTTGAAGCAAGCCACATAAATATTTACATCTCTTCAGTTGTATATACAATCCTTGCTATTATACAGTGGGTTATAATAAAAAAAATATGCACAAAAATGGTTGAACAATGTATATGTATATGTCAACCCCCCATCCTCCCACCCACCCACCATTGGAAAGTCCAGGGAACACATCAGAAAATCAGTTTTTTGTCCTTTTAAGCTGTGAATGATTCAATTGATTTCTGATGAAACACACAACACAAAAAAAAAAAATTGGATGCAAGTTAAAACGCATTTCATTTCTTTTTAAAAACAGATTAGTCATATTGGGGAACAGCTGGATATGGCTTAGTTTGTTTAGCGTCACATTCTTCAATTTCATCTGTGGACAAATGATAAAAACGCCTCGCCGGATGAAAGTACAAACCGACCTCGGTCTCGAGATGATGAGAGAAACCTGCTGAAATGTGGCCGGGAGGAGCTTCGCTGCGGGTGAGGCCGATGAAAGCTGCTTCACTGTCGGCAGGTAGGATGTAGGAGGGTGAGGAGGTAGTGCGATAACAGTCACGTCTGAGGGAGGGGTTCGAATCCGTCGCCAGAAAAAAAACCAGAGAGAAGGATGCGTCGGTTTTTCCGAACCAGCAAAGGAGCCTCAGACCGGAAAACGTCCTCGGGAAACCTACGAGCCCGAGAATTTTTTTTGCCCTTCGGTTTCGATCTGCGGAGAGGCCGAACTTCAGGATGCCGACGTATTTCGGATGCCTTGACTTCCTCCACGAAACCACAGGGGGGGAGGGTGCGCGATGAAGTACACTTCAAGTAGTGTTACGAGAAGGTCTCAGAGAGGACGGCATCGGAAGCCGTCCCGTGACAGTTCAATTTGGGAGGGATGTGATGAGTGGAACCGTTAAACGCTAAGGCAGTGATGGAAGAAAAAAATAAAAGACCAAGAAAACAAAAAAAGGACGTTTCTTTTGCTTCTTACGATTTGGATTTCCCTGTGTGGGCAGTCTAAACCCAGGCATGGGGGGGGGCGAAAAGAACAGAAAAATTGTGCGTCACTTGGTAACTTCAGTACTGTATAAGTAAAATAAATGGCACTTAACACTAGGAATATCTCATAACTGTACAAAACCTGCCTGGAGGAGGAGGAGCCTCCTCCTCCAGGTAGTCAAAGGTCAGAGGTCGGACCGTCGCAACAGCTCCCAGATGGGGGAGGGGGGGTTCAGGCGGGCCAACTGAGGCTGCCGCCGCCACTATGAAACGGGGGGGGGGGTGTCATAGAGTATGATGGCTTTTTTTTTGTCTTCACCTCTTTAACGCAGAGAAACTCCGAGTGATGCTGTGGAAGTCACCTCCAGGCAGCTTTACGGTCGGTCTGCAACCTGCTCGAAGCGGCTCAAGTCGTCCTTCACTGAAATGTGATTGTCGCTTTGAGTAAGTGTGGGCGCGGCGAGAAAAAAAAGAAAAAGAAAAAGGAAAGGTGGCAAAATGAAAAACGGATGAGTGTTGAAGGATACCACAGAGGGCTTTGTGTCTGTCCTTTTTCTTCTCTCACGAACCCCCAGAAACAACAGATTCTTTAAAAATGCCATCATGAACAGACTGACAACTAAGTGCTTAATATCCAAAAACTGAACAAACAACAGACATGGTTAATATAAAAACAGTGAGAAAGTGTCACTTGTCTCAGTGCCATCTGTCTGGCAGATCAACTCCCCTGAAGTCAGCAGGGCCCTCCCAAAATATATATGATGACATCAGCAATGAACAGCATGTTTACCCTGTAAACCAATGATATGAGCCCCCCACCCCACCCCACCCCACCCCCACCCTACATAACAATCTCCCCGCAAAATTCATGTCCCGCCCCCACCCCCAAAAAGATACATCGTTGCAGATAAAGAGACAACAAAATGACACCATCAAAAGTTCACCATCAAAATGTACTAAAGGTCTGAGCTCACCAAACACAGGACTGGACTGACAGAATTTAAAGGAGAAAAAAAGAAATTAAAAACGAGGAAAACGAAAACAAAAAAAAAAACCCTCCCCGAAAGATGTCTGTTCTCCTCCTGTCTGCTCGCCATGTTCTCTTTGTAGTGGTCGAGATGCAGAGGCCGCCTGCACCCGGAGTTCACCGAGAGGAAACGCGGTTGGCTTCTCGCCGCACGGCGCCGTTGCTCGCAGAGCCAGGCCGGCGACTGCGAGCTGGCGAGAGCGGGCCGCCGTCACGCTCTAACTGCATCTGAGAGTCCCTGCAACACCAGTGTGAGCACGTCAGGCCTGCGGGCTGCAGGCCGACGCGTCTGTATCGATAAGGCCAGTGAGGAAAAGTAGTTATAAAAGTGATTTGTCCTTTAGAGTAGTCCTGGAGTGAATGCATTAACATGTAAGCGCAAACACACACATCCAAACATACACACGCACATACACACACACACACACACTCGCGCGCGCGCGCACATGCACAGGGAGCAGCAGTGTCTCTCTCTCTCTCTCTCTCTCTCCATCTCTGCTCGGAGTCTCAGGTGCGATAGAGGAGGAAGTAATCCTTGCTTGACGGCTGATGGAGGAAATGCAGGTTGGAATGGTGTGTGGCAGTCTGTGGGCGCCACAGCAGGGTTTCTGTGTGTCTGCACGTGTGTGTTAGGTGTGTGCGTGTCTGCAAGTGTATGTGAGAGAACGTGTGGCCGCAGCAGCTTGGAGGTGGTTTACTGTTTGCAGGTCTCGTGGTTGTGCGGCGGGCTTTTCCGGGTCACTCGCTGTCAGACAGCGTTTCATACTGAGACATGAGCAGAGGCTTTGGCTCCTCCTCCCAGGACCTGCCCTGCCCGGGTCCGGACCCCGGGCCTTGGCCCCCCTGCTGTCCAGAGGAGGGCGAGTGAGCGGACACGGTCCCGCTGGGGAAACGCATGATCAGCGGGTTGCATGGGAAAGGAGTGGGTGTAGAACCTGCAGGAAAACACAGGTGGCAGAAAGGTTGGGACGTGCTGCAAAGGATTCTCGGAGCCCCCCCCAGCGGTTAATAGACGACGTCGTACCTGCAGAGAGCGGCCGATCCTCCCACACACGGTTGGTGAGGGGAGTCCGTCTGTTGCAGTCTCCCTCTGAGTGGACTGAGGACACGGAGGATGGTCGCTCCCCCCCTGACAGGCCCGGTCCCGGGGACTTGGCCTTGCGCCCGTTGGAGCGCCCGCTGCCCTTTAAGGACTTTGCTCCACCTGCAAACAAGACAGGAAAATGTAAACCTGCAGCATACCAGGAAATTATAGATCCACGCTTGTTTTTTGACTGTAACATTCAATCAACTACAACGAATGCAAACAGGTTCACAGACTGTTCTCTACGCCGCCCCGTTTCAAAGTGACGACAAATCAATTATGAGAGTCAGAAGAGTTTGGTTCAGGACAGCAGTGAGGACTCGTGTCCTGGTGTGTGTTGTCAGGCCGACTTGCAGGAAAGTGTTGCTTTCGTGTTTTGTTTTTTTCTCCCACCAACCAATCTGGACTGGTCAGCGTGTTTATCTGCAGTTTGATGGCGCGCCCGATTGTCACAACAAATGGCGAGCATTACTTTATGTAACACTGCGAGCTCTTCAGCGGCGCGGCTGACAGAGGGTCACCTCCGCACGGAGGAAACGCTGTGACGGTTTGTTCAGAAAGCTGCATTTAGGTATTCACATCGCTGTCAGAGAAACAAAACATTGTCTATTTCTGTCGCCACACCGCAGCTTCCTCGGAGAGCTTCACGGCTTTTTTGATGGATGGAAAAATGGACGCAGGCCTGAAAGTTTCAGACAAGAGACTGAGCTCAGAAAGATAAATCGCACTGTTAATTACTTAAAATCTGCTATTGTGGGAAACTAATAACACCTAGTACATATGTAACTTGATCTGGAGTCTTTTCTGGAGTCAAAGAAAGAAAGAAAAGGGGGGGAGGGGGGTCTTAAGTGTCCAGGATCAGCTGACTGAAGGATGATCAGGTGAAACTGAGGCGATAAACGGATATAATTGTACCTTGTGAAAAAGCGTCCTCAACCCGTCCGTCGGCAGACACGCCAGAGTTCATCGGGTTAGCGGCGTTTGAAGGAGAGCGTTCCTCCGACTGATCATCGTATTTGCCCATTAAGGCCTTCCTTATAATGGCCTCCAGGCCTATCGAGTTCCCGGGAGCCTCTGGAACGGGGTGGCTGCGGACGCTGACGGGTCCTGCGAGAGGAAGCAGAGGTAATAATCATAATGAGAGCGAGGCGACGGGGCGACACAATGAGAAGTGAAAAGGTCGAAACAAAACGAGTTAGGGAAGAGGGAATTATGGGCGGACACAAAGTAGGACGCCGTGTCTGCGAAACCGAGAGGAACCGGCGATGAAGCCGAGATAAGAAGGGAAAAAACCCCCGTCATACATGTCGGCACAGAGGCAGGCAATTGGAAGTAGAAGTTCAAACTTATAAGAGCAGAGAGGAAGCAGAGGGAGAGCTGAACACATTTGTATCTCGGTCCATCATCGAGTATCATATAAGCCGTGCGCTGAAAGCCACCCAGAGGATGCACTTAGGACGGTTATGAGTTTCTCTGAACGCGTCTTATGTCATACATGTTCTCATAATTTCTCTCGTCTGGGTCAAGTGGGAACACAAGTGGACCTCATTTCCTGTGTAGACGCCACCCGTACCACCACCTTAGGATGTACTGTGCTGCACCCAGTCAGCCACCAACATATTCTGATGCCATCGTGAACGTTTGTTCCCTCGATTAGTGTGGTTTTCTTCCTATTTAAAAACTACAAGGAAGCTTAAAAACAAGCCATTACCTGCAGTCGTAGAAGCTGGCATATTGAAGATTTCTGTTCCTGGCTGACCAGCATCTGAAAATATTCATCCACTCATTAAAATCAAAGATTCTGGCAATTCAAACCGCTTTGCTGATTCATGAACGCGCGACGTACTGAAATCGCTGTCGTTTCCGACGACGGTCATCTTCTTCATCATCTCCTGCTTCTTCAGGTTCACGATGGCCGAGGTGCTCTCGGTCAGCTTGCTGAAGAAAGCTGGAGGCTGGGAGGTGTTGGGAGGAGAGCGGGAGCCCATCCTGCAAGGGGTAGGGGGGGAGAGGGGGGGTGACGCCACATCAAGACAGGAGATGAATTCTGTCTGCTTGTCAATTCAATACCCGAGAGGTCTGAACAGCATCCAGCAGTAAACACATCCTAACAACAGGTGGGAGAAAAGGCTGCTTTTTCTAAGGTGTAGCTGATACAAAACAGGGACGACATGACTCCTCGATTTAGCCTCCAGCATTTATTCTCCAGCATTAGAGTTGTTGGTTGTTTAAACTAATTATCGTCGCTCCTTCATTGCCGTATGCATCGGGTCATCTTGAAATAATCCCAGAGTGCTTTGCGGTGACTCAGGAGCTCTTGTTTCGAACAGCATCTTATCTTTAGAAACAAATGAGAGAGCTTGGTACTCAGTTGACTGAAGTAACCAATGAAACTGTCCCAGTTTGTCATTCACCTCTCTTCTCAACAAAGATGCATCAGATCTGATGTCCCTGCCGGGTACTTCAGATCCACTGCATGACTGGTGCTGAATATTAACACCTTCCAAAGAGACTGTGTCTGTTTAATTGCTGCTACATGCTCTGAGTTTATTTCCTTGTTGACAGGTGAGCAACAACTGTCTGGTAAACACAGAACCATAAATCGTATACAGATCTTGAAATCATCACGGCTTCAGCGACACCCACCCGTGTTGAAAACAATCCTCCTGCTTGAGAAAATGATTCCGATACTTGTACAAACACTTCAGCGCCAAACCACCTCCTAGCGAAACGGGTTTCATCACTGATACGGGGCAGAGATGCAATCATGTAGACACTTTAGTGCGGCGCAAGATGTCTGAAAAAGACTGGTGCTACAAACATCTGACAGCCAGAAGCAACTGGGATGACCCGAGGCAGATACTCAAACAGGTCTTCATCTTCTAACCAGCCGGACAATATGCAGGAAATGGTCACAGTCTGCACAACATGACTAAAGAAGACGCACAAGCTTGTGACAGCTTTAGCATTTCAGCAAGAATAAATCCAGTGTTTTCACAACTGGGACAGAAACCTAATTTCTCCGCATGAATCTGAAGTTTGACCATTGGCTGGAGTCTCCTTTTCAGCATCCAAACTTTCCCAGAGAGCGAGCTGGCAGTGTGATCCTTGACAAATGGAGCCCACACTCTCACAGTGGCGGCCATTGACCACCACTTCCTCTCTGCCTGCCCCTGTGTTTTGTCTCCAGTCCGCGGATTCTTTTAGCTTCCTCAGCAACTAAGACGAGAGGAACCCAGATGCTCTCAAGAGGGCAAATCTGTGGGTATTGTGTTAGTCACGCCACTAAAATGCATATTTAGGCCAGACTGTGTTAAATGCTGGCATCGCCAACAAACAGAATAGTAAACAGTTGCAATTTTTATCACTGAAGGATGTCTAGAGTAAATTAAACATGTATGATATGTGGGTGCAGCATGGAAAACAATAGAATTGGAAAAATCAGTTGCTCTTTCAGAATTTTTTCCACTCTCAACATGTAAACTGCAAAGTTTAAAGCACTGTTAAAATGCTCTCCTCTATCATTTTTTTAACTATCAGAGATTTTGTTTTTTTTTTTCCCCTCATTCGACCGCCTCAAATTCATAGGCAGTAATGCTGCGATCAAGATTTTTACCCTTGCTCTCCCTGCTCGCTGGAGTAGGACGACCCTCCCTGGACGTCGGGCTCAGAGTTGGCTCCAGCGGGGGACACTGGTTCAATGCCGTCATTCGAAACGCTGACAGGTGATGTCTTGGAGTGAAGAGGAGAGCTGCAGAAAACACACACACACACACACACACACACACACACACACACACACACACACACACACACACACACACACACA
>JASSRZ010000011.1:3811733-3827137 GCA_032164315.1 Malacoctenus gilli
CACACACACACACACACACACACACACACACACACACACACACACACACACACACACACACACACACACAAAATGTGTCAATTCAAAGTTGTACGAATATACACAGAGAATTAAAACTGGGTCAAATGTCCCTGATTCGATAATCGGTTTCTGAATCTCACCGGTCTCTGTTTCGTTCGCCCTCTGAGTAGCGGGACCCCTGGACCGACTCCTGAGAGGTGAGTTGGGGCTGGGAGGCACTGGGCGGACGGGTCAAGTCCAGGACAGGCGAGCCGTGGTAGCCTTGCTGCTGCTGTTGGCTCTGCCTGGTGTAGTCTTTAGTTATCACCTCCTGTTAGTGAAAAGACTCGTTTACGTCACACATTACGCAACACTGTGTGGCATGCATATAAAGTACCTAAGAATGAAGGAGGATCTTAATTTACACAATTCATTGTTGCCTTTTACTTTGCAATCTTTGACTGTGTTTATGTTTACTTAGTCAAACACTTTTAAAACACAAACATTTTGACAGGATAATCCTTTCATGTCAGGGTGTTTTTAGCATGATTTCCTAGCTGATGCAGTCTTGCTTACGCTGATGTGCTGTGCCAAGGTGACCACCCTTTGGCTGCCTTTGACGCAGGGGGACGGGGGCTGTTGGCCTGGAGACAGTCGCTCCTCAGATGGAGGGCGGTACAGGCCGTGTGGCGGAGCTGGGAGTCGCACGCAACCAACGGACAACACGTACACACACGTACGCAGGAAAGGGGAGGGAGATCGCATTCACACAGGTGAAAAAAAGATTAGTTCAGACGTCCAGCACGAGGCGACACGTTTAAAAAAAAAAAACAAAAAAAAACTTGAAGACGTTCTAATGAAAGCATTCACTTCTCAGAAATGTCTGGTCATCCATCAACACTTAAGGTGGATGTTCGATTAACACATTTCATGATGCATTCGCACATGAAAGCTCAGAGGGCAAACTTTCCAACAGAAACGCTCACGGATGCACGCCTGAGTGTGTTGGTGGAACGACCCACTGCAGATCTCTGCTTTATTTTTGAGGATGTACTGTGCATGCAGGCTGTCCAGAAATGATGCTAAAATGGACTAGTTTTGCATCATTGCATCATAAATGGAGAAGTGAAAAGAATCAAAGAGGTGCTGCTGTAGGAGAAACAGTGAATACAAAAATGTTTACTGCCTTTTATGAATAGCAGTCAGATGATGACACTGACAACAACTTGATGGCCCCAAACAGGGTAAGCATGCTTTCATAAAATTGTCAAACTTCTGAGAGACTAATAAAGTAGTCTGTCTGCAGACTGGATGAGAGCCCATTACAGCCTGTTTTTCCCTTGTGTGTCATGTCTCACTACGTGTCCTCTTACACAACTCTTGCGCTGCAGTACTCATGTGAGAAGAGGATGATGTAAGTAGAGTGTGTGTGTGTGTGTGTGTGTGTGTGTGTGTGTGTGTGTGTGTGTGTGTGTGTGTGTGGGGGGCAGGATTAAGTGTATGGACTCCCATGGAGAACGCCCCCCCCCCAGGGGGGGGAGGGACAAGATGCTCTGGTTTTTCCCTGTTAACTAGCAACGGCAATACAGACACCGCGGTGTTGTTTATGTTTTGTTTTTTTTTCTCTTTCCACGGCGGCTCACAGATGTCTGAGTGTCTTCCTTTGGAGAACTGTCTCACAGTGTGTGAATGCAGGTCAACAGTGGGGTGATAACCAGCTTATCTGTTCAGAGAAGCATGCTTCCTGTTTACTACTGTATACATCTGAGCAAAACTGGAGCACATTTGAATTCAACATGCACTTGATACTTGCCCTGAAGCCTCCCTAGAAATACAGATGTGTGACATTGCTCTACAAGCAGAGAACAACAAAACAGAATCACATTCCAGATGACAAACTCCCAGAGGCTTGATTGAGAGAGATGTGTTGAGTGTTTTGGCGTGTGTGAAGAACAAAACAAAAAGGAGGAGGAAACAAATCAGCATAGATTACAGTGAGCCATAAACGCGAACATGCAGACATTTGGAGGGCCAGAAGCTGTCGTTACCCCCCCCCCCCTAAATGGCTGAATGTCTCGTCAGTCTCTGCCTCTTTCTTTCCCGTTTCCCACCCCCCTCCTGTGCAACACTGGTTGACTCTGGGACCCCAGGGAGGGAGTTGTTGGCTGATAAAGCTCGATTAATTAAGTTGAACAAAACTACTTTTGCACCAATGTTCCATTCTTACTCAGTCATCTGGGTTACATGTGGTCAGTGTCCAAAATAGCATCCCAACGAAATGTGTTTCCAATAGTTCTTTACTGGAAACAGAGCCTCATAAGACTTGCATTACCCAAGTACAGCCACTGCATTCATAAAGTCAAACTGTCTGAATTATGCTCATCTTACTGAACAACGGGTATACAAGGCTCCTGCAGTAAAAGGCCTTCACAAGTATCGTATATATTCCTGTAATACCCACGCTGTTCAAAGTAAGCAGCCGGGTGGGAGGGAGGAGGGGCGCCACACGATAGATTCGAGTCACATCCTCTATGAAAAGGAAATGGAGATAAGCAGCAAAGGACGCTTTGCCTTAATGTCCCACCAGCCACCTTAAAGGACACCTCGGATCTTTTTAATGGAAAATTCAATTATTGGCCATTATTGCTTTACCCCATCAATGATGCATGGGGTTTGCAAACTGTCTGGAATAATTTAGAGTCAGCCAGTCAGGTCCAATTTGGACGGGCCAATTGTTTCGTTTTCCAGGGGGCACCCTTGGTGGTCTTTAAGTCCGTGAAGAAAAACTTACAACAAAATTGTAAAGAAAGCAAAATTATAGCGTTGAAATTAAAAAAAGAAAACGAAAGAAAATGTAAATGAATTGGGCTGATTTGAAAATGCCAATCACCACAGCGTGCAAGAGGCCACAGACTGACGAGGGGGAAGGTCTGGGTGATGAGGGAGACCCTGCGATCCAGAGCGTCTTACCATCAGTGGCGCTGCTGGCAACAAGCGAGCCCGTCTCTGGCATCCCCGTTTCACAAGAAATTTGATGCATAATAATCGCATTTATGAAGTTGGCCGCAGTCATGGTGGTCTTACCGAGTGCTCGGAGCTCTTGTTCCTGAATGGACATCGGTTTGTTTTGAGTCTTTTCCCTACTAGGGGTACCGCTTTCTCCACGGCCAGGGGGGTTATCCGACAGGGGAGGCAGCAGGTGTTGGGGACGGCTTGAAGCCGAGGTATAAGAACCTGGGTATATTCCTCCTTGGCTGGGGTTGGACAGCTTGGGGTCAGATTTACTGGACGGCCCGTGCTGGTCCTGCACATGCTTAGATAGACTCCCCCTGTTTTTGCTCCCATCGCGACCTTGCTCTTTGGCTACACTCGAGTCCATGGCAGGTGGATAGGCCTCAGGAGTCACACCTGTCCTTTGGAGGTGGCCAGGGTAACCTTGGTAGCGGGATGGCCCTGGAGGCATGGACCTGACAAGAGAAGTAAGGTGCGGTTCAAAAGCATGGCGATAAAAATATGACTGATTCGTCGCATCACGAGAAATTTGCTATAAAAAAAAAAAGGATTGTTGGGTGAAGCAGAGACAGAAGGCAGTTTACCGTAACACAGATGAGCCAGAGTGTTCGTTAACAGAAAGACTTTTGCCCCCGGTGTTGTGCAGAACACTCGGCCTCTGCTGCACATTCTCCTGGGTACGTGGTGACACTGGGGAGTGCTGGTGGCTGTATGGTTGTGAAGCTGGTCTCACGCTGCTGCTGCTACTGCTCGCCAAGCTGTGCTCTGTACCTGAGAGACACAAGCAGACACATTTGACTCAAAGTGTTCCTCTGCGCGGGGAAAAACGCAACTTTATGACTATCGTGTGTCTTCTGCAGACAGAAATGATTTGAAAAGATAAACAGACACAAATCTGCTCCACACCTGGTCTCCAGATGGGCGCGTGTTCCACGTTTCCAAGAGATCCGCCCTTCTCTCTGTCACGCTCTCGGTCTCGCTCTCTGTCTCGGTCCCTTTCCCTTTCGCGGTCTCTCTCTCGCTCTCTCTCCCGGTCCCTTTCGCGCTCGCGCTCCCTGTCTCTCTCCCGCTCCCTCTCCCTGTCCCGTTCACGGTCCCTCTCACGCTCCCGCTCTGAAGATGATGTGCCTTGCATTTTGTTTATGTGAGACGAGCCAACTGTAAACAGAAATAAACATGCAAAACATTAGGGGAAACAGCGAGAGCGTGATATATATTCGATTTGCAACCTGCCTCTGCTTTGTGGAAGTTGAGTCATACCAGGTGAGATGGGGGAGGTGGTGTAAGGCCTGCCGGGGAAGGTGGAGCTCGTCCCGGGGATGTAGGTGATGCGGTCCATTGGGGAGCCGGCTGCCCCTGAAGAGGGAGGGACCAGGACAGGTAAGTGTGGCACCTGAGAAAGATCGATGATTCCTGGGAGACAGAGAGGGGAAGCAGGTCAAACAACAACACAACACCCTGTTTGTATTGTGATAGAACATCAGTTCCATCGAGAGACTGCAAAAACAAATTTTCTTTATCATGCAAATCATCAGGATAGAGGAGAAATGATGATGATAATGTGAACACTGCATTTTCTCAACTTTTACAACATATGTAATAAGTAATCTAGTGAATAATAGTAATCTCAATGGAAGTAATTACAGTTACTTCTACTGCTATCACGAACAGCAAACAGTCTACTTAAAACGGTCATCAATACAACTGTATTATCCAGCCGAGTTGCACTATTGGACAGATGGTAAAAGGTGGTGACAATCCGCTCTGCAATTCATATTTCAGCCAACAGGTGGTTCTGTTCTGGGATTAAAACCTGGCAATATAAACCCAGCTGTCCTCTCCTACTGTCAGTGACTCTCAGCCAGCTCCGTTTGTAGGAGGAGCACACTTGACTTAACTCATAAAGCCGGCGTGAACACATTACGATAAAACTGAGGGAAAGCCAGCAATGATGCGACTTGCAGTGCTTCAGCCTTACCACGAGGGGCTGCGGAGTAGGGCAGAGGGAGGGGCTGGTCCCGTGGCGTCAGGCCTCTCAGCAAGTCCGAGCGCTGGGCTGCCATGGCGGCAGCGGCGGGCCACTGATGCATCTGCTGAGAGGTGATGTAGTCGTTGAGCAGCGTCTGGCGATTCTCCAGGGCTGCAGTGTCGGGGAAGCCACGGATGAGGTAGGGGTAGGGATGGGGGTATGCCGGGTTGGGTGCAAGGTGGCGAGGCAGGTAGTAGGCGGCTGTGGGTGAAGAACAGGGAACGTGTCAAACTGAAAGTCTTTCAATTATGGAGTGAATGGTGATATAAAGTTGTGTGGGCTTAAAAATATGTTAGCAGGTATTTTTTCCAGAACTGTCAGTAGAAAGAACATGAGGTAGAAACAAAAAAGATGCTAATGAGGCACAATTGTGCGGCAGGACAGCACAGGCATCAGGAATGTGCTCAATATATAGATAATCTTACAAACAGACAGTGGAAAATTCCTGCCCAAACTGTGGTTCCTTTTTAAAATTAACTATTTCTGCTCCTTATTTTTCCTGATTGATTCAGGTGCAGCTTGCACACTTGGCTGAGTGTGCAGAGCCTCCAAGAAAGATTCATTTCTTCGTTTGCTAGTTTTGAAAACCAATTCTTTTTAAAAATATACTTTGACTGAGCCTTCACCTGGATCAATGGGGATGCCACGAGGCAGCGCCGCAGGATCGAAAGCCAGCGGGATCTGACGGTACACATCTGTGGCCCCGAGACCCTGCAGCAAACGCTCATACGCCTGCGGATCTGTAACGCCCGGCAGCGGTGATTTGGTTGCATTCATCTCTCTTGGGGTCGGTGTGGCTTTACGCTCCTGAGGGGGATTCTTGCTGGAGCCTGGAGAAAAAAAAAGGGGAATCAGCTGTGCAATGCTTGAGAGAGGCTTTTTGTTCTACTTTTGAAATATTCTATTTCAAATTCTTTTTTAAATAATGAGCGATCAGTAGCCCACCCTCGTGCTGCCTTTGGCTTCCCTCCCTGGACAGCGGGGAGCCACGGTGGGAGGGACCAGGGTACGGATTTCTCAAGGCGCCTTTCTCATCGTAGCCCACTGGGCTGTGGTGGGCTTTGCCTCCCTGCTCCGACCCCAGAGTGAGCGGGGACGATCGGGCTATCGGGCTGGCCGTACTGACCACCGCGCTGGGACGCCCTTTGGGGGCCTCGTCGTATCGCCCCCTTTCTGTTCGCATGTCCAGGTGGGGGGGCGTGTTGTGGTAGGAACGTGGAGAGCTGGCTATGATGGAGCGGACGTCGTGACGCTTTCCTGAGCCGCCGGGCTCCTGTTTCATAGATGTTCCCTTCAGAAAATCACAACAGACCATCGTTAAAAAAACCAAAACATATTGGTTTCAGATCACCTTCCATGTGTTCCGAGCAGGTACCTGTGCTATGATTCCCTCCTTGGTGGGCTGTCTCATCTCCTCCCTTGGAATCAGGTGGATGGAGCGCCCAGCCTCTTTCACAGTGGGCACCAGGGCGTCCCTGCCCTTCATTTGGTCAGAAAGTGAACCAGGGCCTCGAGGTGGCGAGTTCTCTCTCTTCATCTGCTTCGGTTCCCTCCTCAGATAACCGTCCTGAGGGTCCAAGTGACGAGGAATACCTGAAATCACAAGGAATCGTTACTCCTACTTCTCAGGGAAAACGATGGAGAGGCACATTTCCATTTTCTTTCCAATCCAAGAGGAGAAAACGGGCAGTGGAGAACCGAACAAAGCCTAAGATAGGATCATATCAGCTTAGCAGAACCACCAGGAGGTCTTAAGAACTGCTACTTTTACCACTATCTCGAGGCAAGATGATACAAGATGGCTACATGACTCAACTGCTATCAGACAGATAAATATAACAATCAAAATGAAAGTGTTGCCGACAGAGAGCGACTTCTGGTGAGCTCGTCAAAGTGTTTACTGAGAGGAAGAGAAACCAAAGAAAATGTTTTGGTGCAGCTCTGCTGGATGAGAGCGCACACAGACATTAAACAGCTTTATCTCAAACAGGAGCTTAAAAATACAGTTTACAGATTTATCATGAAGCCACCTCTCGCATAAATTTCTCACTGGGAAATGTCATTTTAATTTACAAGGACGTGGTTTATCCAAGCATGCTTTATCTAATCTATCATCATAGCTCCAACAAGATCTGTGTGGTTCTTCCTGATGTAAACTCTGCAGGAGGGTAGTAAACAGGAAGAATTGGATCAAGTTGGATAAAGAAAGTGAATGCGACTCTTGTGGTGGCGACGTCCTACCTTGTGAGATGGAGCCTCGGATGTGATGAGGGTCTTTGTACTGTGCGTGATGTGGGCTGTCCCTGTCATGTGGCATGGCTCGACCAATCAGACCTGAGGGGAAAAAGGTACACTTGAGCAAAATGTTCCTCAATGTTGAGGTTGAAATAGGTCTCCCCCACGATGTTCAAGGGCACGGTGGTTGTGTATGGTCTCGCTTGCCTTCACAGTTGGCAGCGGACAGCGAGTCCCTCATGGGCAGTCCTCGGGAGATTCCTCCCTCCATAACATCATAGGGACGCTTCAGGCCGAGCATGTCTCCAGACTGTCCAGGGCCTCGGCCCTCGTCTTTGGACGTCTGAGAGGGTGGACCTACGGATGACGGATGATATTTTGAGTACAAAGAGACGACTTCTTATTGCTGTGATTTTTCCATTAAGATCAATTAATTTGGATGAAAATCTAGCGGCGTGGCACAAAGTGTTTCCACCACTGAACCAAATACTCACGGTCATATGTGATGATGTGCCCACTGAGGCCCTCGTAGAGCACTTGTCCTTTTAGTAGTACCTCGTCCCGCTCCCGCTCAGCTCGGCTGGCACTGTCCTCTGTCATTAGACGTGTTATGGTTGTCTTATATAGCACGTCAGCCGGTGTCCCCTGTGGTGTTGAGAGGAGAAATGAGACATGCACTTTTGTCATCAGAGTGCAACTGCAGTCATCCTCAAGTAAAAGTGAAGCCTGATTGTGGTTTTGACAACAAATTAGAGCAACGGGATGGCCTTGACTCCCAAAAGACTCCGCTAAGAAGCCTCTTTTCTGTCAGATGTGCTTTCATATTTCAATGTCACATAAAAAAGAAAGAAAAATCTGCCAAAGGGTGAAAACGTCACACAGTTAGTCCTCGCATTATTATCCAGCTAATAGCACAAGGCAGTTTCTAATACTAGCAATCTGTAATGAGATGAATATATTTGTATGAATACATTTTTAATTTGCCGTCAGAAAACATTGTGGCATAAAATCTTTTACTAGTGAAAAACTTGCACTTTTCTTTTCATCTCTCACAAGCATTTGTGGGATGAGCGCTGGAGCAAAGTAGAAGGTTTCCAATGTTTTCGAGTAACATTGCCAAGGACCAGTGGTACAACGAAGAACACAAACTCTATCGAACAAAAGATGCTTTTGTGCAATTTGGAAGTCAACACGACACCACCAAATATTCAATTTGCCAAACAGGAAATAAATTTTTCCACAGCCTGCGCAGTGGCAATAAGAGGTGATATTATGGGTGTGAAATCATTCTGAAAGAGAAAAAGCCTTTAATAAGTCACCCTGCAAGGAAATAACAACCTGAGTGCCTAAGTTATACTTAGGTTGGTATAAATGCTTAGAAACCATTTCCAGATTTTTTTACCCCGAGTCCCTGAACTGTAAGAACCTGTAGAGTTAAAATATAGTGCATTGTGCATTTTGTGACACACATTAAGTGTGTAGCTTTTCTCATACAGTTTTTACTGCAGAATATGTGTTTGCTACAATGCCGGCATAGAACCCAGGAAAGTAAGGAAACAAGTACACAAAAGCACAGCTTTGAAACACAAAGTAGTACTCCCAGAAGAAGCGGAGGTGCAATACTTGGCAACAGCAAGATGACAACAGGCAGCTTTGAAAAAAAAAAAGAAGCTTGAGTCATAATACTCTACACTGTGGGTGAGTCACACTTTTCTACGCTGCCAGGTAAGAGCGGGATTGGACGGCTGAACAGACACAGAAGCGCCTTGGAGTGGGTTTTTCGTGTGGTGGTTGCAGCTTTTTCTGGGAAAACACTCCTGAAGGCCACACTGGTTGAACTCATGTAATGGGGGGGGGGGTTCTGTTTACAAACTTGTACTCAAAGCCGACTGCACCCACTCCTACAGAAACCACATCGCATAAACACACATATAATCAAGCACACAGCTGCAAGATAAACAAATAAAGATATTCTCTCACGAAAGCAGTGACTTCAGTTAATCAGTCCCTTATCTGTTACTAATCTGTCGCGCTGCGTGCCAGCCCCCTCAACACTTGTTTTCTCTGGCACACTGGTTGGATGTGATAGTACAGTGGGCTGGCATATCAATGACCCGGTTTAGCCAGGATCTAGAGTAAATAGATAAATAAAAGAGGGAACAGACGCAGTACAGTGTGTACCTGTTGCCAGGGTGACAGGGCCACTCAGCGCTGCGGTTATGTCACAGCAGCAGGGAAATCCAGCCGCCACAGCACTCGGCCTGCCATATGACCTCTCACCAGCTCTGCTGCCCACTCTTTCATCACCGGTACAAAGCTCAGAAGCGGCAAGGCTGCCATAAATTTGACTTTATGCTGTATAGTCAGAGGCCAGTGACTGCATCAGCATGAATAAAACTACTGTTAACTACCAGGAAACGTGAGGGAAATGAAAAAAAAAAAAGACTGTAAATTGTCTGCGTGGCAGCAATATAAGCTGCTGTCATCATGACCCTTTAGCACAATTTACCATACTGGTAGTTTCTTTTCACAACCTACGTCTAGTCAGTCAATAAACTTGTCCCTGAAAAATCACAATAATCAATGACAAATACTCTGCTGCATGTTTTTTTAATCTCCCACGACGACAAACTGACTGTCGATAAATTCATCCAAAAGGTTAAAGTGAAATATTACATCAATAAACATCAGCCACTCAGAATATAAAAATGTGTTCAGCATCACATTACAGTATAAAGTGTTCAAATTAATGTGGCAAAGATATTTTATCACTGTTTTTAAAAAGACATACCTTCAGGTTCAAGTTATGATATAAATTGCAGTGATAAATCACTACATTTCAAGCAAACCTGTAATAACGTTTAAAAATGTAATACTAAACTTTTCAAAATACAGTCTCATTTATGTTACTGTCGTGAAATTCATTGCAATAATATGGGAACACATTAAAGTGCTGTAGCAACCCACTTTTTTGGGAAGTTTGTGCTGCAGCAGCAAATTACTTCTGTTTTTGTTAGTGAGAACAGAAGTTACTGGAGTCACTACAGCGTCAGTCAAAACTACATGTAGACAGACGAGCAACATCAT
Source organism: Malacoctenus gilli (assembly GCA_032164315.1). Taxonomy (NCBI): domain Eukaryota; kingdom Metazoa; phylum Chordata; class Actinopteri; order Blenniiformes; family Labrisomidae; genus Malacoctenus; species Malacoctenus gilli. The sequence continues at coordinate 3,822,097 of JASSRZ010000011.1, forward strand.
AGGGCACATAACCCTAAAAGTACACACAAGCAAGTTTGCAAATGACTCATTTCAATGGATTTCTGAGGTTGTAGAGAGGTTCTCCAAATAAAAGGGGAAGAGAACCGTTTGCCAGTTGTCTGTTATAATGCAATACTCGAACTTCAGCGCTGTCAGCAGAATATTCAGCGCACAAACACGCACTCGCAGACACACAAGATTGCCACACTTTATACAACAGGGACAAACTGCCTATATGAGACGCTCCATTACAAAGATGATAAAACCATTTCGATTATCTGTATCATGTCATTAAGTTGAGAGATAATTGATATTGTGAAGGGAAACTGATCAAAAGAGAAGTCGAAGCGGCCAGGCCATTTTCTGACCGAGAGTCATTCATCCTTCCAATGCGCCAATTTTGAGAACATCAGCACATCATCGTCTATCCTGATATGGAAAATCTCAAAGGCCATCAGCAGTAAAGACTGAATTATAGGTTGGGACATTTTCAATGCTCATAAAGCAGTTTTAGGAGAGGACAACGCTTCAGGAGCCCGACCTTACCTGAGTAATGGAGCCACCTCGGTAGGACACTGAGGAATCTGGATGCATTCTGGTCCCTGGGATGCCCTTAGTGATACTACCCCCTTGCACAGCTGGAACAGAAGATGCAAGAAAAACAAGAGAAAAGTTAGTGAAGAAGGAGTTAAAGTGGAAAAACAATGCTGAATGAAAACGGCTAAATTGTAGCTTCCGGTCTGTGCATTCTGCAGAAACCCAACTGGGACCATGCTTGCATCTGTGTACCGCCGTGGCTCCAGTTTGTGTGTCGAACAGATTCTCTCGCACACAGACTTGGACAGTTTGCTCCCATTCCTCACTTCCTTCCAAGCTCTGTCAGATTAGATGAGCTTCACTGGACTGAACTCCCTGCCGATTTTCAATTGAGATTTAACTCTAGCCTGGGTCACTCAAGTACATTCAGAGACTTATCCCCGAGTCACTCTACTGTGGTCCTTGCTGCGTGCCTCGGGGTCACTGTCATATCGAGGAGGTGATTCTATTCAGCGTGACAGTGCTGAAGACGAACAGCAAAATCTCGTGGTTTGACTCTGTTATTTCAGGTCATACAGCAGCTCGATTGATGGTAAACCTTAAATCCCTTTTTAAATAGATTTTTTATGGAGAAAGTGAACAATTATTGGCTTACAATTCACTTGGGCTATTTGTCCCCCTACAAAGGGCAAGAAGGAAAACAAAAACATCAATCCAGTTCACCGAAGGAAAAACCCACCACGTCCAGCATCGTGAGGCTGTGTTGACAAATTATCAGGCTGAGAGGATGAACTGCGAGGGGACAGCTGTTCCTGCTTCACAACAGGAAACGAACCTGTGGTGTGACAAAAACACACGAATCAGACACCATAAATAAAAAAAAGAGATGTTTGTATTCATATGCAATCATCTGTTATCCCACCCAAAGATTGTTGGTTGGAGCAGATGAAGCCTTAAATTTTCAGAAAATACTGTCATTCTTCCTTCGCACAATTTGACTCACCAATTTTCCTCTGATCCATCCAAGGCAGCCCCATCTGAGAACCCATCTTTGTGTGGTCCAATCCATGAGCTGGACTGTGCAACTGCACTGGTGTGCCCTGAACAACACATTTCATCAGGACTGTAATTTATCCGATCACCAAATATTTTTAATGAAGTAAATAAATCAGTCTGAAAATAGAATTAATATTAAAAAGTCAAAGTCTAATTTACGTAAATACTGAGGAGTATGTTTATACCTGTGTGATGGAGCCTCCAGGCTTGCTGGAGGAAATGAGTGGCGGCGGCTCGGGCATGAGGGGTCTCACCGCCGCTAACCTTCCACTGTCCTGAGGGAGACCACCAAGTGAAGGGTGGCCTTGCTGGAACGCTAAGACGCAAACCAGTGTTACATTAATATTTAAGCATTTCCAAAGAGCCGATTGAATTAAGTCACTGTAACATTCAGTGCTTTCCAAACTGAATTTTTCACCATGCATAAGATTATGTGCATTGTACATGATCTCCATGCAGGATGTAAGGCAGCACAGAGAAAGAGGCTCACAGTTGAAGTGGAGCAGGTGCTGGTCCTGACTGATCTTGGCCATGTCTCGTGGGGACATTGGGTAGGGGGAGAGAACTGGGCGACCCAAGTTGGATGTCCTCAGGTCGTCTGGGCCCAGCGCCTGCTTCTTGGCTTCCCCAAGTGGGGAGAACGACCGAGACTTTTCTGCAAAATCAACACACAGACACTCAGCACCAAGCCGCAGCCTTCCGACTCGACCATAATGCAGGAAACTGTCCACCGCTGTTGACACAATCAACACAGAGGCCCTTGAGCTACTTCCTCGTCAGGGTGTCAGGCGACTGAATCATTGCCGAACGCTAAAAAACCTAATGGTAAATATTTAAAGTTCACAAGCTGAAGCCAGCAGGTGTGCCAAAGGTGTGATTAGAAGGACACAGGGTTGAAAGGCTACAAGTGAATCCACTTAATCCCTGCAGGAAGGTTAGTAAGCACATCAAGTTGCTTTCCAGCTCACCACACAATTATCACATCCTGACAGTGGTTTTGTCTTGCTTGCACACAAACATGCAATGCTTATCTAAACACTTCACCACTATAACCAGATCATACAAAAATGTACGATGGATTCTAGCCTGAATATTTGGCTTGCACCTGCTCCTGCAGCATGCAACAAGACCTTTGAAAGCCTTTTTCTTTATGTGATATAAAAGACTGCAGGACATTAGAGTTTACAGCTGCTGTGCCTATTTGGTTCGAAAAGACTCATCTCTGTCTGAACTGCTAAAAGTCCTGCACGAGGCTCTCAGAGATTCATATTCCCCAAGCTGACAGTAGGTGCACTGAACTAAACTATATTCCCTTCTGGGTCAATAGCAATACCAGATCATTTATCAGTTCACACTTCACGAGTGTCCCAGAAACACTTGAATACCCTAAACACTTGAGAACACAGATTCAAGGTTAGAGCTTGTAGCAAGGACCAACTAAGTAAAACTAGATCACATGCTATCACGTATACATTTTATAGCCTCTAGTTTCTTATGATGCAACAATTTTCAGCATTGTATTCATAGGAGGGTGTCAAACTTGACCCCGCTGGCCCCAGCTGGTCCAGAATAAGGTGCGATCCAGCCCACTGACATATCTTCTAAGTTTCTAATAGTTGGTTTTTCAGTAGGAAACAGAACATAACAATGAGACCCAAAACTTTAATTCTGATTACACCTCTGCAGCAAAAGCTAACACACAAACATGCAACAACATATGGCCTGAAAAGCTGTGAGTTATCAATGACAATGGTAAAGTAACATGTAAGTTTGAGGACTCCTTGCATGAGCTGTATCCACAGCTAGAAAGTCATGCTGGTTGAAAAATAAGTGAGTTACAGAGAGACCCAGTGCATCACATGGAAAACAATGAGGCTCGCATTTGTATGTTAGTATGCGATCATCTCAACAACGCATCTAATTCTGTAATTTCTCAGAAGGAAAGTCCTCTTTTTATCTTTGATTTGGTTATTTTAAATTGAGCGCGGACCAGAAATCAAACAAGAGAGAGGGTGAATACACTATTGAGCATCGCAGCTATGAGAGCAGTTTACTGTAGTTATAGAGGTTTGCGTACCATCCTTCTCGCCGGTCAAGGGGCTGCGTGGGCGAACACGAGGGCTGCTGCTGCGAAGAACCTCTCTGTCTCTGTCTGCCTGCAGGGTATAAGGCTGCTGTTTGCCTGGCTGGCCTGAAAGCTGCTGCTGTTTGACCTCCTGAGAGGACTCCCCATGAGCCATGGTGATCTGCTGCTGGTACAGAGCCAGGGCGTGTGGGGGCAGACCACCCTTCCCAACCCCACTCCGCTGACTGCCCTGCATGGAGGCGTCTGGCATCTGAACACAGAGGACGAGAGGGAAATATAAAGGTTACATACATGCCACAAACATAATGCATGCCCACTCTTGCTTGGTATGTGACATATGGCAAAGCCACATACAGTATCTGATAAACACGATAGCTAATAGGCAGCTCTTCTTTCTTGGTTAGCTAAAGTTTCCCTGATGGCCGGCGTCCTATTTCTTCTCCACAAAGCAATCAGTCCCATCATCTTCCATCTGGTTGGCTTATCTTATACGAATATGACTTAACTATTTTACTTGCAGCACTGTTATCTCTGTAAGCAGATAGACAGGGATAGTATTGATGCCACTGCCATGGAAAAGTGAGAACGTGTGTCCGTGTGTGCGTGTGTGTGTTTCCGTGAGCTCGGCAAATCAATTTCATTTACTACCCCATTTCAAAGACACTTTCTACGGGGCTGGAAAAGCCGACAAGCTCTTCACCCGACCTGTACGATGAGTGAACTTGCAACTTACAATAGGCGGTATAGCTGCAGCTCTCTGTTTGAGCTGCTTCAGATCCATGGGCTTCTGAAGCGGCGACGATATGACCCCATCGTGACTGTAGTTCAGTAGGCTTGGCCGTGGAGAAGTCATTCTGCACACACAGACAAAAATAAGTCAGTGGGAGTGAGGAAGTGGGTCACTAGAGGGTACAGCAGGTCCTGTTTAATGTTTCCACCATCTGATGAAGTACCTCCAAACTTGAAGATGTCAACAAACTGCCAAGTGTAATTTTCTTTGGCCACTGGAAACCAAATTTGATGATTTATTGGAATTTTTAAAGGGTACTAAATTAAAAAAAGGGGCAAAGAGTCCTCCTGTGTTTATAAAACTGTACCCCAAGGAGGCTAGTAAATCCTAACACACAAAAGGCATTCAAATGACAGGACAAAGCAGAAATATACAGTGTGAATGTGCGTGTCTATAATATGTGTCGACAGAAGCCAAGACTGTGGAAAAGAATCACTCGTAAAAATCCATATCCATGTCTCTCACATCTGTCGAAAGCACACATCTTACTCTGAATCACAGGACACACACACACACACACACACACACACACACACACACACACACACACACACACACACACACACACACAC
>JASSRZ010000011.1:3838025-3849725 GCA_032164315.1 Malacoctenus gilli
CACACACACACACACACACACACACACACACACACACACACACACACACACACACACACACACACACACACCTCAAATTGACAGGAAGGCTAATTCCACTGGTTTTTCTCTCCACCAAAAACAACCCAGGTGAACATGAGAAGTGATGAAATCAAAAAAAAAACCCTTGGCATCTAATTGGGAAAAGAGGGGAAAAAACAAACAGGAAAACAGCTGCTATACTCGGTAAAACAAATGGATGCTCGATTTTGCCGTAGGTGGAAATTTTCTGGCTGGAGGTGAGGGAGTAAGAGCTCAAAGGTTACCGAATGATTGGATTTTCAGATCCACCCCCACCAGCTAAAATGCACTCCTACTCCATTTCCTTCATCCTGAATGGGAACAACTTCGACCATATTTCTTCGACTGACAGGTTTTGGATTTTTTTTTTTTCAGTCAGAGCTGCAGAGGTTTGGGCTCATCACAATCTGCGGACAGTTTTGAACCAGCTCGACCCCTTTTTCTCCAACTCTTCAGGGCTCCTTCAATTGTTTTGTGGCCACGTTTTTTTCAAAGACAGTTTATGAGTTTATTATTGGAAAGAAAAAAAATGGGACTCGCAGCATGAAACGTTCAGACAGTGTTGAATTAAAGCGAATGACTCACTTCATTCCATCTTCTTTATCTTCAGTCTCATTTTTTTCTTCATCCCGCTCTCCCTCCTTCTCTTTCTCCTCCTTCTCCTTGTCTTCCTGGCTGCTCCGGTTCACTTGTTGCTGCTGTTGCTGCTGCTGTCCGTGCTGTGACAAAACAGAGGCAAAATAGCCATAAGTAACTTGGAAAGACAAGAACAACTTTTCCAAAGTTTTGAAGATGCACCTGTGTAAATACTGTTGGTTTACAAACCACAAATGGGTTCGTACCAACTGTGGCCGGCTTTTCAAGATGATAAAAACTACACCACACCATAGAATAATAATTACTCTTCGTGCTGGCAGATAGTATTCACGTCATTCAAGTGCAAACTTGTAAGAACCAGAAAAATCCCCTTCATTTTTAGCTTCACCGAAACACAACAGGATACCAAAGCTCAGAATATACAGCGGCACATTTCTGAGGAATAACTTTTGCCCTTTAAGCATCCAAGAACCACTTCCTTCCCAGTTTCGTGCCTGTCTGGGCTTTTAAGGTTAGAGTTCAGATTGGAGCAGACGGGCAGCTTCACCAAAAACCTTGAACGGAGCTTAAAATTGCCCCCGAAACTATCACGCAGCATCAAGGTCTTAACCTTTTCTGGATGCTTCTGAATATTTTTGCTTTGTGCTGCTTCTAGGTAAATGCTCATCCAAGAAACAAACAGTCGTTGGTGTTTTAACTTTACTGTAAATCCTCTTTGGGAAAAATGACAACATGTGATCCCTGGCAAGCGAGCATGAAAGAAGAGGATCAAAAAAAAGAAGGAAGTACTACACAAAGCAGCTACTTTTTTCTTCATTTGCACAGTTTCAATCATGTCCTATCGTTCTCTTGGATCTCAACGTTCCTTATTCTGCCTTTGTAATTAAGTCAAGACGGAAAATGAATTAAATTTATAACTCAATAGGACTTAATGGTTTCCCATGTGCCACACAGACACTTTTTCCTTTCCCAGGACACAAAATCAGTCGAATAATCTTTGTCGAAACAGAAATCTGCGCAGCGTATAAACATGCTCCGAGCTGATCCAGAAACAAAGTAAAACCACCCTACTACAGCGAAGTGAAAACACATTACCTTTCAAGCTATTACTTATCCCCAGCATCTACCCCTCTATTCAAACATCATCTTTATTAGCATTTGCGGTCCCTCTGATGTATAGCTACGCACTCGCTGTTGCTCCTGTGTGGGTACTTCCCACTGTGGGCGTGAGGTATTAGCGGTAGTTGCTACTCAAGAGGTGTGGAGCAAACTGCCAGGTAATGAGCAGAGGTTTCTGCAGGAAAGATGAGGAGACACCAACCTCCTACACAGGAAAAGGTCACCGGTAAATTAGAGAGCCATTTCATTAGTGTCCACAGCCGTGAAGTTGAACAGCTAGCACCTTTTTCTGAGGGTATGCTATTAACTGTGAGCTCATCAGCAGCAGAAATAACCTCCGTTCGGAAAAAAAAAAAAAAAAAGAAATCCCTTATAATATGAAAATAACGTTGACATGTGAAGTTCAACAGAGTGCAGCAGCAACCTTTGGTGCTTATTTCATGAATACCTTTCAGCTAATACGTCAATGAAGCTTGAGCACTATGAAATAGACTGACAATGCTGTAAATACTTTCTGATCTTAATTTTTTTCCAACATTCTTCGCCTCCCACGGCTTGTAATTCACCCTGTGTTTTCAAAACAAAAGGTATTTTTGAAGCAGCATCATTTCAAATTTCTATAAGACCAAGAAAAAGTATTGTTTTAATCAATTCCCTTTATGAAACAAGGGCACCAAGAGCAAGTAAAGTCACTTCAACAACTAAATGTTATCAGCTTCTGTCAATAGATCATTTTGACACCAGATATGCAGGCAACTGAGGGGGGCTGACGTTGATGGCCAGGAGCAAAATGAAGTCACGTTGTTTCAAAAACAAGTGAACAAAGTGCGGCACTTGATTTTCAGGTTTACAGAGTCCGACTGAGCCACTATCAGAATGTCAATGAGCAGGTGTTTAAACAGTGAACTTTAAAGGGGACATTACCTGACTTCTTCCTCGGCGGCGGTAGTTCCTTCTCACTATGTTCTTGTAGTTTTCATTCTTTTTGGTCAGATAGTAAAAGAGCACGCACTCAGCCACCGTCTGAAACATGAAACAATGGCATTTTCTTTATTCCCTGAGAGGACATGAAAGATTAGGTCAACAGGGACCGAAGAACAAACATAAATAAAATCAACTGTACCTTTCTCTCCAGGAAAGATGCAATCAAACCAAAGTTTTTGGGGTGTTGGATGAATCTGTGGGCACAGAACAAAAGAAATAGTCTCAAAATCAGGTTCTATAATAGGATCACAAAATAACACCACAGAGAGAAGTGGGGGGGGGGGTGTTGACATCAGTGCTGAGACAGAAAAGCTCCCTGGTAATCTTACACAACGTTCCAACATTACAACATTACCTCAGAAACGACTGGATATACCAGCAGATGACTTACACAATCGGCTTTCTTACAATTTGTACTGGATGAGCAACTGGCAAACTGAAGCTCTTTGTACGTGTGCATGTTAAAGTTGGTGAATTGACTGTGTGGGTTTGATTCGATTTGGCAGCGCAAAAAAAAGGGAAAAAAACGCCCTCACTCGATTCTTCTGAAAAAGAAACAAAAAATCACTTCCTTTCCAACAGCTCCTTGAACCTTTATCAGACACACATATTTCACACGGGGTAAAAATGAGCCTTCAAGCTACCACTTAAAAGAAGCTTTCAAGCACTTATATTTCTTTATTGCGTGCTGCTCCTGTTTATGACACTTGATATTTACATGAAAAAGAGGCCAGTTCAATGTGGAAAAAAAGAAATGCACAATTGGAAATTGTAGTCTCAAGATACATTATTTTCTTGGTGCCAAAAAACGACTCAGTGTATTTCTGATAAGGAAAGCTCTACTCAGACTCAGGAGGAAAAAGAAAAGAAGGATGATGCTACAAAACAGAAAGTATCTCAATTCTTGTGTTTCTTACTTCTCTCTGAACGTGTCTTTCTCCTGCTCGCTCCACATGTTCATGACCTGCCGGTCCTTGTACACCTTCATGGGGTCATCCATCAGTCCGTTCATGTTGATGAACTTGATGCGCTGCTGTTCAGCGTCAAACAGCATAGGTGGGATGACCGCCAGCTGCCGCATTTGCTTCTCTGTGTTCTGGTGACCACACGTGCAAGACAGACAGACACGAGACAGAGGAAGACGCAACTTAAATTGAGACCGGCTGCTCTCCAGAGAGAAGCTACCCACCAGCAAAGTGCTGAGACACACGTGTCCTGCGTGCAGCAGGCAGGAGGAGATGGAGTCGTCCTTGTTAGCGGAATCACCTGAACGTACCTCCGTTAACCCGCCACCCGCCTCTCCTCCTCACACTAACAGAGACGCTGTTTAAATGAGTCTCCAAGCGTAGTCTCTCTCACTCATTGATTTTCTTTGACTTTCACGCACTCGAGTCAGAGTCAATGTCCCTGTTGTTGCGATACATTGATAAATCACATTGTTAAGCGGGATGCTTCTATTTGGCTGCTTCGCCTGTTGGAATATCACAGTAAACAAAATGTTGGAGAACACAATGAAAAGTGTGTTTCGTCTTTTGGATCATCAGATCAATGCATGTTTCATCTTTTCCTGGAATGAGACTATTTCGCAGAACTACCTGAGCCAGCTTTGTATGTATGTATACTATAGATTTGATACGGAAATACAGTTTGATGTCAATTCAATTCGAAAACATCACCTTGCACAGTCTTACAGTATCAAAGAAACCCCAAGCAAACAGCTTAAACTGCAGAAATCTACTTGTCTGTGGCTTTTTAATCTATAGGACAGTTCGCTATTCACTGCAAAAAAGTTTACATTTTTTTTAAATAACATACAGTGAACAAGTGCAGCAGTATTCGTTACTGTTGCAGCAACCGCCGAACGCGTGAGAACTGCACACTCCTCAGAAAGGAAGCGCGAGAGAAGAAGAAAAACTGTAAAAGTGAGACGGGCAGTAAAGGCTGCCAGAAACTATCAGAGTCTTGGATGCACTCCAATTGAAAGCAGCTGTGTTGCTGTGTTAGCTGCTGCGATGCTGTGGCCTTACAGGGGGAGCACTTAGCCTCTGCTAGCCTGGTCACGACAAGTAATCCAGCAGTTTTCCAAATTATCTCGATGAGTCTGACTGCGCAGCATCTTGAGCATCTTTTTCTTGTTATCTGACATCATATTTATATTTGTAAAGGAATTCTGAAATGGTTTGGGGCAACTGCAAGAAAATAGAGATGTCTCATAACAATAAACCTCTAAATAGTCTGAGTTAACTTCTGAGTCTAATGTGCTGTGAACAAACCAAAGAAACTAACCTAAAAAGTATTGAGTACAAGTCTTAATGAACTTTAAATCAGCCAATAATCATTTTGATTTGTTTCAAGGAAATTTAAGTAGACTCAAAAATACAAACTTGGTAATTTGACGCGTTCAAATACGGAGATCATTGTCCAAATAAAAAGTTTTACGTTCGCAAAACATGATTTCATCTGTTTGTGCAGTATTTTACCTCGTGCTCTGATATCCCATCGATGATTTCTGAGACTTCATGTTCGCTGCGAGCTGCGGATGAGGTCAGCCCACCTCCTCGCTGCCCAACGCGGCTACAGAAAGAAAGACAGACTATCACTCAAAAGCTCTCACTTTACTATAACTGAGCCACCCACTCCCCACAGTGGGAGAAAATTCACAGTAATGCTGTTCAAGTGCAACAATTAACAAGATAACAAATCAAAGTGGATAAATCTGTTTGAGTGAACCAGTTGTGAAAAAAACGAAACAAAACAAAACAAAAAACCACTGTGATCCCACCTCTGCATTCGCTCCTGCATCTCTCGCTGCTTGCGGATCTCTGGGAACTGTTTCTCGTAGTACTCCCGCACCTTGCTCTCCTTGGCTCTGCGCCGCGGGTTGTTTTCGATGCGCTCCACCTTCTTCTCCCAGGCTTCCATTAGCTGGTCATAGCGCTGGCAGAACTTCTGTTCCTGCCGGACCGCAGCAAGAGAGAGCGAGGGAGAGGGAGAGAGAGAGAGAGAGAAATCTCAGTCGGCTGCAGCGCTACTTAAATATCTGCATTATTCCTCTCAGTGCTGCCTTTGAACTTGCGACACATAACTAACACACCATTAAAATGTGGAGGAATATAATTACAGAGGATTTGACAGTTACTACTCCACACAAGATGACCGGACACAATGAGATATTCATGCAGCATATTTTGCTTTGTTTATTTACTGTAATTTTTAAAATTTATTTATTTTATCACTCTCTGCTTCACCACCAGGCATCCTACGCACTCAGAGGGGCCGGGGCGACATGCTAGGGGTCCTATGGGGAGTCTAGACTGGAGCCACGACTGGCAGACGGCAGTCCGCTGTTTTCCCAGCCTCCTTGCAGGCCGGCTGTAAAGCAGGCCATTAACCCTGGTGGAGACACGACCCTCAGCAGGCTCATAAACCACGACGTGATGTCTCCCCACACTCAGCCCACAAGGAGCCACCTCCCCCCTGCCAGGACGCAACAGAAGAGAGCAGTGGACGCCCGCTCACGGCTCACAAGTTTTCAATGCAGGTGGCAAACTGAAGCGGTTTCTCACGAACCGAAAAACACAGCAAATGCTGAGTTGCGGCACATTTGTTTCTGGCAACATTTCGGAAGTTGGAGGCAGTTTAATCAGAAGTAAAAGTTATTTTCACCTATTTTTTTTCCTCTTCTTGAATACATGCGAATTTCATACCGTAGAAATGATTTTCTGTCAAGCCAATTGACTTTACGACGTTCGCCTGGCACCACAGTTCACCCCCCATTGATCTCTGCTTTATTTATAGTCACGCTCTTTGGCTCAGTCTCACTCACTCACCAGCAGGAAAAACTCTGTACAATGCCCATTAAAATGTTAAGCAGACTTTGAGTTCAATAGACATTTAAAATTATACTTTCGGATGACAACATGAGTGCGATTTTTTCCCCCTCTTTCTTGCAAAAGTGATCACCGGCTCACGCTTCAGTACAAGTACTGACAACAAATCATGTGGCCAGGGTGCTTTTCCTCCTCGCATGCCTAAAATGGCCACTCACTTCAAGGAGCAGCTGGCCCAGATTCACACTAGTCATCTGTCATGAACTGAATCCCAGCAGAGAGTCGAGATTTCGGAGTTCCTCACTTACCCACTGCTTTCGAGCATGATTTCTTCTTTTGAAGTACAAGATGAGCTTTTTCCTCATTGCCTGGTTTCTATGAGAGTGAAAGAAAATAAAGACGAGGACAAAGCAGAGGGACAAAAGAGAAAGTCATACACAAAACAAAAAAATCAGGTGACAACATTGAGCAAAACACTCAATATCGGACAGGACTTTGGCTTTCAACACATCTGTCACATATTATATCCAAGTGGAAGACGTTCCCCAGATGCTCAGGTACACTTTCTCTCCCCATATGCACTTTGTCTGCTCCGCTGCTTTGCCCCATAAACAACATCAACAAAAAAAAGCACACAAACACACTCACATAAACACAAACAATGCCTGTCCTTGTATGCCACTGCTCGATAAACTCAAACTCGCTTCTGGGTGGAAAGGACAGCGAGGGGAGCCAAACTTATAAAACTCGTCTGTGCTGGGAACAGCCAGCCACAACGCTTCAAATAAAGGTCAGGGCCAGTAATCTCCTTAGGCAGCCACTCAGTTTGTCTCTTTCTTTGCTGCAAGACAGAGTTTTATTCCTGACACTTAATCTGTCACTTGTAAGGTCACGTTCCCCACTGATTAATGTAATCTTATTCTACATTAGTCACTTCAGCTGAGCCGCAGGGTCCTTCAGGTCACAGGCAAGGACAGGCGACTAGGAAGTGGGCTACTAGTGGTGTTTCAGTTGAGCTAAAATACAGAGATAGCGTGATAACATTTGGGGCTGCACGGACACAAACGCACGCGGTGACCTCGTCTTCACTTTCCAAAAATGTTATCTGCAGTAACAGAACTGAGTTCAGGCTAAACAGCTTCTACCCCACCCCCCCAACCTACATCAACACTCCCACTCACACAAACAGACACATTGAGGCACGCCATCTCAGCAGGAAAGATCAACTCTGCCAAATCCAGCAAGATAAGAGAGAGGTCCACATATCGTGGCTGATAATTGGTCAGAACTGACTTGGTATGGCAAAAGCAGGTCTGATGATTAATCCCTTTAAAGACAGAGATGGCATTGTCCTCTGGACACCAGATGGCAAAGGGAAAGATTAGTGGCCCTGAACCCCCGACAAAAAGGTTTCCTTTGTCCTTCTCTAAGCCGCTGCCATTCCTGAGATATCAGAGAACACTGTAATTTGGCAAAAAAAAAAAAAAGCCTAAAATGCGAATGCTAAAATCATTTTACAGTTATGAATAAATATTCTTTCCCCCCCCCTGTTTTACTTCCCGTTTTGTTTTCTGTGGTACCTTTAATGCTTGCATTTTTACTGTTTTAGCTTCCTGTTTTTACTGTTCTATCTGCCTGTACAGTGTCCTTGGGTGTTTTGAAAAGGCGCTTTCAAATAAAATGTATTATTATTATTATTATTATCATTATCATTATATTATTATTATTAATAATAATAATAATAATAATAACAACAATAAATGCAACTGTGTGTGGATTTTTAAAAAACTTATTTATATAAACTTTTATTTGTTTTGGCATTTACAGTGATCTCTTTAAGCACAATCTGTTGGCAAATGTATTACCAGCAGAGTGGTGGCGGTGCCATGTGTGCTGGAGATGAGCTGTGATGGGGACCAGGAGCTTCACAGAGATATTGGTAGATATCTATCCCAGTAGGGATGAATGCCAAGGTTATCAAACCGGTTAACAAAACAAAGAAGTCAATTGTGCTGGCCCGCAGCAACACACTGGTATTTAATAACACACACACGGAGGGAGAGAGAGCGGGAGAGGACAGTTTTCAGTTAATTGCTTTGAGGCAATAATACTGATCAAACGGTGCAGGGATCAAAAGGAGTGAAGACAGCAGCGCGCGGGGAAGAGGTCAAACACATCTACTGGAATGCCACCGTGCCCAAACTCCACTGCCAACGGTGGAGGCGAGCCATTCAAACCCTCCCACAGCTGTTTGATGTGCCTGACTGAATTATGTCCCTCTAAAGATTACACATCACACGTAATCCTTATTGATAGACATCGCAGTGCCTCGCAATGGCTGATTTTCTGCTTGTTAAACTGCAGACATTCGATGTAATATGAGGAATATATATACAATTCATTTCCCTGTGAACAATTGAGCACTACAGAGAATGCCGGCCTGCTTTTAGAAGATTAAATAAGAAAGTGGCACTTTTACAATAGCTTCATGCGGCAAAAAATAAATAAAAGCAACAGTTTCACTCTTTTTGAAATTATTCTTAGTTTGAGCACAAATGATGAAAACTGCATTCATCAATTGCATAGCAACAGAGTTTAATCATTGATTTCAACATCAACCGCATTTTATATAATTGTATGAATGTCTGGCGTATTGAATCGACCGCACTAGCTCAGTAATAGTTCAAATAAACAACAGCTGATATTCTAAAAGTAGCCTAAATAGCTTCATAATGGAACACAAACAAATCATAAGTCATCACAATAAAATATCAGCTTCTGGGGCTCAGAATAAACATCAAACTTGCACACTATAAATCAGAGGAGTGAAATTTTTTCAGAACTTCACATCAAAGAAATGGAGGGTTCCACCATTACATCAGAGACACCTTCCAAGTGATCATTCTTTCACTGGCAGGACAAATCCTTTGTTTCAACAGGTATTTTCATCCTTTTTTCACCTCTGCTGCATTTGTGCTCACGCACACGTTTATTGCAGTAACTTTCACGACTAAGTTTAAATAATGACAATTTCACATCCCCCTTTTGAAACGCACTCTGCAAAGGAGGAAGGGAGAGTTGAGGTTTGGAGGTGGAGACCTCAAAATAAATAGAAAAAGACGAGAACAGGTTTTAACACTGACGTCTATGGCCCCATCAAACTACCAAAGTTAAATTTCTCAGAAAGTCTTCAAGTTAAACTTTGTGCTTGCGTGTGGGACATTTTAAAGAGTGTGCAGTTACAGAGATACACTCACATCTTGATGTTTTCATGGTACTGCTTGGTGTCAGAGGGTTGATTGTACAGAGGCTGCAAGAGGAGAAAAAAATGTGTGTAACAAGACGTGCAACAGATTGTAAAACAGCAACACACAGACTGCAGCGTGTCTTCGATGTACATTAGAGCTTACACCAACAAATAAGGGTGGCACAAAGCTCTGACTGACAGAAGTCAATAACATGATCTAATTCAATCTGAAGAACTCACTGGAAACGGGCGTCCTCAGGGACTCGGCAGAAACCTGCCTTCTGTAGCCTCTCTGCAGAGGCTCAATAAGTAATTTGCTCAACAGAACCAAGTGATCAATTCACTTTGTGTGAGTGAGAGCAAGATGGATGGATCAGTAGCTTGATGGAGACTATGAGTCTGCAAATTTCAAACCAACACAACCAAGCATGATTACAATGATTAGTGACCAAATCAGCCAGGAAATTTGGATCAGAGAATAAGTTCTTTTAGACGTGACTGAAGAAACAGCGTCCTTTTTGTAATACGGCAATACTGGCTTTTTTAATTGAGCTTTGACAAGACCCGTCATATTTTTTGATTTGTTGTTTTGAATCTAAGAACAGGGGACCTCATTTCATCCAGGCAAATCTCCCCTTTTTCTTCTTGCCATCTCTTGTCTTGTTGCAAAAACACAAAATGAAAAAAATGGCAGAAGAGCCAAAACAGGACGGATAATCAAAGTGTCTACTCACCAGCTCCACCCGAGGTCCCAGTCCCTCCAGTATCCTGTGAGCCTCTTCTGCCTTTTTCTGGTGAGGTAAGACAAACAGAAGTAGTACATTAGCCGGCTGCCTGCACCTCTGCCATCACCACGGCAACGCTGTGAACATGCTCACTTGATCACTCAGGCTACACCACTGCGTGTCGGGCGGATGGATGGACGGCTGGATGGATGCTCTGACTATTATTAGAGCTTTTAACTCAAGCTGGGCCACAGCTCCTTGCCTCAGCTCCCTCTCCCCTCTCCCAGGAAAAAAAAATAAAAAGATTACTCACCTCCCCAGAGCCGAAAGAGGTAAGAGAGAAAGAACAGGCAGGCAGGAAAGCAAGTGGGAGTGGAATAAAGAGTGAGTGGGAGAGAAAGAGCAAAGGAAAAAAAACTGGGAGGGGGATATCTAATAAGAGACATCTGATGAAAGACAGGAGAAAGATGTCACCTCCAGCTACCTACAACAATCAGCCTCTTAAAACAAAAAATCCTGGCAGGGACCATAAAACAGGGAGGGAGAGGTGCTGGGGCATGAAGATGGCCAGCAGAAAAGCTCCCATCTGTGTCTCAGGATGACCTCTCAGCCGCTCCGCTCCCCCATACGTTTATATTTAGCTCCAGCAGACAAATGTGCGAGCGGTGTCCCAGACTACCCCACTCAATGTTCACTCCACTCCTTTCCTCCTTCGCCTCTGTATGCTCGCCGGGCTCCATCGATCAAACAGACCCTACTTGGTGACACGCCACATGCTCCGCTGCTTTCCATCTCAGTTCATTTCCCTCAACGGCCAGCAACAGTGGCCGGACCGGGGCACTCGCGGCCAGGACGGAAGTACGGCCGAGGGCAAGATGGAGCGAGAGGCAAGCGAGAAATTTCAGAGGTGATAACAGAGACAGAACCTGCCAGACCGAGTCTACGTCAACCTTTATTCCTCAGCACCCAGCATGTCGGCGTGCCCTCCTGTCCATTTCACTCTGTCCTCACTATCAAGGTACCACTGGAGTTTGCACAACGCTCACGCAACCAGACTTGAGTGCACGGGGGGGGGGGGGGGGGGGGGGGGGGGGGGGGGGGGGGGGGGGGGGGGGGGGGGGGGGGGGGGGGGGGGGGG
>JASSRZ010000011.1:3858784-3889133 GCA_032164315.1 Malacoctenus gilli
GCAGTTACGTATCCTGTTTACGCAACATCACATAGAAAGGAGAACAGACAGCTCACTTGTTCTGCAGGTATCGAATTTGCCCATTCCCTGTGACCTACGTGTGTCCCTGTTGTCTGATCCTATGTGACCATTTTGAGGTTTATTCCCTAAAAATGTCTAAGTGATTGAGCTCAAGCTTTTTTTTTTTCCATTACATTTGAAACGTCTGGAATTGAGGTTATGTCAGTGGGCTAATCTGGCCGAGAAGGCGGCATTACAGTTCTGTGAAAACTGCTGCAGCTTGAGGATGTTGAGGGGCTGTCCTACATGAAGAGGCCCCAGGTTGCCAAATACATTTAGGCACAAAATTCCCCTGCACATAAACAGGGAAACAGTTCCGAGTGCTGACTTCATCTGAGAGTGTAAATATCAAGATGCTCACTACCTGCAATACCGATCTCGTTCTGCATGCCACAAATTTTTTCTCAAGGGAAACAAAGAGTCCCGATGTCACAGAAGATCACACACCATGTGCCATCTTCAATTACGGTCATCATTGCCGCAGCGCTACACTGTCAGCATGTTTATTCCCAGTTCACTTTGTTGTTGCAGTCATTTACAGAAAATACTGATATTTAAATTATCATTCGTAATTTAAAACAGCTGCAAACTCTACCTAAATCTAATGCGACAAAGTGTGTTTAGGATCTGGGCTAAAGATCTACCTCTTTTCTTTCAATCTACAACACAGAAAAAAAACCACATTCTCACAGTCGAAGCTGTAAAAATGGTGGGGTTTTTTTAAAAAGGGAGCTTTCATTATTGTTAATTCTGACTGGTACCTTTTCCCTCTCTCCCTCAAAATAACTGCAGCGATGGAGGATAGAGAAATTGCTTGAATGACGCGTGGGCAAACGCCATATTTAAAATCCACATTTCCACCCACACAATTAAAAAAAAAAAAAAAAAATCACACAAACACCTCCCTTCACACTCTGATAATATGCATTCAGCATATCTTTTGGTATAATGTTTGCACTGTGCCGCATAAATATATGGAAATACGCAGAACCAAATAACTCCACAAGTGAGAGCATCCAAACAGCTCATGCAGCATTAGACGCAACAACTCAGTCTCCGCTTTCTGAGGCTTCAGTGTGCAACCTGATGCGTTTCATGAAGTTTTAACTCAACATCTACAAAAAGCCATACATGTCTGTGATTATCTTGATATTAGCTGCAAATGGCATGTCATAACACTTCAGTTTTCCTTAGTAGAGAGAATAAAGACATCTAAAGACCACAGAACCTTTTAGGTCTGCGGTTTTCCTCCAGGGAAAAAGTTTCCCTGCAGAAAGTCCCAAGAAGTTCCCAGTTTAAAATGCCTCAGCAAGTCGCCCACAAGTTCAGTGTGAAGCCTATTTCTGATGTTCTCAGAAACAATCAGTTCAGTTGTTAAATTTGGCCCACTTCTAATCTTCTATGCAGTGAAATGCCAAATAGAGTCAAAGCAGACCGTCACAGCTGGACGGACTGTAAACAAGCAAGTTGGGGTAGTTCAGTGATGTAACTGGTCAGACAAGTTTAGAGAGCTTGTGAAACTAAGAGCGACTTGACTGCTTTGTGGAAGAAGAAGAAGAAAAAAAAAACAACGTCAGAGGTCAAAAGTTAAGCTGCTTGTCATCCTCGCAGCTTACCTGCTCTCTATGCCCTCTCTGTGCATCATTATATGTAGACAGTTAAAAAAGCCTCAGACGGACTGTTTTTCACAGTGCATCTGGGTTCACGAGTTCCTCTTGTCTAGACTTAGAGCTCTTTACTATGTAAAGTACAAAACGGCAAGAGTACAAGCCTCCTGAAACTAAAACATGACTGAATCATATTCCTTCGCCTGAGTGGTCAACCGGGCTTCGGATAACTTGCACCGAGCCATTCAGAGCGGCTGCTGACACAGCATGGTGTGTTGGAGAGCTTTGCCACGCGTGGAGCGCCGCAACATGAATCCCAGAGACCCGAGACCTGAGGACATCAACCAGCAGCAGGTTCGAGGAAGTAATTCAGCCTGGCTTTATTTTGAGACGGTCATAGTTTCTTTTGCTTTCGATGGACACTTCGAGCTCTTGAGTCAATGCTTCAGTGAGGCCAGGCACCCAATTAGCGTTCTATATTTAGGCCTCCGCAGGAAGAGATGGGTGGCATCGTGCAATGTTCAGAATGAATAAAAGCAGTCTTACGCTCCTCTTTAGCAAATTGTTGTCAGGCAATAAAGACAGTCACAAGACCTTGGGAAAATGTCACATCATGTGATATGTGGAGCATCAACTCAGGATCGACTCATCTGAGAAGCTGGTCCAGGGTTTAAGCCTTATAAGGCGAGAGTGAGGTGAATGGAAATTTTTCCACACGCTCCAGCAAAAGATGAAGCCTTCAAGTTACTCATCATAATGAGCTCGTGTTTGACTTTACTTCTAAAACCCAGGAAGACTGCATTATGGCGTACAGCAACAGAAAGCTGCTTTGTCCTCCTCTGATTCACTGTCCATGTGAGTCATGCTGCAAGTATCAGCATTGTCTGTGACTAGTGGCCTACTCCCTCAATTCCTGTTGGTATCTTCCTCCTTCTTCGCCTTGTCTTTGCCTCTCCACTGCAGTTCTTTTCCTTATGTCCACTTGCATCTCACATTTTATCTCACTTTCATTCAGTGCATTTGCTACATGTGGTGATTTCATTCGATATCACTTATATAATGTACGTTCAGCCCTTGCTGCTCTGAGAATTACTGGCATTCCTAAATATTTCCTTTTCGAGCTTAAGAGTCAATGTTTTTTTTTCCCCCTCTACCCTGTTATTGGTGCCTCAATTTACCATTCCTTGGCTGTCTGCCTCCCCTGGCAGTTTGAAGCGCTCTGTGTAATGTCAGGAACACCTCCCCATCAGCAGCTCTACACTGCGAGCAAGTCGTTTTGATCTGCAGTTCACACAGCTTCATCCTCAGTCTTTTGAAATCTAGGTCAGCTCTATTATTTATTAATTGCTGTTTCACAACTCTGAGTCTTCCCACTGCTGCTCACAGAGCTCCAGCAGAGCTACTGTGCACAATCTCGTTCTGCTTTGGTGTGTCTAATAACATCCTCTGGGGTTTTGGGGGAGGCTGGCAGGATTATTCAAAACACAAAACACTTAAGACAATAACAGACTATTTTCAAGGGAAGGAAAAAAAAACTTAATCACTATTTCCAAAGGGTTCTTGTATGGACTGATCCCTTAAATTACTTGCGCATCGTCACAAATCTAGTAAAAATTCTGCAACACACCTGTTTAAAATGAGCATTGGGCATCAAGACACTTTGCACAGCTTCTGTTTGAGCATCCTTCATTACAAAGTCAAGGATCCATTTGCCTGATGACCGTCTTCCTGTAGCACGTCTCAGACTGTCAATAAGAAAATATACAGCGAACACTGACCTTTGTCATGTCCTCAGCCCCTCCCAGAGACAACGGCGGTCGATGGGATGAAGATCTCATCAGAGACTCTGGTCCCATCTCTAAACGAGGCCTCTTGATTTCTGCATAGTCCATCTCTGATTGGCTGGTGGACTCTGGTAGGTAGATGTGCTCATAGCGAATATGCTGCTCCTGTCCCCTGCAGGGAGAAATGTAGAGGTTAAAAAAAAAAGAAAGAGCTGCAAACACGCTCACAAAAGCTGAGCTACATTATGTTTGACATATCTTGTTTCATTTTTGTAGCCACGTTCGGCATTTTATCACATAATTGCTCAAACAAAATCAATTTCAATCATAACTGAAAGGTACATATTTGGATGCAAAGCGCAGTTTATCAAGTCAACAAGTTTACAGCATAAAAATATATTTAGCTGTAAAATCCCCCCCGCCCATACACGCACACAGAAAATGCAAACAGCAGCACATGTCAAAATCAATTTCGAAGGCAAGCGTACAATCCTCCAGTCGAGGTGTTGCCTTCAAGAGCAGCGACCCTGTGTAAAGATCTGAGTGACTTTGACGAGGCTCAAATCACAGCGGCCCGGCGACGGGGTCAGAGCCACGATGACAAGGTGCATCAAATGCTTCCAGTCAGCAGCTGTCTGACTAACAGAGATTGTGGCCAACACCAAAGTGCTGCGGGTCAAGCGGGATCTGTGACTCCAACCAACAGAGCGTTCAAGACCTGCTTACACCCTCGCTCATGGCTAAGTTACCACTTTGGTGAATTATCAAAGACCAACAGCCTATTATTGACGATAAATCAACAAAACAAAAAAGGAGAGGCTACAATCTCAGCCAAAAACAATGGACTAAATACAAAAGAGAAAAATGTGTCAGACAAAATCAAGAGCACTAAAAATGTACTCGTTTTCCCAATGACAGACACTGCTTGGTCGAGGTTTGTTCATAAATCACGAGCTTTTTAATTTCAATTAAGGGAGACAGCAGTTTAAAAAGACGGACAAAAATATGTACACACAACACAAAAAACACATCATAAGTCTGGGATCAGACTGGCTCCAGTTTTGACTGTTGCTTGAGACAGACAAAAACAGCAGCCGGCTTGATTTTGTTCAAACAGAATTACCATCAAGCAATCACTGACTACAGTTTTTCCTGCAAAATGGGAACATGCAATGGGTCATTCAGGGCCTGGAAAGTGGAAAGAAAAGACGGCAAGGAAATTGGAAATGGTGACTCACAATTATGGTTCCATCAAATGGTTTCAAATATAGCTGCACATGTGGCTTTTTGCTGACAATGGAAGGTAGTAAATGGCCACACACACAAAGCTACAAAGTATTTTGTACAACAATTGCAACAGGAACTATGACATTTCCTGCTCCGCATCCGAAACCACAACTGATCAAGAGGGACATTCATGTAAATAATCACGGTAACAGCCAAAGAGGGAGAGAAAGGGGCCACACCCCATAGTGCAATGTGATCTGGTCGTGGTCTACTCCGTGCGTGGTGCCATTATAAATCAAAAATCATCATATTTGTCAAATACATCAGGGAATGACATCCAGTAAGCCTGGGCAGCCCAGTAAGGGGGGAAAAGGCTCCTGGTGTGCAGTCAAATGACGGCCTCCAACTGTTAACTGCATTCGCTTCTTGGATCTGGGAAATTTTATTAGGCCACTTGAAAATGGCTTTCTGTTTTCTCAAGCCTGCCCTGGAGGCAGATGCCAGAAAGTGAGTGACTTTGCTGCGAGTGTCAAAATGGAAGTGGCTTCAGAGGAGAAGAGGGAAAACACAACCATAATTGCTGGTTCAGACCCACAATGGCCTAGTGTGTGGTTTCACTATGTGCCAGAGGGCATGGAGCCCATCTCTGGCTGGTAAGGTGCTGCAGGGGTGGTGGAACAATTGAGATCATCCACTGACTGGCCCAGAGACTGGTATGCGATATGTCAGCAAAAAACAAAAAATCAGCAAATTGAAAAGCTGAGATGGGACACTGAAGATAGAATTGGATTGCGCATGTTTATCCGTGTGACCACCGACATAGTACCTCCAAATACGGTGGGTCACATTATCACCCAGATGGTGTGTGACTACTCCCCCGGACACAATTTTCTCACTCATTCAGTCCAATACTTCCTCATCTCCATAGAGGGTTGGCACTTACATAATCACATCATCAAGCTCTAGCCCCCAGCCCCACCCCCACCCCCACCACCCTTCTCTCCTTCTCCCGCTCTATCCCTCTTCTTTCCCCCCTCTTCCTCTTGTGAGCGTGCAGAATAATCTGATCCCTGGGGAGGATTTGTCTGGAGGATGAGAGAAAGAGATGCGTGTGTGCGCGCGTGTGTGTGTGTATGTGTGTAGTGGGGGGGCATGTAGGAAGGGAGACAAGGGGGCAACAGACACAACACCCTACAACAGCTCCATTACTTTCTTACTGGCTTGGGCCCCATTATGACAAGAACAGAGATCATGTGTGCTGATAGCAGCCTGTGATTGTGAAAGCACTACGGCGTTTGTGTGGCTGCCAATCTCTCCGTCGCTCCCCAGAGGAGCAGCTACGCAGCTGTGCACGTTGCAGGCATGGCTAACTGAGGGGGGAGACGCCCGACTAAGTGCACCACAGCTGGGATGAATGAAACCGAGTAAGAGCACAGGGGGGGAAGAGGACGGCGGGTGGAGCCTGAAAACGGTGCAAAAAAAAAAAAAAAAAAAATCACGCTGACCATTTTTTTCCGTTCAGCAGTTTCCTGAAGAGAAAGTCAATATTTACTTAAGATTCCTATACCCACATAAAGGTTGAAATCAACAACATCTGCTTTCTAGAAATCCATCCGTGTTGAAATGTTGTGGAGCACCGAAGAGGAGAAAGCAAATGCAGACAGAGTTGTAGAGATATTTCACTTGAGAAATTCAGCATCAGTGCCATGAAGGATACATTATTACAAAATAAAACAATTCAATAAATAGGTGGATTTCCTCCTGAAAACAGTACAACATTTGAAAACTAAAGGATTTACTATCATGAAACAGCACAACAGAATAAACTAATTTTTCTATTATTGCACCACTCTTGTTTGCACTGTCTGTTCCAGCCAGAAACGAAACCCCGTTAAGTGGTTTCTCGGTCTTGTTTTGCTTGTTAGAAAATATATTCTCTGCCTTTCTCAGGGAGCCACAATGATCTCAGACAGATGGGAAGAGGCGGAGTGACTGGGATACTGCCTGGAGTAACGAGGAGGATGACACAAACAAGCAGTGCAGTGGTTCACCAGTGATTATGCGGTTGTGGTTTTCCTGACCTGTAATTAGGGTAAATTTGGAGCATTCGCTGACTGTCACATTTTCACCTTGCCTTCAGTGTAGGCAATTAAAGAGCAGATGAAGACCACGTCACACAATGCCTCATAGTGGGATGAATGTCATTACTGATGAAAAACACAGGTTTCAAGGTCACGTCAGCACATATTCTGGTTAAAAGTGAACAAACCCTGAACTGGAGTCACAAAGCACGGAATCACTAAAATAATGAAAAGATGAGCACAGAACAGACTGCAGCACAGTCAAGGCCTGAATTACACGATTCAAGCTCTGAATGGGAGCACAGAATAAGGGCTTGCATTGTTTTCTGAACCTCTGAAAGAATATATATTATACTGTTTAAAATCTATATTTAACGAGAAGGCTCAACACCCCCGGAGTCCTGCCAGCAACACCAGTTTATGAGACGCGGGCTAACTGTGTGTAGTTCCCTTTTCTGATTTGTTTGTCTAATATAAAAAAAAAAAAAACATGGAACAAAAACAAATTCAGAGCTGAGCTGTGGAGCAGAAAGCATCTATTCGTCTTGCACAGTGAGTCAACTCAGACACACTGCCAAGGCACCAGTGATTGAATGAAGTGTGTCAGTAAATCAGGAGCTGGTGGGAAGCAGTCAAACTGTGCGGTGTTTATTCCTGCATCAACCCGTGACCCGGTGTTCCCACACTGTGGGCTGGGCTAATAACTGGTAAATAGGCCAACACAGCTCTGTGCTTCACAATCGAGACATAATCCCAGCTGATTGATACTTAAAGACACCAACACAACACGCAAAACCCAAACACTGTTACAGTTGTACCATCTGTTGTCTGCAGTGGTAACTTCACCGCATTCCAGACACTCCGGATAGCTTACACCTTGAACTACAGCCCAGAGACTCCACCATAGGTTCTTTGCATTTAAAAAAATTATGCTGACCGAGTTGAGTTAAACAGAACATTTGTGAATCATTAGAAGTTTTAAAATATGCCAGAAAACCTCAGATGAAAATTAACTGAGGAGAATAAACGATTCTTCCGACTTATCCTCTGTGCATCATGTAAAATTCATACCGTGTCTATAAATTATACATGAGTACTCATCAAGTCTCATCCTCAAAAAGCATGCCTATATAAATAATAAAGAACACTGGTAGGTACAAGACCTGAGTCTCCAGAGACAAAGTACTACTCATACAATGCTTTGCCCGACTTACTGGTGGTCTATTGAAGATGGAAAAACTATGCAAGCTCCATTGAACTGCACAACTGTTTAACACAACATTGCAGATGAATGGCTTGTGAATGCCAATTACATAAGGATTACACTGGGGGAGGGCGAAGAGACAGAGGCTTTAGTAATACAATACCACATAAAAATGCAGTCTGCGTGGGGCTTTGCTCTGTTCCTTGTCAAAACTCAACAAGGGTGAAAACACTGCTGTGGCAACAGTGCTGCACCAGCGTCACCTAACTGCCAATCCAACGTTCAACCAGCAGCAAAACTATTACACAACAAACTTGAGCCTTGGCAGTCAAGCTGAAGTACTAATGGAGACACAAACACAAAAAAAGGAAGTGACGGTACTTAAAAAAAAAAACAAATAAAAAAAAAACAATGTTCCTGGTATGAAAATACACAGAAATCCTCCATCAGAGGAAGTGAAAATATTTAAACCAACACATCTTTTAAATTTAAAAGCGACATGTTCCTCTTGTTGTTTTTGAAGGGACTAACTAAAGACAGTTTTGCCAATAATGACATTATATGCTGAGAGAAAATAATAATATACTTTTTTGCAGCATCATGAGGAAAGCAGACGGTATGAGGATAGCAGTCTGTTAAAAAGCGAGAGGATATGAAGGCAAAAGAGTTTAATATAACGGAAATATGGAGCTCATCAGACAACAGAAACCCTTTGAGCATGGCAGGTGCCTACCTTTCATTCCCAGGCTGGAACTCTGAGAGAAGAGAAGGCCGACGCCGGTGGGGCTGGGCCAGGTGGGGGCTGTAGTCCCTGGCATGATGCGAGTGGTAGTCGACCAGTCCCACATCCTAAAAACACAAACAGGTTGTCAGTGAACCACGGCCAGAAATGTGTCAATAACTCCTGCTTTGGGTAACAGCAAAAAGACTGAAACATCCCAAAAACATTTGAACATTTTCTCCTCCCATTTCCTGCCTTGAGTCTCCTGTAACATCCAGTCGTCTTTAATCCAGCTCTCATTTCTCCTTCTGCCTTCCGTCTGATTCACAAAAAAATGGGGTAGCACATGTAGCCACTGTAATTCTGTACGTTTGCCAATCAGGGGTTGCAGGACACAGTCCATCAACCCTCATCTTCCCCTGAATGTGATGACAAGCATGAGTGGTGGGATTAGCTATAAGTGCAGCTGTGGGGATCTCTGAGGAGGGGGACATAAGCCTTGGATTTGCGCGCCATTCAATAACAAAGTAAGCCTTGAAAACACGGGAGGTCACTGGATGAACTTTTACATCAGCGAGAGGCCTCTTCTTTGAAGTACAGACAGCTTTGTTCCTGGTGGCAAAAGAACATAATCTTGATAATTAGATGTGGTTGAAAAATAATGGGGAAGGCCTTAATTTGACTCCACAATGACAACTTGAACTTTAAACTCACGCGTCTAATGAGGGGGACTGTATGAGCGCAAAACAATGGAACCAGGAATGTCTGCTGGAAAAAAAACATTGCGAGGCCTCTGGGGTGAGACCCCTCCAGTGGTTCTGAGCAACACACTGTTTACTAAATATTAACCAACAAGACAACTCTGCGCATAGTCCCCAAAACGGTTCCACCTAAAAATTATTGCAGAACCACAGGCGGTGCCATTATTCACAGCGAAGAACGGGGTCCTTACCGTGTGCGCCCGTTGCAGCTGCAGCGGTAGGGTGGCGGGGTTTGGCAGGTGCCGTGTGTCCACAGTCCTCCGGCCCGGCGGCACAGACTGGGAATGGGAGGACATGCTGGCACAGCCGCTTCCTTTACAAGCCGGAAGTAGGTATGGCAGTAGAGCAGATGCCGCGCATTATCGGCTGTTTCATTTAGCCTTCGGCAACCTGGAAGACAACACGAAAACGGTAATTAGGATCCTTTGCTTGGTGGTGTTTTGTTGTCCCGCGCTCGGTTTTGCCTTTGGTGTCCACCATCTACTGGATGGGAGGTGTAGTGCAGTTTCTATTGTTGCTCCATTTTATCGTCAGCCTGATTTGACTGGAACTGGAACTTTGAAGAGCAGAGGAAATGCCACATGTTGGAAACTACCCTTAACTTATTTGCCCGAGGTAAATAAGTTCCACCTAATATTAACTTTCGAAATTATCTGAAAACAATAACAACTCTTAGAATATCTATAGCAAATTGCAATGATGCTGAAATACCAGAGAAGTGAAATAAAAATGTCTTGTTCATGGTGAGACATCGGGCTGACACGTCACAACTTGCAAAACTTTGCAAGTACATAATTGCTGCTGAGAGACAGTTTAATGGTTTCTGGACTCACACCTCCACAGTGGAGAGAGATCAAAGTGTGTGTTTCTGTCTCCTCCGGATATCAGAATGTCATCACCTCCCTACCACAGCTGCCCCCCCCCCCCCACACACACACACACACTTCTGCTCCAAGGAAAGGAGTGAGAGACCCTGCACCTGCTAGACTCAAACCCCTCCTTTGCTGCTTACTGAATGGCCTACTGTCCTCACACTGACAACTCAAAGACAGAGAACCAGCCAAGTCAAGCAGTGAGAGGGTAAAAATACTCCCGAGTTTAAAGGGGCATTAGAGGTAACATAAATAACTCATTGCCAAACAGAGTTGTAGGCTGAGGGATTCAGACATTAGATTTTAACTCTGGATGATGCCATGTGAACTGGAGTGCACTCATCTTCGAGGAATGCTTCAAATATTTACCAGAAATCTTGTTGTCGATATAAACATTCACACTTTAGCATAATCCAACAACCTCCCAGGTAAAGAGAGAAGAGATGGAAACCCCCCAAACAAATCAAAAGCCTGTAATCATATTCTAGTCACCACACAGACTAAATTTTACACTTTGTAAACAAGATAACCAGAAACGCCGAGGACGAACATGGAGGACACCTCAATAGGAATAAAACCAACTTGACCACTTCCAGCTTTATCTGGCTTGTGAATCACATCCAGGCCTTTCTACCAGGCTGTGATAGTAGTAGTAATCGTAGGTGGACTATTCGTCATATGTGTCCTTGTAACTCTCGCCAGAAGACAAATTAGGACTGCTGCCATTTCTTTGGGTTGCTGACTAATAACACCTCTCTCATGACTCATGGTTCAGCGTTGTGCGAGGTGCACAAGAGGCACGGTGGCAGAAATATGGGCTCTTCACATTGCACCGATCAAGATGTGGCAGCCAAGAGCTCTGTTATTTTGCTTACTGATTGAGGGACTCGCAGGGACCAAACCAACCAATCGTACAGAGTTCATCACATGTCTTACGTTGATGCAAAGTAGATGTGCTTCTATTAAGCAAAAAATATGGCCGTGTGAAGTATGTGTGAATAGAGATTATAGCAAGACTCTGTTAGTTCATTTTGAATATCCTCTTCGAGGAAACTCCCAATAAATGCACCCTTCAAGTTTGTTTTGAAAAAATTACAGCTTTTAACCATTGAGACAAAAAGAAAAACGCGTAAAAGGCTGCCTTAGAGTGATTTATTGGTGGCGCATCAGAAACTCATCTGTTATTCCTTTTTAAGAACACATGTCATTTAAACATCAACGCAGGCCCGGCTCATTTGAGTTCAAATTTTCAAGATGTGCCCTCATGCTGCGAGTGCTGGAAAGCAACACCAACAGTAGCTTACTGAGCTGTTTTTGTAGTAATAAATCTTGAGGTTACACATTTTTACTGTCTATCAACAAAAATCTCATTTCCAAATATTCTTTTATGTAATTTAGCTGTAAAAATTACTCGCAATTAACAACTGTAATTTAAAATCACTGCTGTTCAATCATTCACTTCATTTAGCTTGAGCCATATTTTATTTTCAAAAAATGAAAGTGACGTTTTATGACATTTGTCCATCACAGGCTGTTCCGCGCAGCAGTCTCGGCTCGCGAAGCAACAATCAAATATCACATTTCACAAATTGAGTCTGTTGTCTGAGCCACAATCTGGTTACATAATTGAATTCGGAATATTCGTTGGTTGTCCTAATTTGGGCATCGAGGTCATACATTCACAACTGTAGTCTGGGGGGATAAAGCTTGGCTGCACAGCCACAAAAAGAGCTGCTGGTTCAGAGAGACTGGCTTTTCAGAAATATCTGACACATCTTTGAGCAAAATCTTGCATTGGTTTACACAAAGAAATTGCAGCTTTAAAAAAAAAAGTGATCATAGAAGAATGTAAAATGTGTTTCTATTATATCCTAAATGTAGTTACTGCTTACTTGATGTACATCAGATTCACCCCCTACCCACCCAAAAATCAATCGAGATAATTCTCCAAAACAAATGATTTTAGTTGGAAAAACATTTCGCACTAGATCAGGGTCACAACAAGCTTTTGTCAATAAACTTTATGATAGAGGGTCACTGGCACTGATGCCAGGTCAGCTACCTCTTTCGCAGTTCCTAGTAGCGAATTCGTCAAAGGATTGAAACCAGGACAGGTTATGTAACAATCTGTGCAACCAGTAGTAAACAACATTTTATGGCACTATGAACCCGAGTAACACTAGATGGTGTCTTGATGGTGGTACGTGTGGTTCAGTGTTGGTGTGCCAGCCTCCATTATGTGATTTTGATTCTTTATGCGCCACACAAAGAGGAGTACGCATCCTTCCTTCCTGCTCAACCGTCACAAACACAAAGTGTCACTTGATTTCAGTTTCGCAGAGAGAGTCTATTTCGAAAGGCTGAGCGCGGCTCAGACTGGAAGAAACAGAGGAGCTCTGTAAACACAGGCTCACAGAGGCCACTAAATGGGAAAGCACTGCTGAGACTGTGCCTTTGTGTCCAGTAGTCTAAACTGTGGCTTCAAATATTTTCACAGAACTCTGGCACACTGATTTTTGATCAAACCGAGTCGCATAAATAAACCCCAAGAAGGGAAGCCCAAGAGTGGTCCTTTTGGTTGAATACTACACGAAGAAAAAAAAAAAAAAAAAATCACTATTCAGGCATGTGTGCAATGAACTCAACAAAAGGCAGAAAAGAAAAGGCGAGGGAGACAGAAGAAAGGGTGAGATAAGCCAGCCTGCTCAGAAAAACTTTCTTTGATGACTGTCCAGTCCGGAGAGATTCCCTGGAGGAGAGGGAAAACAAGGCTGAAGGCAGTCACAAGATCCACACAGGACAAAAAACCTGAATCAAGATGAGAGGGCCGACACAATGAGGGAGCTTTGACATCAACTCTGAGGCGAATGGGGCCTTCCAGACGAGAGGCTAAACACATGCACTGGCACTGCTACAGACACCCACAGGCAAGTCAATGGCTCACTGCCAACACTGCAAATGAACTCGGTCACCCCACTCTCAAGCTGTAGCGTGCTTTCCTTCTCTGCTCTCCTTTGCTCTCGTCTTTTCCAGAGTAGAGTGGGCCTCAGCCTTCAGCGGTGCAAGCCAATATTTCATCCTCTTACCCCCCACCCTCCCTCTCCATTTTAGGAATGGCAGTGGAAATACTAGCACAAAGCACACAGACGGCTTCCAGCCTGCCAAGGGGAGCAGGAGGCAGACTTCAAACAACAGTTTAATTCTACTGACATAAACACTTAATCAAATCTCTGTCTAGTCTGAGTTTGTAGCTTGACAGTGGAGGTCTGAAAGTGAGTATAATGGATTCAACCGTGTTTCCTCATTCTTCACTCACAAAACCAAGAAAAGCTGTCAGTTCTTCCATATTAGGTGTGGAGGCTCCACTGTCCTTGTGTCCATTTCAAAGTAATTCAATTAGGAGTGCAAAATTTGATCCTATTGAGCGCATAACCTTGGATGACTCTGTGTAACATCGAAAATCCTGAGCGATAAAATTCTGCCTGCAGGCTTTTTTTCACAGCAGCATCAGCGCTTCTGCAGAGAGTAAACACTTCTGTACCAAAGCTGCTATTATCAAGTCAGTGTTCTTTTAGTGTAATCATCCCACTAATTACCAAGTACAAACAAAAGCCTCATTTAAAAGTAAAATATGAAGGCAAATCAAGAAGTTTACTCAAAAAAAGCTGAAAAGTCTGTCATTGTTATTCGATTCCAGCCCTGCATTTCATTACAGCACAAAAACAGCCAGACTAAATACAGAGGGAATCTCTAGTTTAATGATGGTAAAACTGACTAAATCTGGAAAACAGGGAGTACTTTGTGACAATCACAAATTGCATGTTTGAGTGTGCAAAAAAACTGCACACAGAAAGCAACATCTTCCTAATCACTGCAATGTGTAAAAGAACTCAATATCTCACTGTGATTACCAGACACACTAACACAAAGGCTTATATTTCCACTAGGTGACTATCGCAGACACTGAGTAGGTGCACAGAAGAATTTTTTAATATCAGCCAAAACTCTTATTCAACAAAAATACTGAAACACCTACAAAAATTTGTGTTTGAGCAATACAACATGACATTACCCATAATTCAGTGAAGACTATAGCAGTTTTATTTCTTCAAGTCTTTCTTCAAAAGATGCAAATCGGTCTCATCGGTGTGCAGTGGGACGGAGCAGTGATTCCAGCTGCCAGTTTTCAGAAGACAAAATGATTGAGGCCAAAACACATTCGTGATCCGTCACTTTAGAAGAAACCACCCGGACTGCTCAGGATCTGCTTACTGGACGAGCAACATTCAGCTTTTATGATCCACATTCCTTGAACATTCTTCCAGAACACTTGACATCTGTTCCAACTTACTGTTCACATATATCAGACGTTCACACTTCGTATTGTTACACTTAGAAACCTAAAAATACAATAATTTTTATCGTCGTGTTTCAGTTTTTTTTTTCCCCTCACTCATTAAAAAAAAACTTGTGAACATTTTTTTGAGCCAGTTTTCTACAAGCATATTTAAACACAACACAAATTTTTGTCACCTTGTTGAAAGACGCCGCAAATGTACAGACCTGTGTAGTCTCTTCTATTCTTCATGAATAATACTGTCAACAGTGCCAACATTCGTCTCAGCATGGGCAATAATGTACTTTTAGCTCGTAATAAAACTGGGAGGTTTGTTCAGAGTTTCCATCCAGTCCTTTTAAGCCTAACAAATGGTGTCTGTGATATATTCTCACAAGTGTGCTGGCCTGAATGAAGGGAGGCTGATTGAAGAGGGGAACCCAGAATACTGAAGCAGGACTGAATGTAGACGACGCTTCTTCGGTTGAACAAAATAAATCACTGTGGGATCTTTTTGAAGCAATAAGCTGTAAAGAGGAGCTGAACAGCTGCCCAACACTTGAAAGAGTGTCTGATGGCATCCGATAAAGGACGCCTCCACTTGCAGTCTCCCAATGCACGAACAGGTGGGGCTAGTAGAATATGTAAAAAGAAAAAAACGTCCAAACTGTTAAGCTTCTCTTTGCATAGATCTGTTTTAAATTGAGCTTTAAGGGTTAATTGCTAAGAGACAGAGAAGAGTGATAAACTTGTAAAGGGAGACGGAAAACATTATGCAAGAAGAAGCTGAGCTCAGCTGACAAACTCGACTACATACTAATATTTGTTTCACAGTATTTGTCCAATGACCTCGCCCTGATTGTCTAAAAATCGTTTGCCAGAATCTGTACGGAACAAATTACAGTACTGAGCAATCACTGGGGACTCCCACTATTATTTAGACAGTGTTAAAAAGTGGCAGTTAAAGTCAAAGGGGCTGTCATGAAAACACAGACGAGTGAACCGCGTTGATTAAAGGGGCTTAGTCTGAGAACAATGCAAAAGAAAAAAAAGTTTATAAAGCAGCGTCCCAGAGAGTGGAGCTCATATGAGGGGGGCTGCTAGGACTCTCAGCCCAGGAATGTGGCACCCTGTCAGGTCTCATAAGGATTTATCTCCCTGGAGCCTCATTATAAAAGGGCCCTGAAAAAGGAGGTTCTCTGCTCGCTGGCTTTCTCTTTCATTCATTCACCCACAACCTCAACAGGCAGCTGCTTTGAAATAGTATATGTGCGTGCATGCAAACACTTTGCTTTGCATATAATTTGCCAGTTTTACTTATATGTTGCTTGGTTTCTGTTTCGCAACATTCTATTACAGTAACCAATTGGTTTTATATAGATATAAATAGTGTGGCTTTCCTCCTGAACACAGACACACTCATGGTCTGTTCTAAGTGTCCATTCAGCCCGTTTCGAAGCGTTGCGCAATATTAAAGCTGAATTTTACCGCTGGCTTCAGAACTCGTCTCGCTGCTGGCTGCTCTGCGGCAACATGCCCCCCTCCCCGTCCACCCGAATCAAACAGTGAAACAAAGCTTCTCCCAATTAATCCACTGAAGCTTTAGCATTTCCCAAAGAGGTTTTTTCAGGTCATGGTGCTGAAACAAGGTCACTCCACAGCCCAAGCCCAGCCTGAGATAACACAGCGGAGAGAAAGAGTTACACGTTTTGCAACTGACCTCACTGATTGTCGCTCTCATCAAAATTATAGTCAAAATGTTATTACGAGAAGCATGTGCTATTTCCATCAGTGCCAAACTGAAGCCTCACACAATACACTCGAGACACTTCTCGATACTTCAGCTGATGACAGCGGTGATTAACAATGCAGCAGAGAGAAGTACAAAGGTGGAACTTGTAGTACAACAGGCGAAGTGTGGGAAGGTGTCGCAAAATACAATTGAAACAAAACTGACGATTAGAACTGCCCTCCCTCATTTGACAAACAGAAATAAAACATGTGAAATCGAGACAGCACAGAAGAAACACTGCAAGATGCTGCTGCATAAACCTGATGAGCAACTCATACAGTTTAAAAAAAATAAACCCATGACAGAATCATTCAATCTGAATCTGGAAGTCTAACCAAACTACAAAACTAATGGAAATCCTTCAAAACACAAAAATTAAATCACATGTTAGGGAGCACAGAGCTTGAAGGCAGAGGGTTGTGAAATTACTACCTGTGTGCTAAGTAGCGCAACCCTTGGCAAGCAGGTGGTTCATGCATCGCTTTCCACATCGAACACTGAAAGAACATCCCAACACCCGAGGCTGATCTTGTCTTACCTCCACTCAACTTTCACATAGGAAGCGTGCGGTCACGGTGTTCAGTCAGCCCCGGCAGGACTTGAGAAACATGTGAACGCAGCACACGCTCAACTTTGACACAGTCACAACCCTTGTGATGGAGAAGTACACAATCACATCTTTCAACCGCAGCCAGTCACGCCTCTTTATTTTGACTCTGACAAAACAACACTTCCCATCACCCTAACAACACGACTGGCAAAAGGCACCTGAAGCCACAAGGGAGTGGTGAAAACCTGCAGTTACACTGAAAGTGAAAGTCGAGAGAACAGATTTATCTTTGGCTTGATTAACCCAGTTGGACAATTAGATAATGAGAATCAAACAAAAACATTTTCTAATAAGCACCAGCATGAAAAATCTGAATACTGTGCACATTTGCTCTCCAAGATATTTCTGCTTTTAACAAGTGAATCACTCGCTCTCTTTACCGTAAAATGGTTCAGTACCCAACTAACCAGACTGTTTAAAGTTCTAAGTAGGTCACCTGCTTTGTCTCTTCTGCATTTACAATGGGGAAAAAAGACATTTAGGGGTGCTCAGATTTAATTTTCAAGCTGCAGCAACAGATATGAGAAATAATTAGGTTGGCATTCAACATGGTGGTGCTCACACAAATGGAGGCGATCACAGAAGATGACTCAACCCTCAAGGATTCGCTCTCCAAATACTTTAAAGGATTTAAAACTTGAAAAGGTGCATGCTTCATAAACTGCTTTGACGCCTGAGATTTTTCAGTTTCACGGCAGTAGCGCTGTGTCAACATGGAAGAGGTAACATGAGCAGAATGTTAGCCGAGCCGCGCTGCTGCCGGAGTTGCCTCTCATTTCACAGTGGCTGACTGTACTTACAAGAGATAAAGTAACAATTTGCAAATTCTGGTTGAGCAGTGCAAACGGCTGCCGGTCATTTGATTCGGTACTGGTGCATCGGTGGACTGCATTTTGTTTAATGACAACAGAAAAAGCCAGTGAGACTCTGCGGTGGGTTCCCCTTTGTTATGTCTATGCCTTGCAAATTAGCACCTGAAATTCAATATAGCTGTTAACAGTTTTGAAAAGTTTGAAAGGTGAGACTCAAAAAAAATTTATTTGGAATGTTACATGTAATAAATAAGACGACCATGATCATCTCCTTTCACCAGAAACCGCTCAACCATGGCGACAAGCAGCGGTGGCTGCGATGACAGAGAGCCATTTGCTGAAAGATCCAATTAAATCAACCAAATTTGGTGTGAAAAAGGAAAGAAAGGTGTTAATCTCTTTTTGCAAGTCAGCACACTAATGTCTTTAAGTCGTTCCAAAAGGTTACATAAAAATGTTCTACACCTGAGCTGTAAAATCAAGACGCTGCGCTGCCTGTGAGAGTGGCTGCACTGATCAAAACAGGGGGAATATTTCTTCTGTTACACAGAAACACAAGGTGGGCAACTGAAAGGCCCAACTGAGCAGCTGCCTGGGTGAAAACAGCTTAAGCAAGACAAATCACGTCATAATGCATTTACCTGTCAGATTTATGTCCACTAAATCCAGAGACGGCCGGGAGACTACTGTCTTAATGTGGTATTGTTTCAATTACACAGTTGGCAAGTCAAATTACACCTTTTAAGTGTCATTTCTGTATTCTTTAAAAGACAATGGGCAAAGGTAGAAAAAAAACCAGCGTTGGCTATTTAACCAAAGCTAGACATGTAAGTTTTTATAGGAATGTACTCCTGGGTGGTGGCTTCATTATGAGCTCGAGCGCAACATAAGCCTGTGAATATATTTGTCAGAGGACAATATGTTTCTGCTTTGTTCACTTGCAGCACCAAAAATGCAGCAAGTGTTTAACATGTGGGGAAAAAATGATAACAATGACAGAAAGTGATTTTATACAGCATGACCTGAACACACTTTGATTTTAAAAAAAAAAAAAAAGAAAAAAAAAAGTGTGTGTGGAAGGGCTGGTGATGGGACAGATGTGGAAGACAGAGTTTAACAGGACCAGTAATTGGCTGTCCCTCGCTATCCAGATGTGGTCACCCAGCTGTATGCATGCTGTACAGCACAGCCACGATTGGATTTCCTGCCAGCTCCATTCCTGCCGGCTGCCTCGGCGACACTGTGTGAAATTACATAAAGCGCTCCCCTCCCCCACCCTGCTGGCTGGTGTAGAGCTGGGGCCTTCACACACACCGCCTCAGCCAACTACGACTCCCTGTAACCATGGAGGCAAAGGCAATCTACCAAAACACACTGGAGGATCTGAGAGCTACTCCCTCCTTTTACAGACGCACACCGACACCAGGGAAACACATTTTACATCATTACTCCCATCAATTCATTCTCACAAATTACAATCAACACCACTTTTACTATTTCTTGACTTCTGACTATAATAAGATTCGTCTGCCTACAAAACAGTCCTCCGAGATACACCCACAGAGCTCAGAGTAGCAAGCAAGGGCGTAAAACAAGATGGTATTGGTGTAATTTGGAAAGTAAATACTCAAAAATACCCAATCCAGAGACAACCTTCTACATTTTCTAACTGCTGGTGTGTCGCTTTGCAAAACCACACCCGGTGCGCAAACAGATGTCATGCTCTGCACCGTCCCACATGATATCTGTGGTGACAAATGAGATCTACATATGTTCTGTGCATGTAGAGCTGTTTGTGCATGAGACCGAGGAAAAGGCAACCTGGAGAGCAGATACTACAGAGGGTCGTACCAATCAAAAGGACCCGAACTTACTGTGCAGTGGAAACAACAATTTGGTATTGAAGAGACAAATCCTTCACACCCACAGCTTTTGCACTTAATGAGAATGTGAGTGGTATAGCTTCAACAGTTATTGGGTTTATTCATGCCTTTTTTGAGAGCAACATTGATTTGGTTCAGATTTTTATTTTTGTTCACACCAAACATTTGCTCAGTTGAAGTGGGACAAACACAATGTTTGTTTTTTTTTTTATCAATATTATGCGTTTTTAAAACAAGGGTATTTTTTCCCCTTTTTAATGAATAGACAATGACAACTTTTAGTTAAGACGAGCGCTTTCTTAGGGGACACTTTTTTTTTTTAACACTGAAATGTAATGACAACACATGCCAGTAGATCATACACCAAATGTTTGGAAGGTCACTGATTTTTTTTCCAAACATCGTTTATTTGTATGAAACCCTTTATTTTTCTTTTACTGAGCTGAAGTCACGATGAGACAATTAGTTAGATCCGATCATTTTTATTTTAACAAGATTTTGTTTATTCAAAGTACAACAGCATAATATGATACCATAAGAGCAAGAAAAATAAAATCCACTAGAGAATTAGGAAAATATATGACTCAGACAAAAACAAATGTCTTCATTAAATGATACTTAAATTGGAGCAGACTGAGACCATCCATCATCGTGAAAACTGTGAAAGTTCATTGTAATTTTCAAAGGTCAAACCTGAAAATCAATGTCAAATAAAACAACCCTAATTATCACTGAGATTTTCTTGCTGCAGTTCTATACTTTTTCTCCTTTGTATACAGGTGGCTGTCTATTTATGCTGTGACAATGTATTGCTGATGACTTTTGCACAAATTGACAACCTTGTCCTCAGCATGTGTAAAACACAAGGTGACAGCCCCTCTGATGTCTGAGGCCTGAACATCCAAGTCACTCTTTATTCTCCGCTGGCTTCGTTTTCTTAAAGCCCACCTGACATTCTGAGCTCCATTCTAAGCAGCAGGAAATAAAACTGAGGAGTGCACTTGTCTACTGAGCTGACCTACTTCCTCCGCACTGCTACTTAATTATTCAAGAGCTTTGAAATGTTCTTCTGTATGGCAGCATGCAACCCAAGAGGATCTATTTGCCCCTCATGGTAGCAGCTTCACAGAGCTTTCCTTTATATGGAAGAGAGTGGGAGTGTGTGTATACATTGTCACAGTGCACATGAGTGTACATTGCCAAACGCTAATGTCCATACCTGCCTGTGTGATTTACAGAACTAGCATAATGAAACTCACATAGAAGTTTGATGCCAGTGTGGTGCAATAAATGGTGACGGGCTTACAGACAGAAATCTCACTGGACAAAACCAAACAGAGACGTCGCACCACGAAACAGAAACTCAGGTGCATTCAGAGAACTAATTCAACACAAACTGCACCGTCATGATCGAGTCAAGACATGACATTGGCCCTTTGACACACACACAACATAACCTGTAATTACATTCACACCTTTCACTGTTCTATACCACCTGTACTTTCACAGTAGGGAAAAAGAAACCCTCTTGGGTGTGTCCTTCAATGCCATTAATCACAAATTCTAATGTAAACATGCACTTAGGCTAGGGGGCAATGCTTTCCTTGTACTAAAGCAAGGCTAATCACAGCGATAAACGTAAGGCTACCAACGGTTGGACCCAACAAACAAACGGAGGGTAATGTCCTGCAACATGCTGTCATCTGTGTTGCGTAACAAAGTCAAGTGAATCACTTACCACAGAGCTATTTCTAATCTCTGCTAATCCACTGTCTGGCTTGCTTCTAGTATGTTTAAATATGAGAGACTGGTTTTAAAAGCAACCCCATTTTATGGTGAGAGGAATCAAAACAGCAACAAATAACTATGAATAGCAATGAACAACTAAAGGTTTCAACTTTAAATCAATTTCTGATGACTAAAAAACACAAACGGAGGCAATGATCACTCATGGCATTAATGGTAAACAAGTGGTCTGTTAAAGGGATTTTATTTACCAATCAACGTTTTTCAAAGTTTAATCAGTGTATGTGGAAAATAAAAACACAACACAAAAATTGTAACATGTTGGTTTACATGGAACCGAACGTTTTTACATTCAAGCAACACTAAAAATATACTGTAACTAAGATTTGACAACAAGGTGCCCAAGTCATCTTTACAGAAGGTAACTGGGACAGAAGATCTTGGGGGGGGGGGGGAGGTGTAAGAACTGCAGCAATATGTGATATTCATATAATAAGAGTACTATTACAAGTACTACTTTCACCTCCAAGAATAAAGCAGGACATAGGATCCAGTAGGACTCATGTACCACCTACTGTCTCAAACATTGGAATCGCAGTGTGTTAACCATCACATTATCTAACTAGTAACGGGTGTGGAAAAGCAAAGATTGAATAATGGTGGGTGAGGTGATCCTTTTTCAATTTGCAGTCTTTGAAATAAACAGTAACTGACTTAATTCAATATTGTAATTAGGACAGTTAAATTGGATTGTTGAGGTGTGAATTGTGCTGATTGTCCGGACCAATGCACAGCTCGACAGTCGCCATTGCTGCCGCCAAGGACGACTTCAAAGGGGGGGAAGGACCCTCAATCATTACAGAGATTCACGTTGTGCTGGTTAACCGAGAACAAGGGTCACTTTCATTTAACCTCAGGTAAAGGACGGTGGTAAAGACACGGTTTGCTTCATACAAAAAGAGAGATGGCAAAAGCATGTAATAGAGATGAGTTTTAAGACTACTGTATGTTTTAGTACTTTGGAACGGAACCCTGATATTGTGAGAGTCAGTAGAATCAGTAGATTCTCCTGAAATCTAAAAGGTGACAGATGAAGAACTAGTCTCACATACAGACCCCATTAACCCCAAAGTCATGAGGTCTGACATACCCAACCCCCATCCTCTGACAAATGCATCTCCTCCATTACATCTTAAGCACAAAACCAGGAGTGTGTTCGAGACGAAGGCAGAATTCTGAGTTTGTAGGCTAATGGCCACTTGCCAGGTCTACAATGACCAATATGGGAGACATTTTCCTCAAAATAACATGTCACAACCAGTTATGTTTTTCCATTTGGCAGTCTCAGAAAACAACAACTGCAGCCACCCCCCCCCACAACCACCACGCAGCCACAGGAAGCGAGGTGGCACTATGTCCAGTTCAATGGCACTTTGATTGTGAGTAATCTGAGGCAAGCCAATGGGCCAGCTGTGCATGATCATAATATTCTATCACAATGAGTCACGCAAAACATTCTCCACACACAAAAACCTACCAGGTGCAGTCCACTGGTGAGCAAGAAATGCTAGACAGCTGCTGTTACTCATTCAGTGAGATGGAGACTGGGGGCGTAAAGGAAATGAGACGATGCCTCGGAGGCACTTTCACTCATGTTTGCCTCTTGGGTTTCTTTACATTGACAAAAGTACACTGCGCGACAAAATGTATCATTACCCCTGATGATTTCTGTCTTCATGCTCGATAATTACTCAATTGTAAATTCCACTTGCTGTTTGACTCAAACCGCTGGGTTATTTACATCTCAGTGATGCAGACACTGCTCAGTTATACAATATAAAAAAACCAGAAAGAAACTAATCGAGGAGAGTTTGTTTTAATCTGATTTGATATGACATTCTCTTGGCGATTTGAACCGAGGACACAAATTATTACAAAGTAAGTTTGTGAGGGTAAAAACTAAACAAAGCAGTATTATGTAATCTCACAGAACACCTGCCCTTGGGCTGCACTCCCAACAAGCTTGTCTGATTAACAGTTTTAAAGCTGCAAAGCCCAAACCATGGCTAAAACCTGCACATAAGCATTTCATTTACTGCGTGGTGTCAGCAAGGCCTGGTGTGGAATGAAGTGCAAAGGATAGCTCATAAACTCAACTGAGGATGAAACGGCCTCAGAGACCGTTACCTGCACAGACAGGCCCTTGGGAATTGACCTGGGCAACTTATTTTCACTTAATTAAAAAAAAAAAAGTGACACAGTACCAGAGCATTTATTCAACATGTTTCACATGACGAAAAACAATGTACAAGTATTTTATGAGACAGATTGTAGCTGTGTGTGTTAAACAATGTCAGACATATTTCTTGTATCATACACTTGTGTGTTACAATCCTCAAACAAATAGGATCGATTAGTATACAGTGAAGACAATCCAAACTAATTGCCATTGGACTAAAATCACTTTATCTCTATATTTTGCTGGTTAAAAAGACCCTAACAAAAACCATCAAGTGATGAGTTCATTTCATCAGTACAGTGGTCCCAACCTGACCTATTCCAAGAGCTGACACATATGCCTCCAAAGATAAACATGTGTAGTTCTCATGGAAACCTCTTTTCATGATGACGCAAAATGCTTTGTCTTCTCTCAAGAATTCCATTCTCGAGTGCGTCTTTCACAGACAATAAAATGCGCAGGAACTTTCCCCATTCTAGTTTCATAACTGTGTTGTGTTTCATAATATGAGCAGAAACTGAACCAACAGTGAAACAGTCTCCCTGAGGCACCACACAGAGCACAGGATTATCTCTGCCCCCATTACCCTTTAGGATAAGGGGGAGATATCGCCTCACTGTCGTTTAACTCTTTACAATCCAACTTGCTAAGCTGACACAGTGCTGTGCTGACTCCAGTTCTGTAGTCTCACGTTAACGCTGTTATACAATTCAGGGATTATCACGAGAGCCTGTGCCCTCCAGGCTGCTGCGTCACACACACCGTCTTCAGGCATTACAGGTTCGTGAAATACCGCCAGTTCTGACCAAAATGTTTACACAACAACTTAATAAACTACTACGTAACAAGCAAAATTCTTGGAGTGATGAGACTTTCTCGTAATCCTGTACAAAAGGAGGATACCAAGACTGATACACAGTCTAACATGATATAAAAGAGGTGCACAACTTGTCAATGAAAGGATTCCAGGCCAAGGCCTTTTTAAAGTTTAAAACTAAACTTTAAACATTTCTTCAATGAGTAGTTATCCTATAAGTAAAGTGTTAACGGCAAATCTTTTTTCATTCCTTCCTCTCTATCCTCTGATGTGACATTGGCTGTGTGGGAGATAGAAAACAACTCCGTTAATTAAACTGAACCCACAGAACTGAGGAAAGAAAAAGACAAGCACAGAACACCATTAAGAACTGGAGAGTCAAGTGCTAATCCTTGTCAGCTAAATACCATCCAACTTCTGTGATGCAGTGTCTGTTTGTGGTTTGTGTTGACACAGCAGCAAAAGTTAGCTGAGCAGCAGACGACCATGTCATCAAATCACCCTCAGTTTAAATTCACCACAATGACTCTGCAAAGCTTTACAAACTGAATAAAAGATCTGCAGCAGCATACAAATAAGAAGAAACAGCAGTGTGACCACCAGCATTACTGGAACTACAAGGATTGCCTTTCTCCCATATTATACAAGTTTTAGCAGCTGAAATCATTTTATTGTCAACTCATCCTCATGGGTATTTAAATCTGTGGAGGATGGAAATTACCATTTGTATTTGAACATCTCTTTTCACTGGGTGAATTAGCAATTAAAAATGTTGGTGACCAAGTCAAAAGGTCTTTGCAAGTATCACACAAAAGCTCACAAAGGCTTCATAAATTTGTTACTGAAGGCACAAGCTCTTAACAAGGTATTCTCTTTATTGTAGAGCAGCAGTCTGAACAATCTGTCACCTCAATTGACGTTAAATGTGATACACGTATGAAATACTTGCCCCCAGGATGAAAAAGAGCCTGTTGGACTCCAAACAGCAAACTATACAAAGCACGAGGCAATCATTTTATAGGTCATCTATCACCAGCATGATCATGAGATGAGAAGTGTCAAAACTGTGGCTTAACACTTCGGTCAGACTAGTTCCTGGGGGGTTGGGTGGACCCTGGATTACACAATCAGAAAGGGCAGTTCAACAAAGGCATGACACACATTATTTGTTGCAGTACCAACCATGTGCAACTTTCGGATATATCACAAGTTGCTTTCACTGCCCTGATGAAACTGCAGACATTTCAAATAGTGACCTCAAAGACCGTGATCGGAAAGTTCAAAAGTACCTACAGTGCTAGTTTGCGCCTTTACTAACAGGTGAGACATGTTTTGTGCAAACGAAAGTCGACCAATGAACGCAGTAACAAAGCTACTCGTGGTTTCAATCATGAGCATGGCTGGTAGGTGAATGGCTTAAAGCCCCCATTATCGAAAGAATGTTTGAATGAAACACGCCAAAGGCAAACATACATTTTGAAATCACAACAAAAAACGCGCATTCCACAAGCGAAGGATTGAAAATAAATCTCGAGAAGATAAAGTCAAGGGATTACTCAACTGTAACCAGCAACATTCACTGCTGGGAACATGATAATAAAGTAAGATGTGAGTTAAAACAAAAAGAGAGATAAGAGTGATGAAAAACAGCTAAAATTCAAAAAGATGTGGCAAAAATTTGGGAGTTGATTACATATATCTTTCAACAATTATCAGATCAACAGATTGGCAAACTGGGCAAAGGAAGAAAAAAAATAACATGGCAAAATTTCTGAAGCAAGCAATAAGAGATGCAATATGACACAATAATTTGCATTTGTTTATACAAATACGTGCCCTCTTGTCACACTGAAATCTCACTGACAGAAAAATGGTTTTATCCATGTGTGAAATATCATTCTGAGCTTCTATCTTGTACTGATACGTTGTTGTTTTCTTACAAAGGAATTCGAGGTTTCTTACAGAAATAAGGTTTAATGGAGGACAGTTAGGAATGTTTTCATGAGTTGTGCTGGAGGTTATTCA
The DNA here is from genome assembly GCA_032164315.1 of Malacoctenus gilli. Lineage (NCBI taxonomy): Eukaryota > Metazoa > Chordata > Actinopteri > Blenniiformes > Labrisomidae > Malacoctenus > Malacoctenus gilli. The sequence continues at coordinate 3,885,362 of JASSRZ010000011.1, forward strand.
ACAATAAAGCGTACTCAGAACGATGGAGGAAGATACCCTGATGATAGTATAAAGCACACTGTGAATTAAGGGTGAAAGCAAACAGTTGTATAAGGACAAAGAATATCAGCAGACAACAAATGACTGGGGATTTCCCATGTTAGTCAACTGAATGAATTTAACTTGATGAGGACAAAAAGAACATTTACAAATGTTTTTTTGACGAAATCATGACAATAAAGCTGATAGTTTTATTTATGATCACGACAATTGTTCTGAAAGAGTTGGTTGAGCTTTTGCCACGTGAACCGACAACATAGGGTAATGTAATCATAACTTAACAGCATTATTAGTTTATTGATCAAATGACAGAAAACATCACATGTTCACAGTTTAAGTTCAACTAGAGGTTGCGTGGTAACAATAACGACATATCTAAATCTGACACAGCTTAACTCTTGATATCACCAACTCACTAATGTTTTCATTTATTTGTATGTATTTTATGTGAACAAAAACAAATATAAAAATATAGTCGCTGACAACTCGTCGGTCCCTCGAAAAAAAATCAAAGCTAACGCCCAAACAGATAAAGCACATTCGGGGCAATGCAAACAAAACCAATGTTTACAAACGCCAACCGGACGCTTTTGTGCCTAGCCAAAATAGCAGGCTAACGGCTTAGCCACTAAAACAAATAGACACCAAGAAGAAGGTTGACATGTATTGTCAAAGAAAGATGTCGGTTATATCTTGCGTTTAATGGTGCGTTGAAAGAGACCAACACAGATAGTAGATTTTTCCAGGTCATTAAAATTGCTTTGAGCGACTCAGGCACTTATGACAGCTAGCGAAGGGCTGCTAGCCTCGTTAGCTCCAAGCTAGCTTAGCCTAGCCATGTAGCACGTGTTAGTGATTTATAAAATAATTACTTAGGTGACGATATCCAGTCAACTAGGGGCACGGTGGTGATGCAAGTAACCAGCTCGTCGAGTGGCTGTCTGGCATTTTGTTCCCCAACAATCCGACGAACCGTGTGACTGTCGCGTAACGTATAGACACGAAAAGGTCAATACAGCTATGTGTCTCTCCTCCAAAGAATAGCCGGACCCCGTCATCCAACAACAGAACAGACCCCCCCCAAACCAACGGACAGCCAGCTATGGAGGCTAACTAACCTTAGCGGCGGGGCACCAGAAACCATTCGGCGGTGTTGTCCTACGGCAGCAAATCCCCCAAATCTTCGTCAGTCGGTCAGATTTCGCCCTAAAGATCTCCTCGCTTCGAGTCAACGTCTCGCCCCTGAATTAATCCACATGAAAGAGTAGTTTTCCTTTTCATTTGTTCCGCTAGCGGTTTTCAGCTATGTCGTGCCTGTTCCTGCACTACACAGTGGTCTGGTACTACTCTCCGAGCCGCTGCTGCCGCTGAGACCATAGCGGGCTGAGCTGCCTTTCTTTCTCCCAATAGGTCCACAGGCTCCCTCGCCCCTCCTCTTTACTCAAGGACTGCACATTTCCCATGCCCACAACTAATTTATTCTAACAGCGATCGTGGTGCAAAAGTCAGTGATTCTCACACAACTACAGTATTTTCTGTTTCCTGCACCTGACGTATGAAGATGATCACTGTGTGTGAATGGCTACTCCTGTTCTCTGATTATGCGTTTGGTCAGAAAGTTGGGAAATGGTGGTTAGAGAGCAAGATACAAAAAATTAAAGGCATTATTGGAAGAGAAGAACAGGGAAGCTATATACCCTTGACAGAGAACAAAGCATTTCGGGCATTATATGTTCAAATAGTCTGAAAAAGATATGTTCCACAAACATTATGAGTTGTAAGATGACCAAGCTGAGGTCATGAAATCTTCTCACTCATCAACAATACCCATGTGGACTCAAACGTTTCTAAAGACACGTTCAGAATCAGAGCAAATAAATGAACATTTGAACTAACAAAATTAAAAGCAGTATCCTAAAAAAATGATGCAGCAGCAACCAAAAAAGAGGCAATCAAATCATGAGGTAAGACAAAGTAAGGAGATGACACAAGGGAGCCCACAAGGGCCATAAAATCAGCTCAGAGAAACAAAAAAAGGCCATAAAGACAAACTCAATTCAAAACTTACAAATGATAACAAAGGAGGTGAAAAGGTTACCAACATGAGACACCTTACAACCATAGAGTGACACAACAGAAAAACTAATTTAGACAGAATAAGTTTGAAAAACGGAAGCTGGCAAAGAAGTGAATCAAAAAGAAACAAAATAAACTCCATCAATTGAAAAACAACAAAAAACAGGATGGATGCACAGAGACGTGAAACTGGCTCACATTGACAAAAATAAATGTAACTGATTACTAAATGAAGAAAAACTCAACACCAAATGAGGGAACATAAAATATTGTGAAACGAATCAAACGGATGCAAAAAGCAGCAAACACAGTCAACAAAATGATCACAAGGAGATTGTATGCACACAAGAACAAGACACAAAATGACCGAAATAAAAGCACATCACAAATGTCAATGAAAAGTGGTATGAAAGCTGCAAAATGAGTACAAATAACCACAAAAGCTGTTTTCAATATTTCTTTCTCCGTTGGTCTGTGTGTCTCCTCACTCTGTGGGATTGTTTTGTCGTATCAACTGGTGTTGTCATTCTCTTGCACTGTGTCTTTTCCGAGCCGAGGACATCAGAAGAAGAGGTTATCGCGGGGCCGGACACTTCAGGAAGCCTACATCTGTGCTGCTTGTTTCCCATGGAGAAGCGCAAGCTGTGAATACAGTGACTCAACATTGAAGGATAGTATTTGGGAGATCACAACATCCCATGCTGGGCGCATGGTTGATGACACTGTCGGGGCCGGAGCCCTGCAAATGGTCCAAAAAACCCCCTCCTCTCTCTTTCTCTCTCTCTCTCTCTCTCTCTCTCTCTCCCCTACTTCAGACAGCTTTGAAAATCACCCTCTTCACTTCAGCCAATTTACCAGGGAGATTGTGCGTTAAAACCTGGGTGCATTTCTGCGTTAAATCTGTGGAGCTCATTAAAGAAAGAAATCTACCGCTACATAATCCTTTGACAGGTTTTGACAGCCTATGTTAATTAGTTTCAGCTCCTTCTCACCACATCATTTAGATTATGTGTGATGTTATTTCACTTGGGCAAGACATTAGGCAAACTGTATTTGCCATATAAATATGTGGCACACTTCAGGCGGGGTGTATTTTGATCCAATTTTCAGCGGCAGGCTTCCTCACTATGATGTCAGATGGGATTGTTTTTCTTGCCCCGTGTTTTTCTTTCTGCTCTGTGGTTTGGGAGACCCCCTCCAACCATCACCATAACCACCATCTCTGCTTCCACCCCCTCTGCAGAGGAGTAGGAGACGGGGGTATCTGTTTATTTCAGCTGGACTCTTCGGACCCGGGTGTATGTGTGAATAATCGAGCCCTCAATCTTTGCAATGCCCAATTTGTCAGCTCGGCGATAAAAGCGCGAATGTTCCCCCCCGCTTGCCAGTTTTGATGTCAACAGCTGTGTTTCATCTGCAGCCAGATCCACGTCCAGTCAAACAAAGCTTCGGAGGAGAGCCAAACAGATTGATGAGCTGTCCGTAGATCTCAAACTCCCAGAACCCCGAAAATGGTTGGGTTGGTTAAGAGGCACATTTTCACTATCACAGGGTGAAACACCTGTGTTTTCTCCGGTAGAAAAGTCATTAAAATAACCAGGGAAGAAAGTACCATTAAATTCAAGGCCGGCATGAGAGGCGCCGCTGAGAGCGACTG
>JASSRZ010000011.1:3908680-3963604 GCA_032164315.1 Malacoctenus gilli
CCGGCCCCCGCCCCCCCCCCCCCCCCCCCCGCCCCCCCCACACCTCTGCCAAGGGTATCGCTGCGACCCGGGGAGGAGACAGAGATCCCCCTTTGTGGTTCACAGCCACTCGCTTACACGACTGTCATACCACAAGACATCTGTGTGGAGGATGAGAGCAGCAGAGCGCGGTGAGGCTGAGAGGAGGCAGGCAGAGAGGAGGGGAGGGTGGGGGGGTGGGGGGGGGGGACAGAGAGGAAGAGAGGAAGAAAGAGAGAGAGAGATTCAGAGGAAAAGGAGTGGGAGGTGGGAGCGGAGAAGTGGCAGACTTATACTGTAGATCTCGGCGGTATGTTTTCAAAGTGCCGAATGACACTTCCTATCACTGAGTTGAGGGAAGTGGAGCGTGTCAGCTCCGGTGTGCTCTCACCCCATCTTGCATGCGGAGCAATTACTGTAGCCTGCCCCCCTCCTCGTCCTCCTCCTCTTCCTCCCACCCTCCTACTCACCCCCACCCCCTCCTCCACCATCACCAGCATCTCACTGCAATTCTGTGAAATCAGCCAGCAGACCAGTGACTCATCATTCAGAGTAATAGGCCTATCCTGTGTCGGCCCCGGGAGCCTTGCGGCTCGCGGGAGGTTTGAGGAGCGCTGGAGAAAGATTAAACAGGGCAGAGATGTCTCATTATGAGGGGAGGGGGGACGGGGACGGGGACGGGGGGCGTCTCTGAGATCATCTCACCTTTTAATCCCTGTCGCTGTCACCAAAAATCTCAATCTGGGACTTGTCCTGTGCTGAAGTTGCATGTTCTCCCTACGTGCGTCCCTTTCCTTCAAAGCAACTCCCGTCTGAGCTCAAAATCACGCAGATTCTGTGTGCGTGTGCGCCACACAAACCATTGTTCCCACCAGCCCTGTGATTTGTACTAAAGGGGGTCGCGGTTGGTTGCCATGGCAACCTTTTCAGCGTAGATGGCCTGTTTCTCCTCCAGCAGCGGTGATCATCAGCATCACTGAAGGAGCATCATTAGCGGGGAGCCCCTCGGGGGCCGTGTGATCAGTGCCTGACCGGCACATTTAGGCGGCGCGGGGCTGAGTGATGGACAAGGAACCTGGCCTCCACCGTCTGCAGGGTGCAGCCCCAGCTCCCCCTCCTCCCCTGCCCTCCTGTACCTGCTTGCCTTTGCTCCCCCCCAGCATGTGGAGCTTTTGCCTCTGCGTCTGTTGCCTTCAGCCCTGTTCGTCTCTCAGGCAACTACAAAGCCCCCATCGTGTTGATCTCTTCACCGCAGCCGTGTCGACACGCGCGATGATTGTATCATCCCTGTTTTCAGAGGCTGTCATTCAAACGGACCCTCTGACATGCTCAGGGGCTCGTTCTCTTCACGTATCCCGGGCACGTGTAAGAAAGCAGGCAGCAGCAGCAGCAGACAGCATCAGCAAGCCCTCATTGTCACTGTTCAGTCTGACAAAATGACGCAGCTGAGGTAAACACTGACATGGTGGGAGGGCAGTGTCTGAGCTGGAGGATAAAACCCAGTGACAGCCCTGATGCCACCCAGCTTATCCTATTGCAACCCTCCTAAAAGCACCACCCTTTCATATGAAAAAAATAAAATCTATGTATTAAATAAGGGGGGGGGGGTAGTGCAGTCCAGAGTGCTGCTTTGTGGATTCTACACACAAAGCTGTAAATGTGTCACTCTCAGTTCCTGGATCAGAGAGCGTGTTGTTTTTCCTCCGGTTTAAAAATCAAAGCAGAGATGCTGTGTGTTTGTATGTTTGCTCTGCTGTGTGAAGGCTGCGGTTGCCCCCCCCCCCCACACTCCCACCCTTCCCACCACCTCCCCCATCTGCTGTAAGCTGGCATTTGAATAAAAGGTGGGTAACACAGAGCTGGGAAATGGCTCTCTGTGTGCAGCTTTCTCTCATCAAATGCACACATTCACAGAGGAGGTGTGAAGCCAGGGAGGGGATGAATGAGCTGCATGGAGGAGGGGTGATTTATACCCCCCCCCCCCCCCTTTTGCCACACAGGTCTGACAGGTGTCTCCCTTCCTCCAGGCCATTGTAGCCTAATGTGTTGTTGAGCTTTTCAGTGACATGTTGGAGAAAAAAAACCCTCACATTTTGAATCCTGTTTATAGACGACTTGTTTTTTTTTCTTCTTCCTGAGAATAAATAAGAAGGACTGAGCTCAAGGATGGAGTGATGTCCGGGCCAACCGAACCAGCTCTGCCCATCTGCTCTTCTCCAAGCCCGCTCTTCCACCTCACCTCCCTTGTCTCACTCGTTTAGGGCTGAATGTGGACCGGCCACCGACTGCCAGCAGAGAGCAGAGACGCAGGGCGTGCACCGAGGAGCAGATGGGAAATTTCAATGGGCTGGAAAATCTGGAGTAGAAGTGTTTGGCCTTCGTCTTCAGGGAGCCGAGGAGGCGATGCTGGTGCAACAGTGACCCCCTGTGGACACTCGAAAATCTGTTTTAGGTGAGGAGATTATTTTCCAATATCAGCTGCGCAGAGGGAAGCTTTCCAAAGCGTTTTGTCTGAGGTTAAACTTGTCTGATTTCCGACCACTAACATGCAACATATATTCTACAAAATGCATCTGTCATCTCTCCTCAAACTTGATCGTCTTTGTAAAGAGGTTGTATTACACCACTTCTGATTCCAGGTCAGTTGTTGTGGCTCAGTGGCTCGAAACTGTTGAAGCAGGACAAGTTGTAAGAATTCACAAGATTTTTTTTTTAAGTAATTGAAACAATTTAATGAAAGAAAAAGATGAAGTTGTGTATAAAAACAAAACACTTTATTACAATTAGGCTGAAAAATCCAATGAAAACACAACTACTTTACAAGTACAAATGTTTTTGTTGATATTTACATGTTTTCTTTTTTTCTTGGACATCAATAAAAAAGGCAATTTATGAGAAAACACAAAATACTAAAGTACATGTTTACAGTGTATTTGCTGAAATAAAAAACAAATGACTAAAGGAACGTGCATTTTTCTCCATTCAGTTTCTATAGACAACAAGAGAATCAGACATAAAAGGGACTATTCTTGGATACACTTATTCTAATGGGGGAGCTCGTCGCTCTTAATCTTCAGCCTAATATCTGTTAAGCAACACGATCATCGTTGAGCGATGCACTCGGCTGAAGTTGTGGGAGAAGTTTTAAAGTTGCGATCCGTAGAAACATTCAACATTTTATAAGACAAATCAATGATAGAAATTCGTCGATTCGGCAAAAAACGGTGTTACCATCTGGTTCAATTTGCAAAAAACACATCAGGTGCGTGCCCTGAATTTATGTTGAACACAGCCAAGGTACAAAAACAAAAAACAAGAAGGTTGGAGTGAAGCAACGGTCGCGCGAATGAAGGAGGAGGGAAGTCTGCCTGCGATTTGCCGCAGCAGACTTTGTCCTCACAATCTCAGCTCTGCGGGAAAACATCGGCTCTAACTGCTCCCTCCGCTGGGCTTGGCTGGCGCCTTCGCCCTGATGCCCCCCTGGCGAGCCTGACCCTTGGTGGTCTGCTGGGCCTGAGCGGGCTGCTGTGCCGGTGTCTCGGCAGCAGAGGGCGCGGCGGCCTGCTGGGCGGGGCTGTGCGGAGGGGGCGTCTGAATCTGGGGCGAGGCTGCGGCTGTCACCACCTGCTGCTGGAGGATCTTCTGCTGGACCACCTGAGCGGCCGCCGTGCCCGCAGGGATCATCTGCACCTGGGTGGTAGCCGAGGGGGCAGCCTGGGTGAGAGTGACGGTCTGAGGCTGCGCCTGGATCTGAGGAGACGCATGGCATGAAGTAAACTCTGCTGATCTGTACAATCCATTTGAAATGTTGGTCAAGACTCTAACGGGTTCTCGGCCTAAAACGCTTACCTGCTGAGGAGAAGATACGATTTGTTGGATATTGGCCACAGTTGGTTGCTGCTGCACTATTTGTGGGAGTTTAGCCACCTGATACGAGCCGAGAATGGGAAAAAAAAAAAAAAAGTCACATCATACAAAGGAACAGTTTCTTTGGAACGTGTGATGGTGGATGGTGTCTCGTGGCGATGGCGTACCTGGATTTGTTGGGCTCCGGCGGTTTTCTGAGCCTGAGGGAGAGACGTGGTGAAGAACTGGGTCTTGATTCCCGGTTGGAGTTGGGTGGTGGTCGCATAGGTCACCTTCTGCTGCTGCTGAGTGGACTGGGCCGCCTGCACCGTCACCTGCTGGGTGCCAATCTGATGGGCCAAACATTGTGAACTCAGAGGCTTAATTGTAATATTCCTGTTATCCAAACAAAAGAAACTTAAAATGCAATAATTCTACAGCAACACAGAATCAGATTTGTTCCTTTTGTCATGAGAGATCAACGGCAGCCTCTTGATGAATATGCAGAGACAAGAGTTGCAGGTCCAGCGACGGTGGCCATTTACCTTCTGTTGCACGGTGGCCTGTCCTTGCTGCGGCTGCCCCGCTTTCTGCTGCGCTGCAGCTGCTGCTTGAACTGCCGCCGCCTGCTTCTTCATCTGGATCAGCTGCTGGACCTGCATCTGGGGGAAAGGGGCGCTCAGCACGGGGCCGCCTGGCAGAGGGGACAAACATTACAATGTTACAGAAAATGACAGCATGTCAGAAGAATACAATTTGTGCAGAACACGGGCGGACAATCAATGGCAGATACAGGCGAATCATTTAATCTCGTTGTCAATAGATCACACGCAGATGCATGAGTGGGGAAGACTCATTTTGAACTGTCAACAAACCTGTTTTCTGTGCCTGCCCAATAGCCACACTGATCCCAGCCACAGTGACCGGCAGTGTGGTGACCCCAGCCGACGAGACCACAGCTGGCACGGAAACGACCGGAGGCTTCGTGAGGGTCACCTGGGCCGTCTGTCCTGCTTGGGCCTGAATCTGGCCCTGGGTGGGCATCCGAGCCTTCCAGTGAGACAGGAACAATGAATTGGCAAGCAGGCTCATGACAAAGGTGGAGAATGATACGACACTCTGCTCGTTGTATACAAACTTAGAATTAACGAGTATTTCTCATCCTCCTACCAGTCTGGTGACCTGCAGGTTGGCCACGGTGGTGCCAGTCAGCACGGCTCCTGGTCTTGGTGCGGCCACGGCTGCTAGTTGGGGGTTAGCTTGAGCAGCCTGTGTGGGCTGCACCTGGGCACCCTGCTGGGCCCCTGCAGCCTGTTGGCCCTGTGCTGTTGCTGCTGCCACTGCTGCAGCCACTTGCTGCTGTTGCTGCTGAAGCTGCAGTTTATGTTTGTGCATCTTCAGCAACTCCTGTGAAAATAAATCAACAGGTCAAGAATGTGATCGATTAAACACTTAACAGTGGAATATTTAAGCTGCTTAGAAAACTTTATGCATTGAACTCTAAGTAAAGCTAAACTACCCACCAGTAACACTGGTGGTGAAACAAACACAACATATACTAGATAATGCAAAAACAGTGAGGCAAAGTCAACACATTGTTATTGTGAGCTGAGGAGAAAAACACTTAAAGTTTCAGTTCATCTCAGTTTAGACTGCTGAATTATACATTGCAATTACTCCGACACCACCAAGCTGAGATAAACATTTCTCACAGTGACTGTGCAACGATGCTTCTGGCGTACCTGCGACTGTTTGCCTACAGTTTTGATCTGAGGGGAAGTAGCCTGCTGCTGCTGCTGCAGCTGCTGCTGCTGTCGGAGCATCTGCAGGTGGGCTGGGGTGAGAGCTTTGCCCTGCGGCAACTGCATACCTGCTGCTGGAAACACGATATCAGAGGAGTGACATGTGTAATACACCCTGCTGGGATCAATGCATTGAACTTAGAGGGATTTTTGTGTTGCGTTCGGTACCTTGTGTGACCTGAGTGACCAGCGGGCGGGTCTGGGACTGAACGGGACTCAGAGTGGTCGAGACCACCGCCGACGCCGTCACGGGGGTGACGGCTCGAACAGCCTGACCTGTAGCGATGGCGACCACCTCAGCCGGGGCCGCAGTGGCTGTAACGGCCCTCTGTTGTGCATGGACCACCTGGGCTCCAGCTGCTCCAGCAGGCTGCATCCACAACAAGAAAACACAATGGAGCCCAGTTGTAATGACTGTAATGATTATCACGCCTGCAGAGTTTGGTGCTTCGTGCCAATCTCATGGCTATTTGCGTCAGAGCAAATTAATTCCTGTAAGTCAGTAGGTGGTTGAGTGGAGCCAGAGCAGCAGTGAATATGACTCACAGACAGAGTGCCTGAGATGACTGGAGATGCCAGGCGTTTGTTGGCCTGGAAGGGACTTGGAGGAACTCCAGCCACTGTGTTCACAATCACATTCCCCGCAACGGTGGCTGGAGGAAAGAGAAAGAAATGTATTAACTACTGGAACACCAACTGAAAGAGCAATGTGAACCACATGTGTGACAGCGTACCGGCCTGGATCGTTGTGCCCACAGTGGTGTTTTTTATAGCTCCAGCCTGAAAAGAAACAAAACATGTGTTTGAAACCTTCATGGGGGGGGGGGGGATTCTCAATACATGTAGAAACTTGGTGGAGTAGTTCTCGACTCTCACCAGCACATTTGGCACGGCAGCAGCTCCGGCGGTCTGAGCTACCTGAGCCTGGCCGCTGGCAGGGGTCTGTGCCTGTCCGGGTGCAGCCTGAGCCTGTGGAGTTCCGGCCTGTTGCTGGGCCAACTGCTGAGCCTTCTGCTGCTCGGCAAGGGCCTGCAAACAAAGCGGGCACAAATTTAGCTCAAGTTAAAACGTGTAGGAAATTATGAAATATAAGAAAAATGATGAGTTGGACGTGGGTTTAACTTTTCAAATGTCTTTGTTTTGCTGAAAAAATAGAGGTTGACTTGTGCGATCATTAAATCGAGTATTTCTGTCACATTCATACGGTTCAATCTGTGTCGTGCCGCACTATGAATACTGATCCATATGGGTGACGGCCCACAGCTGGGCTGGTGTGCTCCGGGTGACAATGCACACATCAGCTAAGCTACCAACACCCACCTTTTTCTCTTTAGCAATCCGCTCAGCACGTTGAGATGCCACTTGGATTGGAGGTAACGGCTTGTCGTAACTGATCCCACTGAAGAAAAGAAACAAAAGTGTTGCACTTTTTTTCTTCATTACAGGCTTACAATGTCAGTCCAGCAAAAATGACAGTGTAACAAACCTTTCTGCTAAGACCGAGGCATGTTTAGGGTTCTTCTGGAACGGATTCATGCCGAGCCTGCCGAAAAAAACAAAACAAAACACTTCAGCTGATGTAGTTAAATGATGTTGAGCTTATCATTGAAACGAAGACCAGAGCGTACAGAGGTTTGATTGGTGGGCTCCTCTTGCTGGCAATGATCTTCATGAGTTCAAAGCGATTGTTGTAGAGCTGGAAGTGCGAGGCGTTGTCATCCTGTGTGTAGATCTGGGAGGTCCTTTGAGGACGGCTGTTCTTCGACTGAAAAAAGAGGACAGAAAACAAGAAAAATGAAGTCACAGTGGAAAGCAGACTGGAGCTTTGGGAAAAAAGGAAAACAGACAGAACACGATACCTTATATATGCTCTTAGTTTTCTTCTTGGGGTTTGCTTCGTACACCAACTAAAAATACATTGCTTAATCATTATTCACATTATTCCACAATCATTACCTGTATTAGTGTGACTTCCCCCTTTATTCATTACCTTGCCCTCTTCTCTGGGAATGATGACATTCTCATAGCGGTTGCGACACTGCTTGGGCGAGCGGTAGATGCGACTGCATGAGTTCACCACATCGCTCACCAGATCCCAGTTTGGTGTGTGGGCAGGAGACACAATTGTGAGGTTCAGTGGCAACTCCAGGAGCTGCTTCACAGCCTGAATGAAGCAAAGTTGCATTTATTTCAGCATGGTCTATTATTTCATATCAATGTATCTTAGAAAGAAAACTCAGCAGTTAAAATGTACCTGAAGCAGAGCCCAGTCCTCACTGATGAGCCACTCTGGATTGTCCTGGCCGGCCTCCATGGCAGGTTTAACCAGCGAGGGGAGCGGCTTGGCAAAGGGGGCCTGCTGCTTGAGGGAGAAGTTCTTTTTCTGGTCTTTGCCTTCCCGGCGAACTTTGAGCATGCTGGCCTTTTCGAAGAGGGAACGAGGAGGAATGACCGTCTCCCCATGACCCTTCTTCTTCTTTCTGGCAGCTGCTGGACAAAAAAAAAAAGAGTCCAGTGAGTTTTCCGTAACACATCGGTGTAGATCTACTCTTGAGATTGTATCCTTCAAAAAATGATCAAGATCAGAACTGAACAAATCTGAGAGCTTGAGCTCTTTTAGGGTTGATTGTTTTACCTAAAGGATCCATCTTGAGTCTCTTGTGCTCTTTGCGGATGTAGATGGGGGGCAGTTTTGACTCGGGCATGGGCGTGGTGTCGTACATCAGCATCATCACAGAATCGATGTAAATATCATTGTCATCTTGCGGTGGCGTGGGTGGCGTCCAAAGCTGTTTTGGAAAATCAAGAGTTAAAAATATTTGTCATAGGATGGAGCAGCACTTGATCAATTACACTGCAATAGGTGCAGCCTATAAAAAAGGATATTCAGCCTCTATAAACATTGAAACCATCATTTAGTATCTCAGCAACAACATGCGGTGTCTTACCGGCATAATTTCTGTGTGACCATCCTCTGCATCAAACACGTACTCCTGATGAAGCACAGAAAAAAAGATCAATGTGGACACTGCACAATCCAAACACCTCTTTGCGATTCGCGGTAAGAGGTCACAGCTGCAACCCACCATGTTGTAGGCATCCTCTCTGGTGTAGGTGAAGAGATCTTCATCTCCCTCCATCATCTGCCTCTCCACCTCCTCCTCCTTCAGCTTCTGCAGCTGCTGCTGTTCCCAGCCTCTCTTCGAACACTCCAGTCGCTCCTGAGGCACGTAAGCAAAAAGGGCACTTTTCATTCAGTTGAAATTTACCAACCATGAAAACAACATAGAAGAGTAAAGCTAATGATCAATCATCACACACTTGATGTCGCCTGATAGAGTTCATAGTTTGTGTAATTTCTTCTCCAAGTGCCAAAAAGAAGAGGTGCGCTTTATTCTTTAGTCGAATTGTTTATCATGTCATGGCCCAAACCAAACCATCTGCACTGAATTTGCAAATTTGTACCTCAATCTACACAAAGTAAAAGCTGTGGCATTACCTTGAGAGCAGTTTCATCATCACTGATGTGCAGATATTCCAGGTAATGAAGGGCATATCTCTCGATAGGTGTCAGCTGTTTGAAGAAAAAAACAATGAAAATACTCAGCGGGCTGAAAATAATATTTGTGTTATTCTCCTTCATGTCTTGTACTTCTCCTGTTCAGCTTTATTCATTTTCCAAACCTTGGATTTAAAAGGTGAATATACCTGTTCCATGACTGCATTCAGCTCCTCTATCTGAGCGGGCTCTTCTTTGACTTGAATGTCGGTTTCTTGGTCCCCCTTTGTCGACTCATTGCCTGCCAGCTCCTTCTCCCCCCCCCCCTTCTCCTCCTCTTCATCTTGCTTCTGCTGTTCCTCCTCCTCTGACAGGGCATCTAGGTTTATACTGTGAAGAGCCTGGATGTAGGGCCTGGCAACTCTGGGAGAAATTGCTTCTGAAACTGAGGGCTCCTGGTGGAGAACCACAAACTCCTCCACCTTCTCCCCTGAGCCGGCCTCCACCTCGAACAGATCCTGGATTGTCCGCTAAAACACACATCAACTCACATCACATTGGATTGAAAACAACCACAATGGAAGGACTTAATCCTTTACGAAAAAGACACAAATTTTTCCTTTAAAGTTCATATAATTGCAATAAAATCTTCTTATGCCACCCTAAGTTTCTCTTACCTGTGTGAGGAAAGCCAAAGTGTAGTCGGTGCCCTGAGCAGCCACCTCTCTGATCAGGTCCTTGGTGCCATTTTTCAGTAGTTTCTCCTCAATGGAATTTCCACTTTCCAACCTGGACAACACAAAAAAAAATTCTTACCTTTCAGCTGTCCAAACAAAATGAAACCAAAAAACAACAACAAAAAAGTCTCTCCCTGAATCACCTGTATATATGTATGTCCTTGGAGCGTCCAATTTTGTCACACCACTCCTGAGTGCGAGCGTCCATGCTGGGGTTGAGGTCTGTGTCGTAGAAGATGATGGTGTCTGCATCAAACACGGTCCCAACAGCAGCGCAGCAGCGGTTTGTCAGGATGCTGCAGAAAACTTGTCTGTTCCTGTTGAACTTCTTCATATTCTCCTGTATATCAACAGAAAGAGACAAAAGACTTAGCAAAAGGATGGCCTCACTCTGAATATAGGTTGCAAGAAACAACCTCATCCATCATCTCCTGCCTGATATACAACTGAGACGAAAATCAATTTCATTCTGTGATGATCAGAGGGGTTTCTTTTTATGACTTGTCTTTTTTTCTTTCCTTCTTTTTTTTTACCTGTCTTTCATCAAGAGAGAGGTTTTCATCTATGCGGACGTAGGTGAGCTTCCTGTAGTCGAGGAAGGCCTCCAAAATGTCAAGCATCTTCAACATCTGGGTGAAGATGAGGACACGCCGGTTCTCCGACCTCAGCTTCTGCAGCAGAATTGCCAGAGCTTCCAGTTTACCTGAGAAATGTAAAAAGTAAACGAGTGTTATCACAAGGAGACTGATTGCCTGCAAATGCTTACTTGTAAAAACACGTTACTTGCACTATTTTGTATTTAAAAGGCATTGGCCAAAATCATCAGCAAAATATTTTGGTACACTTGATCTTGTGCCCCCTGTAGCATAAAAACAGTTGTGTGGAGAAATTTGTTTCTCTGTGAAGAACTACAAAGTTGGCCTATAGTAAAACTACGTGAGATGACTCATCCAACCTGTGTGGGAAGCACAGCTGTGTGCTCTCATGAAAAATACTCAATATGTTGTTGGAAACAGTGCATTGTTTGTTTGTGCTGTCTCCTCAAATAAAAAAATACAGGGCTGACCTGAGTCCATCTGCATCAGCTGCAAGTCAGGGTAGCAGATGAGGCGTTTGGCTGCTAAACGGTGGATGACCGCGCTGTGGGGGGCGGACACCTCCAGCAGCTGGCGGTGCAGAGACTTCTGTTCGAGTCTGTAGGGAATTGGAGGATTGGCTGCATACAGGTGAGGAGGTGTAGCTACAGCTGGAGGCACCACACAAACCAGCCTGAAAGACAACAGCAATGGTGAATATTAAGTAATACAGAAAACACACAACAGTAATAATTGTTTACAAAACAGTGAGAAGAATGGCTCATATATATGTGTACATCAAAGCTTACTTTACCAAGTCAAGAGAGAACTTTTAATGACCGATTACCTCTTGATAAGGTTGTTAGCAGCTTCTTGCTGGCTTTCCATGGAGCGCACTGAGGACTGGAGTGCAGAGGTGGTGTCCACACAGGTTCTCTGAGCCCTGAGGCAGCTCTCTCTTCCAACCCACCTCCAGCCTCCAGCACTCAGAGCTGTGAGACTGGACTCAGAGCCCAGCGTGCACGCCTGCAGCAGGTCAGAGCCGTACAACACTCTGCGGTTGCATCGTCGCTCGTTTGCTTCAAACAGGCGGCTCAAACGCTCCTTCACCTGCTGAGTTTTCTCCTCTGAAGATTCCTGAATGCCATAGAAACAAATTGACCACATTCATTACGTTTGATCTCAATTTTATAAATCAGTTAATCCCAACTTTATTGAAGACACATTCAGTAATGGCCTCACCTGAGAGCCACCCTGAGCTGTCGTCGTAGGTTTGGTGGCAGTTGAGGTGGCATTTGTGGTCAAAGCTTAAAAGGATAGTCAGTGTGAGCAACAGATGTACACTGATCAACAATAGTTATGCTATTATTATACAAACAGTGAACTACAGTACGGAGAAGGAAAGGAGGAGGACTGCTGTCGGCAATGTGACAAAACAAATTTTTAACATTACAAAGACGGGAAGGAGCATGTTGATGTTAATAAAGTTACAGCTTTAGGTGACAGTGATGAAGTGTCTTTTGCTGACAATCGGTCACCTTGCTGAGTGGTTGACAGAGCAGGATGAGGTGTGCCCGCTGGGGCAGATGCACTGGCGGCAGGAACAGCTTGAGGAATTGTTTGCATCACCATGGACCCCTGGGGCCTGATGATCTGCTGCCCTGGAGCGGACACAATCTGCAGGATGTTGCCTAAATCCATGGTAATTAATTAGAGGGAGTAAAACACAATGTAACGGTTTAGATGAAATGTCAACACAGCCACGATGCTGCTGGAACGAAGCAATGCATGACATGACAGCAAAATGCACAAAGATTTTGGGAAATTAGGGGGGAAAAAAACTGAAATTCAAGAATTGTGGAATTCTTTTTTGACCTTTAGTTTACATTCAATGCAAATGACAGGAGTTCATGGTAATGGAAATGTCTGATAATCCCCCCCAAAAGTAAATTAGATGAAATTTTGGAAGAAAGTAAGGAAAGGAAAGAGATAAATTGTGACGATGGGATGTACATTACCGAGTGTACCTTGAAGCTGCAAGGGCTGTCCAGTGGTGAGCTGGCGAAGCTGACTGGGGGACAAAGTGAACTTGTTGCCCTGAAACTGCAGCGTGACGGGAGTCTCCGGCTGCGTGATCCGATTTTGACTGCCTGCTATGTTGGCCAGCTGGGCAATCTTCACAACATCTCCACCTTCAACGCAAAGCAACAAAAGAAAATGCTTAAAAAAAAAACAGGAGAGAAAACCAAGACTTCTAAAGCGACAGAACAAAAAAGAACTTAAGTTAGTTAAAGGGTGAAAAGGAGACCAGACATGCAGAACCAGGGTGGATTAATCAATGGAACGAGCACAGCTCTTCTCCACAACAGAATCATAGCCGCTCCTACTTTTCAACGCTGAAAAAGGGAGAAAATGGCTACAAAAAGAGAGTCCTCGGGTGAAACACAAATCCTAAAAGAATACTTACGGGAAATAAATAATGCTAAGGCATCATTAAATAAAAATTAGACAGCACCAAACTGAATTTTGAGTCGGCATCCAAGAAGTCAAGTGAGTGCACTTCTGTAGCAGTGCCAGAAAAGCTGAAAAGGAAATTCTATTTGCTCGAAACTTGTGCCGATCCAAATGAAACATTACTTTTACTCTTGTATGATATTTCAAATGAAACACTGACCTCTTTTCTCACTGCAGCCTTTTTATATGAGGAATGGATGCTAGATTTTTCATTCAATTTTTTTGGGGGGGAACAACAAATTCGGGACCTTACTTCTTATTGCTTCTTATGTATGGACAAAAACCCCAACAACATGTAGACACATTGCTTTCACTGAAACGGTTTCTGTGTTCATATATCAAAGCAGATAAGGTGTAATAACCTGTGGGGAAAAAAATTTCCACATGCTTTGCAGTGATGCTCAATGAACAAATATAATTGAAACATTTGCAAAAACAAAACAAAACAAAAACCCGCAAAACAAAATGAAAAAAAAAAGCTTTGGGATTTCTTCCTGCAGCTGGGCTGATGCAAGAGACAAAAGAATATTAGTAAATTGGGAAAAAATAATGATTAAAAGAAGGGGAGAACATAATATTTAAGTTGAAACAGTATAGTGATGCTAGGTGGAACTTAAGTGGGTCATTCATAGTGTACATGCGGGTTTTAAGAAAGAAACTGGGGTATGCTGAGGCTATGGAGATGCTGCTGATATGGCTACAGGTCTGATTTTGAGCTAATTGTTTCCATCATCAATTGCTAAGGTTTTTTTTATTTAAACTTGACATTATCAAAAACACTGCAGCAATAGCATCTACTGAGCCATTCCTCTGGGGAAGTGAACACTGAACACATATCAGCAGTGCCTCAAGGTAACGCCTCAGCACAGAACAGCTTTAACTGTTGTGCCAGAGGTGGAGGGGAAATGCTGAGGCGGAGGGGGTGGCAGGCCACTTACTAGGCAACCGTGCCTGGGCCTGGGATGTAAGAACCAGCCTCTGGGACAATAAGCTGGGTTGGATGGCATGGCTGGGGGCTAGAGCCGGCCTTGGGACCTGTGTTAATCCAGGCTGGCTAATGGGAGCCATAGAGCCCACAACTGCGCCAGCTAAGGTCTGGCCCAGAGCCACAGAGGCAGCCCCCAACACATGCTGACCAACGCCGCTGTTCCCAGAGGAGGCTACAGTGTTGTTGCTGCTGCTGTTGACAGGAGGGGTAGGCTGGACTCTCTGAGTAGCTGTTCCAACTGCTGCAAAGTACAAGGCAATAGGGTACGGGACTCCATGTTAGGGGGAACCCAGTATTTAGTGAAATCAGTACGTTCAAACATTTTACTCCAGGTCTTGCTAAGCAGTGGTGGGTCAACACAGCAAGCAGTATTAGACATGTTACTGGTGTTATAGATTATTTATGATTAACAATGATGCAAAAATATTATATAAGTAACTGTGTCTGCGTGTGTCCTAAGGAGTTCAAAACAAAAGAAAAGAACAAATAAGATTTTAGTGACTCCCTACTTTATATTTCTTGTTTCACTTTTTTTCCCCCACGTACAAGTTTAAACTTGGGACTGCTCTGCTCAGGCTGTCTGAGCAAATCAAATTGATCTGTCATTTTTCTTCCCAGATAAATATCTGGGAAGTTCCTTGTGGTAGTATTTTGTTGTGTAATACTCACATTTCGCAAATACCAAAGAGTATCTTTCTTTCTCTCAGACAATAAGCACTTGTAAAGAGAGTGACTCAGGCCTTGGGAAGCCAACGCCACTGTGCTTTCTTTTGAGAAGCATTGAATTTTTTTTGCTTGTTCTTGCACTGCCTATATGAGGGTTAACAATATTGCTAACCCACCACTGCTACATGGAGGAATCAATATCAACATGAACTTGATGTGATGAGAAACAGCAAAAAAAAATCCCTTTATAACAACTTATAAAAGCTACATTTTGTACAAAACTCTGCAAAATGCACACAGTGTTAATACTCTCAAAGCAGGAGATCAGATTCATTTCTAAAAGCATCTCAGACAGGCAGCATAACACACACCACAGGCTCTAAACTAGCACAGGAACATTTGGTAAGAACATTGCCGAGAAACATTCATTCTTCGTTCTCCGAGACTTTATGAGGAAGATTGTGGTAAAAGTGGAAACTGGGTTGCTTGTCTCTTTGTCAGAACTGCTCCCGAAATAGTCTTACCATGTGAGGTGGGTGTAGCTGCAGCAGTGGTAACAGGGGACTTTCCCCTGCTCTGGCCTGCCTGAGTGGTGGAGGAGAGAGTTGTACTTGTCGCCGGGGAGCTACTTGGAGGTCGCTGTCCTGTTGCATTTACAATAGCCGCCAGGCGACCTTCTGGCTTTGTGCCATACTGCACAGGCTGGAACAATCTGGTCATAAAAACAAGTGGCCATTTTGTAGAAGAGCATAAACGCCAACATTTGCAATCCACTGGCATGTTGTGATTGAGTGCTGACCTCATGGGTTTTATGGGACATGGTTTGGGCCTCGGTGGTGGATCTGGACCAGTGTAAATTTCCTCGATGAGCTGCTGCGTGACCTTCAGTTTGGGCAAGGCCTCATCAGACTGGTACCGAGTCAGTCTGTTCTCATTGTTTATCAGGTCAAATATGGACAAGTTCGCCATCTAAAGAGATGAATAGGGAGCACGATTAATAGTGACTGGTTCGATCAATTTGTAACAGAAAAATGATTTACTGAATCATATCAACAAAAAAATTAAAGACACAAATAGCCACATATTGAAAGGACAGAGCCTCAAAAATAAATCTGCAAAGTCAAACTCCCAAATACCAACTATTTCATTTTATAGCGTTTACCAGCAACACAAAAGTACTTGTGTTTACCTTGCTTGAGTCATTCTGGAGAGCCTCCAGCACCAGCGACGGCACATTGTAAGGTAAAGAGGAACAGTAATAAGAACTGCTGGTTTCTCTGGGCACGACCAGCTCAGGGTGGTTACACACCCGCTGCAACTGCATCAAAACCTGCAGCACACTGACGAAATGACCCGTCTTCAGCGCCTCTTGAGCTCTAAAAAGGATACAGAGAATCAAATTACAAAACAACGCATAAAAGAGTTTATTTTGTCTGAAATAGGTGTTCACTTGGCCATCAGACAGGTTGTAATAAGTATCAAAAACTGTCCAGTGACTGTTTGTGAGCCATTTCATATGGTCGCACAGGTTGATTTATTTTCTCGACTATCTTGATGGCAGTAAAAAATTCCATGAATCTCACCCTGGTTGAGTGAGTATATCCTCGTAAAGGCTTTTCTGTCTGCTGGAGAGACGACACTTGAGGATGTGCTCGTACTTCTTGGGCAACTGTTTCTCCACGTCCCTTTTGGAGCGCCTCAGGATGAACGGTTGTATCATCTACAGTAAATTCAGAGGGTTTTTAAATGGAATTTGTGTTTGACATTCACAGGCAAAGGAAAGCACTGCCATTAAGTGGACATTTCTAAGCTAAACCCACCCTATGCAGGCGAATGACCAGTTTGTGACAGTAGTCCTGGTTCTGGTCTGTTCCCGCTTTTACAGGAAAGTCCGAGTAGGGTCTGGTGATCCCTGGCAGAAGGAAGTGGATCATGGTCCACAGCTCCTTCAGCGTATTTTGAAGAGGAGTGTTGATGAGAAGAATCCTCTGCTCGCTGAAAGAAGCAATAAATGGCTCAGTTCATGTCGTTACAAACACACGGTATCCTCCAGCACATCCATGTGCATATATCAGAGCTGATCTTAGCCAAGTAGCTCACTGATGATGTCACTTCAGTCCCCCCCCCCCCCCCAACAGTTCTCTTGCCCTCTATTATGTATGTTAATGAAATGATCGGAAACCCTTTCAATAGAATTCAGACCAGCCTGAAACCACAAGCTCAAAAATTTACATATAGATTGATCCCAACCTCTCACTAAAACTGCCCAATGGGCAATTAGCTTTTAAAATTCAGTCGTTACACAGAGGTGCAAGATTGACATGCATTAGCTTGCACAAGTGTATCTCACAAAGTACCTGGTGAGTGTGAATTGACATTGTTCGCCAAGCTCACCTTCGGAGAGAAAAGATCATTTCCCAGTGTTTCTCTGTCATGTTTTTAATGAGCTGCACCTCGTCCAGTACCAGATGCCTCCACTTTCTCTTCAGAAAATGGGTCTGGTCTTTCATCAGCAGCTTGTAGGAAGTCACACAAACATGGAAGCTGTTGGCTTCCCCCCACCACTGTAAATGAATCAACCAAGATGATACCATCAAATATAGAAAATAACATGAAGGAAAAGTGACAATATGTTTTTGAGCGTTCAAACATGACTGAGTTAGAAATAAAAATATTACCATTCTCTTGGATCTGCGCTCCTTCCTGTTGCCAAGGTATAAGAGGATCTTAAGGCCAGGACACCAACGCTTGAACTCCACTTCCCAGTTGAGCAATCTGCATGTTCTTACTACAATAAGATGAGGTCCCCAGATGCCTGTTGACACAAAGAAACCTTTGTATATTTTTCTAATTCTTTTTCAGCAAATAATTAAAGAAAGACCTTTAAAAAGACAAAATAAAAACTATTTGACTTGGACATACCCTCTTGCCCCGCTAAGTGGGCCATGTAAGCCACGGTCTGTACAGTTTTTCCAAGCCCTGTCTCATCTGCGAGGATGCCATTGAGGTGCTTCTTGTGAAGGTTTACCAGCCAGTCCACACCAATCTGCTGATACTCCCGCAGTGATCCGTGTAAGAGAAAAGGTGCTGGGCTGCGTGTCTGAGTAAAAATGAAAAGGACAAAAGTGAGTTAAAAAAAAGGTTTTAACTTAACTTTGTTGTTGGAAAATGACTATTCTTTTGTGTCTTACTGATGAAGTGGTTCTCAGGCTGCCTTTGGGCAGGATGAGTTCCGTGGCAGCAGCCACTTCAGCGATGTCTTTGCCAGACTTCCCGGTGGAGTCAGAGGAAGCAGCTTTGTCAGCACCGCGGTACTGGTCCACACTCAGCAGGGAGTCGATCAGCACCGGCTCAGGTGGACTGCCTGCAGGACAACCCAATTCTAGAAGACAGTGATTACCGAACACTGTTGAGTCACTTTGTTCAAAAACAGGAAAAAGGAAGAGGAAGATCAAATAAAATTAATTTTAAAAGGATACCTTCAGTCTCTTCCATTTCTTCCCCATCACTGTTAGGACTTGGCTGAGGCCACTCAAAACTGTCAGCATAGGCACCAGCATACTGTTTGATCACAGCATCCAGAGGCATCTCCGCTGTTAAATTGACAAAAAAAGAATTTAAAGAAGGGAACAAAGTGTCAAGTGTTTCTTATACAAATATGACATCAATGAAACGGCAGCGAAAAAAGGGTTAAAAATTTGTATTTGCACTGTACTTCCTACAGCCACCCTACCGTCTTTGGCGAGGTCCACCAACTCAGCTTTGTGGTTTGCTTCCCCTTCCATGCATTCCTGCTCTTCAATGGTACTTTCTTCGTCAGGAACTAAAAGAGGAACCAGCTTTTAATTGAAAGCCCATGTTATTCAAGTGCCAGTATTGCAGTCAACTGTGTACACCTACTATCTTCTTCAGTCAAGGACAAACTCAATTTCCTTTTCTTAGCAGAAGAGGTGCCCTCCTATAAAATAAAACACACAGTCAGCATATTTTTCAAGACAAAGTATGTGGATTTAAATCTATTTGTTTGTCATTTTAACACATACCTCAGCTTTTTCCCCTGGTGACTGACTGGATACTGTAATGCAAAAAAACCCCAATCAGTTCTTGAAGGTCCACTCGTGAAAAAATGTATGAATCATCAGATGTACTGTGTTGTAGTAAGATCTACCTTTGGCAGAGGCTTTTTGTAAGCTCAGTGCTTTAAGTCTCTTCTCATAAATTTCAAACTGGAGCTTGATTTCAACCACCTGGCAGCAAACAAAAACCATCACATGTAGTTAGGCAAAAAAACAAACAAACAAACAAAACAAAAAAAACCCCAACTGCTGTGTTGTCCACATGACATATTTCTATGCAAAATAACAAAACAAACCTGTTCGATGTTTGACCAGAAGAATTCAACCTCTCGGGCAATCAAGCTGGCAATATGACGAAGATGAACTTCCCTTTCTTTATTGGATCTCTCTTCACTTTTCTTCTGCTCTTGATGGTAACGAGCACATGTGCGAACAAGCTGTGGCAAAAATTGGAGACGGCTTTCATTAGTTTCAGTCATCTCTTCTGCTTTTGTTCGGCGAATGTTTGACTTCACTTTCCCCTCTGCGACTCATCATGTGTACATCATATACCTTCTTGGCAGCAGCCTCCTTCCATCTCCTCTCCTGGGCAAAGTCAGCTGCCATCCACTGCATCTCCTCTAAGAGGTAGTCCCAGTGGGATTTGGGACGTGAGGCCTCCACAAGCTTGGGGAGTCTACTGGCAGACCACTGGCCCTCTTTCCTCAGCTCGGAGATACGCTGATGAACTTGACTCTCCTGTGACACAGAAATAACACAGATTATCACCATTACAAGCAAAAATTGCGGTTCGGTTTATGTATTTGAAAAAAAAATCCTACAAAAATGTTAACAAAAGGGAAGCTTATAATATGTGAAAACATGAAATTCAGGAACTCAGTGACTTCCAGCAAAGTGTCTCTGAAACTCACCAGTTTGGCTTGTTCCACTTGCTTATCTTGAGAACCCTCCTGTGAGGACTGCATGTTTGTATTTTGCCCAAAGCCCCCAACTTTGACTGCAGAGATGCCATTGGTTCCAGTAAGCTTGGACTGGGTGCCTGGGTTGATGTTGGAGCCAACGGGACGGAGAGGACTTGCAGTGTGTGGGGTGGGAACAGAGTTAGGAGCGGACAGGGGGGCAGGGGAGACTGACGTGATCGATATTGAGTTGGTAAAAATCCTCTGAACTGGCTGGTTTGGCTCTGCACCAGGACGTGCAAGGGCCACCGTCTACAAAAAAGAAGAGAGATTATTGTTTTCAGGAAAACTGTGAAATCACCGTCTTGCTGCTCTACTCTGACAAAAACACACAGATTGTACATGAAAGATGAAAAAAAACAAACCGCTTGTCCTGGCTGTAAAATAGCCTGGGACTGTTGCTGCTGGGGCTGCAACTGGAGATGAAGACCTGGCTGCATTTGCTGCTGAAGTTGGGCCTGGAGCTGTGTGTGCGGATTCACTGTGGCGAGGACAGCCGCCGCTGCTTGTACTTTCACCTGCGCTTGAAGCTGAGCACCAGACTGAGCAGCACTGTCCACCAACTGAGCCTGCTGAGAGAGAGCCATTGGCAGGCCCGCCAATGGGAGTGCACCTTGAGGTAACCTGCTGGGCAGCTGAGGAGGAGGAGTGTGAAGGCTCGCGGCATTCTGCACTGGGGGTCCTTTTGATGGGTCGTACTGTTGCTGGTTCTGCTTCTGGCCTGCAATCTGGACCGCTTGAGGAGTAGGCGGCATCCCGCCTGTATACACAGTAACCATAGTATAGGACAAAGGGGTAGTATAGAAAGCAACACAGAGAAAAAAGGTGAAAAAAGTTGTCAAGTTTATTCAAGTGAAGTTTCTTGCAATGTCTTTTGTGCTTTTGAGGAAAACTATTTTAATCATTATTATTTTATTTATTACTTGGTAGCTTTCCCTTAATATTCATTTGAGAGACCCCTTTACATTTTTTTAACAAATATAACACTCTGATAATTAAATTGTAATTTGAATTTGACTTAGAGCTTCAGCTAATAAAGCTCCTCAAAATATTCCCTTAATAAACTAGAGGTAACGTACTCAACAGTACTACTACTTCTTTATGATCAGAGCGGAAACTAATGAAACTCATACAGCAAAATGATTACAGAAGAAATGAAACCAATATGAAAGTCTACATGTCTCTCAAATAAAATACTACTTTGATTAATGCAAAACCAAAACATTGCATTTCAAATGTTGAGAGAATGTGGTTTAAAACGTTAAAAATTATCCATGCAATCAGATAAGAAAGTTTTAGAGAGGAAACAAAAGAAAATGTTATAAAGAAAAATGAAAGGAAAAAGGAAAAAACAAAGTCAAGAGACAGGGAGAAGAAAGGGGAAAAAACTACAGAGCGGACACTCACAAAAACACCATGTTTGGCATGCATGAAGCGATGTCATTCTGGCAAAAACCAAGGCATCTGGATGCCTCACATAGCGACAAAGCACACAAGTGAGCAAAAGGACACACATGGGGTCTTGCAGACAGCAGGCCTGAGCGGAGCTGTGCACACTAAAGCAGCACCTGCCTTACCTCCCTGCACGCCATACCACCTTGCCTAGACGCCACCAACACCTGGCCCTGACACACCCACACAATCGCAAAAATCTGTGCCGTGAACACAACTCCTCCAAATGTCTCCCCTCCTACTTAGACTGAGGGAAAGAAGCCAAGTCAGAACAAAATGTCATGAAATAACATGGACGAAAAAACCAACTGAACGTGAACATGAGATAAATAAGGACAATCTTGAAGATTGATGACTGATGACGTTGAATTCCTTTTGATGGTGCAAGGACTGACAAGCGAAGAAGGGAAAAGACTCGTGAAGGAATGACGATGGGAAACCAAAAGGAAACATGAAACGTGGATTCATAAAAATGGGAAACAGGCAAAGCCCATTGGAAAGTGAAGTCATTCCCACAGGGCACCCACTTTCTTTGATCCACCTCCAAATTAGCTGAAAATCCATCAGCATGGGAAAGTCGGTCCATATAATGACGAATAACAGGAACAGACGTCAGAAAAGAAGAGATGAATAACGACGGGTGATCTATAGTTGAAACAAAAAAGGAAAAAAAAGACATGGCATCTTCCCAATGAGTGGCTACTCTTCTTCAGACACGGATTGTCTTCTTCCCCATTTATTCTGACAAAGAGAGCTGGAGCTGGTGCAGCTAAACCTGAATTTCCTTTGGACTGCTGAGAAATCCAGCAAATGGATGAAGAACTGTTTGTTGATGCTGCTTGAAGTTTGTTTGCAGAAGATGAATGTTGTGGTTCCCTTTTTAAAAGCTCCTCAGTTGAAGGAACGGCAGTGGTCCAGCAGCATCGAACAGAACAAAGAACGGCCTGGTAGTAGCACTCCTACCTTGCGCAGTCGGCATAAGCTGCTGGAGTGGAACGCCAGGTGATCCTAAAGGAGGTACACCAGGATGCTGGAAAATCAGCCCATGGCGACCAACGTCAATCCGGGGCCTCTTAGCCTGATCTGGGATTCAAAACACACAATACCCTCGTAACGCAAAAAAAGCACTCTGCACAGAGCATTGACCTTCTGCAGACCTTACAGGTCACCTCTCCTTCCTCGGTTTAAGACTTCAACACAGAGCGCTAGTAGAGGATGCCAAATATCTAAAAGCAGAAGCAATTAGAGGGAAAAAAGAAAACAAACAGAAAACAAAGCAAACGGGGAGGAAACAAAGCAACATAAGAGAGACAGGAGGTCTACAATCCCTGCCCTACCTGCTTGCACCATAGCCTGTTGCCTCTTAAAGGCATCCATCTCCCCAGAGTTTGCAAGTGTGCCAGCAGCAGCCCCTTGATGTCCCTGAAAAACAAAACCTCTTCAGGTGTCAAGAGAGTTCCCTTATTTAACAAGAAGAGAAATAACGCGAATGGAGGACTGGTGACAGTTTTGTTATTAGAAGTGCTTCGAACAAGTGGTGTTAATAGTCACCTGAAACTGCTGCTGGGTGGAGAAAGCTGCAGAAACATTGGGAGGAAGTTGTGTTGCTATGGCAACTGGTGTCACTGCTTGGCCATCTTTTCCAGTAACAACCTTTACCTAAAAAGATACCAATTTGAAGGACTGCAACTAATGTGCACACCTTTAATGCAAAATTTGCCAACTTATTCTCAGACTAAAAGCCAGCCAAAGTAATACCTCATCATTAATGACCTCAGACTGCTCTTCTTCCTCCTCTTCATCTTCAAGGTCCAAGTCATTTTGCCGCAGGTATGTATACAAGGGAACGCAGGGTTTTTTCTTAAAAGCTAAGTAGTCCATCATGTTTCCTTGGAGGTGTTGCAGAAAGAAAAGCTCAATCAGATATTCTTTAAAAACTTCTTTCAGGCTCTCCATCTTCTTGTTGTGATGCTCCAAGCACTGTTTTCTCAGCTGGGCAATCTCTGGGGTGGAAGGCGCAATTTCCTCCAACTTCTTTGTGACCTGCTTCTTCACAGTCCCCACGGTCATGCTGCTGGCCGTGAGAGGATTATTGAGGATCCCTTGAGGTGGACTGGTGAGGGATGGGCTAGAGGGTGGGATAGAGGTGGGTACACTGAAAGATGCTGTTGTTGTGGTTCCTACACCTGCAACCTGCGGTGTCTTCTCAAAAATTATGGGACGTGCAAGCTGTCCTTGAATGATACTGCTTATTTGTGGAGGTAGGTTAGAAGTGGTGATGTGACCGGGGCTGCCCAGGGTGGAGAGAGTAGCACCAGTAGCAGCGGGACTTTGAGGCCCGTGGTGGTGAATGGTGCCTCCAGTCTGCGAGTGAGGCTGAGAGAGCCGACGTTCCCTCACAGAGCCTGGTGCTCCTGGAGAGGCCAACTGCACCTGGCCAGTTGTGGCCGGCGCAATCGGAGCCAGTCCTGTCCCCTCCTGGTAAACAAAGTGACTACCGCCCGATGGACTGCCTAAACCAATTTGCCGCACTAACATTCCAGCATCAACAAACCGCGTTGGACTCTGTCCACACACACCCAGAGTTGCAGGTGGAGCACCGGGTCTTGTCACACTCTGCAAGGGCACTGGACTATGCTGGGTTGGACTCTGGGGTTGAATGGGCTGGGGGACAGGTGAAGTGACCTGGATGTAGGAGGATGTTGCATGCTCAAACCTCCACTGGGATGTAGTATGCTGAAAGCCAGGAGATGCTGGGTTCTGGATGGGAAGTGGCGTGAGTGTGATCTGCTGATTTGCAGTCACCATCTGTCCTACATTTTGCAATGTTATGTTCATGTTCTGGCCAGTGACTGGACTGCGACTCATGATTATTTGATAATTGGGTGACTGGGGGGCTGAAGGACTGGCAGCAGAAGAAAAAGTTGTCACGGGAGACTGAGGATGGTTAACTGTAGCTTGCTGCTGCGTAACTGCCATGGCTGTCGTTTGCTGTGGCTGTTGCTGCTGCTCCTCTGCGTCCGACCCAGTGACAGACTTGGACCTCTGGAGCTGTCGTTGCATATTCTGTGATCCACTTCCATGGTGCATTGCGTGACACTGATTCTATGTCAAAACCTAATCTGTAGGGGAGAGGAGAGTAAAACACTCAATAAGTCAATTTTGATATCATGAAAGAATAAATTGGCAGTGTGATGCAAAACTATCACTCCATGGCTGAAAGGGGGAGATGCCATTATTGGTACATGTTTTTATTTGCTATGCTGTTTCTTGAAGCTAAGAGACATTTAGTCAATTAATCTAAAACAAACTTCTATGAACCAATCTATATTTATTCGAGTGTAAATATTGTGACTGAAAAAGAACACAATTTAAGCCATTTAAGAGCAACATAAATTGTGAGGCGAGTCGTATACTTTCAGTTAGATGGAGAATTTTGAACACTATAAATAACTAAGTGTCTGCAGTTATATTGGCGGCATGCTCCAAGTAATTAAAGTTAAAATAACAATTACGGGACTGTAATATAAAAATGCTGGAACAATAGAGAAAGCCTATAGATAAACACAATGACTCAAGTACAAATGTATATCAAATCACATAAGAATGAAATATAAGAAAAAAGAAGCTGCTTCACTAAACACATCACAGCTAAATGCATACACTTACTGTTTCAAAATTTATGACAATATTTATAAATATAGATGGATCAACAGCTAATTCTCAGTGTCACATGTGTTGCAAATATATGAGATGTGTTGGAAAACAGATCATATTCAACACTTTTAAACAGCACAATTGACGATGAATAGTTCTAACTGTTAGGACACCCCAGTAAACACCCAAACAGAGAAAAACATTACAGCACTCAGAGTTGTAATTGTTTAGTAACAAGTTATTGCAGTTATGTACTTGAAATAAAGGTGTCATAATAACCCTGCTGGCACCAGTGAAACCTTTTGCTAATATTATTTCCAACTATAGATCATTTGAAAACGTGTATGAGTGAGGTGTGAACTTGTTATACGTTATACCTAAAAAACAGATAAATGTAAAGGCAGCAGCAGCCATTACTTTGCAATTCTTTCAATTTACTTCCAAATATACAGGGCTGAAAACCTCAGGTATAAAAGATGTGATCTAAACAGACGCTGAAAGCATACCCATGCCTCAATTCTACAACCGTTTGCACATTTTAATGAGCGAGCAGAAACATTAACATCTGGAAAACACATATGTTACACTTGACCAAAAAGGTGAAAGGGTCGTTAATGTTTAGTAACGCGTGACCTAAAGTAAACGTGCATTTCAAACAAAGGTGATAGATATTAACGTTGCAGGTGCCGTTGAATCGGACTGCAAATGTTTATTTTTGTAAAGATCAGTCCAACCAGCCGGTGGGAGGCTATTGGTCTTCTAACGACATTATGATAAAAACTAGCATCTTGTCAACATCAATTATTGTATTGACTTCGACTAACATTGTTTCTTTTCTTATTTCTGCTCCCGGGCGTAACGATCGCTAGCATTAGCAACATTGCGCACACCAATTGCTACTATATTGAAACGTTGGCTAATAGCTTTATCTAATATAAATATGTAGATGTATAAAGCTCACTGCTGCTGAACGCAAACCTTTGTAGAAGACTCCGCAGTGTCGTTTCAATATTTACAAGAAATCTTCTTACGGGACGCGTACGAGCCAATGCTAACAACTAGCTTGTTTATACTAACAGGCCAGCTCTCATAGAATAACCACATTTATCACAAAAGCGCCGGTACTTACAATGAATGGAGATTTTGTGGTAGTTTGGGGAACCCTAAGTCATATTTACAGTTATTTTCATGCCGTAAAAAACGGGATGAGGCTGAAAAATAAAATATTGATATTGCTAGCTGCTACTTAATGTTTTGGAGCTAGGTTAATTTCATTCAGCAACATGGCGGCCAGGGCAACCTTCTGTGTGACCCGGATATTCTTCTTCCTTCGCGGAAAAACGTCTGGAGAGATGACGCGAGGTAGCGCAGGTTTATAACGGTCAACATGTTTTGAAATTCACATTGTTACAGCAAAAAAGTCACCAAAAATGTGAAAACTACCAAAACTTTATCTTCTACATTCATGAATGCAGTACAAAATCTTTAAATCCTTTATTCCTTCTTTTTCACCAATTTCACATGATGATAAAAAAGCTAAAATACTAGGGCATGACAGAAAGATGCCGACTGCTGAGAGCTCCAGAAACTCAATAAACAAATGAAATCAATCAAAAACTGAGAACCAAGAAGCAACCTATTCGTTTATAATAAATATAATTTATTTTGATCTCACACCATGTAACAACTCATTGTGGCAAATTCAAGTGACAGTCTTAACAGTACAGTAAATAATCAAACACATTCAAGCAAAATTCCAACATATCTACAGGTTGTTGCAAAATATATCAACTGTAAGAACCTAGCATCCTATCAGGCACAAATCAAGAACAAATCCATTCACAAATACTCCTTTACATCAATGTAAATCCCTGCAGCCAAAACAAATGCAAAAAAACATGTGCACACTTAACTGCAAACAGAAAATGTGGCATGCTATTGTCACATAAAGCAGTGACTGACATTACCACGCAAAGAACAGCAGTTTAGTAGCAAACCTAAAATCTCATTCAAATGTCAAAACATACTTATTGCACTCTACAACATAAATTCATATGACTGTAAGACCACCAGTCATCAAGCAAGTATTGAGCACAAAGTCAATATAGACTGATTAGCTGTACATTGATGAATCCACTATCACTATAAATGTACAAAAAAGGCACAGTTTGACTCGAAATGCTACATAGCAAGATTTGGTCATCTCATTCAAAATACTCAGACTCCTGCTGGCAGGTGAACATTTACTGGACTTATTCCACAAAGCTTCCAAACAAAAACACAAGTCAAATGATCTTTGTTTCAAGTATAACTTCTTAAAATCATTTTTCTATTCTGATATGATTGTATGATGTGCAAAACCAACAGACAAAAACAGTTTGTAACCAAACTAAGAAAAACAACACCTGATTTCAGGATTCGAACAGGTCCACCACTGTCCAAAACACGACTTTCAGTCTTTTCTGTGCATTTAGTTCGAGATCAAAGGCTCAGTGGTGGGGGAAAAAAAGAGAGCAGGTGCTCCAGTGGTCATGTTCCTCAGGAGAGGTCAAAGTGCTTATGTAGTGACAGTCCCAGAGGATCCATCGAAAATGAGGGGAGATGGACGAGACAGGCCGATGCCATCAGTGTTGATGCAGCCACAGAACTCAACGATAAAATTATGTCTGCAGAGCTGAGAGACGTCGCTCAATACACTGCTTACCTGAAAGAGTAGAACAACAATCAGTGAGTAAAACATCCATCCATCTTACATATGAAGTAACAGTATGGTGGACTCTGTTTCAGTGCTTTTCACATACATCTCTCAATGTTTTCAATGTCGTTTTCGTCTGTCAGGTTCCTGGACAGACCCTCCATCAGCAGAAGGGCTTTATGATAGCGCTGGACTGAAGCGGTTCCATAGTGAAACATCTCATCTAAAGCAGCTGCCTGAACCTGAACATAGTGAAAACAAGTGTTTAAAAGGTTAGTATAAAGACGCATTCAAAATATTTACACGACATGATATGAGCTTGGGTTTATTTTAACTTTGTCAGCTGTGAAGTGGGCTCACCATGTGCACAGTGTGACTGTAGATGAGCTTCTCAGCTGTGAGTCCATTAAAATGGTCCATAAGCTTCTGTTTATCAAGTAAAAAGGCCTGCAGGCGATTGTTGAGGGAGCGGCAGTATGTTACACAGCTCTTGTATAATTCATTCAGCTTCTTGATGACTGGCAGGAAAATGAAAGCAACATGCAGAGACATTTCGTTAGTATTAAAACACACACACCTCAATACATCATAACCCTGCATGTCTGGTTCAACAAGAGAGATGATGCTCCCAGTGTCTGCAATATGCTGGGAGCATCATTAAAAAACAGTTTTCGATGGCAGGCACAAAGTGAATTGTGCTTCTTTCACAATCACTCTGGGCTTCAACAGTAAATGATCAGAGAGGCACTTCTGCTTGCACAACACAAGATCACAATCTTGGAACCAAATTTGAAAGTCTGAGTAGAAACACGAAGCTGAACCAGCCCTAGCAAGCTCTCATAAAGTTCAAGTTATGGAAAAATCATCTTTCGGTTGATTCTCGATTTCCAGAATCTGAGGTAACTGGTCTCACCTTGTTTGACGGTCGAGGAGGGAAGAAGCTGTCCCTGTTTGATATTCTCTTTTGCGTTGTGTAAAGCCGCCGAGAGGAACTCTTCAGCCCTCATGTACAACACCAGCTGTTCTGCATGGCTGGCACATCACAAATGAAACAGGAGTCAGTTTTAAAAACATCTGTAAACAGAGTGGCAACTGCATAAAGTCAGGGAGGACAGTGTAAAAATGCCTTCACGTTTCTGACCTCCATTCTCTGCTCAGAAGGCTGATCTGGTCCGTCACCAAGCTCTGCTCCAGAAAGGAAACATCAGGGCTGCTGATCACATCCAGGCCAGGATCCTTCGAGGAAGCCAGTTCCATGACACAGTGGACGAAAGCCAGAGTGAAGCGCAGGTCGCTCAGAGCATCTGTATGAGTTTGCTTTGGGAAGAAGTAAAACATACCATTAACACTGAAACCTTTCTTGCGTTGACTTCAAAAAAGAAAAAAAGTAAACAAAAGCAGGAGCAGTATTCCACTTTACCTCCATCAGTGTGTCTTCAGCGAGCTCAGGAGGGTGAAAAAGCAGACTGGTGTGTGGAGCTGCTTCCATGGCTTCAGTCTCACTGTTTCTACGGCTTCCTCTGGGCAGAAGGCGACTGTTAAGTTGCCAGGCAGAGTTGGTGTAGTTGGGGGATCCTGCATTCGGTGGGGGAAAGGAGAATTAAGATGAAACCACAACAACCAACGAAAGCAACATAAATCTGTCTGAAATGTAATAATCAATGGATGCCTTCTACAGTGAGTCAGTGGTAAAGGTGTTTAGTTAAAGCAAGGACCTGAAAATGCCCTCATTATCATGGGGTCAGGAGGAGTGGTCCCACTGGATGGGGAGCCCATTGTGAAGATGGCAGGAGGGGGACTTTCTGACCACTGAAATACTTTGTGACCAGCAGGTGGAGCTGTAACAACATCCAAAAAGGATTTTTACATCCAAGTTGAAATACCCTATAAAGATGCACAAGTATAATCACTGTAGCGACTGAACTGCAGTGACTTGCAGTCATACCTGCAATGTCCATGCCTTTCTCCAGGTTGCAGCTTTCCTCACCGCCTTCGGTGAAAAGGTGAGCTCCAAAGGCGGCCTTTAGCAGCATGTCAGACAACCTGCCTGTGCTGAGCGACCTGCACACACATCACATGTGGAGCACTTAATAATTCATTCTAAGTCCAAGTAAGATGTGGATCAGCTTTATTTAAAAAGCCCAATAAATTCCATTGCTTGATAGATTTTCCAAGAAAGCTCCGATGACCTTCGTATTCAGATGGGTTAAGTCTGTTGTTCTAACCTTTTGAAAGGGCCTTTTTTGTTGGCCCGTTTCTGGCTCATGTTTGCCTTCAAGGGAGGAGACGGATCAAGGCACTGCAGGTTTGGCACTGTCCAGGTTCGATTTGGCAGTCTTGGTTGATTCTGCTGCTAAAAAGGAGATCAAAGGCAACGTGTCGTCTGTTTGATATGTTTTCAGGAAATGAAAGGAAATCGGACGAGCTGAGTGATACTTTACTGATTAAGTGGTGGAATAATAGTAGAAAAAAATCTATTTTCTTCCTCTTTGAAATAAAGTTAAAGTATGAATGCGTACCTTGGTGCTGGAGGCGGCCCCCTCATCAGGAGAGCCAGTGAGCAGACCGGTTATGGTGCTGAGAGGCAGAGTCTGCTCTGAGGTCTTTGGGGTCATGCCCTCTAAAGAACAGAGCATTAAAAAATGACACCATTATCAAAAAAGTACGTCTTCTTTATGAAGGTATTTGGTTCTGATATTTCCATCACCAAGGCTGAATTGACAGATGCTTGCTTGCACTCTGTGTTGTGAAAGGTGAAAGTACACGAGTCACCAGGACAAAACCACAATCAGGTAAAAATTTCAGTGCAGATTAATGAGCGAAACCTACAAAAGGTTTCGCTCGTTAATCTGCACTGAAACATCCACGAGTTGTAAATATGTGTAACATGAAAGAACGTGCTTGTTGACTGATACTGAGAGATGTGCTGTGGACCAGGTGTGTTCACTGCATGTGCTGTCATGTCTTATTGAAAGAACATTAAAGTTAAGCTCTTAATGCCAAAGAAAGACATCAAAAGCAGTTGTACCATATTCGTAAGAGGAAAAACAGTGAAGCCACAAATCGTTTGTATGACAAAAAGGCAGGGGAGATGGTTACCTTGTGGGGAGTACTGTTGCGGTCGACCTCCGCCTGCCACATGCGAACCTGCGGGCTGCAGGTTCTGCTCCATCCGCTGGTAGTTTTGGATCTGAGTCGGGACGGGAATGGGCACCGAGCGGCTTCCCGTCCAGCCAACTAATTCATCAGGCTTGCTGAGTGGTTACAAGAGAAGAAGCCAAGGAATTAGACACGGAAACACAATCTGCGAGGAGGAACTTTGTTGATTGTATAAAAACTGTTGGACTGTTAAAAAAACTGTCGATTGTACAAAATGTCACTGAGTTTTTGTGAAATTGTTTTTTACATAGCACACATTCTGAATCTGTACAACAATGGACTCACGTCCACACACACACGTTCTTTATTTGTTCTCTGATTAGTCGTCTCTTAAGCAGCCCTCCATTGTCTTACCTAACTGGCTTGGAGGGAGAGTGTGGCAGGGGAGAGGGTGGTGTCCCTCCTGGAGCTCCAGGACTTCTTCCAGCCAGCAGTGAACTCCTACACAAATGAACCCATCAGCTCCATCTAAAGTAATTAACTCGAATAAAACTGCTTTGTGCTCTTGTTTTGTTGGAAAACTAATTGGAGGTTTAATACTGGAAAGATGACAAGTGACGACTTTTCGCAATCAACACCAACACAGTGTTCATTACATACATTAGCGATCCATGCAATATATTATCATATGCATACATTCGTAATGGCCCATGGAATGAGATCATATTGACAATTCTGCCTTGAAACTGTAAAACTGATCATATTACGGACATCACAATGACGGGCTACTCACCCACTGTCTGTGAGGCAGCTGTCGGTGGGTGACTCAGCTTCCACTTCACACGGATACTCACCTACAAAGACAAATAACAGAAACAATCACATTATTCTCATGTGACAAAACTAACAACGAGGTGATCTCTGAAGGTTAGGGTCTGAAGGTCATACCGGGAAATTGAGCGGGAACCATCACATAATCGTCAGGGTAAGATGTTGTGTTTCTGCTGTGTTGATTGGCTGTTTGTTTCAGCTGGAGGCCGGGGTTGTCCTCTATTGGAGAGTACGGCATCTTGGGCTGAGTTTGATGCATCTCTCCATCGGAATGCTGGAAGAATTTTTCAAATAGAGACAAATGTTGACTCCACAAAAACTAACTGTGTTTGTTTTTGCTGATTTTTGAACTCCGTTCGTACTTGGGGTGAAGCCAGCTGGGAGGCAGAGGAGCTGCTTGATGAGCTACCCGAGCCTGAGCTGGGATAGGAGACCATGGCAGCTGGTGGGCCTGTCAAACAACACATGGGAGCTTGAGATAGGAACACAACTGCACCCACTTTAACTGAAACTACACACCAGGAACAATACATACATTTCTTTGTGGATGTGTTTGACTCCAAGAAAGGGTGGTGGAAGAACTCCTCTGAGAGTGCAGAGATTCAGATGTGAGACAAAACAAACAACAACACAACACTTTGAGGAGAGTTAGCATAAAAAAAGCACAGGCTCACCGAAGCTCATCCGTTCTTTGTGGTTTCTCTGCAACAGCCCCAGAAGCAGGTGTCTCAGGTTACCAGACGTCTCCTTTGGGATACTGATAAATGAAGAGATACGACTGCCTTAATCTGGTGAATTTTGATATACAATGATAGCTAAAGAAATGCAAATAACCTGTGACAGGGCGATCACCAAAGGACTGTCTTCTATGATGGTGAAAAAACATGTTGAAAAGCTGAATTTACTACTTGAGGTTGCTTACATTATTTGTACTTTGTGGCTGATATATGTGACGCTCAAACATCTGGGTCAAGGACTTTCTTTATAGCGAATTCTAAAATATGTGTTATTCATCTAATTTATTTTGAAAACCTCCAAATGTTATGAGGCTTAGAGGAATGTGTGTGTGCATGCGTATGTTTATGTCTGTGCAGAACTATGTGGGTCATGTGGAAAGTTACAGCCTTACAGGCCACTGGCTGGCACCTCGGTGCAGTTTATATATAGAATGAGAAGAAAAAAACAAATGCCTCCAAACACATCTTATCATCCAGCTTTATCACTGTAAATGATAAGCATGGCTGTAAGCCAGAGACAGGCTGGCAGAGCTCGCCATGAAACAGTGGGTAAACAGTCCATAAATCCCTTTGAACGCTTTCCAAGTCAAAGTTCTGAACGTCAAAGATTCATGATCCAAATGACTGTAAACAGCCGCGAGATGTAAGTCTGACGGCATCTGTATTTGCTGATAAGAGCCCACAGACAAAACCTTAAATAGAAAATCCCACCATAGACCAAAAAAAAGATGCATATATCAGGCTTCTGGGATTGTCACATATTAAAGGCGTGAGTCGCTGATGGAGAATGTGGTCGATGATTGGACGCGTCAGGTGTCTGTATCAGTTTCTTCCACATCAGGACTATTTTTAGTGGTGGTACCAGACTTATTTACCGTGTGCTAATTATAAGCCGACTGTGTGCATGTGTCTGTGCGCTCACATGTGTTTTGCAAAGCATCCAAACGCGCGACATGCGTCATCAGAATACACATAAACACGTAGGAGTGCGCAGTGAGATTAACATCAGTCGTTCATCAGTGGAGATGACAGATTTCCTTGTAATGCCTGTTTACACCCCCCCAACCAGTCATGCTTGTCCACATGTTGCGTTTGTGTGTATGTTTGTGTGTGTGCGTGTGTGTGTGTGTGTGTGTGCGTGCGTGCGTGCGTGTCACACAGGCGGTCACCCACACAAACACTAACCTGGGTAACAGCATCCTGTTGCTCTCATAAAAGAGACGGAGCTCTTGCGGTGTGCTGGCCTAAAAAGACACACACAACCACAGGACATGCTTTAAAATGACCAATCACAGAAATGCAAACAAATGAATCACACATTTACAGAACTGGATTATTTGTCAGTTTACATTTTACATTTACATTTTTACATTTCATGTAATCATGATTTGATGCTGCTAAAAGAGTGCGAATTACTACCCAATGATGAACAAAACAGTCAGTGTGCCAGCTCGAGCAGCTAAACAAACTTCACCATCATCAGGAGCAGCAGCTCACTTCAAAGCGACCCTTGGACTCAGCTAAACTCACTGACCTTCCAGACTGTAACAGAAGTCAAGCTGCCCCCTCATTCTTAGAGAATATGTTTTCAAGGAAACTGGAACATAAATAACCTCAAAGTGTTGAGTTGGCGGGCAAAAGGTTGAACAACCAAAGCCCGTTTCTTCTTCTCTGACTAAAAATAAACACGTATAAACAGCATGATTCAGAGCTGAAGGGGAGGCCAAAGAAAAGGTGAAACACCGACATCTGTCTTTATAGACAATGAATCGCCAGAACATTATGACCACTGATTGCCTAAGAGAAGAAATAGGATTATAGGAATAGAAAATTGTTGTTGACAACGGCAGTGAGGTCCGTGCATATCAGGGCATTTTTTGCAGCAAAAAGGGGAACATACACAACATTAGATATGGGGTCATTATGATATGGTCGGTCAGTGCAAATAACAGCTGAGATAACTAGCGAATAACGGTCCAACAGTTCCACCTGAGCAGCCACGTCAACAGTGGAAAGCAGCAGCAGCAGCAGCCAGGGTTGTGAAACAGTATTTACTGTGGGTTCAGAGAGCGTGGCTCGCAGCCATTTCCGTATGCCCCCCCGTCTGTAAACAAGGCTAATTTGTAGCAAGCACTCAAGCTGTTCCAGCATTTTCCAACTAACACAGGAGATCAAGAGTAAATATCACCCAGCAGGCAGGTGGCTTCCAGGGGTTATTTTGTAACTCACGTTCCTCTATGTTGTGAAAGGCATAGATCATATTCAGCTTCGACACGAAGTAGTTGGTCCTTTCTAAGAACTAAAACCAAAACAATTCCAACAGTCCACGTGACTGTCAAGGGACTTCAGCTCATGTTAGTCTGTAAACTTTAATCTTAATTCACCAAAAGACCTTAAAATTTTGATGTTAGGATATTTTTCTTGTAGGTTCATTTGCTTTTTTTAGTGTTACTCACGTGAAACGGTGCTTTCCCAGTCAGACATTGGTACACGATGGTGCCGATGCTCCAGAGATCA
Source organism: Malacoctenus gilli (assembly GCA_032164315.1). Taxonomy (NCBI): domain Eukaryota; kingdom Metazoa; phylum Chordata; class Actinopteri; order Blenniiformes; family Labrisomidae; genus Malacoctenus; species Malacoctenus gilli. Next base: position 3,943,349 of record JASSRZ010000011.1, read on the forward strand.
GCCTTGGCATCATAGTTCTGGGACATGATGACCTCCGGAGCCTGAGTCAGTGCAAACACAGCTTGCAGCTTAGAGCCACGGCGACATGACACCTTGGCACAGGAAACAACAGCAGGAGGCCTTAATACTTACCATGTACATGGGAGATCCACAGAGCGTGGCTGCCATCATGTTTGTCTGGAGGTAACGTGCAAACCCAAAGTCAGCTGCAAAATCAGAAAAAACAGTCAATAAATACTTGCTTCAGTTTTAAGGCCATTTTGATTTCTAAATTCACTCCGACACATCCAGTTGATTTAACAACTGGATGTGTTGACTGCAACTCTTGTGAGAACATTTGCGCAGTGGGACATTACCAATCTTGATGCTGGTGTTGGTGGAGCTGGAGCGGCGCCCCTCTGGGTGGCAGAGCAAAATGTTCTGGGGTTTGAGGTCTCTGTGGAGGATTCCTTTGCCCTGCAGGATTTTCATGGCCTGGGCAATCTGCTGCAGGAATACACGGATGGTGTCCTCACTCAGGGTGCCCTTTGCTGTAGGTCGGATGTATGACAAACATCAGGTCATGGAGGGGCAAACTGGTGCGATGGTGTAAAGAAGAGAGATCATGTTCCTCATCATACAGACGCATGAGACAATCTTAAATAAGTTCTCACAACCTTGAAATTTCCTGTGGAGAAATGCTGGCGCATTATCATCAAAGGACTATCTGAATACTGATGTACACATAATAAAGTTATCTCTATGAGAAGAGTTTTCAATGGCTTATTCGATTTAGCTTGTGTGTTCTCTCACGAGACAGTGGTATGATGCAAGACAGAAACACGCAACCCCTAATCACATCAGCGTCACTGCTGTCATGCTTCACGCATGGGAATTTTGTTTATGAGGCTTCATTTGAAAATTAAAGTCAGAGTTGAGTAACATGCAAGAACTTCCTCTAAGGCCCCCCTCGACATCCAGTATTTGAGCTGCCGTGTTTTTCCACAGGAGGACGGGGGATAAGGGAGTGACAGATGGGTGAGGTCATGTGGGTGTTCCGCGAACCTTGCCAAATGTAACCGAGTGTTGTGCTGCAAATAGCTGTATGGGCCTCCTTGGCAAGTGCACAGAATGGACAACTCTGTCAGTAACGCCTGCCCGGACGCAGAATTAGACCAACGGCTTCACAGCAGCGCCGAAATACACACATCAACACCGACAAGCTAATTCTAGCCTGAGAAAACTAAACCCCATGCCCTCGGTCGCGTCATCATATTTGGAAACATGGCTTGAAAGTGGAGGCACGGGGGATTTTTGAGTAAAAAAAATGCCACTTATTATTCTGAGAATTAAAATGTGGTGAGATCAGAAGATGCCTGGAAAACTAAGTACAGGAAAAATAGGGCTGGTATTAAGTTTTTGGCCCCTCACCATGTGCTAGTTTTCACATAATTTGTCTTGACCACAGGCCTGGTGGAGGGGTTTAGTTTTATCTGGGTTAAGTACTCAGGAGTCTTACTGGTAATTTACCCACTGACCTATTGGAACTTGGCATCTCTGGTTTTACAGCCTGGCTAAAATCCTATTATTTCTTCAAAACACTGGAAGAAAACTGCTATCCAAGCTTCTTGAGTGCTACACTGACCCACCAGAACAAAAGTAATCTGCTCAAATGTGTGAAAAAAAGAAACAGTGACAAGTGATTATTGCGGTAAACTTACAGTGAAGGTACTCAGCCAGGTCACCTCCATTGCAGTACTAGAAAAAAGGACAAATGTTACCAAAGCCTTTCATAAAACTTGAGTATTTGCGGACGTGACTTTAAAACAGACACGACTCACCTCCATAACAAGATACACACATCCTCCCATTTCCTAAGAAGAAAACCACATCAATGAAAGAAAACAACGAAAAAGATATTTTAGTGAACTTGGTTCATGAGTTAATTAGTGCATGTATATGTACATAAGACAACACGTCATTCATGCAGAGAGGAACGACACCAGCCATCCATCAAAGGCTCAGCAGCTGGGCCGCAGGTTATGCAACGAGCAACAGCGACTTATTTCTTTGGCTTCACTGACTTTATTCTGGCTCATCACCACAAAATAAAGTTTCAGGGCCCCCTTGACAACAGCTGATGCAGGCCCCCTGAAATCCTATCCAGTCAAGGCTCCTGTCCAGCTAATGGGGCCCCTGATTCATTCGGGACGATATCCAAGTTGGCACTCAGTGTTTAATGCCATTGAGAAAGTCGCAGAGGCGCGAGGTGACACGGGGTGGGCTATATAGGTGACCAGTTTATGGTGTCAGACCCACCTGACTTCAATGGAAAGTAATGAGTGAGACACTTTTATATCGCTCAGTTCAAGGGAACAGCTTCTGAAACCCAAGCCGTGTTTACCAGTTGGGCTCTTGCATAAAAAGAATCTGTGCTGCTATGATGGCCTAATGAGAATCTCTACCACCAACGACAGAAGGGTGAAGCCTATCCCGACGCCAGGTGAACCAACGCAATAGAGTCCGCAGGAATCTTTTACAACCTGACCTCAATGCATGACTTAAAGTCATTATCCTGGCGTGCCGGAGTGTGTATCCAGTGAGACGATAAACAGACTGTGTTTTATAAGCCATTGTTTGACCGGCTGCACCCTGCCATCTGTCAGCATGAGTGCGGGATCAGCTCACCCATGTCTGCCTGTGCGGCAGGTGTCAGTAATGTGAGAAGACGCACACTCATGTAAATGCACATCCCCTAAAACTCTTAGCGCCTTTCCCCCTGTGTGACCTGTTTTGAAAGACCCTGAGGTCTTGGTATGAACACGCAACTGAAAATTGGTAATCTAAGTTACCATAGCAGGTGCTAAAAATAAGTTGCATCTTTTCTGTCTTATTTTAAAGACAAGACTCTCTCAACCTCCAGTTCAGGTTCAGTTCACTGAGGCTCATCAGCTCCACACAAAATAAACATCAGACAGCCACATTTGGACTCCGTGAGCCAAGTGACATTTATAAATTTGCATGATCTGGCAGCAAAGCATGTTTCCTTACCTGATAGTCAAGGAGCCTGACGATATTTTCATGTTTGAGCTCCTAAGAAGGGTGGGGAGAAAACTTTATCAGGAAGACCAGCAGTGAATTCATGGCAATGACAGTCGAAGTGATGAGAAAACACAGCCTTACCTTCAGTATTTTGATCTCTTTACCAAGCAAAGATTGGGATTTGGCAAAGTTTTTCTTGTTGATACACTTCACTGCAACTTCCCAGTCACGTTTCTTGGGTCGGATAAAAAAAGAGGATGTGACTTTACCAAAGAAAAACAAAACAATAACAAACTTCAAGTGTGGGGTTTACCTCTTTGTGTCTGCCTTTGAAAACAACTGCGAAGGCGCCGTGACCAATCAGGTCTTTCCTGTTGAACTCAAACTTCCCAACAGACTCCATGGAAATGGTCGAATAAACGCGTTATAAAGTGTCCCAAAGTTTCAAGAGGTGGATTCTCCTGCTGAAACACACGCTGAGTCCCGCGACACTTTAACCGTGCCGGTGAATCCCATTTCATTCATCTACGCGCAAAAAAGAGGCTCTCTCACGTGTGTCAAAACCTGAAAAACATCGATGACAACACAGAGTTTCAATCAGCACACAAAGTTAGACAACGTGCGCACTCGTCGACAGCATGTAAACAAAACAAAAGAACGGTCCGAAGAAGATGTTTAACGACTCATTAAACTCGTATCGCTTCTTTCAAGCCGGTACGTATCCATTTGTCAATATTGACGCAGTAAAAAGTAGTTGGTAAAGAGACACAGCTCAGATATTATTGTATTCCTCACCTTTCCACTCTGGAGTTATTTGTCTTTCCAGGCGCATGCGCGATTTCTCCAGCAGCTGTTGGACGTTGGTGCATTCAGGGACACTTTGTAAACTGAATATTCCGCATGTTCAAGAGGTTCACACTTATTTTTAATTCGTAAATGAAACACAAAAGAGTGTGTTTTCAATAAAGAGAAACGCGTTTTGAAAAAAGGAGCATTAATGCAACTGGTATTTACTTTGCATTAACAAACAGTTTAAATAGTTTTTAATTAAGATGTGATCCACTGAAAATATGGAAAATCCCATTGCTCCTAAACCACCATAATTGACAATAACAGTACACAGTGTATCCAGCATTCTCTGTGGCTCCATCTTTACATACAGTTAAGCACGTTGCACGCAAAAGGTCCAACTTGAGGCACCACATGATTTCAAAAGACACATCAAAGTATTTGTCTCTTTGGGGTTCATGTAGAAAGAATATTCAGCCTCTTTGCACCTGTCAAAATGACACAGTGTGATCTCATACAGTGGTTTCTTAATCTATTTTTCCAAGTACATTAGGAGATCTAAAGAGCGTAGAAATATAAAATCGATACTGAATTTTGATATTGTTTTGTAAAACAGTCCCACCAAACTTGTTCTCCCACCTATTTCCAATATCACTTTGCGAACGTGGAAACAAGTTTCACTTTTTAGTGAGTCCTATGAAGTTCATCCTTTCTCCCAAAAATAAGAACATAAAACTTAAACTCACACAATGAAGAGGATACAGACTAATCATCATACACAGTTTTTTTTTAATAAAGATAGGTGGAAGCACAAACCATAGTACCATAGGACACAATCACCAAAGGCCATATACAAGCACAAAAAACCAGAATACTTAACTTTAGATTTGACATGGTCGGTAAGTGCAGAGAGACTTACAGTAAATCCTGTATAAAGAGACTTATTGTTGGTAGCTACAGTGTAAAGTCAATGTTGTTTTAATATGATCTCATCTCCGTCCGTTCTCACAGTTTGTAAAGAAAAGCATCCACTCTATCAAATCCCTCTGTTGTAGAACATAATTCATATTTTATTATACAAAAAAGATGTAAGAAAAAAATCTGAAAGAAACAGGCACAGAAACAGAGAGACAAGGTCAAACTTCACAGAACTGTATTCATTACAAAACTAATGTTCACTATTTCTCAACAAGCAATACATAAGGCAGCTTACTACAGATGTGAGGTACTGCAACTATGCCAGTCAAATCGTTTAAAGGCGAGAGAAACAAACCCATATTTTAACATGAGAACATACTGATTGAGAGCTGTGATGGCTTGCAGAAGACAAAACGAAGAACCCAGAATCAAAACAATAAATAAATTAATTATATCAGAGGCTAATCTAATGTTACATCATTTGTGGGTGTTGTGCAGTTATCGTGATTTGTTGTTTGCGCAAGTAAATAACGCTGTGTGAGTCAGGTGAATACTGGAAAAAAGAAATCCATTCAGGTTAATTTGCAGCTTGTCCGTTGTGATGATTAATACTGTGAACAGGTTGTGAAAACTCTTTCTCAAAGTCTTAAAACATGAATTTCATACAATAATTCAGGAAAAAAAAATCTGTATTTTCCTTAGTCTTCCTCTACCTAGCTGCACCTCTTGGCATCAGAAATTTTACATGCATTTATTTCCTGTATATAAATCAAGTATAACATGAACGTAGTTTAAAGTGTGGGGCATTGAAATAACTATGAGTTGGTTTTGCCATCTTCTCTCTATTTTGAGTGCTTTTTTTGTTTTTTGTCTGAAAGTTACGAGGAACTTTGAAGTTATGCGCAATAAAAAAAATGAAAGTATGATCAAAAACCGTTGGCAATTCTAACCATATTAAGGCGTTTAATTCTCTTTGAAAAATGCCAACGTGTCATGAATTAAACAGTGCAGGGAAAGTTAACTTAATGCATCATTTTCTCAGGAAAATATCAATGAATTTTATCCTTTTCAATAGAAAGTGACAAAAATTACACAACAGAATTCTACATAGTCACAAATTCACATCGATCGCTTCTCACACTGGACATGAACTGAAAAGACATTGAGCTTTGTTTCACAAGGGGGCAAATGAGTATCAAGGTGGTCCACGTGACAGATGAATTGAGATGTTCTGTTACATGGGAGCATAACTTCCAGACCCCGAACTACACACACACATACACACATATTGATCTCTCTGTCAACGTTACTGACCTGCTCCTTAAATAGCCAACAGATAAGCGTGCTTTTGTACTGAGGAACATTGTTTCATTTTTCATATCAGTGAAGGAAAAGTGAGGCATGGTTTTTGGGTTGAACACGTCCCGAGGGCTGAAGCTGTTGTTCCGCTACAGAGCGCCTCCTTTAGCATCTCTTTCACTGGAGTTGATGAGAGTCAAATCTATTATATAACACAGTGGCAAAATACTCTGGCCAGTGTTTGCCATTCCACTCAACTGAGCTTCAGGTTACTCTCGCGCCCCGGACAGAAACGCTGCCCCGACGCTCTACACCGCAGAGAGGTCGATGCGGTTGGCTGAGTTGGTGCTTTTGTCCCATGTGTTCATCTTTGTGGGAGTTACACCCTCCTTGTTTCCATTCATCTGTACAACAGGATGGGTCAAAAGAAGAAGCATTAGCAACTGAACAGCTTGTTTGAGTTTTTGAGAATCTTCAGATGTTGAGACTCACGATGTCAGAGTTGAAAGGTTTCACATTGATGTTTCGGATGGAGCTGCTGGTGAGCGACCACACCTTGGTTTTGTGCTTGAAAGCAGCTCTGACCTGGAGAGGAACCAAAACCGAGGAAGACAAAATACACAACCGTTACCAACCGCAGAAAACAAATCACGGCAACTTGAGACCTTGTTCCCTCCCTGCTGACTCCAATAAGCTTCAACAAACTCTTGAAATTAAATTTTTTGCCTCAATGAAAACGATGATAAACAAAGACGGAAAATATTTGGCACCTTACCTCCGAGTTGAGAAGACAGTGAAACAAGAAGACAAAGAACCCCTGAAAAAAACACAGAAAAAGGTTCAGCAAAAGGGAAAAAAGATGAGGAATGGCAAAAACCTTGAGTGACAAGACTAACTTGTAAAGAGTTGAACACAGCAAAAATATAGAGGAAAGGCAATGAGTGTGTGTTGACAGCGAGGACGCCGAAAATCCAGGAAATTCCCAGAATGGGCAGCAGTACTGCCACTGCCTTAGCAGTCAGTCTGCAAACAAGCCAAGAAAAAACATGCAAATATTATCACTTTGGACCTTTTTTGAGATATTGCACGTCATTGTAAATGCAACCAAACTGGTGATATAAGTTTCACATAAACTCACTTGACTGCGTTTGCATCTCCGTGAACTTTGTAATTCTCTCCACTGATTCGAGATATGATCCTGGTCACGGATATGAGAATCCCGATGTTCACCTGGAGGTCAGAAAGGAGGTCAAAGTCGCCCAGTCACCACAACGAAACGAGACTTTTGGTTTTCTAAAGGTTGTTTAGATTTGGAGCTGCGTTTCCTTGTCACAAACAAAACATTTGTCACTATCGATATAAACCTTGTTGTGAATTAGGTGTAAAACAGAACAAACGATCATATTTGCACAAGATTTCTCACCACGATCACAAACAATGCCGGTGCCACAAACGCCCAGATCGCGCCGTTCTTCAGAGACAGCCAGCAGCTGAAATAGCAAAAGCAAAGAAAGCAGATTACCATGTGTTCCCTCCACAGTAGGAAAAACAGCTATAATGCCGTAATGTAAATACGAAATGACACACGGTTACCTTTAACCTAAATGCTTTAGAATCACATTAAACAGAGTTGTTTCAAATTTCTACTATGGCTGACGTCACTCTTATGCAACAGCAGAGACATTTTTTGTTGAGTTTTTCTATGGCTGGAAGTGAATTCAATGCAGACTGATGTGTTCTAATGCTACTGCAGACTCACTTGTCCGCTTCACCGTAGCTTTCGAGCGCCGACGTCATGGACACCACGCAGATCACCAATGGAGAACCTGGCAGAAAAACAAACACACACTCACTGATGTAACTGCAGCAGAGACTGGGTTCATCTGCCAAGTGGTCATGATGCAAAAACTGTGGAGTCGAGTGCAACGGCCACTCGTTTTGTCCTCACAGTTTATCAACTGTGGTGTGTTTTTCAGTCCTACCTTTGAACAGTGCTCACATAACATCCACTCTTTGCTTGATTCTCGTAACTTAAAGTTATTGTACTTAGCAGTTTGTTTGTAATCGGGGGAGTTTCTGTGAATCTTTGGGGGGGGGGGGCAATGATGATCAGTATCTGAGAGCTCCATTTTTTAAAAAACATTTTCAGATAATTTTCCGACTTATCGTAAATGTTTTAGGAGTTCTAGTTGAGACATTTATGCTTCCTGATAAAAACGGCAGGATATCCAAGGGTTCATTACATCTGTTCTTGCAGTTTATTTTGCAGTAATTACCGTCCTTCCAAATGTACATGATGGCTGGGAGCCTGTGTGTTTTATTTTCTGCAATGATTTTTGACTGGTGGCAATATAACCCTGATAAAAAAAACAACAACCTAAAATATATATTTCAAGCCAACATTTTTCAAAACAACATGACACTTTCTAAAGGATATCTTTAACCACGTTGCTTTCAACCTGCAGGCCTTGTGAATCAGGGCCCTGCAGCAGTTCCTTGGAGCCAACCACTGGTGGTTTTATCCATGTACTTTGCTGCTAATTGCTAATTTCCCTGAAAATAGCTCATTGTGTTTTGCAGCTTTTTTTTGTAGTTTGGCCTCCAGGCCCAAAAGTTCCTACCCAACTTTAACAAAGGAAACTTTTTAATGTGAATAAGCAAATGAGAGATAAAGTATTCAACAGTATTTTCTAATAGAAAATAATTATGAAATGAATATTCTTCTTATGCACAACAACTATACTTGAGCTGTCAGACGAGTCTCTACCACGTAATTCGCAGTTGGCCACACAAAATGAAAAATTACTCTGGCCAGGAGAAAGGAAGTTATAAAAAGGGGATCGTTTTTCCACTAATGGGTTCAACATGTAAAAGAAAGACTATGCATTCCCCAGCAGTGGAAGGCGGTACACGTATGTCCCACATTTGTTTTATCTGTCCGTCAAATGCACTTCAGTCAGCTCACGAGAGAAAAAACATTAGACAGGAATATGCAGTGACTCAGAGCAGATTTATATAACATCGTCGCTGCATTCTCTCAACAATAAACTAAATTAAACTGCTGAGTTGAACTGAAGGAATCCAAAGTCATTGATCGATTCCGGCAAAGCAGGAGTTAAATGCAGGACATTGGATCGAATGACAGAAAAATCGATGACATAAGGCTGAAAAAGCAGGAAAATATTACACACTGGAGAGCGGCTCCTTTGACTAACTCGACTTCTCAGCTGTGTGCTGCAGATAGCGGCTAACGCAGCAGACATACCCCAGCCAATGCCGTAATAGTAGAAGTGTTTGCTGCCCTCGGAGCCAAACACCTTGACCACCATGCTGTACAGATGGAGGCCCTCCACCAGCATCCAGGCGAAGGCACTCAGAAAGAAGAAGTGGAGCAGGACGGCCATAATTTTACAGGGAAGCTGGTGATCAGAGATACAATCAGGGATTTCACAATAAACACTGTTGACACTGTTTTTTATTTGTTTTATCTCTAAAATTTAACCATCACAGTTTTACCTATATCAGTAATTGCCTAAACATCATAGCAATCATCACGTGTTCATTATTTCCCACACTAATCTTCGCTTGAAGGGCTGCCTTGTGAGCTTACCGTGCCTGGGTCAAAGCGAGCGCTAATAAGCAGTAAGATCTCAGCCACCAGGATGGCGAAGGACAGGTTGGCGTGGATGTGATATCGCTGGTTCCGGATGGTGCTCACAGATCTGCAGGGCAGAATGGATGAAATTACATCACCTATCAATGGTACTTTGTGAAACTAAAAACTCTGCATAAGGCTTGAAACATGCAGGTTTTAAACACAGATGTATATGACATTATTTCTTATAGTAAATTGTTGGATTTGTGGAAATAATACTGATACTTACGACAAAACTGCAAAGGTGACCAGAGTGATGGTGAGGCAGAAGATAGAAATAGAGCAGCCAACATAACCTATGGTTGAGAGTGCCACCCTGTGGCCAGTGGTGAGCTGTGTGAGGAGACAAATTATCAACGACAGAAACAACATGCAAAAACATTTTGTCCTGCAAGATATTATTTAAAAAAAGACTGCACAATTTTTCCAATCAGTGCGAGGGAACTTTTCTCACATACTGATCTTCTCAGCTTGTTCACATGTTTCAAATCCTCTGGTTTTTGGGTTGTTTGTTTGAACTCACAACAAAAGTAGAGTAAAAAAAAACAAAAAACAGTCTTGCAGTTTTGGCATAAACAAAGAGTACGTTATCCAAGAATCTAAAAAGAAACAGAAATTATTATGTTTTCTGTATGCACACTTCCTTAGTGTACAGCCTTTAGCAAAGATGTTGTTTTGGAGTCTGAGCTACTTTGAGGGTTTGGGTTTGATTCTCCTTTAACTGTCTTCACATGTGCCTTGTCATTACGAGAGCAGGAGACTGAGCCTCACAGAAAGGGGATACGTGGGATGTTCCCTTGCAGCTGAGGGATGAGGCAGCCCACTAATTAGAGACTTGCTGTGGGGAAAGTATAGCATCAAATAGACTTTGCCTGAAATACAGCTCTGCCCCACATAGCTGCAATAAGAGGTCCACTTGGCTATTTAAAGAAGCCATCGCAGATGAAAACCACTCTCCCATGGCACATATTCTTGATGGGAAAGACAATGTGGTGACAATGCACATAGATTTTGCATTTCTTGGGGTTCCACACACAGATTATGTGAACGTGGAACGCAGCGCAGGACAGTGTTCAAAGAAAGAGAAGATGAATGTTGTTGGAGATGTTTATGGATGACAGTTTTGACTGGACGGTTGTGAAAATGTGGTCCGGAGAAAAAGGACCTCTGACCTGTGGAGCAACCCAGAAGAACCGCACTCATTCATGATTGTCCTCTCTCCTGGCTTTGTAACCACGCAGGTCTGCTTACAATTAACCAACAGAGAGGGACGGTAAACTGTCCAGAGGCTACAGCTGGGACTCTGGTTAGCGAGTAGTTGTGTGGAAAACCACGGCTTCCTGTCCAATTATGTTTCTACCGAGCTACTTATTTTGTGACAAAGATGCAGAAAAATCGAATGTGGCTGAATGGCTGGGAAAAAATTAACTGGTTGAATGTGCCTACACTTGAAATACTTCACAGGCTTTTTTTTTTTTTTTTTCAAAACAGTCATTTAGCTTTGTAACGACACCAACAGTGCTGTTCTAGCAAATGTCACAATTTGATGGTGAGCAGCTTGAGATCTGTGTTAAGAACTGATGACTTGACTTGAAAATGAAGCACCTTCAGTTACAAATCAACCACACAAATGACATTTTTTTCATGAATAACCTTCTTCTTTGTGTGACCCACTGTTTGAAGAAAAGGCTTTTGTTCCTTATGCACCTTTTGCTTGTAACATGTTACAGAAGGACAGGAAAAAAAGGATTTTTTTTCATTAGGTGTTTTTATATCCAGATTGAGGGTACTTGAAACAACTCTATAACATGCACCAGTAGTTGTTCTTCATTGTTTTTTGCTTCATGAACTTTCATTTGTTTCTCAATACTTGTCTCGTATTTGTTGCAGCTGAACTTGAATCTCAATGTTCCTTCCTGGTTAATCAAAAGTTAAAAAAACTAGAAAAAAATGCAACGTTGTCTTGACCTGGTATTTGCAGCGGACTGATTAGATGGGAGGTGGGCAACCATGGTCCCTGAGGGGCCGCAGTCCTGCATGTTTTCAATGTCTGAATATGATGGATGGATCACTATGAAGCTCTGCGGACAGCTTCATCACGAGCCTCACATGCCGAGGCTGCGACGCATTGAAAGCATGCAGGACTACTCTGGGACCAGGAGCGCCCACCCCTGGATTAGAAGGTTGTTGCTGATCTCAACAATAGAGCTCTGGTTACATATCCTGACTCCTGGTGCTATCAATTGAGCCTCCAGAGTCCCTCTGAGATGGAAGCTCGGAGTGTATGCGAGTGCCGCTGTTGCAGATAAAAGATCTGAAAAATTACCCAGAAATCCAAACCGACAGAACAATAAATGCTGTCTGAAAAAGCCATAAAAAGTTGGCGGTCTATTCTTGTTAGATGTCAAGCTGCCTGCCAAGTGAGACAAACAACTTCAGCCTACAATAAATATTTACCAATGACATTCACATGCTGCGGTGACAATCACGAAATGAAGGGTCTCATGATGAAATTCTTCTTTGTTCATTTTATGACTCATCCCAAAAATTCACAAACAACTCTTCTTTACTGTTTACGGCCATTAACCTTTATCAATCAACTGCACAGGCGTGACAAATCATTTGAAACTGAGAATCAGCAGAATAGCAGAATCAATAGCAGATCAGCAGAACTCAGTTGGTGAGTTTGCAATGAGGTCTAAAGTGGAGAAGCCAAATTCAGTTTTTCTACAATCGAACATCAAACTGTTTTGTGATGAAGGCCAATGGAACCCATTGAAACCTTAGTAGGATGTCCCAGCTGCTCATACAAGTTCTGACTTGTTACTGGGAGTTTGACAACTTTGAATTAAAGGTAAAATAACGGCCTTTTTTTAAAAAATAAATTTCAATCAAACCATCATACCTTCAATGGCACCACCTGCATCAGGATGGCAAAGTTGGTGAGGTGGTTGCACAGACACACAGAATACGTCATGTTTCCTTCTGAGCGTACGCAGCCTTCGTTGGACCACACGCCCTCATTAGTCCTGAAGAAATATAAAGTACAGATGGTGTACACACAAGAGATATATGCAGTGAAAATATAAACATGGTTGATATTTAAAACAGGACCTCTCACAGAAACCATCGCTCAACTTAATCTATAGCAGGAGGCACACGTTGTTTTCCTTTCGAAGGGCATTCTGACAGGGCAAACTAATAATTCACATTTTTCTTGGGGGCAGATGGGGAGTTAAGAGGAGGAACTGAAACACACTCCCTCTCAACATGATGGATGCTTGCTAAAAAGAGCGTTTTGGCTCTGTTCAGACAGATTGCCACGTTTTTTGGTGCAGTGTTTTACAACACTCAAGAAACATGTAACATTGGAGCCTTTTCTTTTGAGGAGCCAAAATAGAGAAATAAATACACCTTTTCTAAATCATCTGTCATTTCCTGTGGTTTCAAGACTCGCATGAAGAATATGCAAAAAGACAACAATCAAGATAAAACCTCTTTGGCTCCACTTTCAGATGAAAGATTGCGATATTGTAGATCTAAATCATAAGCAGACCCACCTGTAGTCCAAGAAGGCACAGTAGAGGAAGACTTTGTTACTCTGATTTAGGACTTGATCCTGCTGGTCTTTATTCTGAAAAAGAATCACCAAGAACAAGTTGGAATAATAACTCTGAGAGAAAACATGGGTGATACAGCCTCCCCTAATTTCCTCAGTTTGCATTCGTTTTCCAATGTTTTTATCCTCATGCAAAACAGAAGTATCACTTGTAATCGCAATGAGGCAAAACACGGGCGAAGTGCATAAAGCTGATGAACTTTCAATCGTGACACCTGTGAGCGGGTGACATATGAGAGGTTGCACAAAGCAACTCATCATCTGTGTTTAAAGTGGAGAAATGGGTGAGCCTGAAGACTTTACTTCGAAAAAAATGTCAGTGTGTCCACGCAGCTGCAGCTCTTATGTTTTGTTCCTGGTCAGTAGTGATAAAACGGCGAACTGACGGGGTCACTGGATAGATAAAGCTTGATTGATGCGTGTGGTGAAGTAGGGCAGATGTGGTTCCAACAGATCAGGAGCTTGAACCACTGAGGAAGTTACCGCTTCTAATAATAGATGCGGCACATTGCATTTGACATGATGTTAAAGGTGATCAGTGCATCTGATACATTTGTTCTGGAAATTGCATTACCGTTGCCACCAACTTCCCAAGAGTATCTATTTTGAAATGATAAGATAAGCAGATTAGAAAACACACACAGGGAGAAAATTTCCTCTTTAGTTGAGACACCAAAATTAAAATGCTTCAAAGCTGATTAAATGCCAGAACAAGAAGGTTTCAGCCCAAGAGATCTTAGCTCACACTTGAGAGGAAGCTTGAAACTCAAGGTGAATAATAATACTCTGACGATGAAGCTCCTCTGGCTTCTTGTTTGATTACAAACTAGTTCCTCTATCTTCATTCCTAATAAGAGATTTGGATACTCCAGAGACGATGAGCTAATGGCCGCAGTGCAAGAATGCAGTAATTGGGGTTCGGCCCTGTTTTCAGGTCAGACCACCACCCTCCTTAATATGTCACCAGAAGAAAACAACTCTTCCAGTGGGCGGTTGGAGAGATCGCACACCTCTCCTCATTGCTTGAGCCGCGGCTCCCAGACTGAGTAAGCGTATGATTGGACGGGGTATGTCTGCACTGTTTCCTCCTGGAAAAAGTGAGAGTGGGACCGAAACTGACAGTGAGGCTGTCTGTTTCCTGGCCAGCGCTCGGTGATTCATATTACAAAGCAAAGCGCAATACCTTGACTTCACTATGTAATCAAACTGCTGCTCTCATTCTGTCCGTTTCACACATGCAGCTCTTTTGTCATCACGAATCGTGACCCCTGGAATTGATGCAATTGACGGCTATTCATCTGACCCATTTGAGCACTCGGGACAATGGTCCAAGAGCAATAAGAGTGTTGTAAATATACGCCGTCATCACCAGCCTTTTGGCCAGCTTTGGGGAACTGCAAGCAAACCGTGGGTGAATTTAGTGGTCTCTTGTGGGCTTTATTAACTCGCATGTCTTGTTGGGTGTAAATAAAAGCAGATGGCAGTGAGACAAACTGGGAATGGTACACCAAAGGCCTTGCACTGCAGCAACATATTTACTCATGCTGACTGTTTGTCATCGCAGAGAACTGAAGGAAGCCTCGTCGCTCATATTAAGCGCAAAATGTAAACCCTGCCTCATGGGACACAATCCAAGCATCATCAAACCTTGATATTTACCAGACATGAGCTGAAATGTACATAAACTAACAGACCATCACATATATAGGGGAGTGCTTTTTTGGCCACTCTTCTCCACTCGCAACTGTCTCTTTGTGGCATATCCAGTTTTGCATCTTTCCATTTCAGAGGTACAGGAACCTGAAAGTCACTGGCGAGTGTCTGAATGCGCTCTGGGATCTGGCCAAGCTTTGAGCGCATGCTGTTGTTCCCCCAGTGGCTCAAGGCCTCCGCATCTACCAGCCAAGACTGCAGCTGGCGCTCCAGCTCTTTATTAACAACAGAAGGCCAGCGAACACCGCCCTGGAAATCACTTTGAGCCTCTTAAGGGGAGCCGAACGGAGGGGAAGAAGAAACAGGGGAGGCCAGTGGCAGGAGAGTGATAGAGTGACATGCTGATAAGAAAGAAGAGTCTGAGCAAGAGGCTGATAAATGAGAGACAGACTAGCTGCTTCTACTTGCTCAAATGCTGATGCAACCATCTCCCACAGCTCTTTACAATGCTTGTTATCACTGTCACTCATGGTCTCTAGATTTCACTGAGGAGTTTAACACTATTAAAGGCAAGATTCACCTCGATAACACGTGCTAAATTTGTGGAGTACAGTATCCAAATTAAGGTGTTTTAAAGTAATACAGAATAGCTCTGCATTGAAACAATGGACAAAGCACTGCAGGAGTTTTCAAACACATCGAAGTGTGACACTGCAAAGAAAATACAAACAAATTAAACTCAAAACAGGCGCAATCTTAAACACTTTCAGGTGTAGTGAATCTCACTGCGAATCTCTCAGACTCATCCCAGTATTTTTGCACAATCCGGAAGAAAAGCTGTGAAACATTATGCAGCTTGTTTGGACTCAGTAGTGGTTCATCATTGTTTACCTGGGTGGGACAACAGGCACCAAGGCTTCCTGCCTAAACATGAATAATGCTGTTTTCAAAGCTTGTTCTCTCATTTTAACTGCAGTAACAGAGGACTGCAAACGTTTACTCAGCAACTGATTCAGACAAGAAAAAACGCTTATTCAAGCTTTTGAGTTTCTTCACCCACAAAATAAAAACATCTTCAAATACTCAAAATCCTCAGAAATTTAGGGGTTTCCATTTAATGAATGGTCGGGAATATACGTTCTTTCGAGTTTCTCAGTAACAAATTAATTTTCATTCTTCAGCTTATTTGTCATATTTTGTGTTTCTGCTTAATACATACTTAGCTGGGAAATAGCTTCCATATGGCTGCAAGTAAACAGGAAGAGACTGAATAACCTACCACAGAACCCCTATGCCCACAATTGGATTTCAGCTGAATCCTCGTGTTTCATGTCGTTCCTCCTCTCGTTTTCTATCCACGGCCCCACTATGCCGTCTCATTAAGGTAACAGTAAGAAAAGCCAGAGCTGCGCGTCTAACTTATTGCCGAGAAAATGCAAGATTAAGATGTAATTCAATCACAGCTTTAATTGAAAGGGTGTAATGGGGGATACTTCCCTTGTGTGAGGTCCTGATTGGCTTAGTCTGTCTCCCTATAATGCAGTTTATTCAGTTTAAGCTGAGATGGGTGTTGATTTGTTAGGCTGCAATGCGACCCGTTAGGCATGAAAATGCTTGTTTTACAGTCAGTATATCCTTTATTTTTTTCCAGCTGTTACCGATGTGTGTTTTAGGAGCAACTAAGATTATATGTATATCATATGCATGTTTATGTTATATATAGTATCTTGGAAAATAGTAACTGTGTTGTGGTTACAAGCAGCTAGCATGATTTTTCTTTTAATATTCAACGAAACCTTGTTGTGCCAGTCTTGCTGCTTTTATAATAATCTAAAACGTTCTTTCAATTTCCTGCTGCACCACTTTCTGGTGAAGACGTGTGATTCTGCCAGTGTTTGGCTTCACAGAAATGTTAAAGTGAATCATAGATCATTAAGGGCGTCTAAAGCCTTTCCTAAAAGCACTTTGGGGGGGAATCCAAGGAAAAAGGTTGCAGAGCATTCATCCCTCTGAACCAAACCAAGTCTTGTCCCTTTTCTTTTAAAGACTGTTGAATCGTTTGGTGAAAAAAAAATGGTGCTAGACAAAAATAAACAATCTCATACATCCCGAAAACATGTAAGTCGGAGATGACATGCACACAACCCAATAATTTGTATAACTGCAAGCCTCTGTGTCCTCTGCGGTGGCTTTTAGACCTTACACGAGTTGCAGAGCTGGAAGCCAGAGCCTCGCTGTGGTCAAACTAACTTCACTGAACACTGACAGCACACATCTCTGCAAATCCCAGGACGTTGGGGTACTCCAGGCCAATTTAAATCTTAGCTTTCAACAGCTGGTTCTCAGGCGAAGTGCAAATAAAGACAGGATGGAGAGAACTTCTCTCCGGCCATTATCTTTGTTTGAACAGCCAATTCAAAACAGACACACAAGTGCTGGTTATGTCACAACTCTAAGATTTGGAATATACTCACACATTCACATACATTTGCACATATTTCGTTTGCATTTCCCTGGTGTTGATGTTGGGAAATTTTAGTTTCGCTTTCAGCTGTTGGGAAAAGTAGACAAACATTTTGAGATGTTAAGATATGAATTGACAAAAATACTGAACACGTTTCTGAGAAAAGGCGTCACAGTTGTGTTGCCGTTAGCACTCAGTCTAACAGTAAGAAGCCCCAGTTTGAGTCCAGGCTCAGTTTTTCTTTGCAGAGTGTACACATTTGACCTATTTTACCTTCTTGTGAAGAAAATCATCTCACATGAGGCCTGCACACTACATTTTTCCACAGCTTGATATCGAACCTGCATACACCCACTTGTTCCATCCACCAACCAGAAGTGCAACAACACCAGCCCGATATACCAAAAAAACCCACACGCAGTCCAACATAAAATGCAACCACAGCGTCACATTTAAGGAGTTGAGGGCAGCTTAAAGAGGGCTCTGGTTGGGATAAATTTAAAAAGGAGTGAAATATTACACAACAGCACGAGTGGATGAGTGAGACGGTGCAATCGTCTTCTTTTCCCTCAAATCCTACAAATTGTTCAGAAGCAGCGTGTAATTTTGATATCAAATATGAAGTTTATTGTTCTGACTGAGTCCAAAGCAAAAAGAAAAACCTGAGCAATACATAGTGAAGTTTTGACAATGGCTAAATTGTTCTGTGTAACAACAGAAACGCCATGCGCACACTACAAAAGCAACATTGACTGTTAAATTTAGAAAGGAGAGGAAGCTCTTTATTGCTGTATGTCTGGGAAAGGCACACAGCGGTATGGTGTAACATTACTCAGTCCAGCACACGATGAAAGAAAGGAAAAAAAAACACAGTTCAAACTGCAAGTTGGAAGGGGGAAAAAAAACTCATTGAGCTGCCTGGAGGTCAGTACAAACTATAGCAACACACAACCTGTGACTGATGGAGAACAGATCTTATTGTTGTACCAGGGCTTTTTAATCAGAGGTTCGACTGAAGTTGGTCCGTGTACAGCACGCGGGGTAACAATCCGAATCCATGCAGCAAACACAACTGGCCTTGAGTGAGATCATGGCGTCGGGGGAGATGTAAAAAGACATGCAGCTGTGGTCTCGGCTCAGTCTGTGAGGTAGACACCAAAAACAACGAGACGTGATGATATTCGAGTCGGGTGTGAGGAGAAATGGGGACAACAACCCCCGATGTTACCAAGCTGCTTTTGATAAAGGGAGCGCCGGGCATTTCTCTCGTTTCTGTCTGGCCTCACGCGACAAGAGACAAAGGTCTTTATGGTTTGATCCCCACAGGCTGTGATACAGGCCGACTCTAATGTTCCTCTGTTTTCTGGTCGGTTTCATGTGGGAATCATATGTTTGCGCTTAAGAGATGAAGGCTGCATTTAAAAACCTCTGCAGGCAAGTTCGGCTGAGGGAAGAAGATGGGATTAAATGAGGGTAAATTGTATTTTAACTCTACAGAGTCTCGTGACCTCATGAATATCAGTTTACCTGAGTTGTTATATATTTTGTACTTTGGTGAACCTGTCAGTTTTTCTCACAGCAGAGAGAAAAGTACCTGAGTTGACAGTGAAGGCTTCAAAGGTACAAATATAACATATAGCTAGACATCATATATTAATACTGATGCATGGAACAGCCTCAGTTCCTGCTTAAAGTAATTGTACAGCTGCAGTTTGTTTTGACCATTATAAGGTATTTCCAGGTAGGAAAACATATTGAACTCTTGAATGAAAACTTATTTGTGCATCGTAGCACAAATAAAAAGGATTTATTGAACGTAAAGTTAGCATTAAAATAATTAAGGTCACAGAAAAATACACCATAAAGCAGGCTGATGTGTTGTCCCGCTGCAGTTAGTGTGACGGCAGCTCATAAAGCTGGCCGAGCTTCCTGCGCACACAATCCACTGTCACAACAACTTCAGTTGTACTATAAAGGTTTTATGGGAGTATAACTTCTCCTGACATTTCATTGCTAACATCACTCCCTACAGCAGGCTGAAGAAAACATTCTGCTTATCCCAAAGTTCAATTTTAAAACATCTGCGGCCCTTTTAGGGCATCTGTATGTAGGAACGAGGTTAAACTTGGCCTCATCCTACTTTATAAGAGAACGTTTGTTTTCTTTTACTACACCTTCAAGCTCACTGTATGTAATCTGTGTAGGTTTTTTCAGGAGCAATATGTCATTTGTGTTTTGATCTATTTCACACATGTTGATATTGTATTGTATGAGGGAAATATGTTGAAATGACAGTGAAAATAATCATTTTTTCAAACACTCATTCTTGTCAGTGTTCATAGAAAAATCCCTAAAATGGGAATTTCAGATCAAGGTTGAAAATACTACAGGTTGCAAAGTAATGTGAATACTAATACATATAAATATAAAGGTTTTAAAAAGATATAAAACAGATAAAATGGCTAATGGTCCTATATGTTTGAGCACATGCTCTGACCCTTTTTTTTTTTTATGAATGAAGTGCAAAAACGTCCCCCCCCCCGTCAGACAAACAACAGAAAACTGTCTGATCTGTGGGCGCCCACGGCGGGGGGGGGGGGGGGGGGGGGTCTGGTTGGAGTAGGGATAGAAAGTGGGCGCTAAATGGGAGGAGCTGAAAGGAAGTTTTCTGGCGACAGTGGAACAGCAAATAGCCAGACCCCCATCTGTGATTGATCAGTATCTTGGCTCACACAGTTTGTGTTTGTATGTGTTGCAGTATGGATGGGCGTGGGTAGCCGGGGGGGGGGGGGGGGACACCCACATACAGAGCAACAGAGACAGACAGACAGAGAGCAA
>JASSRZ010000011.1:3963704-3981436 GCA_032164315.1 Malacoctenus gilli
TGTCTGAATGAGCTTTCAACACTGTTACACTGTGAATAGCTGAAAAAAGTCGAAATAGCATAATAGGGCTCCTTTAAGGGCTCTTCTCTCTTCCTGTGAGTGGGCGTGGCTCACTGTGACTCCTCCCCCTTTCTTCACTCTGTTCTTTGCGTCGGTGAACAGGTCTTCGCCTAGAACCAGATTGAAACCTATGCGAGTTCCTTGCGTCTCAATAACGACTGAAGCTTTGCAGCATTTGATTATTTTACTTTTGGAGGGGAGATGCATTTGTGGGATGAGCAGCCATACAATCAGCTGGATTTGCAGATATAAATGACTGCGCTTTGAAGGCGTGTCTCCTTCCAGCAGGAGTGTTCGACATTCGTATTTTTTTACACCAAATCATTTAAAGAACTCGGAGGAAATGGATTCGTCAGCGTGATTCTTTACGAACGTTTGTTGGCGTCAGTCTGCAGCAGCCACAATTCGGCGTGTTGGGACACAGAGGTGAAGTCGTATTGATGTTTTTTAATCTAATTTCCCAGCGAAACATGTTTGCTCTGCCGCATTCCTTCAAGGCGTCACTCGGACTGCGTCTCATTATGTCGAAACGCCTCCGAATTATTCCTGAAAATCAGTTTTTCTGGTCATTGATTGAATCACAAATAAGCAGAGAAAACAAGAAATCAGGCGTCTATTGTCTCACTGTTTGCTTCTCTTCAGTCATCAAAGCAAATCGCACACAGAGGGAGAGAGAGGGAGAGGGAGAGAGAGAGAGTGAGAGAGAGAGAGAGAGTGAGAGAGAGAGAGAGAGCATGCAGCTGTGCACAAATGGTTCCTGTGTGAACACATTAATAACGGTTCCTGTGTGAAAGCATCGCTACCGCTGCCTCGTTCCTGCTCTGATTGGCAGAGGTGTAAATCACCAGCCCCCCCCCCCCCCCCCCTCGCCCGCCCCTCCAACCCACCAAAGTCAGCTCTTCGCCGCCTGTGTCTCGGAGCAGCAAACACCAACGTCAGTTCAATTAGTGGCCTAATTGGCACGACGCAAGACCTGTTTTTCACAGCCAGGAGCCGAGCTGAAGGCAGCGAAGGCCATAATTCACGTCAAAACCGTGCAATAAAGGAGGAGGAGGAGGAGGAGGAGGGGGGGGGTGTTGTGGTTCCTCTACACACAGACATACTCAGCAAGCATTTGCCCACAAACAATAGGAGACAAATAAGATGACGTGCAGACGGACGTGTGGACAGAGAAGCAGGACGAGACGAGAGACGGGAGACACTCGGAGGTCAACTTCAAGCCGAGGCTGAGATGTTTCAGGCAATTCAGAAGATGAAAGACATGTCGGTGAGGCAGACACTTATGAATACATGAATATGGGTGTTTGGGGGAGAAGTGGAGCAAGACATAAGAGGGTGGGATCTGGAGAAGGATGTCGAAGAGACGATTCCTGGATTCAGTCGGAAGAGCAGTTTGTTGTGTCTCTATTCAGATGAAGATAAGTGTCAGTGCGTCACTGAGTGAACTGAAGGAGTCTGACTCAGTGGTCTCGTGTATTTCTGGACTTAAGACGACTACTATGAGGTGTCGAACGCCAAAAACACTCTCTGGTTGTTACAAAAAAATGTCGATGATTTAGAAAAGCGTCTCGGTTAAACACACAAAGTGTGACCGAGTCCCTCCGTGTGGACGGTGAGCACGAGGTGCGGCGAGCGCGTCAACACGCAACCTCAAATGAAGAGTAATGCGATTTTGGGGAGCCTTGAGGAGGGAGTGAGTCCATCCCGGCAGAGTGATTTATGGAGTGATCAGCCCGGCCGACTGGTGTGCACAAACCGCGCCGTTGTCTCATCTCGGAGACGGATCCGCAGAGGACGAAGTGGACTGGATCTACAGCACAACATGCGTCATGTTGCTGCTGCAGCGATGCCGGTTGTGACATGGTGGTTATCCAGCATGTACTATCGCGTACTATTTGTGGTACTGCTGTTTTTTTGGGTTTTTTTTTACTCCCGCGCTTCACGTGCCGCCGCGAAGCGTGCTTTCGCTCCGCGCTGCCTCTCCTTTGATTCGCGCGCCGCCCTCTCCCGCGCGCCTCGTCGCAGACAAAAGGAAATAATTCTCGGAGCACTCGAGGTGACGTCACAGTGATTATACACTCGCTAAAAAGGAGGACAAGGCCCTTCTGGTGCACTCGCTTGTCTCCATTAACTGCTACTTGTGTAGTATGTCAGGGACGGGGTCGTCGAACCTGACCCCGGGGATTAACGGGACCCCCCCCCCCTTCCCCCAAGCTCCACGCTCGCTCCCCCCGCGGCCTCCTGATTGGGGTCAATTGCAAGTTTGGCGTTTTATGCGGCGATATGACATCACGTCTGCCGTTTCGGGCACTCCGGAGTCCACACGGCAAGTGCTTGATCAGCCACCATTGTGTTAAAACTCTCAACCACAGGCGAGGTTGGTTTTAAATTGAGACGTTTCTCAAAATCTGCAGACATGACGGAGAAACGGATCGTCACGGATAAAACAGAACAACGACCTGACGAAAGGAGGAAATTATGGCTCATAAACAGGAGGTTTTAGTAGCGCAAAGTCCAACATTTAAAGGGGGGAGGGAGAGAGAAAGAGAAAGGGAGAGAGAGGGAGAGAGAGAGAAAGAGAGAAGAAGAGAGACAGACAGACAGAGAGAGAGAAACAGACAGAGACAAAGAGAGAGAGAGAGACAGAGACAGAAAAAGACAGACAGACAAAGAGAGACAGAGAGAGAGATAGACAGACAGAGAGAGGGAGAGAGCGAGAGACAGAGGCAAAGACAAAGAGAAAGAGGGAGACAGAGCGAGAGAGAGAGAGAGACAGAGACAAAAAGAGAGACAGAGAAAGAGAGAGACAGACAGAGAGCAAGAGAGACAGAGAGAGAGAGACAGAAAAAGAGACAGACAGACAGAGAGCAAGAGAGACAGATGGGGGGAGGGGGGCCTTCAGACATAAGGTTGGAGCTAGGCGTGTGCTGGGAGCTATAAAAAGACTGCCAATAAAGAGGCATTGCTATTGTGGCTGAAAGGACTGATACCGCCACTGACTCTGGCTCAGTGATTGCATGATTAGGAGCGTGGGTACCAGAAATTGTTTGATAACCTTTCTGTGTTTACTTTCATTTTAACTGAACAATCAGCCCATTATTTTCCTCACGTATAGGAAGCTCCCACGAGCTGAGACGTCTCTGTGTAAACAAGACATGCATTTTCCCTTCCTGCCGCTGACTTTTTTACTCACTTTCCCCAAAAGGCTCTTTCATTTAGAATGGGAGGTAACATTTGGATCAGACTGGATGGACCTCTTAGTCATCAATAGCTTTTTATGTGGTCACTTGATGACTGTTCAAACCGGTTATAACACTCAAATAAATTCTGTGACCGACTAAAGTCTGAGGCAAGTGATTTTTGCCCGTGCTGTATATTTGACCCAGCTTATCAACTCTGAGCCTTTAAAGATGCAACTTAAGATTCAACTTTTTTTATGCATGAATTTACATGTAATCATCAGAGCAGGTAACAAAAAAGCAGTGTGTTGCAGTGGAAACTCAACATGTCTCACAAAACTCTCAAACCAAATAACCAGAGGTGAACAAGATTTTACTGCAACAATGTTTAAGTTAAAAAATACTTTATACTTAATTCCTTCTGAAAATACTTTATAAAAATACAGGTCCCCAATTAACTGAATTCATACCTGTTGCAAAGTAAATACTTGACTTTCTGAGTTGTACTTAAATGTGAGAAGATATGGATACTTGAATACGTGAATATCCTTGTGAAAGTAGTGGTGCTCTGAAACACTCCATATCTCACTGTGATACTTTTCTCGTCCCCCTCCTAAAAACAAGAAAAAGTATGTCTTGAAAGTCAATCAAAGTGGAAGTTGAAGATTATAAAAAAAAGCCCACAAATCTCAGAAACGATCATCTTAGGGAGGAGGCCACCTACATCGTGCTCCCAGTTCGTTTCCCACATTGTCTTGGATCTCCTTACGGAGCTGCTGAACTAACACACCGCTTCATAAGCCTGTAAGTCAGGCCCCCTTGTCAAAATCTGTTTTCTAAATCCCCAGTTTTGACCCTTTTTGCTCATGAAATCAATCTTTCCATTCATTCACTTCATACCATCGTTGTGATGCTCTGGTGGAAGGAGAGGACAGAGAGGAGGTGTCAGCCTTTTTTCATGTATGTATTAATGTTTAACTACAGACCCCGCTGCCTCCCACCCCCGTTTTTCTTCTCTTCTTCTCTCCTCCAGCCCTCACGAACTGTACCACTGTCAGACAGCCGCAATAAATCACCCACGGAGCCAGGGCCCAATCAACACCATGGCCAAATGGCGTGAGAAAGCATGCGGGCCTCCAGCAGCCTTGATAACACCTTGTCAGGGTATCAAACCTGCTCCGTGCCACATTAGGTGTGATGGCGGCACCTTGGCTCTGACTGAGTCAGCTGGGAATGGCGTGACCTCACCGGGCAGTTTCACTGGGCTCAGCTGGCATCAATCAAGCGAGCAAGGTCACTCAGACAGCGACCACATGGCTTCGACCTCGGCTTGAGCGAGCAGCTCCGCCGAAACACAAGACTTTTTGAGGAGCGGTGAGCACATTAATCCACGGGATGGTATGCTTTCAACATGGCAGATGTCAGATAGTGAATATGGATGAGATCTGGGTCCGAGCCAGAGCAAACGACGGTACATGGCACACAGGGCTTGATGAAGCAGCATGAAAAGCGGGACGAGGTGGTCGATGCATTTCACTTCAGACACTTTCAGCACCCCCGCAAGCTTTTAATGAAGTCACCGAGCCCTTGTCTGGTCTTTAGGGATAAATGAAGAGGTCGGCTTTAAATCGCCTCTTCTTGCCTAGAGGGTTGGTGCCTTGGGAGGGCATCTTCGAGGAGCAGCTGACTTGTGCAGACTGCAAAGACCAACATAAACAACAGTAGGTAATGTCTGCCACATACCGCGTGAGCCGCCATCCCTGCCTCCAAAGCCAGGGAGGTGATAAGTACCCACAGTCTGCCAAACACATTAAAACTCCCAAAATAGCAACTTTTTGACTTAATCCAACTACGGGTCTGTGCAGCAAACCAGAAAAACAATCCTTTCTGGACGCAATCACGGCCAAAAGTGGCAAGTGCCAAATTACTCCTCAATATAAATCATCGTCTGAACTTAGTTAAATTGAAATGCATTGGCACGGCACGCTCCAATCAGCACGCGTCAGTAATAAGTGGAACAGCTTATTTGTAATGGAGTAGATCGGAAAGAATGTGAGAAACCTGATTTATCCTTACATCAGAGTTCAAAGGCAATCCAACCAAAATAGAAACACCTTGCTTAAAAAGACAGCTGAACTGGTGAGCATCTCCAGTGCTCCTGTAACACAGGCAGTTGTAAGCTCTCTCCCATGGTGTCCACTAAAACAAACAAAGTCATCACTGACACAGGAACCAGGCCAGATAATTACAGCATAAACATTTATTTCACTGGGGAAATCAACGCAAACAGAATAATATTGCCATGGTTTCATCGAGCTGCATGGGTTTCCGCTGTGCTTTTTATGAGTGAGGAGAGAAAAAAAAGTGTATTGGTAATCCACTTCAGTAGAAAGTGAGTAATTTTTGTAGGACTTGTAAATAAGAGAACATACATTGTGGTGGAGTTTAATCAACTGGTTTTGATAAGTGCCTCATTAATGCTGGTGTATTCTTGTCTAATGCACTATTAACACAAATCCTTTATATGAAAGGAATGACCTCAAATTGCATGTGCAAGAGAGAGAAATTGGGAAAACATGGCAGCGAAGTATACGACCAGATTCCTGACTTTACAGGGAAGAGAGCTAAAGCGATACACAGTTTTAACTTAATTTTCATGATGATTTTCAGTTGCATTTCCCATGGAAACCTGGCAAGGTCACTGTCATAAAGCACTTAAGGAAAAATATGTTGTTCATAAAGGAAAAGTTATTGTTCCTTTCAAAGCACCCTCAGCTTTGCAGCTCAAATGCCCATAATCAGCGTGCTTTCTGGAAGCCACATGCCCTGAGAGGGAAAATTGAGGCCCACTAATGAAAACCAAAGTAGGCCGTGCTCTTTCTGCCGGTGAAGGCACATCTGCACGGCACTGCCTCTGTCAGCGATAGATGCTCATCTTCTTACATAAGAGAACACCAAAAATAGAGTTGATGAATTTCATATGAGGGTATCTGACTACCGTAACCACAAGCAAACCATAGCTCCCGCATACCAAACAGCACAGCCTCAAATGGGAAAGATACGAGACTCTTGCAATAACACTAATCCACATTGAAAGCAAAAGGCTGATAAACGTTAAATCAGAGGAAATTACTCTTACCAAGACATGGGTGAGGACAATCTTGATAAGCGGTGATCCTGAGAGATTGACTGACAAGGCCGGTAAAGGCTCCACTTTGAGGGAGATGAGACAGCTCGCGACCAGGATCTTGTGATCTTTGAAATCAGTTGCTTCGTTAATCCTGAAAGAGAAAACAAGGAATATAAACCAGGCTGATATGAAATGTTAAAAGAAAAGCATAGAGAGAAGAGAAAGACTGAATCACAGAAATTGAATAACGAATATAGATGTAGAAACGCAGTTCGGCGAGTAAATACTTTGGGGCCAATTAAATAATCGGTCAACCACACGAACAGTCACTGATAGCTGGCTCTCATATCCACAGAGAAGTGCTACACACGAAACTGGAGCAGTAGCGTTTAGATGGGATTTGCACCATTTGTCTGTTTAATGAATCGCAGTGACAATCAGCAGGACCACGTCAGTAGTTTTCCACCGCCGTCTGATATTTGGCATCAGGATCACACAAGCTCCGTCTCACTATTACAATACTGAGAGGCCTTCTCACACAGAATCAGTCGCAAAAATCCGAATGTGCTCCCACTTTTTTTTGTCTTCACAACGCTTCTATTTCTGAGAAGTATGAAGCCTCTAAAAAACAGGCGCGTGTATCACTGTTATGTCACATTTAGTAAACATAAACAGTGACGCACAACTGGAACAAGCTGGTCCAGCGATGAGATGCTGCGTAAGGAGGGGGGTTGGACATAGGGGGCTATTAGCAGGGTGTATCAGTCAGTGGAGGTTGAGTGTTGAGATGGGAGATAGACGAAAAGAACTGATAAGGCTTTGGCCCCAGGCTTGTGGCGCAGGAAGCAGGGGCGCCTTGGTGCCAGCGGACCTGATTCCCCGCACAGGAAGCACAAAGAGCGGCCTGAATTTGTTTTCTTTTGAAACAAGAAAAGAAAAACTTTGGACATTGGGCGTGGTCCTGCGTGCTTACCTGGTCTTGATCGGGCTGATTTCTTTGTAGTAATTGTGCATGTTGTGGTAGAAAAGGCCAACGATGGTGGTTTGAGCTGGGAAAAGGAGACAGCACACAAAGAAAGCGTGAATGTGGAAAG
Source organism: Malacoctenus gilli (assembly GCA_032164315.1). Lineage (NCBI taxonomy): Eukaryota > Metazoa > Chordata > Actinopteri > Blenniiformes > Labrisomidae > Malacoctenus > Malacoctenus gilli. Next base: position 3,971,168 of record JASSRZ010000011.1, read on the forward strand.
AATGGACAGAGGGCTGCAAATATGAAGCAGCTCTGCTAAAATGCTCACGAGGAGGGGAAGTTAATTAACACCGCCTCACCACCACAGGCTCGCACCGGCGGGCTAATGGCACGGCCGTATACTCGCACTGGGGTGAAAGGCAGAGCGCTGAAAATGGATTCAGGAATAGCTTATGAAACGTCAACATGACTTCACTGTGAGAGCGGGAGGTCCGGTCCCCCCCCTCCCCTGATCTGACCTATCACTCAGCTCGGTCCCACCTCAGTACTGCAAGATAAACAATGAAATGGGAGGAAATCCTTAATGGTCCTATTCCTCCTTTCAAAGGGCTTTCACTCGGGACCTGCTGACTAGAACAACAAAAGCTCGCAGATGTTCAACAAATGAATTTTCAACCTTCCAAAGAAATAATTATAACAGAGTGCCTCCTCGCAAGAGATCATGACGTGGCTGGTTTGCGTGTACAACTCTCAGAAGAATAACAGAGAGCAAAAAAAATATATAACAGAGTGTCCAAAGGCAGGAATGCGTAGCTTTCTCTGTTCCTAACTGGCACATGGAACCTCCTTGGAGAGTTTTATACACCTAAGTATCCGCAGCTATGACTTAATTTGATTCTGGCAGTGAAGTATCAGGCTATAGCATATAGTCCGTTCCTGATAATAGTCATTAAAAGGATTAATAACACAGTTTGCTCAAGTGTTTGTATGGCAACGCAGTGCACGCAGCAGCCAGGTGGAGCCAGGGGAATCTGACCTCAACGCAAAGTCAAACAGGCAGAGTTTTAATGCCCTCCGTAATTACTGTTTTCCCCCCCACTCCGCTACAAGGGTCGATTCTTTTTAACGACGGAGGAAAGTGGAGAGAAAGTGCTCCCTCTCTCTCATTCTTTCTGCTCTGAATAAAAGGGTAACGGCCAACATTAAAGTCATAGCTGGATTTCTACAGCATGCCATAAAGTCACACAAAAGCTCATGGCACTCCTGTCCTACACTCTGTGCTATGTTGGTGCTCCTAAATCTTGGCAGAATAAATTACTGGCTGATAACAAGAGCCTCCCAGCTGGACAGCTCTGCCGCTGCTAAATCAGTGAGCAAATAATGCACATTACTCACACTCGCTTTGCTCTTCTCAAGACAGACTCAAGACACCCAACAAACGTCTTTGCATGAATCATTTCAATTTTGTATTCTGCACTCACATTGCATGGTGAATGCCTCTCCAGGCACAGAGATGTAGTTCTTGCCCATGGTGGGGAAGCGGTAATGCTGCAAGTTGTAGCTCTGTGGGAATTTCATCAGAGAGTAATCTGTGGGAGTCAGAGGTTAAAGGAAGGTGAGAATTGTTGAGAAAAACAAACCAGGAATCAAACCCAGTCTTGTCAGGGTGGATCAAAGATTTGAAGCAACCCCGTGGGAGAGAGAGACACACACAAACAAGCTCTGTGGCAAACAAAATATTATGCAAAAGAAAAGGGAACCTTTTCCTATTTGACTTGCATTTTTCAGCCGAATCAGATAACAAACGATGTCAGCTTGACATGCTGCGCTCACAGAAACTACACACCGTGCGGTACATTGTGGCGAGCTGACACCAAACTGACCTGCCACCAACGACGTTCCTCCCAGGGAGATGTGTGAGTTCGGGCTGGGCTCCAGGTTCGTCACCATGTGATCCATCACACGGTCCACGGTCTCGATCAGACCACTGACCACAGGGGTGGACTGCTGCTCAGGGATGACCCATCAGGAGAAAGGTCACAACCAGTTCACAAATGTTGCAATTACAGCAGTGACTTAAAACGGCCGATTGCATGGTGATTCAGCCTCCCCCACACATATCTTTGATTGTGAACAGAGTCCATTGTTAAACATTATGCCGTGGGGGTCATGGGACTACATTTGAGTTTGCTTCAATTCAGAAAACTGTGTTGAAATGACATTATTCCATTTCACTCTGTTTCTCTTCTTCTATGATTCACTTATTTCGAGAAACAGATAATAGACTTTGTTAAATTATACTTTGGTATACAGAAAGAAACTAAAATCCTGGCAATTTAATAACTTTGTGTTGGATCTAAAGTTTTTTTCAGATTTGCTTTGCTAAAATTGCTTGATGTACTGAAAAGATGAAGAGGTGGCTAAAAACGGCTAGAATTAGAAGGTTATAAGATGAGGAAGAAGCAAAAGCTCAGCGTTAGGCTACTGCCTGGGATTAGCAATAAGGCGAGGATATGTGAAAGTAATCCATATAGAGGTGGAATGTTGGGCAATGACCTCAATTTCCCTCAGTGTATACGTGCATCATATAATGCTTGATTCAATTATATAATTCAATTTCTCATTTCTAACAACAATATCTCAAAAATGACATAATCTCCTTGTACATACAAAACATATCCGTCCAAGGTTTGGAAAGTAATAAATACAATTTAAAATGCCATTAAACTCAATTAAATTCTTTGCAAAAACTTGTAAACACATGACCACAGGCCAGGTCTGTCTGATTGTATCCCATGCAAAACTTCATGGCTTAATTAGCCTGGACACAGAGGACACAGAAGAGTGTGTTCAATGTCCAAGCTTGATGTGAACATCTGTTTAAAATTGTTCGACATAAACATGGTTGCTGAAACACTTGTGTTTGTATATGAGAGCACAGAGATTTGGATAAGCGTGCAGCGGAGAACGCCACAAATGTACATTCAAGACGCTGTGTTATGGGGCATGTGATAAATGCTGCCTTATATAAGTTTTTCACACTATATTGGGCTTCATACTGTAATCCTGTGTGGGTGCGCTGCCAGCTTCTCTCAACTGTTACAATATATGCCATGCTCAAATCCCAAACTCATGGATCCCTTAAGTGCCCCGGATTAAAGTAATTACCAAATAGCACATGTGAGATTGTGTCATGTTTGGACATGGTACAACAATAGTGTGAACTCATTTACCTCTGGCAGTCCAGGAGAGGACAGGACTTCTTCCACACTTTTGAGAAAAGCCTGGATGGAAGAAAAACAGGCATCACGGAACGGTTGCATCATGTGAACATGGGTGGGCATTGTGTCTGTGTGTGAACTGTCTGTGTGTTTTGCAACGGTGACGTGCGCAGGACGGGGCTCTGGGACCTGCGTGAGGTTGTTGGCGGTGTTGTGAGGAATGGTCCTGTTGGGCAGTGCCTTCAGGAAGCCCAGCACTGGCATGGTCTCGGGGTCCTGGGAGCTCCGGACCTCCTCCAAATCGCTGCTGATGACAGGAGGACTCACTTCGGTGGCGCTCTGGGGAGACACAACATCGCGCAGCGCACGGACGTTTTACAATCAGGAGGCGGTTTCCGAAGGAGCGCCGAGTTCCAAAAAACACAGGAAGCTTCGTGACTGATAGCCGTAATTCAGGGAATACTCTTTGGACAAGTGATTCAGTGTTGCTCTTATTCGGCCCAGTGCCCTACAGGGAACCATTTTGTGTGCAGCACTGAGCATCTGTCTCCACTATCTTCAGTTTCCCTACCTCTAAATCCAACGTCCACCACACATGTGTTCCTAATATTCTCTCTTTCCATTCATCATCCAGAGGAAACAATGCTTCCATAAGTGATGAACTGTGAGAGCTGATTCAGGCAAAAAGGCCTTCAGCGCAATATCATGATGTCCTTTGTGTTTATTTTAGCATAAGACGTTCTTGTGATGTCTTATGCAGTTACTCCACGGATGCTTTATTTGTGAGGGAACCCTGGATAGTTCCCACATGAAGCAGACAGTTATTTTAAGCGATGAAACGAACTGTTGCTGAAGAAACAGCTCCGAGATTCAAGACACTTACAATTGTCGGAGCAGTTGAGGTGACTTCTTTCGAAACTCCTGGTGTCGTGACCGACATGGCCTGACCTTGAAAAAAACAAACAAACAAATGAGAAAATAGACCCCATCAAATGGATTTCATTAAGTGTTTATCTGTGTCTCGGTTTTATGAGCCTTTCTTTTGTTATTGGGACCTTTGTTGAACTTGACCAGAGCAGCCAGCTGGATTTCATCACCTTAAACATTATAGCTTGACTGTTCTGCCTGGTAATGAAAGAAGACGGATTGCAACCTTCACAAAACCATTATAATCAACCGCACAACATTCTGCCACAAGCTTCTGTACGAAGCTACTTTTATGTCCTTGCTATCATTTGATAAAAACAGCATTTACAAGCTACCAGTAAACTGCCAAATATGGATGTATAGTCGAGGCATCTGCTGAACCACTCCTGCACTGCTTTGGTGCAATGTGGCATTTTACACGTGTGCTCCAGAGAAGAAGAAATATATTTGAGTGTAACCATAACATTGAGACTCTTTGTGTCTGCTCAATATACTTCTTATGGTCATATCCATGGAGGGGAAATGGAGACGTTCCACTCTTTAAACACCATTAGTAATTAGGACTCATCAATAAACAGTAATAATTACAAAAAGGGTACAAAACAGCCTCTTCATTATAATCATCAGGATCAAACAAAGGACAATTCATCAAGTTTAGACCCATTTTTAAACTGTGACAAATTTCACTGATATAAATGATTCCCGCAGCAGAATGTTAGTGTTTCTAAATTCTCATAAATGTCAACTCTCTGTCCTTTTATGGCGCGCTACTGACCAAAGGAGGTAAACAGAACAAAAAGTGACAAGAGTCAGAGGGTTTTGTCCTCGCGTGTTGTAGCCTGTCACATGAAATCAAATTGATCTGCCCCTCGCTCCTCAACAGGCCTCTGCACTCTTATAAATACTTCCTCAATACTTAATAAGGCAGAACTATGTGCGACATGGCACTTATAGTGTCAGGCCACGAAAAAGGTTGTGTGCAAGAAAAGCCATTTGTAAAGGGAGGCAGGGTATATTAGTTTAGTTGAATATCCTCTTGTTATGCATGAATGCTGAGGGAGGAATGCGGCGAGGATAAGGACGGAAATTGCTTTCTAACCCCCTTTTTCCATCAGAACGCAGTCAGAAGGGAGGAAGCATTTTAATGGTTATGCCATGTCAGAGAATGACGGGAAGCACTCTAATAGGGCATGATGACCTACCTACGGCTGCACTGTAGTACAGCAGGATCTGGTTCGGTGACAGGGCCCTCTCCCAGATAACGAACTCATCGAACGCCCCGGTGACATAGTGGCCGTACGTCCTGCTGTTGCCGGTCCCAATGACCAGGTCAGGGTGGGGGTCTCCGTAGTTGTCTGACACGCTGCCCTCTGGATCGCTCGCAGTAAACGTCCCATTGATGTAGACTTTGAGACCGTCAGTCCTGGTCCAAGTGAAGAGAATATGTGTCCAGTATGGACCTAAAAGAGAAAGCAAACAGATTGACTTTAGATTGTTACTTTACCAAGTAAAAGTGAAAAGTACTGGTCTAAAAAATACTTGAATGGAGGTAAAAAATTACCAAATGTACCACAGCAAGATAACTGCATTTCTACTCACCTCTGACTGTGAATAACTAATCACTTATTACAAGACGTGTCAGTATCCACGGCCCTGTTTCCTACTCTGAGGCAAAAGTCAGCTGATGCTTTGAGAGAAGTGGTCATGTAAGATCCTAACATTTGGTTGGTTTGTTTACCACTAAGGTGCTGAATCCTGGACCTGTTGTCCGAAGACCCTGCATGCTTTGGATGTCTTCCTGTTCCAGCACACCTGATCATAATGAGGAGCTTACGGTCAGCCTGGCCAGCAACAGAGATCATGTGTTTATTGGTTTCAGGTGCGTGTTGGAGAAGGAAGACTTCAAGAAATGTTCAGTATGGTGGCACTTCAGCTTCAGAACACAAGCTAAGTTTAATGTGTATTAATACCTTAAAATGAATTGTTTTTCACAGATTACAAGGAATATGAATCCATGTCGCCAGTTAAATCCCCTTTACTCGATTGTGTGTGTAACTTGTAGGGATTTCAACCTATAAATTTGTCACAAGATGAAAACAAGAGACAGATGATTGGCGAAATAAAAGTCCCAGCAGCTGTCACCAATGGATTTGACAAAGAAATAGTCCGGACTGTTAGAAAGAGTCTGATTAACCAGAGAAAAGCCAAACCAGCACAGAGAGAAAATGCAAACCCCATTGAAGGAAAATCTCATTTAAATTTCATTTCATGATACACGAGCATAAACTATAATAGAGTCACAGAAAACACTTCATCTACAACCTAAAAGCAGTCATCAGGAGAGAAAAACATTACTCTATAATGCAGTATTGTTCGTCTTTCCTCACAAATATGTAGTCACTTATATCTCACTTCATGATTTACCCTCAAGACTTTTCCACACATGTTGATTTCGTAGAGAGTTTTTGACATTCTGTCTGAGGGGTTCGAAATCACACTGTACGAGAACCAGATGACGTTTCATTCTCTGCGACTGATCAAGTCGTAACTTAGTTATGACGCCTGCGGAAAAAAATTCTGAGTGACTGCATCAAAAGCAAAAATGACCGAATGAATTGGAGCAGTGAGCACTGATGGGTAAAACTTTGACGTCATATCAAATCTCCCACCGTTTATTTGGTCAAAACAGTTCACTGAATCAATTCATCTCATTAAAGAGCTAATTCGATTTTCAGAAATGAATTCGAAGTCTTGGTCACACTTTGAATCTTTTTCAATGCCGTTCTCATTTCCTCTAATTTGATATTTACTAATCAGTAAACATTACAGAATATACCAGGGGAAATGACAACACCTCTTCCAAGTTTAATGCGCTCAGCACAAGATTCAGAAGTTCATGTCAGTCTTGCAAAATCAATGATATGTGGCTCCGTATGGTTTCAGTTAACCTAACACTTAGTGGACCATCCACTTATGGTTTTGTAAAGGCCAAAAACACATTCCTAAAGAGTGCTTATGGAGAATGTAAGTCTGGGGAGAATGTGCAATAGAAGGAAAATTCATTCACAGTACCTGGAACCCTGATGTTGGCCTTCCATCTGTGGTTATTGCCCCGAGTGTAAAACTCCACATATCCAACAAAGGGGTTAGTGAAGACCGAGAAGCCATTAGAGATAACTTTTCCTCCAGAGGCCACAGCGAAACGGGACTCAGTCTCATGGTTTTTCCAAAAAAAGGAGAAGGTGATGCCTGGGGAATGACGAGGAATCAACTCCGGCCAAGAGACTGAAATGAACTGGAAATAATTTGTGCGACGCATATGAGGTCTATAAGAGGTACGCTTACCCTCAGGACCGCACAATGTCGGGTCACTGATGCACGTGTTCTGGTAGTTTCCAAAGTGAAGGAAGGTGCCTCCGCTGTCTCCATCCAGATAGATACCTTTGTTAACCATTCCCTCAACAATATCTGTGACAAAACAAATGGTTGATTTAATTTTTGCTTTTGTAAGGAGAGTAGAGTCTTCTGGCTTGGAAATATGACGATCATACATTGTTCTACAAAAGGACATTTACACTATTCTTTCTATCAAATTCAAACTACAAAAAAGACAACAAATGACTTCTTTGACTGAAAAAACAGTTGACTAAAATAACAAGGCCAGAGCTTCCTCATCCTGTGATGCAGTGACAGAAGATCGGACTGAGAGAAAAGAGTGAAACACTGAACCACGAGGTGATAAAGAGGAAAAACACAAAGCGGTGGGTGATGCCCGAATGATTTTCAGTGGAGAAGACAGTGATGGGTGCTCACCTACTGTTGCAGAAATGTTAGTGTATGCAGAGTCATTGGTATACACATAAGAAGAATTATGGGAAGAAGGGAGCACAGTGTGGTTGTGGATTCTCAGAGCTGACAACAGAAGACAATAGAGAAAAAAACACAGTGATTCACATCAATACAGACACAAAAGGGGAGACACAAGAGAACAGTGAGTGGAAAGCAATGGGAGGGACGTGCGGCACAGGTATGAGACAGAGTGATGCTGAGCTGCGTGCACAGTGGCAGAGAGACTCCACACATCATGCTCAAGTCTATACCCGATCCCTCTTCAACTTTTCAAATCCAAACTTAACCAAAATTCAACAATTGTCAATAGTTTAACACCTTCAAGTCAAAAATATCCTGTGATTTCAAACATTAAAGCAGCTGCACAGAAAAGAGCATGACGGCTGTGGCTGTAAGGTGCATGGCCAAAAAAACAATAAGGAGCATCAAGACATCTAGGTGGTACATTCCCATGAGTATATACGGTCTGTTTACACATACTTATGTTACTCCCGTTAACATAACCTGGTCTGTTTCCAATCTGGTCCCACAACTCATGGATCCCGTCCACGGCATCGAGCGGCCAATAATGCGAGGCAGTGGCCAACACCTGCAGGCCTGGACGAAGGAGTCGGTGAGTAAACAAGACATCCAGTAAAAAGCCTTTCCCTTCCAATCAAGCTCAGTCTCATTACTCAAAATGTATTTTCCTGGCACTCCGTTCTGGATTTGGGGAGGATTATAAGTCTGATAACCATAAAAAAAATAACAGCTGTAAAAGTTGTTTATATAGCAGGCTGTTCTGTTTAATTGGGAAATTGGTAAACAAATTATTAATGCCCGCCAGCCTGGAAGTTTGTAGATGGTGAAACACATTGTTCCCACAATTTATTACATAATTCTGGAGCAGCAAACTACATATTACTATCTAATCAGGGAAGAAAAACTGCACAGGCTGACAATAACAATGCATTCATTAAACACAAGTTTTCTCTACCTGGATGCTTGACAGGTTGCACCACTTGAGCATAAACCTGCAAAGAAAACAAGCTCGTTTCAAAGGCTGCCATGCAAAAACCTTAACTGAAGGTAAAACGTCTTTTTCTGTCTTCAAATGAAACGTACCTTTATACAGGAGACAAAAGCTGTAAAAAGGTGGACACGCAAACAGATTTCCATCTCTTCCCGGTAATTTATCACATGCAGGTTTTCTTTCTAAAGCAACTTATTTCATCAAAAAGAATCCAGGAGGAGTCACTCATTACTCCAAAAAAGTGATGAATTTGTGATTAGTCCATGTGTCCACGGTTCAAACAAAGTCAACAGATAACAGCAAACAGTCGGCTGCTGGAACGACGGACTCAAATTAAAGTTCAGACAGGAGGCAAAAAAACTTTACAAGTAGTCCCGTCATGATGGAAAAAAAAAACTTTAGATCAAACTTTCACTTCCCCGCAGAAAAGTGTAATCCGTCTGTCTGTCTTGGAGTGGCAGTTGTTCCTCTGAGTCTCTGTGCCTGCGTCTGGGTATTGCACGGAGGAGAGAAGCTCCGAGGAGGCGTACAGCGCCGTCGGACCGACCGTGGAAATTGCAAAACGTGATGTCATTTTTTGGATCTTCTAAGGAGGGGCGTTCAACTTGTGCGTAAAAGGCATTACTTGTGCGTAATTGGAGGCTGCGCAGGGAATGAATTCGATAAGCCTTTTTTGCACTGTGCAATCCAAATACACAATTGTTGGTAAGCATGTAATGCTAACATTTGTACAAACGTGTGGTCTGATTAGTTTTGAAAGTCGGGTTAAGTTACAGGACAACACCCCGCACTCTTGGGGAAGAGAGGGATGCTGCTGACAGAGACTCATGGTCATGGTCCGCTGAGGAAGCAACTCATATTAAGCTTACTGTTTCATACTGACAAAATGTTCCAGCCTTTACCTTCAAATAAAAAAGAATTATAGGACTATTTTAAATGTTTATCTTAAAAAGCTTCAATCTGAAACATCAATCAAGAAAGAAAAGAAACACATCTGATTGTGTCCGATGAGTGTCTCTGATTAGTGTTGGGTTACCTGTCCGTAAACCGCAACATGGAATAATTTGGACGACTCGCACAGGTGAGAGAGTCATCGGGACCGTGACACGGTCAAAACTGCTTATATTCAGGTAGACAGCGCCGCCACGTGGTCAATCAAACAGCAGTTGGGCGCGAACACCCAGCAAGCGGCTGGCAAACTATTGGCTCCCAGCCTTGATGATCTATTATTGAATTGAACCAGCTCATGTCGCTTTCACGTGGTGTAATCAGCCTCCTGCATCACCATGAATAAATAAATGGAAAACCCTTTTTTATGTGGCTCAGAAATACAAATACTAGTTTTGGACTCACCATTGTAATTTTAAGTTCTCTTTATTTTCACTTCACAAATTGCACATCACACTTAAAGATTGTAACAGAATGCTTTAATTAAATTGAAGGTGGTCCAGTGACACACCCAATGGCTGAGAGAGAGAGAGAGAGAGAGAGAGAGAGAGAGAGAGAGAGAGAGAGAGAGAGAGAGAGAGAGAGAGAGAGA
>JASSRZ010000011.1:3991352-4027762 GCA_032164315.1 Malacoctenus gilli
GAATGTCCTTAAAATCCGAAACAGGAGCGTGTTTTCGTGTCACTGAGCGAGACTTCACATCCAGGGACATGATGAACCATGAATAAACTTGGATCCAGCAGTTTATTTGTAGGGAGTTTATGCGGCAATAAATAAATATTTGGAGGACAGCACACAGAACTATCATTGTAAGTTAAAAAGATAAACATGTATTTTGAATTGCTTGATTGGTACAATTCTACCTTGCATAATGCTGTATGATCTCCATTAGTAATCACTAAGTATTCGTTTGAGTTACATCAAAACAAAACATTAATAAAATGCAGGATATACCTATTTGTAGCTGAACGTCACATAGAAGCCCAAAAAGTAGTATTTATGTCCTTTGAAGCATCATTTTGGGACAACCTAAAAACTCCTCAAAATCAATAAAGACCATGAGCCAAGGAAGGGCTCATTAAACTTTAGCACTTCTTTCCTAGGTGTGCAGAGACTTCCTCGTCAATGAATCATGTGTTTTAACTCAGCAGCAGGGTGAAGGCAGATTAAGACCCATGACTCTGACACTACTCAACCAGCAGGGGTGTTTATTCGAAGCCAATGACTGATCTTATTTCTTGGGCGGTAAGTCCAAGAGTGAACACAACTGAAGGCACCTTTTGAAGAAGTGGAATAGTCCTGCTACACCCCTGCAGACAAGTTGCATTTTGCAGGGATTTAATTACCTGGTACTAAAAGGAGTCAGTAACTGGCCATTTTTTGTGTCTCTGACTGTTGTTCTGGCTTGGAAATTATAAATGTTTTCCTTTAGTGAATACCTTTTCCCCAAAGTACAGGTAGGTCTTTATTTTTATCGTTTAAAAAAAAAAAATCAAAGTAATGGCAGCCTACTTATGTTTTCTTTTTGCCCCTTTCCTCAGATTTAACACCAATACTTGAGTGCAGGTGTCACTACAGCTATTTCTCTTTTGTTGGAAAAAAATTTGCTTTAACAAAATACTGAAAATAAATATTTTTAGAGATTGATTGTTCAAACCCTGCTTTGGTCTTGCTTTATTTTTATTTTTTTAAATTCTCGCTAACGTATATGTGCTGTCACTGTCACTTAGACAACTATAGGTAGCGTTTAAATTTGCCATTTTTTCTACTTTATAATTAGGTGTAAGAGGCATCAAAATGCAGAAAGAAGATATTTTTCACAGATATTTATTTATTCTTTAAGAGTAAACAACAGCTTACTGAAAAGAACATTTCATAGAATTATGAGTAAACATGTGTGTTTTTATTTATTTATTTATTTATTTATTTATTTATTTATTTATTTATTTAAGCTTGGAGCAGGTAGCAGGTTTAAACAAACTTCTGCCGTGCTTTTATTTTTTAAAGCGAGGAGCGGTGCTTAACTAACTTCCGCTTGAGATTTCCGGCATGGATTGGATGTATGGCGGCGCCCGTGTAAGTGCAGGAAGGTACTCTTGGGCAAATGCTCTTGGGGGTGTGTGGACCCGACTGTAAAACGCCGCCATGTTAAACTCACACTTCGACGCCGTCGACTGTTGGAAAAAATTGACTTGTCCCCGTCGATCATTATTGTTTTGACAGTTTTATTTGGTACAGATATATCAAAACCCTTGTTATTTAACTATTAAAAAGTTTTATTTCTTTAAATATAGCTTGACCTCAATAAACTGAAACTTTAGCAACATAAATGACCTAGCCCGTCATGCAAAAACTGGTTGTGGGTGAATTATTGTAACAAAATAGAGGATATGTCACTCAGGTTATTGAGAAAAGTAAACTCGCCAATATGAGGGTATTCATGAAAAGTGTATAAAGCTGTTTCTGCTCCATTGGAAAAAGGACTGAAAAGGTAAGATTTTCTTTGTTTTCAGGATGACAGACAAGTATAAGACAGCAGCAAGCAGGGGATAATTGTATAGTTTGCATGTATAGAGAAAATGTCGTAATAAAAAACTTATTGTCAATATTTTTTAGTTTGCTGGATTGAGTTGTTACATATTCTTAACACGAACATAGGATATATGACACAAATTTTGGCATGGTAAAAAAAAAGACTGCCACCTTATCTGTCCATGCTGCAAGACCTTTCTGCTCATTAAGTAAATAAAATGCATCTTCCAGACAATTTAAACTCAACCTTTTAACACAAAATTTTAACAAACCAGTGTTTTAATCACTAAAATGTAGTTACACAGAGTTTTTTGTATTTTTGTATATTTTTCCAGTGGCAGCTGGTCTTTTTTCTTTCCTGTCTGTGTGTACTGACAGTAATCCAACATCCATTATTATGTAACTCTGCTGAATACAGATATTCATAATCTGAACATGCTGGAGTTATGACATCACCCGGCACCGCTGACCATGACAGGCATTCGGGGAAGCATGCAAACTGTTCTGTCATGGTAGGTTATTGCTTGTAGCAAAGTGGACATCTATCATTGCGATGTGATGTGACTGGTGCATGACTTAACTTGATATCTTTTTTTTTTTATGTTGTTGTCTTTTTAACATGCCAGGGGACAATGGGTTGTCAGAAGACTTGCAAAGTGGAGAAACTCCTGCGACAGTCACAGAGGGAAGTAGCGTGGAGCCAGAGACAGAGGTTAGCAGCTGCAAAGAAGAACAACCGGACAAGAGGCACCGACAAGGTGAGCTGGATTTATCTCTTTCCCTTTTTCACCTGTATCTGTGTGTGTCACTGGCAGGCTCGGCTCCTGCTCACGCCTGCAGCCTTAATCTGACTTCACCCAGCACACCTTGGCCATGGCGCTTCACTGTCACCGAGGCTCACAATTAACAAACCCAACCATATGCAGCCACAGTGCGTTTTCCTCTTCTGTGCAGATATTTTAGCTACAAGACAGAAATACGTTGCAGCACTGCATTTACTGTAAGTGGCATTTGGTCGTTTATCAAGAGATTACCCAACACGCCATTATGTAATCTGCATTTCAGTAAATAAAACCTAAAATACACACTTCACAATGTTTGCAGCATGCTGCAGAGTTGAGTTTATATGAAGGTACCCTCAAAATTTAATGTATCTGTTGACCAAGATGTTTAACTATTATTATATTATTGTAAATTTAAAGTATCTAACTTTATGACTTAGAAGCTGGAAGCAGATGAAATTAGGGCTTTTTGGAGAATATACAAGCCTCACTTAAATAACGAATACTGATTATGTTTTTGAGATTTCTCATACAGAATAAAGTGATGATCAAGAGTCATTTTGAAGCTCTGATGTCTTGAAGATACTTTATGAGCATTTCAGCTCTGCAGAGATGAGATGATACAAAATTACCTGTTTCCCCTAAACACTACCAAATTAATAGAATGTATTTTTCTGATTTGTACATTTTGGAAAGAAAGCGGTTACTTTGCTGACTGTGGTTGTGGCTTTTAACACTTGGAAAATTCTTCTTGATGGACTTGGTGGGATAGTTTGTATTTTCCTCCTGCGTTCTGAGGATATTTGGAGGAAAATGACTCCACCTATGTTTGGGTTGCACAGTCACATTTTCTGATCACACAAGAATTATGCCAAATGTACATTTTGCACACCAGCTTCTTGGTGGGATATCGGACTGTTCCTCAAATTGAACTGCTTGGTTGATTAAATGATTGCTGCAGGTGCAGTCATTTTCAGACACTGATAATAAGGAAGGGAATGAGAACCACTTTCACTTACTTGCAAAAGAAGTTGCAGGGATTTGTCCTTTCGTTGCCGATTAGCCTCTTAAGGAAATTCACAGTCCGCTGAGAAATAATTGTGAAATTTCATGGGAGTCAGCCTGCTTAAGAGTAGCTGTTTGAAAAGTCCTCTGACAGATAGTTGAAGGGTGAAAGTGTGTGCAGAAGTGCTCAGTGTAGGTTGGCAGGCAGTTTGTGAGTTTGTCACTCTGGAGGCAAGCGACAGGATGCAGAACAAAACCTGCTGTACGAGCAACTTCAATACAACTGAAGTCAATGCATTTCTACTGGTCTCAACAACTGAGACGAGTATTTATGGTGCTGTTTTAGATGTGGACGAAAATAGACGTGACCTAATTTCTCTGGTCATCCTGAACAAATGCTTTTCATAAGGAGGATTTTCTGCTGCAAATATTGTACTTTTTTTTTTTTTTTTGTTATTATGCCGAACCGTTCACAAAAGGGTCTGTCAAAACATTTGTTCACACCTCCAACAAATGTGTCCCAGTCAGCTGGGTTAAGGCAGGCCTGGAGCTCCTGTTCTGCCTTCTGACATCCTTTGACAGCTGTCTGCACAGGTTTGGTTCCCTTTAACATTTGGAGGTAGGCAGGCAGGCAGGCATCCACTGACTCATTATTTGAAGAATGAAATAAACCAACACGAGACCCGCAGCGGTGCCCTCAACTATTTGCTGTGCAATGCACTACTTGGTTTTCCCAAGTAAAGAGAAGATGGCGCGATTGTTTTTTTGTTTGAAACAGACCAGTTATGATTTGTTCATTTGTCAATCAGCTATTTGTATTGTGAATAAACTAATATTAGAACATAAAACAGTGTAGATCAGCTCTATGTCAGACAGGTTTGGCAAGACAAACGTTGCAAATCTGAATTGAAACAAGCGAGCATAAGAGATGGGTGGATGAGTGGAAAATAGGGGCAAAATTCTCTTGTTATCTGACCATTCGATTTGCTTCGACTTGATTTTTTGCCTCCTAGCAGTGTGATTCATTCATGTTGCGTATGAAACAAACTGCTTTGTAGTTATCAAAAATGAAAATCGATGAACGATTGCTGGCAATTAATTCAGAAGGACTGTGTTTCTTTGAAGAGCTGAGTTTGTTATGACTGTGTGCTGTCAAGTGACTATGCGCCGTTGAAAATGGTCTAATACAGTGACGCAATTGCAGAAGAGTGTCATACTTTCTCTACATTAACGTCACCCACAAGACTAATAATTATTTATTCAGTTTTTGATTTTTGTGCACCCTGAATTGATTCATTTTTCCACTGCTAATTGATAGTGTTGTCTCAAAAGTTTGTTCCGACCCTCTTGATTGAGTATTTACACAGCTGGTTGAAGACATGAGCAGGGACATTGAACATCCATCGTGTGTGTATTACCTTTACCGTGAGTCTTTACAAGCGACTGTGCAATATGAGCTCTCAGTTGGGATTGTGGACAGGGTCCCGCTGGAGGGAAAGGGGGGAGGGAAGGCATGAAACAGAGGTAAAGAGCTGCTGTGGTTGCTAGGCATCCAGGCTGAGGAGAGCATATCTGTTTTGGGCCCTGCTCCTCCTCTTTTCCTTTTTTCCCACAACAGAGTGCACCACCGCTGTCAGCCACAGAGGGCAGCCACATTGCACATGCTGTGCTGTTCCCCATATATCCCTATAGTGAAAAAAAACCCAGGATGGCCCAAATAATCCCCTTTAATACCCTTCTGCACTTGATTTCCTGATCTGTGATTGGATGGTAATAGTGTTTCTGCCGTTTGTGATAGCTGATTGGTCTGGTCCACTGTTCAGTGAGAGAGGGTTTGTCAAGCCGAGCCTCTGGGGCAGCCTCGGTGGCATAATGACCCATGACGAGGCAAGGCAGAGTCCCTGTGTCAGCTCGCGGAAAAAAGAAAAAGCAAGAAATAATGGCCGAGAGCAACTGCCACAAAACCGGGGGCATAGTCTGAGGGGGATAACGAAGAACCTCACATGACCTTGCCAGTCTCAATCATGGCTGCTCATCAGGAGCGGTGAGGTGAGCCGGCAGGACGATGGAGCACGTTGCTGGAAGTAGGAATGGACGGGATTGTCTATGACTGCTGAGAATAAAACAGAGACTGACCAGTTCTGATTAAAGAGGACCAAAGACATCCTGAAGAGGGAGCGTCGCTCAGTGCTGCTGCGCACCGCACTGCCTCTGCACTCCTGCGTGCTTGTGTCTGTGTGACTAAGCGAGTGTGTGTATGTGTGTGTGTGTGAGAAAGAGAGAGAGCGAAAGAGAGCGGGGAAGGGGGCGTGTTGATGTGTGTGCTCTGCTGCACACCCCACAGTAGTGTGAGCTGAATGATGCTCGCTAGCCGTCTCTCTCCCTCTCCCTCTCCCTCTCTCTCTTTGCGCTGCCTGGCTGTGCCTCTTTCTGCCGAGCACTGATGAACCATTTTATGCTACATAGCTGCCATAACCATCGTCCCTGTCCTTCCTGCTGCTGGCTGCTTTTCTCTCCTTCTGATTCAGCGGGAAACCCCTGCCATTTCAGCGGTTCTTTCTGCTAAGGTAGTGTACCGTCTGCCGTCTGCTGTCAAGCTGTGTATGTTTTCCTGAGCTGGGGATGTTGTACTGACTCTGCTGCAGGTTCTCTGTGATGCTGCTGCTGCCGCCGCTACTGGGAGAGGGATAAGGATGATCATAACATGTCTTAGTGTCTTCGACTCTCAGCGGCAGCGATAATTGAAATGCACTCTGCTGCCTTTTTCACTCTCATGGTCTTTTACCCTTGTGTGAATTTCTTGAGCGATGCATCTGCCTATTTTGACACTCGGGTGCAGGTTTGACAGTGCAGAGAAGAGCCAGAGGACATTAGGCATCATTTGCATGCAGTAAGGATTCAGTGTCATATTTGAATATTGTTTGAGTCTCATGTCCTGATGGAAACCATCCAGCTGCTGGTTTAAAGAACACTTTGGCTCTTTTATAGCAGAGGGAGTGTGTATATTGTCGGTGTGTTATTTAACATGATTTTGGGGGTTGACGTTAGTTCCGGTTGTCACTGTCATGCTTGTCAGAGGATATTTTCTGTACGTTGTAGATGCAGGGATATGTTTTAGTTCTAAGAAATGTTTGCTTCTCACTACATAACATTCAGTGTAATACATGCTCGCTAATTCGTGAATAATCGTCATGCAAAGTTTAATTCTCTCGAGCAGATTTTTATCACACAGTATAAATGTTTGTGTTGTATGTGATCGACTGTGAATAATGGCAGTCATACGAAACAGCAGCTGACACGGTGTGAATTTGTGTGTCTGTGTGCGCGCGTGTGTGTGCGGGTGTGTGTGTGTGCGCGCGTGTGTGTGTGTGTATGCGTGTGTGTGTTTTTGTACAAACCTAAAGGTGACCTTTTGTGGGTGTGTGCATTATAAACTGTGTTCGAAGGAACATCAAAAGAAATGTTTTTATGTGTTGCCAAAAGCTCAAGAGCTGAGTTACCATTGACAAAGGAACCTATAGGTGGCAGCGTTGGGAGCAGGCAGCTGCGGGATTAATGAGCAGTCAGTAATTTGTACTATGAGAAAAATATGTTGTCTGTGCAGCCCTGCTTGTGCATGTATGCACAGGTGAGGCTGTTTCTGCTGCCTCCCAAGGTCAATCATTTGCAGAGCTTTTATAATTAGGACTGTCAGTCTCCGACTCACACATGAGGGAGTACTCTAACGCCAAACTCCCATTCATACCGTAGCTCCTCCTGCCCACCTTGACAAGCAGGCATGGCCATTCATCATTTTGCTGGTTATCCCTGAGCTGCCAGCAGGCGACTTTTATCTTCACTATGCACAGGAGACAAGTATTCATATTTCCAACCCAAATTTGTTTGCTCCACAGTGAGTTGATTGCGAAAAGAGGAGGCGGCAGGGTGGTGCTAAATTGCTGAGGAAGGAGGCGAGGGGGTGTTTGGGGGGTGGGGGCAGCATGGTGTCAGTTAAGGCAGAGAAGTACTGTTGAACATTTTTAAAATCCAATCCGGGATCAACACCAAGAAGATGGCACTGGGAGTTTAGTCATTTAGTTTCTTGGCTGAATGTAAATTGGAGGCGGATATTTGCTGCTGCTGCGGTGGAGTTTTTTTCTTTCATATTTTTATATCAAGGTGCTTCAAACAAGTTCTAATGAAAATGTGGGCAGTGTTGCTCTGGTTGGCACTCTCACCTCATAGTTACACCATGCAGGTTCATTTCCAGGTCAAAGGTTGGTTTTTTTGCATCTTCCACCGCCATACTTGGTTTTTATGGGCCACTCTGTCTTTCCCTCACAGCCCACAGCGAGAGGTTTGAGCAGCAAAGTGCATGTCTTGGTAAGGATTTGCACTATCTGAGTGCCCTTAGTTAATATTGTTGGCAATTTTTTTGTCTATTCTAGAAAAAAGAAGTTTTTTTGTTTATTTATTTTTTTCAGTAATACTTTGGGTATCAAATCCTCCACAGAAAAAAAAGTGATGCAGAATGTGGTATTTCGTTGCCAGAATTTTCAGTGCCAATAAATCCTAAATCTTTTGGCCAATATGGATAATGATATTTGCACATATTTGTTTCCTCTCATTACAGAGACAGTCAACTCTCCTCTGTGGTGGGATTAACAAATTATTATGCCTGGCCCTATAGTAATGGCCCACTGACAGTTAACCATATAAGATACAATACTTCTCAATGTTCACACATAATGCAGAGGGCTGCTTTTTCATTATCCCAAGCACAGAGCATTTAAACTTAATAAAATCTTAATTTCATCATTCTGTACTACTGGCAGAAGTATTGATTTTGACTGATAGCTGAAGCCGGTGTTGGTCCATGCTACTGATGTGCTCGCGGCGATCTCAGTCGTTCTCTGTGCTGACGTTGGAGAAACTCAGTAAAGAGAAGCGGGAGCGAGGCGCTGGAGAGTGGAGAGTGGAGCATGTAGAGGCGAGCATGGCTCAGCGTGCTCTTGAGTGACTGAAGCTAGACTGTAGTAACAGCTGGAACACTGCTGCTGCTGGCGCCTGGATGTGGCCTGGATAAGGCACGTGACCCTGCCACAGTGTGAGGCATTAGTGATATGAACAGCAGGGTCCACGGCCGCTGTTACATAACACCATCTTCACTGGGAAAGCTCTGTAAAGATGGCTCCGGGAGACTCTGTGACAGCGGAGTGAAAGTGCATTATCATTGTCAGTGACCACATCACTTGATTGTTCGACCCTCCCTTGCATGACAAAGCAAGCATGTGTTTCTCATATAACCTGAGGGTATTTTCCCATGATGGCAGATTAAGATGGATGTTATGTGCTTTATAATCTTCTTGACTATATCGGTTCTGGACACATGTTCATTATTAAAGTGTATATGTTGCTGTATACACATGTATTGATGCTTCACCATCAATGTAAAATGAGTGGAATCTGAGTCTGGTGCCCCCCTACTGAGAGCAACATGTATGTCTGTACAGCACATTATTGTGTTACTCTGTAGCTTCTGCGGCTTAAGCATACTGTAAGACGGTATGTTGTGCCAGCTGTCATCATGTCGGCAGTTTTACTGATCGCTGTAGTGGGAGCAAGGTGCTGACATCACTGGAGGTCACGGACGAGTCGCCTGTAATCACCTTAGGAATCTGGCTGAATTTATAATTGATCAATCCTGGAGTTGATCAGGGCCGTCCACTCAGTCAGCCGGGCAACTCGTCTGGAGTGTAAACGCAAGAGATGACAGTGCCCTGCAAGTTTGTTCATCTATTTATTTGAAACGGAAGAAATAATACAGGCTATTTACACCTACCTCGTTGCATAGAGGAAGATGAAAGGGTGGGGATGAAACGTGATAAGCTGTTGGGTTGACCTCACCCTGATGTAACCCAAAAAATTTAAATAATAGATTTAGGAGATTAGATTCAGGAGAAAACAGTGAAATTGAAGGAAACCAAACTATTTATGTATGAAAGGAATCATTAGATAACAGTAGTTAGTCCACATTAACTACATAATAATGACAATAATGATATTTTACTCAAGACACTCTTGACGAACTGATTATTTGTCTGAAAATATTGATTTATGATAATGTGCCTTCAAACTAATGATTCCCAACAGACTTGCCATTGAGTAAATGTCAGTCAGCATGTGTGAATAACTTTGTGAAGGCAGTAAAGCTGGTGAAACAATTTTGGCTCAAAGAGCGTTTCTGCTTACCAGACAGATGGGACAGTATTACTTTATACAGATTGTTCTGTTAATTTCAAAGGCTGTTGTGGTTACTTTTTTCAGAACAAATATGTAAAAAATTCAAACCATTGTATCCTGGTTTTATTTACACGTAGAACTGGTTTGGATGTGAAATGTAATTCTAGAGGCCTTTGTGTCTCTTTGCTGTCAGTACATCTGTGTTTGTGGTCAGGTCAGTGAGGTGAAGGGCTGTTTGCGTCCATTCTGAAAGGTAGACAATCAGAAGGGCGGGGGCCGGGGATGATTATGTGGATCTTGCCAAAATCCTCAGGCAGTGATGATTATTCGTCAGGATTTGCTTTGTAATAAAAAAGCTTATCTCTCCAGGTTCAATCTCAGTCTTCATCTCTGCCTCTGCTGTGCTGCTTACAGGTTTTGCTTACTTTGTCTTCTTTGTCCCCTTGGCTCTCAGATCATCTTTAAAAAGCGAAAAATGTGTTCAGATTGTGATAAAGTGGCTTATTTAAAAAAGACAAGATAGATTAGGTTTTTCATTTGCAAGTATTTTTATGAGATTTATTCAGTTTTGTAGTTGTAAACAGCATGCAACAAAAGGATTGTGTGTTGTCTGAAGTGGTTGTTGAACATCCTGTCCAAATAACAGGCCTTTACACAGGCACACTTTACTCTGTGCATTGTCCACCATGTTGGAGGGTAATTGCACATTCTTTGATAACATATTATTGGCAGGCACAGATAAGGGTAGCAATGCCAATCAGTTCAAGGCTCGCTTGCTGTTTCCTCCACTTTGAATGTTGAGAATGACTAATGGGATGCTAATGTGCTCCAGTGTTAATGCTTTGTGTTTATGTGGGTATTTAATAGATTCTAAAGTCCTGATCCAGTAATATTTCACAGCAGATTACAAGAAAGGTGTAAACAAATCTGTGCAAAAGGTTTGACATCACAGTGATTTCCTCTCCCCTTTGCAGTCATTTATCTTTTTTAAATGTATGGTAGATGATGCTATATTGTTCTCTGTTATATGTCCCTATGGGGTTGGTGAGGTCGCTATCCAATCCGCTGCCTCCATGCTGGTCCATCAATGAACAGGGGCACAAGATAATTGCATGAAGAAGCTGTAATAAGGTGGATTGAATTAGCTTTGCCTTGACTAAAATGAATTAAAGAGGTCGTCATGACATGCAGACTCCTAAACTGGCTCATTATACCTGCACAGCCAAATATATCATAATATTCTGCATGAGACCTCGGCAGTTCAGGATTACAGTGCCGCTCAATTCTGTGCACACAGCACGACACTGGATTAATAATCAGAAAATCATTTTGCGTAATTAGAAATATCTGGAGGTAGACGTAAAAACAGAAAGCCCACACTCATTTCTGATAATTATCACTTGTGAAGGATTGTTGATTTTTCAGCCTACAATTCATTTCATGAATATTTAAGTGGCATTGTTGAATTTAACTCAGTATAATGGTTAGTGTTTACTCCTGCAAGTTTAAAAAAATATTGGGAAGAGTAATTCTTTTAAAGTTATTTTCTTTTTTTTTCATGTTGCATAAAATTGACAACTTTTTTGTTTTAAGACGTGATGGAAGCTTGTTACGATTGAGAAAGAAGCAAGAAAAGTATGGTTAAAAGCTGTTGTTATCAATCGAATGGACATACGTCAGTGAATAAATGGCAGTAGATTAAAGAGAGGTGCTTTTGAACACCTACAGTATTTGGGGACTTCATAGCTGTATGAGCTGTGCCTTGGGGTGGAGGTACAGGGCAGGACAGAGACTGCCTGTGTCCAGATGTCTGTTTGTGTTAGGGAGGTTCTAGCACTGCCTTCTGCCATAAGAAACAAACACTAATTGCCCATTGGCCCCGGGTTGGATGATGTGCAGCTGGGGACATGTGGCTAAAAATAGTCGTGCTTGTTCCCATGAGTGGCGGGCACACAGCACCAAAGCATTAGTATTCAGCACTAAAGCGTGGCATGGACAAAAAAGGTCATCTCCTGGCCATGGCCACAAATGTCAGGGTGGGGCACAAAGCGACACCAACACGGCGTGATGAACTGCGAGCACCACCTTAGGCTTCACCCTCATGCAGACCAAACTACTGAACCGTTGTCCTCTATCTGAGCACTCGCAGGAAAATGTCACATGTGGAAAGAGCCGGACGAGTGACAGCCCGTGATGTTTTGTTTGCATCTCGATGGCATCCATGCTTGTTCCATGAAGCCTTTACCTCAACGCAGCGATGGCCCCTCCGTGCTTGAGTCGAGTTACAGCTCTCTCTCTATGACACAAAAGCAGCATCTGGTTCCACCTGACTGAAGCCATGAATTATTTAATAGGGGGCATTATTATTTCCAGCCAGCTCTACTAGCTTGGCAATAACAAGCAGTTTAGGTGGAGCTATCAGCGCGCCTGGCTAAGTGGTTCAACATGGAGAGAGGATGTTATTTTACCTTGTTGGCATCTTATACTTTTGTGGGTTTGTAAGTATCTGGGTGAATGAGTGCTTAAGTGTTATTTTCATTGATATAGTTGGTTAACAGGTTGCTCGACTGTTTGCTGAACTCAAAGTTGGCAGATGTGCGAAACCCCTGGATGACTCGGGAACCCTAAAGTTACAGTCAAACAGTGCAGCAGCCAAGCACAGGCCATCAAGAGTTTTTCAGTCCTTCTAAATGCAGTTTAAATAAAATTATTTCAGAAAAGACTATTTCAAGTTCTTTAGCCAGTATTTTGATCTTGCATAGTTATCTCCCATTTGATGTAAGTTGAGGTGAATGCAGTGTTCTAAGTGTGCAGAGAGCAGCAGGTGGGCAGAAGTTGCTTTATTTCTCAGACTGTCAGGCTGAACCTGCGAAGATCAATGGTTGAAGAACACTTTCTGTTTGCACTGCGTGAGCGTAGCTCTTAGCTGTTTTCCCACTCAGACCTCCTGTGGGCTCTGAGCAGCGCGAGCAGATTTTTATCACCAGTGGGACGGAGCAGCGGAGCTCAAAGGTTATTTGCAATGTAGTAAGTTAGCCAAAAACTGCATAGTCAAAATGTAAAACTTCTGTCATTTTGATTACTTACCATCTTGTAAAGGTTTTCTTTCCTTGGAAAACGGCATTATTGGTTAAAAAAGAGACTAAAATATTTATTTAACCTCAGCTGTGTTTTTTTTTTGTGCCCAACAGTTGAGAAATGAAGTTTTGCCCCTCCATCGTTTGGACGCTTTTTGTCTTCTAGAGGACAACAGCAGAGGTCAGCGACTCAACACTGAGACCTCGAACCACCAAAGGCTGAAGCAGAAGTTACTGGTGAGTTCTCTCTGTGTGAAAGGGAGATAATGGCTTGTTGATGCTGGATTTGGCATGGGCCATTAAGGGCATTTGAAGACTGCTGTCGAGGCATTTGCTGTCAGCAGTTTATGGCTTTCACATTTGGATTGTGAACTTGTGAACCATAAGTTATTTTTCCTCCAGTTGTTGGTTCGGTTTTGAAACAAGCTGTGCTCACTTCTGCTCGTGCCCATTTAGAATCATCGCTGTGGCTAATTGAGGTCAAAATGGCTGTTTTCTTGGTGTTTCGTGACCACTGATGTCAGGGTTAGTCAGGCCTGCTCATTTGCACTGTTCCACTGAGCAGAGCAAGGCTACAGAAATTTAATGGATACCCCAATAAATATTTGAAGGTAGAGGAATTTAATGAAAGGTTTATCTTGCAGGGACGGCAAGCTCAAGTTGTTCTTTATGTTTAGTGGTTGAAAAGTGTAGCAGGAAGCTTGCTCAATAGATAAATGTTTAAATCTACCATATGGTTCAGGAGCAAGTGAATAATAGGAAAATTGATAATCCAAATTAAGAAGTAAGTGCGAGTGTTTGAATGAAAGGCATAGTTTCATTTACATTGATGCTCAATGGATGGGATTTGTGTGGCTGGATTGAGACACCTCAGAGTTTAGACAGTGTTGGAACAAGGAGGAATGACAATTATAAAAACAAATTCGTGTTTCATGGATTTCCTGTGAAGCGCTAAAGAAAAACATAAAAGCAAAAATGAACATATTTCCCAGTGGAAAAATATTGACAGCGCACAAATAAAGACACCTCAAGATGACAGCGTCTTGCACCCCAGTCACAGGGATGAACAGACAACTGTATTTTCACTTAATTTCTGTAGCTCTGGAAATACAGATTTATGCATCATTGTTTTCTGTCACAAAAGTGTATCAGACCTAATCTTAGTGTCACAATCTGATTTTAGTTACAGGCAATGTGTAAGAGGTGTATTGCTATTCTACAATCTGTTGTCCCCACTTGCTGTAATTTGTAATGGAGTGAAGAGACCCAGCAACCATGTTGTTTGAGAGGCTCTGGACAGTAAACAGCAGGTTTCAGGAATGAAGCAGGCTTCGTCTTCCTCAGGCTTCCTTCTGCCTGCGATCTCACAGCGGAGGCTGCTTGTAATTCCCCCGGCTTCCCCTGACGTCTGTGGTTCAATATGAATGAGCTCCATCGATTAGACCTCAGTGTGGTGCTTGCGCAAAGAGAATAAGTCGGCGCGTATGTGTGTCCGTGTGCACGTGTGTGTGCGCGTGTGATATAGTGTGCACATGGGGCTGCTGGCTTCTCTCCTGTGTCTCTTCAGCACTTACCAGACTGTTGTTTTCACAGAGGGCGATGTTATGGGTGACATCTTTCGGCTGAACCGTAAACTGAAGCTTTGTTAATAACAGCTTTTGCCTGTGTGTTGGTGAAGAATGTAACTGATATTTTGTCGCAAATTGACAAGGTTCAGAAATCTTATTGGCAGCAGTGGATACAATAGGAACAGAATTGCTGTCAGATTTCTCCTGCCATGTCTCTTGGTTTTGGTTTGGAAAAAATGCATAAAAATACAGAAGCGCTAATTCTCACATGCCTTTCACAGCCCTCAATCCTTCTTGTCTCTCAGGCAGAGTGTGGCCTTGTTGTGTTTTCATCCGCCAGCTGTAGCGTATAGGGGTGTGAGGTTAGCGCTGCTGACTGTGATACTTTACATAATGAGGGTGGTGTGAACTTTATTTTTAAACTCCCCACATGCTTGTGACAGGGTTACTTGATAATTAGCTTGTCAACATTTCTTCAGGGCTCGCATGCCATTTTTGTCACATGCAGCAGCATTATGTGACAAATTGAATTTTTTGGTGGAAAATTGCGTAACCTTAATTGGGTTGATTGATACGTTCAGACATCTCATAGGGAAACTTTTGTAATAACTCAGCAGTTTGCATTCTTTTATCCTGAAATACCTACTGAAATACCTGCCTACTCATAATTACACCATTACCGAGTGAAATCTGCCGACACGAAAGCTCTTACCTTTTTACCTGAGATGGTTGCTGGGAAACAAGCACTTCTCAAGTTAACATGCATCTTGTCGTGTCATTAGTTGGTGTTTTGCACGGCTCTGTCAACAGAGAAATGGACCGGGAGGAATGGGGAGGGGGGATTGGAGGGGTGGGTGGGTTTAGGGCGGCGTTGTGAGTTCCCTCAAGTGGAAAAAGAGCCGATTATGAATCCTGAAAGATTGCCATAGCATCAGTAATTACCAATGTTGCATGGTTCTACGCAAGACCAAGTGAAGTGATAATGAAAAACTGACAGAGCATGAGGCTCTTTCTCACTGAGCCCCATTAACTGGCTGCTCTGTTATCTTTTGATGGAGATGCAGTGAACAAACCGCAGATGCATCCCTGTAAAGGTATATTTCCGGGATACCTTCTCCCATATTCCACCGCTTGTGTGTTTTCTTGCGAACTAGCCTGATAAAAATGACTTTTTATTCAACTTCACCCTAGAGAGTTGGGATCCCATTTTAGCTTTGTTGCTTGTCCTCTTTTAAGCTTGCATATTTATGCTGAGGAGGGAATTTCACAGACACTGCGTTACAGTTGTTATTCTGAAAAAGTTGACATTAACAAAACGCTTCAACTCTTTATAGTCTTTGACTGCAGAGGTTCTTTGGAAGATATTCCATTCAAAAGGAAGTAATTCTCTTTCAGTCTTTCTCTTGTGAATAAATGATGTATTTTTCTGTTTTGGAAAAAAGCAAGCATTGAGATTTGGTGGCGCAAAATGCTCCCTCAGTGTTTCAAATACAATTACATGTAACATAAAGCATATTACTTCATATTCTCAGTGTCAGCCTGCACATACTGTGATGATTTGAGCTGCTGTCAAGTCAATGCTTTCAAACCAAGCTAACGGATCTGAAATTTCCAACCAGTCAACTAGATTTGTGCGCTTTGGAAGACATGAGCAATATGACATTTTTTTGCAGCGATTTTCCTGCTGCTGAGTGCAAAAGCAGAAAAACACATAAAACGACAAGCAATATCCATTTTTTCCCTAATAGCTGCTTTGTGTAATAATCAACATTATCGCACAGTTGGTATCGTATACTAAACTGAGCTGTTTCAGATCTTCTTTTCCAATGTATTTTGTTTTCTAAACCAAAGGGGCATCATAATTGTCTCTTTTAAAGTTACATCTTGCTTAATATTGTCAGTCTTTGTTCAGTGTGTCCTTTTCTGTGTCTTCTTCCTGCCCTGTTGTCAGGCTAAACTTTTGATGGCAGGCTGTCCAGACTGTCAAAAAAAGACCTGTGCATCCATCAGAAGCTGTTCTGCTCAAGCATTTCCGAGTGCTGAACATTCGATGGATGTGAGGTGCATGAACAGATGTGCCGTTTAAAGTGGAGAAAATTTACTGACTCACTGGTCTGATGTCCTAATGCGAAGTTTTGGCAAGGAATTGTGGCGAATGCAATTCTCTTAGTACCTTGGCAAGAAGTATTTCTGCCTCCATATCAGTCGATTTTGCTCCTGTGCTCTGAATGCAGCACTTGCATACTGATCAGTGATCTGCCTCTGGGAGTGTCTTATAGTCACAGCTGAGATGAAAAGGTTCACGGCTTATTTGGATGTGAACAGTTTCCTCTTGGTTAACTTCTGCCCTCATAACTATTCATGACTGCAAGCTGGTCTGCCGTCAGGCATACGGGTTTACTTGAGCTGTGCACAGTTTGATGGTCAAGTAATTTATCAGGCAAGAGCAAATGAGGATGATGCTTGGAAATATGCATCACATGGAATTGACCTTGCGGTGAAATATAATGGACACTCATGGTCTTCTAACTGAGGCTCAGTAAGTGGAGCAGGTTCTTTTCCAATTCCAAGGTTGTCAGTTTGATCCTGTGTGCTGAAGTGTCCTTGTGCAAGACTCTAGTCTACCCCAAAGACTGTATGTGTGTGAATGTGACTGATTGTGGAAATTGCTTCAAACTTTTATTGTCTCACATGGACAGAGCAATTAAAACTGTGCTGTACAAGTCAATTTCTCATTCAAACAAACTCAACTAAAAATAGTCTGTCGTGTCAGTATTCTTGCACTACTCCATCAGCGCTAGATCCATCATTTATTCATACATATTGATAATCTAACATCTCACAGAAAGTGCTGAAAATCAATCGCCATCTTCCCATCCTCAGCCGTTGGGAGCCTACAGCGTGCTGCACCAGATGCAATGACCCTTTAAATACTGAATTAAGGGTCGAGGTGGTGCTGGAGCTGATCCCAGCTGACATTGGGTGAAGGCAGCATAGACCCTGGACAGTTCGCCAGTCCCATCACAGGGCAGAGATAGACACATACTTACATTAATTCACTCCTGTGGACAATTTAGAGTTACAAATTGACCTCATGGTGTTTGGACATTGCAAGGAAACTGGAGTACCTGGAGGAAACACACATGCACAGGAAGAACATGCAGAAAAGTCCGACTCGGGTTTGAATCCTGCTGTCAGGCAAGAGAACTTAGGACTACGTCACAGTATCGCCAAAACACTCAACTATAAATAGCTAATTCTTGGATTCTTTGTTTCCTCAGTGACACATAAGCCAACGTTTGTCACCCCAATCTGTTTATTACCTCATGACGCTCACGAAAACACAGGCTGAAATCCCTCTATAATGGGAAAGGGTGTTACAGCAGTTGAAATGTGGTTTAATTATTTACTCCTATTTATGAGTATTGTATGTTTGTTCTTACGCATGTATTGATGTGGGAGGCCCCTGTGCTGGGGGGCCAACCTCGTGTTTACATCACTTGTAATGAAATTAGAGCCGTGTGGCGCCCACACTACAGGCCTCCACTGATCCTCTAATTCAATTACTCCCCTTATTAACGCTCAGATGCTGCTGGCTGACCCAGGACTGCATGCTGCTTTTGCTACACTCTCTCTTCACTCAGCAGCCTGTTTTTTTCTCCCTGAGTGGACTGGCTAGTTGTCACCGGTTTAGTGATGTGCGAGGGTCATCCAGGTTTCTCCTTCATACCATGGTGTTTGTAACTGAAATGGCAACTCGTGTCTGTCTTGCAGTGATAGCATATCGATAGTCAGCATGACATGCCTTGGATGACAGCTGATGTCAAGCTTTTGTATGTCTGATAAACCAGAAAAACAAACTGAAAGAAATGGGTTTAATTCTATCTATTTGTAGCCAGAGCTAGTCTTGTCCTACAGAGAGCATCATCCGATTTGAAAAACCAAAATTCTTGCCATTAATGCTTGATAAAAAGCCGTTGTGGCATGAGCATGGCATGCGTGTGTTGCATAACGTAAGTTGAAGCAGCTCTCTTGTTTCGCCAAGTGTGCCAACTCAAGTTATGTCTGTGTCTGCCAGTGGGCCATCACGATAAGCGTCGTCACAATAATATTTTAATTCCACTGCAGGACACACTTAACGTGCAATAAAAATGTATGCACACATTGGCACTGGCAGCAGCACTTGGCCCAAATAGTTGGAGTGTGGCAACATATTACACATAGAAGAAACAAACCATGTAATAAGCCTAATGAGGAGGAATAATGTACACACAGAACATTGTGGAGCATGTGCCAGCATCAACAATGGGACTGAACCATCCCAACACAAAAATAGACTCGATATAAATATAGAGACTATTTGGCGATGAGATGTAAGAGCAAGAAACTGCCAACTGCTGAAAAATGAATAAGCAGATTTTCCCTCCTCTTGTTGGTCAATGCAGAACAAAGCTTGACAAATATTGGACACCTGATGATTTGCCACTTCTTTAGCTTAAATAATCTAATACAAATATCATGAATTGAAATAAGGGATGGTTGTAGACATGCATGTAAGGTTTTCAGCAATGCTTTTGACAATTAATTGAGTTTATCCTTTTATTTCCTAAAATGTTGTGACAAGACGAAGCATGAGGGACTGTTGGCTTTGAGTAATTCATCGTTATAACATTTCAAACCA
The DNA here is from genome assembly GCA_032164315.1 of Malacoctenus gilli. NCBI lineage: Eukaryota > Metazoa > Chordata > Actinopteri > Blenniiformes > Labrisomidae > Malacoctenus > Malacoctenus gilli. Next base: position 4,010,578 of record JASSRZ010000011.1, read on the forward strand.
CATTTTTATTAAGGAGTGCTTGTTTTTTTTTTTTCATTTATACCATAGCTGTAATTGGTATAAATCAAGTTTTTAAGTCCTCTCTGTGTATCAAGTTTCCAAGTGCCTGTTTGTAGGATTTATCTTTATTGGTGTAATATTTACTGAGCCCATTGTATTTCTTTTAAATTGTGTGGTCTTTTACTGAAATATTATCGTATGGTCTCTTATAGATATATATTTTTTAAATACACTGTATCAAGCATACAGTCATACAATGTTGGGATGTATATTCAAATTATGAGCAGCCACGCCTGTACATAAATCCATCTGAGATGAACCATCCATCCATGTATTTGTCTTGTATACTCGGTTTATCGAGTGTGGTGTTGTGCAGAGCTGTAGTGTCAGAAAACATCGAGTGAAGCAAAGAAAACGGCCTGTACAGGCTGCCTGTCAATCACAGGGCTAACACAAAGAGACATACAGTCAGCGGACACAGATTCACACCTATAGCCACCAGTCAGCCCAACAAGGTCAATCCCTCTCAATCTAGAGCAGAAGCAGTTATATTGCAGTTGCAACTCCTAAATGATGAATCAATTAATTGGTAAATTAATTGGTGGTTCGTGTTCCTATGGTTTCTCTTGTATACAAGCCTTCGATATAAACTGTAAAATGCTGCTGCCATTGGAACGATTCCCATAGTTTCCGTGCTGTAACAGGTTTGCAAGGAGCTGGCAGGATGTATGGCATGACTGAACTCACAGGGTGTCTGGCGCCAGGATGCTCTCAGACAAGGGCAAACACACACATACAAACATCCCTCTGCAGCACTGTATGCAGGCCGTGGTTGAGTTTTTACTTTACTCGTTAAGAGTAGAGTTATGATGCCGAGATAACGCGTATCGCAGCCATATCAGAGATAGCAGGGAGTGGGAGGAAGAGAGTCCTTTCCAGTCTCCTCTGGGGTCAGGTGTTTGCAGGCATGCTGACAACATGCCACCTTCATCTACAGCCTGGCCTGCCATGATAGCCATTTGCCTTCTGCCTCACACTTCCCCATCCTTTTTCATTCAGCAGTGGTGTGGTACTACGAAGGAAAAGAAATTACCATTTCTGCAACAACATGCAGATCTGAGATAACGACATACCGTTCTGTCACGATAAATAATGCATTATGAATATACAGTACCTTGATCTGATCGTGTGTTTTTTCTGGTGAACTAAAAGGGGCTACAATAAAAATAGCAGCTGAATCATTGCTTCATATCACAGATTAAAAGCTGGGGGAAGTGTGTGAAGTTAAGCTGGTTAATGGGTTTATCACAGGTTTGCAGAATCCCCTGTCTTTTGACCCGCTTGAGTGCATGCATGATACAATGAGTCTAAATCATCTCATGCCCATATTCAGGATTTCAAAGCTAAATCTCTGCCAAGTTTCTCAATCTCCAGCCACTGCATTGAGCTTATTAAATTTTCAATCTGTTACAGGCTCTCTTTCTCGCCTCGCAGGATGAATGTGCCCTTTTAATAATGAAACCGGTTTTAACAAGATCGTAAAATGTTCATCTAACTTTCATAAGCTCTGTTAGCAAAGTGACAAATTCATATGATGACAGGAATAACTCTGGCAGTCCCTCAGTTCAGTCTTTGAGAGCACGGTGGGGTTTTTTTTGTTTGTTTTTTTGTCACTTTGCTGGGCCTCTGTCTGAGCGTTGTGCCAAAGTTTACAGCCGCCTGCAGGGAAGCCTGAGGTTGTTACTGTGTCAACCCCAGTGGCTCTGAAATAGAGGTTCGTCATGATAAAAGAGATTTAGATTGGCCTTCTGGTAACTGATAGTGCTCCGCTGAACACTCCCCTTCTCCTCTGCCTCATCTATAATGTACATGAGTTACACAAGGCTAAATCCTCAGAAAGCGGCCTTTTCAGACAACGCGGCTGTCTCGAAATAGCTTGTCTACATCTGTTTTCACACATCCTATTACAGGATGTGTTTCTGTGAACTAAGAATGGTCGGGGTATCGCAGAGGCAAAGCGGCTTTGGTTTGGCGTGTGTGTAGTTCGCCCTCCCAGGCGTTGTCGAAGTAATGTGACCTTCATACGGAGAATAAAATATGTAGCAGGCGTGCATTGATTTTTGGATTGGCCGCTGGTATTTATGGGCTCAGGCAGTGCATAAATATTGATACTCACTCTCCTAAAGAAAGATCTGACTTTGTGCATCAGTGTTTGTGTACTTGTGTACCAGCTGAGATAAAGACAAACATTAAAAAAAAGGTGGAGGGGGGACTCAGTACTTGGTTTGAAAGAGTAATTGGTAGCACATGTGTTTTGGTAACCTAAATCTGCTTGTGACCCAGCAGCAGCTTAATAAGGTCATTCCTATTATGTGATGGCTAATTACAATGCCTGTTATTGAAGTCCCCGAGCTGCGAACAGAGCACTTTAAAGGGGCAGTTCAAACCTAAACACTCTCCGTGTTTTCTTTTAGTCCATAGACCAAAGATATCCCACCATGATTTCCTTTTCTTATGTTTCACTCACTACAGTGATAGTTTGCCTGCTCGGTTGTCTTTTTCAGTTGTTTTCTTCAATCACTTGAAATGTCTCCACAACTGCTGAATGTGGGTTGCTTTGAAAGCTTCGATGATGTTTCAAATGTTTCATTATCTCCTTTTATCCACTTTGGTTTTATAATCACTGATGTCTGTCAAACAGTCCACAAGAGCCAGCTCACATCCTTGAATCGTCTGATGGGATCATTCTGGAGCCCCCTCCCAAAGTTGTGTCTTAAATGTGAAGTAAAAGGAATTAGAATATTCTTAGAAACCCAACGCACAATATTTTGCACATCATCATTGTGCTTTGTGAAATGACCTCGGATTAAACTGCTGCTGGGGTGATTTTAAAGGCCGAGGCTAACGACCAGCATTCCTTGTATTGACGGAGGAGCTGACTGATAAGCCAGCCACTCTCCATGTCAGGCAAGTCACAATGAGCTGTGTCTGGAGTGGTGTTATTGTATTCCACTATAACCCTCTCCTGCTTCCTTGAATTGCCTCTTTGTCTCGGACTTGAATGCTTGTTCATCAGAGCATTTTGTTTAGTGCTTAGTCTGTTTCTTTTGCTCTGATCTTGTTGTTGACTGTTCAGTTCAGACTCTTGCTTCTAGCTGCATTTGAGATGCTGCCCTCCCTGAGGGCTGGCTCTTAGTAGGTACTTTGGGATAAGTGTGAGGGCCGAGTGATCCTGACAAGCTGACTCGAAGTGATTCACACTACTGTTTACATTACTTTGCGTCCTACGCACGCACGCACGCACGCACGCACGCACGCACGCACGCACGCACGCACGCACGCACGCACGCACGCACGCACGCAATATCTTATCGCAACCTATCTGACTTGTCTAAAACACAACATAGACACATATGTTACATTGAGTTGTTTTTTTTCTGAGAGAGTTTAAAGGACAATTCCTATACATGTTAAATATTGGCATTTTTTCTCATTGTTCAATATTTCATATGTCCTTGACCCCCATTTAGTTGTTTGGCTGGACCAGCGTTCATATTAATTTACTGTGTCAAACATTCAGCTTATCAGTGTATGATAGTGTGTTATTGGATGGCTGCATCTCTGGCTGCGCGCAGTAATTTAATCAGCAGTGTTGGATAGCGGCATGGACTTGAGCTGAACTTCAGGATCGTGTTTCAGACTTGTGCTATAGTTTCAGAACGCTGCGAAGAGAAGTCCCGTCTGTCTCACGATCGTCACGACGACCTGGACATATCGTGCGAAAGCAGAAAAAATCCATCCCTGACTACCTGTGCATGGTCTGGATATGAGGGAACTAGTTTTCAAGGCTTGTACCGTCTCTGTGTGGGAGAAGGTAAGACCAGGGGGAGAGAACAATTTGGATAAAATAAATTGTGGGAGGGAAGATTCAGGTCAGGGGAACGCACGGGTAGATTGTGTTTGAAGTCCGATGTTTTCCCGATGGCACAAGTTGCTCTACTGTGCTGAAGTGATCCTGTTTTTTCCTATTGCCACTTTACACCATTTCGTTTTTCACATACGTTTCGAACGACAATTTGTTACTCTCAGTTTGCTCTGGATTTAAAGTTTCTACGTTCTCACCCGTTTTAACCAGAGCAATTTTCCTGTGGGTACCAATGTAGTTTGTAATCCTTATTTAAAGTTTTTAAGGCAAACATTACAACTTCATTAGAGAAACAGACCACTTACACTGGCAGATTTTTTTTCTTGCAGTCACTGCATTAAAAGCCAGTTTGGGTACACAAGAGAAGGCCCCTAACTAGTTTTGAAGATGTCTGATCAAATTGATCCAATTTGTTGATTTTTTTTTGTCTGAAACATGCTATATATGCTGATATTGTATAATTTGTTTAAACCTTCTTTGGGTTGTATAACAATTTTTAGATGTATTGCTATTTTTATACTTTGCAATTTTTGGTCAAAATAATTGTCACTCATTCCTTGAAAATCTATCTAAATCATCTTTGCCATAAGTGACCAATTCAAGGTATGAATTTTTGTTATTTCTCCATTTTTGTGCATTTATAGACTCTGTGTGTGTGTGTGTGTGTGTGTGTGTGTGTGTCTGTGTGTGTCTGTGTGTGTGTGTGTCTGTGTGTTAGACAGTCTTCATTACAGTAACCTGAGCACAATGGAAAGTCACTCATTGTTATTCCGACATTGAGACTTTGGCTCAACCCAACAGTGTCTGACTCTGCAATCATTCAATATGCTACATCGTTGAGTAACACAACTCATTTTTTCAATGTTGGGATGACTGAGCCGTCTCGGGAATTCTTTACCTGTGGCTGTTTCGTATTTGTGGATTTTAACCCCAGCAGAGAGCAGGGCGTGTGGTGTTTCCTTGCTGCATTGCTCCCATAAGCAGCGTCTTCGACTTAAAGAATGCCTCTCCCCCCTTTTTCTCTCCGCAATGATGATGACTCACACTCCAACACGCCCTGCAGAAATCTTCTCTCATGCACCCGACAGAGAGAGAGAGAGAGAGAGAGAGAGAGAGAGAGAGAGAGAGAGAGAGAGGGGGGTGTATTCTTTTATGCTGCTCCAACACACCAAAAACTCGTTCATCTGTTCATCTACCTCCTGTCTGTTTACAAAAATACCTATACTGTACTCATCAGTATTCCCCAGTGGTTTCCAGCAGAGTGGAGATGCAGCTGTTTTTTTGCACTGCAAAACCTTTGAGTACATTTTGCATGTGTTTTGCCACCTTGTTTTTGTCTGCAGCCACTAGGTTTAAGGAGTGAGTCTATAATCCTCAGATCTGTTCACTGCAGCTCGAACTGAAGAAAAAACCTTGAAAACCTGCATATTATTCCTACAAGTCGAATTCATTGTCTAATCAAAACACTGCGAATTTCACATCCACGAATGCTTGTGTGAAAGGGTGCCATTTATAGGTTGTCCTCGTGATCCTCTCACCGTAGGCTGGCCTCCAGTGTGCGAGTTAACATTGTGTGACATTTGCAGTGATGCTGAAGTCCAGCGTGCACGTGCTGCAGTGCCGTAGGTCGGCTGCCCTCAGGCTTCTGCTTCTCTGGAAATAGAAAAAGACTAAAGAGACCGAGCGTGATTAATGGCCGTATATGTGCAGCAGGAAACACAACAGGCCTGTCTGCCGCCATTTCCTAACTCACGGCCCCACGGGCTGAGAATTACATAACAGAACTGCAAAAGTTGCTCATGCTGATTCTTAATTGATTCAGTTCATTTGTTGTACTTGGACGTCGCTGCCTGGCCTTGTGCGATGAAGCCTCGTCATGTGGGATCAGAGAGCAATTTTATCCTGAAATGGGTCACTCTCCTCCTTTTTACCATACCCTCTAGTTGAGCTCTCAGGATGGTGTTTGGAAGAAATGTTTTATCTCTTCCCCTGTTGTGCCAGTCTGGATTTGCATGGCGCTCTGTATTTTTATTTTTTTTTTCCTATTAAGAACGTGCTATTTTTAGCACGCTGTGTCAAAACACGGCTGTCTCATCCTGTGTATGTATGTGTTCACTGAAATAACTTCCCTTCCCCAGAAGGCTTGAGTGGTCTCTTCAGCTACATGTGCTGAAGTCCTGTTTACTGGGCTTCACATCGCATGCAGAACCATTACGCAACTCTGTGCTCCAGCCGCGGGGCCACCGGGCCAGAATGGCAGCCAGCTACCAATCACTCCCCCTCTCATCTTACCTTTCCCTGTTTTTATCTCTTTCTCTGTCGCTTTGATTCACGGTAACTTCCATTCGTGAGCTGTTGTACGTTTATACTTTTCAACTTAAAGGAGAAGGCTTGGTGCTCTGATCCTGCACTCGGCGTCTGAGGGAGTCGGTTGAAGCCGTGAATTGGGACTTTTGAGCAGCATTTTTTTTTCCCTCTCTCTTTCGGTGCAGGGGAGTGTAAAAGCAGGTCAGCAGGGTTCAGAGAAGAAGAGAGGATGATCTGTCCTTTGTTGTCAGTGGGCTTCCTCAGTGCACTTTGCCTCATCTTAATACAAAGCAAAGGGTTTGTCTTTTTTATCCCCGGTTGAATAAAACTTCTAAAAAGACACAGACTGCTGTTTGTCTGCTGTCTGCCAGCGTACGTCATTGAAAACTACGCAAACACATATTAATATGATGCAAAAAAGACAATGTTACAACATTGGCCAGTTTTTCACCTTTTGATGACACAAACAATCATGTTTGACACAGGTTAGGGAAGCAATGTGACTTAAAGATGAAGCCATTAGAAACTCTTAAACATTGTTACACATTTCGTTTGTCTTGAAGGCTTCAATCAATGTACAAATTAACATTTGAGTTTATTTTGTTGCATTTGTACAGTCCTCACATTGCTGTTCTTGCTTCATCTTGATAAAGCCAGACGACTCTCCTCCAGTTTGAGTCTGACTCATTCATGCTAATAAAATGTTGGTTGTACCTTCAGACTGTATAACATAATATAACAAATTGATAAAGAAAAAGTCAATTTGTTTGGTATCTGTTAAGATGTCAGATCGTTTCATAAAAAGCGGGCGCTTGGACTGTGAACCCATATAATTTCCTCCAAATAAAGGAACACAATGTTGGATTGATGAGGGGAAAATGATCTCTTGTGCGTTTAAAATCACATTATGTTCCATTAAAATCCATCCCGTGTATTAAAAGGGTCTGAACTGACATCCGATCCTAAGATATTGACATTTGACAGACGCTATTAAAGTGGAATATGAGCCTTAAAAACACATTTGATGTAGTTCAAAGTATTAATTGAATAAATATGAACATTACAGAAGTTATGTTGACCTTCTCATGCTCTATTTCACACATAATCCACACATATAATTTTAGATTCAGTCCTTCCTTTGCTTTTTTTCTACCAAGTTTTCTTTAAAGCTACACTGAAGTGCATTTGATGTGATGTTGCTCTTTTTGTGGCGAAACGTGAATCCCAGCACACTGAAGTTCTGTGTCAACTTGCGTGTGGACGTGTCACCTTTTGCGAAGCAGCATGAAATTAAAAGTTTTGCTTCGCCAGCACAAACGGCATGGTAACTGCTGAAAGCGGTGCAACATTTGCTCAAGTGTTCTCAGTGGAAAGATAATCATTGTGGTCCTTTGTTGCGCAGAGCCTACAATGTGGCTCCTCTGGATGGGTGGTTGTGAACGTGCTGCAATTTGAGGCAACTGCAGCCACACAAAAGAAATGTGGGAGCCTTAGAAACTCTTAAACATGCTTGTTTTAGAGATCCCGTCAGTGTTTCTGTATGAAGACATAGAGGAGGTGTTTGTAGTGACTTGCAGCCACTTGGTTCAGGACTAATATTGGCAGTGTTTCCTTGAAACTAGCATCACTAAGCCCCCGCTGATTGAAGGCAGCAGATATTGATGGCTTTACTGTACTTTTCTTACTCCCAGAACCAAACATGCTCTGCTTTACTGCTGCAAACACACTGTTATTAACCATATCTTTACTATGTGTGGGGATTTTAAGGTGTAAAGTGTCACATTTTGTGAAAGAAATCAAAGATTTTTGTGGCCAGTCTGCTATGATTTGAGGGGTCGCTCTTTTTGCTGTTTGTTGAATACAGAAAGGAAATATAACTTTTGTAATTATCCTCACTCGTAATAAAAACGCTGCGCAGTGGAGTGCATTCGACTTGGGAAAACATGGCTCTTATTATGGCAGTAAAACATTTGACTACCCTCAGTCTGTTTTCTGCCCACTTGTCTGTTGTGGGCACTTCTGAGTCAGTTTTTCGTACACACACAAAATTAATTGGAGCTCTTTTTTGTCCTGCCAAATACTGAAATTGGAGCTACTGGTGATCGAAATGGAGAGTCCAGTGATTGACAGGGTGAAGTGTTGTTTTTCTGCTGTTCCTTCTCCCCCCGATGGGAAGAAATCAAAGTCCTGACAGCCCCTCTCTGATCCCTGGATGAGGACCAGCAAACATATTGACAATTGAGTCTTGTACAGCAGCAGCAGCAGCAGCAGCAGCAGCAGCAGCAGCCATCTACTCCCAGCCCTTGTTTATATGCTAATGCTGGACTCTGTCACTCCTCCCCGCCCGACTTGTTTTCTGTGAGGTTGTTGATCCTGCCACGTAGCTGCTCTCATAATAATCTTGAAGCCAATTCAGTTTGACAGAAAATGTCACCTGTGATTTTTTTCTTTTATTTTACAAAGATGCCCATTCGAAATGAAGATCTCCTTTCAAGCAAGACCTGGTCGAGCGAGCAGCCAGAACGTTACAATTACAAGCAAGACAAGCTAAACAAAAAAAAGTATCAATTTAAAAAAACACACACATGAAATTAAGTGACGGTCTTTTCTCAAACTCAAAATCACAATACGACAAATAATTGACGAGCAAAGGTTGTGTGAGCTCAGAATCATACATTTCTGTATTTTTGAGGAGCTGTGCGCTGAAAGAAAATTAGTTTCACATTTCCAGTCCTCATTTACCTTAAAGCTACTCGGCTCTCTGCTGTAAAAATAAGTAATTTGTTTTCAATCGCGCCTCTGCAGGGACGCCCTCTTATGTTGCTCCAAGGTACTGTGCCCGTGTGACCACATTGTCAGCAAGTGTAAATAGATTTTTGTGGTTACTTTAGATTTACCTCTTTTTTTTTTCTTTTTTTTTTTTTAGAGAATAACCATATTTTCCTTCCTCTCTCTACATGTTTATGTGGATATTTGCTCCAGAATAAGTGATATATAAACAGTGCTCAGTGACATTAATAAGCAACATTGTGCTTTTACAAGACCAGGACTGAAAAATAGCAGTTGAAATATTTATATCACCGGGCGATGAACTGTAATAACCTTGTGCAAGATATGTTGGTGGCCACTGTTGAGCCTTCAACTCAAAATGACCTGAATATCTGTCCTGCATTCTTGCCCATCAGCTCCAAAACAGAGACTATGGTGGCTGTAAAGTCCATGAAAAATGCAAAAGACTCTTTCTAGAAGCAGTGTTTGGTCTGGCTGTACGGGGCTGATTGTTTTTCAGAGAAAACTGATCCAGTTTCCAAACAGTCTTTTACAGCTTGGGGCAGTTCCACCCTTAGAAGTGTCCAGTCTTGTCTGAGTCGATGCTCTTCGCTTGAAAGAACAATTCAGCTTCTGCAGCTTTCACTTCATTGCGAAGTTGTGTTTCTCATTATCAATGAGCCACTTTTTTATTTTTATTTAACAGAGAATAATAGAATCTGAAAACATGAATGGAAACAAAAGACTTTGACTTTAAAGTGTGCTTCCTGGCCATTACCACGAATCTGCTTTGTTTACACTGACTCGCTGACTTACTGAAAAGGACTGTCTCTGTGTCTCCAAACTTTCTTTCAAGGTTTAATGTGCTCCATAGATATTTATTCACTTCATTGTTTTTATTCCTGAATAAAGGGATACTTTCTGGTCAATATAACCAACAGAATACATATAAACAAAGTGTCAAACTATAACACTTTAAAACTGTTTCAAGATTAATATGTGAATGATTGATGCTATAAATCATATGACTAACTCCGTGAAAAGAATGAAAAAGTTCATTCCTAGAGTTATTCTCTGAATGGAGGCAATCATTTGAAGTTTGATGTTTATTTCTCTCAAAATTATACTGTTTGTTCGAATTGTTCTTATTGTCATCTTGCATATACTCCACTGTTTTGGCTTTACAGACTTTGATTTTTTTGGGGGTGAATTTTTTTTAACTGTTTTTTTCTAGCATGATTTTAGCATGATGCCATTTTACTACCATTTGCTGAGCAGCCTTACAACATAACCCGACTACAGTTTGATCGTGAAGGACCATCCTCCATGTGCTGTATGACTGTGTCATGGTTTTCAGTTAATCAGCCAGTTCTATAAAAATGTCCTCAATGGCCTTGTTACTTTGTGAGTCTGGTCCGCAGTCTGTTTATTAACCTCCTTCTCTCCTTCCATCTGCTCTGTATCCCTGTAGTGTCGTTTACAAATCGTGTCACAACCCATAGACAGTGTTAAAGCTAAGTGACTCTGCTGTCTAATGAAGACCTGCATTGTTTACTTTCGCTGTCTCACCACTTGTATGATCTGGCACTCGAGCGCTCTCGGCAGCAGGTTCTCTGTTCGCGGCTCAGGTTTGACCAGTAATTGAGTGTTTTGTAAATTGGCAGTGATGGTCAGAAATCGTCCCCCAGATGGGAGGCAAAAGCGTCTGTTTCTGATGCGAATGTGCCAGACTCCTGTGGGGTGAGAACCTCACTCTTTATCTCCTTCTGGGCACCACCTGTCTCTCATTACTGGACACAGGATCGCCTCGTTCAAACACGTAATGTGAAAACTCCTCACATCAGAGCCTGTCTGGTTTTTGCTGAGGCCAAAAGCCAAACTCTCACGCCTCACAAAAATCAATTCACAGACAGCCAGTCTTCCTAATTCGCATGTCTACAAGCAAATGATGCTCTCCACCTTGCCACGTACTACTTTATTCCTCTCCATTTTCCCTTCTCCTCCAGCATTAAATAGCCATTAATGGACATGGCTGTGAGTCCAGACTGACAGCAGTTATTGGCAAACACTGATGACTGGGCTGAGGAAGAGATGTTAAAGCCGAGTTCTGTTCGAAGAAGCAAAAATCTGCAGAGCCAAACGATTTAAATGGAAACCAGTCGCAGAGCAGTCGTGCCAGCTCTTGACTGTTTAATAGTGCCATTGTAAAAACTGTGTTTTGCCAACACTAAGTTTGTTTCCCTTTGACAAAGGATATAAAAGTTAAGCTGTACTCATTATATTGGTTTTGCGATATGGAGAGCAAACTAATTGGTCGCCAGCTGTTGAAATGTAGTTAATGAATGGAAAGGCAATGGAGAGCTGTTCCCAGCATCCAGTGTGGCTCCTCCCTGCAGGATGGAGCAGCATATGTCAGCGGCTCTGGCACAGGATCAAAGCAGGAGATGAGTCCCCTCAGCTGGTGACAGCCCCCTCTGCCCATGGCAGCCTGAGCTTTCTCTGTGTGGGGTAGGAAGATGGTTAAATTAGCGGAAGACTGTGTTAAATTAGCATTCAAGACTTCAACAATTAATTCCGTCGGACCAAATGAAGAAAGTTAATGCGTGTCTATTGGGAGAAGTTACTTTCTGCAGCATTAGCGCCACAGATCAAGATATCACAGTATAAACACTGAGTGGATACTTTTGTCTGATAATGTAAAGCACAGGTGGTAATCCTGTGGTATAAAGAGGGAGTCCCTGTGATCCTGGGACTCCTCCATCATTCCAATATCTTTAATGCACACTGAATTGTTTGACTCAATTGTCACATGATAGATGATAAATGATAAGCTGGCCCATTTATGCTATACGCTGAACTACCAGAGATCTAAAGGACCACTATATATAGACACCATGTAATTATCCGTCTTAGACTACCTTGACATTTCATAGGTCAGTGATTTTGTATTACCGGGGACATCAGGATAACACTGGATCAGAACAAATAGGACAGCATGTAATATTTTGTGTTATAATCAGCTTATCTGGTTGGGGCCCAAGTGTGCAGACAAACAGACAGCCTGGTTCGATGTGAATTAATTTGATCATGGCAGGTTTGTGAGATTCTCTTCCTCTGTTGGCTCCTGACTGAGAGGGACGCAGATGTGAGAGCACAACTCCCAGTAGAAAAGCGCTGAGTGAATGTGACAAAGTCATGGCAGCATGAAGGGAACCATGGTTGCCTCTTTTGGAATTCAAATATGATGTTATAATTCTTTTTACTGAGACATGTATGGTTATCTGCCTTTATGTGGGAAGTTTCAATGTTTGTCCTGTGTGTGTGTCTGCCTAAAGTCCAAATACTTGCATGTAAAGTCATTTAGTGACTATAAATTGTCCGTCTGTTTAAATATGTGCAAGGATGTGACTGTGTGTGTGACGGGCTGGCAACCTGTTGAGGGTGTAGCCTGACCTCACAGAGTGTTACACAGTTATGGTTACAACTGAAAGTTAACCATATGCTGAGAAAAATTACAAATGTTAGGACAGAACAGAACAAAACAAAACAAAACAAACCACATGTAGACCATTTGTGGGGTTTTCATGTTCTCCCTGTGCAGGCAGGGACATCCATATGAGTGTGTGTGTCTGTGATTTCCTGTCCATTTGCCTCAATTTTGACTGACAAAATGTACTAGAAGAATGTCAGTTTTGATCAGCTGCGGTGCCCTTTGACCTCGGAGTGAGAGCAGGCAGTACAGGCGATAAATGGATGGGTGCAACATATACATGAGAAATTCAGAGACAAACTTCTCCTTAAGCTTTCAGCACTTGTTTGTTTGAGGTGTGAAAACAATATGTTTTGTTGGCCTAACCACTTAAACTCATTGTCTGATTTCTGTGTTCACCACAAAGTTGAAAAAAAAGACAGACGAGGTCACTGCCTAAATGTGTCTCCTACAAACACCTTGATTCCCTCTGTTTGCAGTAACATCACATTAGTGTGCCTTGATTCATGGTTCGTTTGCAGGGATGTTTGCTCCCCTGCTCAGTTTCCAATGTTGACACTGCCTCCTGAGGGTTGAACACTCTGTCTGGACCACTCAGGGAACAGTCCATCATCTCAGCAGCTAATCTGCCTGCACGTCGACTGGCTACTCGGATGTGACTGAGCCAGCCGTAACACTATTGTTCAGGTCTTAGTGCCATGCATTCATACACGGGCCATCAGGATAAATAGCCTCAGCTTAAGCAACAAAATGCTGCCACGCGATTGATGGATAGGTTTTCTTTTCAGTATTGCTTCAGTAATCCATTTTTATTTTGTATTTCTCATCCAAGTTTTTTATTCCCTCTTCCTCGCAATGAAATGTTACGCTGACATTTCAAACCAGCAGTGGTACAGCAGAGAAACTCTTTGAAGGCGAGCTGAGTCAAGCTTGTTGGTATGTGCGAGTGCTTCATACGTGCCTTCATTATTATAGTTGTTTGAAATCTTCTTTTGTTAGTGGTTGTCAGTTGTCTAATGTGCCAGACTACAAGTAAAGGCGCTTGAAGGTCTTCTGCTTTTCGAGACATATGTACTTTTTTTATGTTTGGAATTTCTGCACCAACAAATATAAGAGGACAAAAACACTTTTTTTATGATAACAACAAACACCATTACAGTATGTGACACAGTCTCTGTGGGCAGAGTGGCCATTTAATATCAAGTATAGAGCTATAATTGTTTTGCACAGTGAAGTGGACTGTCAGACTCATGTAGTTGATTTCACTGTGCAGCAACACGGAGATCTGAATGCTTTAAATATACAAAACAAATTCTAGCTACGTTCTTGCTGAAGAGCAGAGCTTTTCTCTGCCACCTGTACAACCTGAGTCTCAGCCTGGGGGTGGTCCCCACCCTGTGGGGGAACTCCTGTGCTGTCCCAGTTCCAAAATCACCGCACACAAATAAGGACCCGGCCCATTATTGACCAGTCGCCCTGACCTCCCACCTCATGAAGACCATGGAGCATCTCGTCCTCAGCCACCTCCGTACTTTGGTGAGCAACACCTTGGACCCTGCAGACTGAACATCAGGGTAGATGACGCCATCATCTACCTGCTGCAGCGGGTGCTCACCCACCTGGAGGCCGCTGGGAGTGCTGTGAGGGTCATGTTCTTTGACTTCTCCATCGCTCTCAACACCATCCGGCTGGAGCTTCTGAGGAGGAAGCTGGTGGCCCGACAATGGACGGACATCTCGCTGCATGGACTATCAGCTACCTCACTGACCACCTGCAGTACGTGCGGCTACACGACTGTCAGTCAGAGGTGGCAGTGTGCAGCACTGGGGCCCCCCAGGGCACCGTCCTCTCCCCTTTCCTCTTCACCCTCTACACCTCGGACTTCGGCGTCAACACCAACACCTGCCACCTCCAGAAGTTCTTTGACAACTCGGCCATCATGGCCTGGGTGTCCGAGGGGAACGACCTGGAGTACCAGTCGGCCATCAAGGCCTTCGTGGACTGATGTGAGAGCCATCACCTGTGCTTAAACACCAGTAAGACGAAGGAGATGCTGATCGACTTCAGGAGGAAGCCACCACCACACTCAATGGTGAACATCCAGGGACAGGTCATTGAGACAGTGGAGGGTTTCAAATACCTGGGTGTTCACCTTAACAATAAACTGGACTGGACTGATAATACCACGGCCCTGTACAAGAATGGCCAGAGCTGCCTGCACCTCCTGAGTAAACTGAGGTCCTTCGGAGTGTGCAGGCCTCTGCTTAGGACTTTTTATGACTCTGTGGTAACCTCCACCTTCCTCTACTCTGTCGCCTGTTGGGCCCCGAGCAGCACAGAATGGGACAGAAAGAAACTAAACAAGCTGGTCAGGAGGGCCAGCTCTGTCCTGGGCTGTCCTCTGGACTCTGTAGAGGAGGTGGCTTGAGAGGAGGGTGTTGACCAGGCTCACTACCATCATGGACTGCACCTCTCACCCCTCTGCACCAGAGGGTGGAGGAGCTGAGAAGCTCCTTCAGTGAGAGGCTGAGACACCCTCAGTGCAGGAAGGAGCGCTACCACAGGTCATTCATCCCTGCTGCTGTGAGACTATACAACAGCACACATACCTAACTGGAGAACACTTTAACGCTGTTGTTAAGAAAAAAAAGAACATAAGATGCCACTATTTTTAATATTTAATTTAATCTCCTGTACATAAGATGGCACCATTTAAGAAAAAAAATTAAATGTTTTCTATTTTAACCTCTTTGTTGTCTTTTATTTTAATTTATATTTTTTTAAAGCACTTTTTTCCCCTTATCCTGTCTTTCTGCACCCCCCCGTGTGTTTTTTCTCTGAAAGAGCTGCTGTAACAACTACATTTCTCCATTGTTAGAATAATAAAGACGATCTTATCTTCACCATAAGTTGCCAACCAAGCCACTAAGTCAAGTTACATATGTTGAAACACTGCACTCTCCTTTATTTTACTGTAGACCTTGAATAAGATGTGGATAATAAACAGAGTGTTTGGTTTTAGTTTACTCAAAGGATAAGTGCACTTCCTCATGACATGTTGCATTTTTTTCTTCTCAGTGTTTAGCTCTTTCAGCCTTTTGGTGTCCTTGCAAGTGGTCCTTCTGATGCCATTCTCCCAAATTTGCATTTCACCAGTTGAAAAAATAATTATTATATGTACATATTGTAGTGCACAATTTATGTGTTGGTTCATTTTTTGTCTGAATTTTTACAATGAAAGGTACGTGTTTACAAGAATTGTCTGTTGTTAAAAGGCGTTCACTGCTCTGCTATGTGAGAATAAGGTTACCATGTGAACTGAATGGCTGTCTGCAGAAATCTGGCCAGCAAATCCAGCTGGGGATGAGTAAGCCTCCGTGTCTGAGTGGGCTCTGGGCTCCCTCGCATTTGCTCGTTTGCAGCAGTAATCATCAGATGTTCTCGGTGGCCCTTCAGTCAGCGAAATCTTTTCAGCTGCTAAAATATGAAATAAAACCTGTTTATTTATTAATACTACAGCATTTCTCTCTGTATATCGCTGAATTGTGAAATGCAGCGTTGTCACAGAGGAATAAAAAGGTATCACAGCACTGCGAAGCACCCCTCCTTTCTCTACGTAGGAGTTTGTTGTGGATGCATGAGTCATTGTTTAGTTTCCATTAAGGTAAAAGTCTCATCTGACATCTTTGTGTTCATGCAGTGGGATTATCAGATTTGCAGTCCTCTCTCTGGGGCCTCTCATACACACTGAGCCTGCTAGTCCAAATTAGCCTTGTGTGCCAGTTACATTTTATTATAGATCCTGGTTTATCCTTGTTGTTCCACTCATCTCACTCCCTCTTTAGCAATCCTCGTAGTCCTTTGTGCTCCTAATATACTTCTGCCCCTCGCTTCATGTCTTGTTTATCATCATTCGTTCTTCACCTGTTTTGCTTCCCTTTCTACCCTCTTCCCTCTGTCTGTGTCCCCCTCGGTAATAGCCCGCCAAACGGCAGTAAGCAGGCAGTGTCGCATCCGGTGGTCCAAATAGGTCAGAACCCAGTGAAAAATGGCAGTTTCATTTCTGATTTCTGTGTTTCATGATGGGAAAGAATAGAGCGAAAAAAGAGAGTGGAGCACACACTGGGGTACTCTTTTCTGCCACTGTCGCACGGTGTTGAATGTACCTGATAGTTGATGCCTTGCTGAGGTGTTATACCCAGGACAGAATGCTGCAGAGCTGAGGAGCTTAGACGGTAAATCCTGTTTGCATCCCATCTTTCATTTTACCCACATTTTCCCTTCTGATTTGCACTCACATCCAGGTCACACTGCCTGTAGGTGCCCCTCATTATATGGTCTGTCATTGTCACTGTTTATATCGCACTGCACTTTTTACTTTTCTCTTTCTTGTCTCTGCGCGATTGTTTTTCATGTGTGTTTGTATGCGGGAGGCTGTACTTGTTGACCTCTGTGACTTATACTTGTTTTCTCCCGTAAATCTGTGATTCAGCAGTTAGTCTGCACTTCCTCATGGAGACATACACATGCACACACAAACATACACGATTGCAAGCGGCAGACGAGTACAGTATTAGTGGAGTCCAAGCATCTGTGCCTGCGCACACAGACTTAAGCTGTGTGTGTGTGTGTGTGTGTGTGTGTGTGTGTGTGTGTGTGTGTGTGTGTGTGTGTGTGTGTGTTTGTGGGGGGGG
>JASSRZ010000011.1:4028094-4039162 GCA_032164315.1 Malacoctenus gilli
CCCCCGCATGTAACTTACTCTGCCATTTCAAATGATTTGAAATCACAAGCACTTCCTGTGTGGGACTAGATTACTGTGTCTGGGATAGCAGTATGTGCAGTATGGTCATATCCTGCATGATTTTTAGTGGAACGGATGCTTGGGTTCAGGGTAGCAGAGGGGAATCCTCTTTTAAACTTCCAAAGTCAACTATTATTCCCACTGCGTCTTAAATGTGCCTTTCTCTCAGAAAATGTGCGTTTCAGATCTGCTTTAAAAATAAACCATCCAACTACAAGAGCTGTGCCTTTGGACTGTATATGTAAAGTGTTTTCCCCCATGTTTATTCACCCTCGCTTCCTGAATAGGATGTTGATTGGTGGGAGTGTGTCTGGCTGATGAGATGCACCTGAACTAACGGGATCTGATTGTGTTCTCTGTTTTGATATGTAGTGCATGATACATCTGTTGCCTTTCCCATATTCTCCCCACTGTATCGATTTGACCTTGTTGATTTTTCTCTTTGGTTACCCAGCATTCCGCCACAATTTACACACATAGACACACACACGCGCAGGCACGCATGTACTCACATTTGCACTCACACATACAAACCCACTAGTGATACATTCTTTCTTTGCTTTTCATACTGTTAGATGAATGTACTTTTTTTAACCTCCTTACCGTGTGTTGGTCTCCCCTGGCTTTGTTTACTGTGGCCATCATTTTCATCATAATGCGGTTTAATGGAGTTAGAGAATGTTTGTGGTTTTCAAAGGATTAACATTTCACTGTCATTCATAATTAGATGAGAAGTCAAACTAGAGGATTTGGGTGAAAAAAATAATGTCTGCTTTTAATCCATCCTCCAGCAAGCCAAGCGCATAAACTGTATATCTCTATAAGGAATCTCTTGTTTGCATACAGTTTCCTTCTGGTGAGGAAGTTTAGCAGGTTTCTTACTCTGCCAGAGGCGAAATTATTACAGCATCCATCATTATCCATCACGCTTATTTAACACAACAAAGAGAAGGAGAAGATGAAGAAGAAGGAGAGGGAGAGAGAGAGAGTAATGAGGTTACCCCTGCACATGAGAGATTATTCACAGAGCTTTCCCAACTCCTAAAGATCAGAAGACTGAACACAGAGACTGGGATGGGGAAAGCCTCCTGTGTTAATTAGTCATTGCAGGAATAATGCTGGAGCATGTGAATCTCATTTTATCGTGATGTTGCTGTGCAGTGAGTTCAATGCAGATTGAGCAGCAACAGAAATGGTTGGCGTAAACTGTGCTGTTTGTCCCATGGGAACTCTCCATGGTGCTGAACACTGCACACAGGGCTCACAGTTACGGGTGTTTTGCAGCTCATTGAGCTAAACGCTAAAAAGAGAACGCATGGGTGCTTGTAGTATAATTTATAGATTTGAGTCCAAATTATTTAAACAGTTTAACAGTTCTCCGCTAACAGGAGATTAATGTAAGTCAATTTAAGTTTAATTTAAGTTAATTAGATAATGTATGGAGCTCAGGAAAATTAGCTAACTTGAGTAATAAATGTCTACATTTGTGTCGTTCGATGTGGACGACTGGTTAGGACAGCATGTGTATTGTCTAATTGTAGGCTTTCATGCCGTTGATGTGTTAGTCATCAGGCTGACTTAACTGTAGAACAATATTCCATTGCTTATGTTGAAGAAAAAGTCCTTCAAGAGTAAATTTGTGATTCTTTCCAACATGTAAATTGAAAATAATCCTGAAAATTGCATATTGGGGAAGCTTGATATGTGGATGCATGGTGAGTGTTGTGGTTTTTCACAGTGGCTACCAACCTTTTCTTTTCCTGTAATCCCTTTCTTAAATTGTATTTACAGTGAAGGCAAACACTGGCTAAAGCTTACACTCGGCCTTCAAAATAAAAGCAATGAGTATTTTTCTTAGTGTGCTCCAGATTCTGTAAATTTATTATTACGGTTTTCTTTGAGATGTGCAATTTTAATTTCCATGACCTGAGCGCAGGCGAAGCTTCAGGCCCCCCCACTGTGAACTCTGGCACAGAGATCTCAAGGGGGGTGCCAGACCCCAGGTGGGAAACGACTGATTCAACATCGTTTTTCAGAAATTGCAAAAAGGTTAAATATGGTCAATGAAAGCATGAACAAGATTGGATTTTACATCACCACGCGTGTTATCTAACTCTCACTGTCAATTCAAACAAGGCTGTAACTATTTTGTTCGGCTGATGTGTTCGACTTAATCTCGGCTGGATATAGAATGGGAGAGACACGAGGACGCAGTCGTATAAATTGCTGCGGAGGCACCTCTCTACCTCTCTCATGCATGTATTAGCATTAGTGCCACTGAGGCACAAATGCTAGACATAGCCTAAGGGTATGGTCCTTCTCATCTATCTTCATCTGCTGTGCAGTAAACGCCTCTTCACTTATACAGGAGCTCATTACTCACAATGGCAGCCATTTGAATCTTTTATCAGGGGGATTTTTAATTGAACATTGGCAAATGTGCTCCAAACAAATGGGCCTCAGCAAGCCAGAAAGCGATGTTTGTGTGCATGTTCGCCTGTGATGGTGCATGTGTGTAATATTCATCGTGCAAGTTAGCACAGCATCTTAGCCGTCTGGTTCTGAAAACCATACACATCAGATACCAGCCCACGTGGGAGATGGCAAGCTGTCTGCGGAGGCTCTGTGTGAATCACTCCCAGGAAATCATTTAGAGCCTACACGGTCATGTTTGCGTATACTTTTCTGACCGTCATCAACCTTTTCTGCTCCTTTCATGATTTTAAATTTAATTCGTCTACACTTTGAAGGCCAGTTGAGGGACTGCGGCGCTCAGATGTTTGGATTTCAAAGAAAGTTCAGTCAAAAACACTGACGGTGGCTTATCAATCCCAGCTGAACCACTAATTCAATCACTTTCTTTCCTTTTCATCCCAGTATCACAAGTATTTTTTTCTCGTTTGTAAGCTGAGAGAGCGTCCACAAACATTTACCCCATTTACTGACTTCCGGCGGAGTTAAATTGCAAATCTTCTCAACAGCTAACACTTCCATTTTTCTATTTCACACTGTAATAACAGCTGTCCTATCTGATGATAACTATCTAAAACTTCAAACAGATCTCACACATCATAACCTCATTTTTATCTTGATTTCATGTCCTCCTTTGTAATCTAATCGTTGAATCTTCACATTCCTGTGTCACATCTTTATGCTCAGTTGCCAGCGTTAATCTTTGAATGGAATAGAAATGTGACAGCACGCGCTCGCATAGCACTGAATCACTGTTTGCCCGCTACCACTGATATGGGGTGAAAGATTGAATCATGCCAACTGTCACTTGCCTGGGGTAAAAAGTCACAAGGTTAAAGCTCACAATAGGGTCAAAGCGTGTTACTCCTCCTTCCGCTTATCCTGTTCACTGACCTTATTGCTCACTGTCTCATTAGATATTTTCAGCACTTGCAGCAGGTCAAAAAGGGAAGCCAGCAGATGTAGGAAAGTAAATACCTTCCATGTGAATGGATAGCAATGTATCTATATATATTCAAAGACAGACAGGGCTGTGAGCATGGCTGTGATGAAGTGCACATTCATGCCTTCTTGCATGCTGTATGCATCGTGTGCTGTGGGCTTCTGGTGGCTCCGCCGGTGCTTATTTTAGCCCTGCTCCGGGGCATGTGGCGCGATGCCGCCGGAGATTGGATGTGTATGGGTGAGCATGTGGGTGTGTGTGCACGTGCACGCACTGGTAGCACACACACTGACACAGATAAGATCCTGTTTAATTCTATACGCTAATCTTAGAACATCCAGCTGCACTTTCACTTTCATGCATTGCAAGGATGTTCCTCGCTTACTGATAGTAAGCTCGGCCTGCTGATAAACACCAGGATCTCATCGGTGATGTAACACTGTTTTAAATTTTCCACTGTAATACCAGCACAATAGATGGCGATGCGAAAGTGAGTAACCTCGAAGAAGCCGTGTGTGTTCCTTCCTGAAATGTGTATACCCCTTTACACCATGTACCCAAGCTCACCAGAAAATGTGACACCCACATGAGAGTGGAGTCAAAGAAAAGGAGACGTCACCAGAGCAGCAGTGAACACAGAGGCAGCTCTGATGGGTAGCTACCATTTCTCTCTGTCTGCCCCCACTGAGAAAACAGCTCTCTGAGCAACAGGGATAGACTGAGCGAGTCATCCGCTGTTGCTACTGTGGTAGACTTTTAGTCATATTCTGGCTCCAACTGCTCATTGTGACGGAGGCTGTTCTTTGTATCTCCAGCTGAAGCAGCATCAGTCTGCCAGAAATGTTTAGTTATCCCTTAAAATGTTAGAAAAGAGCAGAATTATAATGCAATTCTAAAAAGGTATAGCATAACAAAACTGATTACTGGTTGTTTTTCCTGACAAAAATGAACATTGTCTACCTCTAAATGTACAGTTTGACAGCTTTTGTTGTTCAGTTCAGTCAATGAGTATCAGTCTTATCTCAGCACTTTCATCTCTTCATTTATCATAAACTACCTTAACTGGTTAACTATACATAGATTTAAATAGAAAGGAATAAACTCAGCCAGATTCCCTAACTGATGTAACAAAAGAAATCACGTCTGCAACTTTCAGAAAGACATTTCATCAAATTACCATGAAATAAAAAAATAAACAACCACTCCAATAAATAAAGTTTGTATTTTATTATTTTTAATGTCTATATGTAACTTCATGATTTTTCCTAGATGTATTCAAAAAAGAACCTGATTGAACAGGTGTGCCGGGTTACTTGTTGAATTACTGTGGCTGTCGAAATGGTTCATAAATTCAAGCACTGAATGAATTGAGGTTAAAGGTTTCACCACCACCGGTGTCACAACCTGGTAACTTCTTTGTTCACATTCAGTGTTACACAGTGTTCATGCATAACTCTACAAACGCATCGAGTGCATTTTTTTCCTTCATTGCAAATTTTTTCAAACCTCATGTCATAAGAGTAAAATTGAAAGCCTCCTTGTTTGAATCCATGTTTCCTGATATTTTTGCTCTGCCTGGCGTTTGCAGGCCGCTGCTGTTTTTTGGCAGTGACTGCCTGCAGATGCGTCCTTGCTCGCTCAACAAATGTGGACCCACAAACAGATTTCTGTTTGATCTTTTTCTTCTTGTTGTTTCCAAAGGACTGCACCATCCGTCCCCAACAATTGCACCTTTTCAATTTGAAGCCCTTGTGGCTCCGATGCGCTTGCTGAACAATTCGAAGCACTCAGTAATATCCACTCAAATAACCCGCAAATGTCTGTGTTGTGCACACGCATACATGTCCACCTAAATGCTGCCACGCTCCAACTCCCCGCCTTGTTCCACTGACTTCTCTCAGGAAGCTTCTGTTCCTGACAAATCATAGCAGCCGTCCTCTGCTTTTTTTTTTCCTTCTCCCCAGGAGACTGAGATCAGCACCAGAAGGAAGGAGTGTGAAGCACTTGAGGCAGAGGTGAAGAAAAAGAATCAAACATGTCAGACTTTGGTAAGTGCTCCAAAAATATACCCTGGCCTCCGAGTAAAAAGGATGGAGGCTAAAATTGATTCGTACCCGAGGGCCCTGCTGGCTATCATCACACACAAACATCCCCTGAGAAGAGGCAGTGATAGCTTCGGTTCTCAGACAGTGACTGAAAATTAACAAAAATTTAAGCGATTAATTGCACTTGGTGGTATCACGGGGTTGAGTTTTATACGCGAAGTGGAATACAATTAGGAAAGAGTGATCGTTTGGTATAGTGATGATTTGTTCTGCCTCATCCTGCACGAACAGAGGACATTCAGTGTGTGCAGAGTGATTTGTAAACATGCTGGAGAAGTGCTTTCCTCGGGCTGTGGCTGTATTGGTTTCTTTTGTGTACACAAGAGTTCATGGAGCTCCTTACAGCATTTCTGTGATTTTAGGTACACAGCACTATGTGTGTTTCTTCGCCACAGTAAAAGGTCAGAGATCTGTTACACAACTCTTGCATTTTCACTTGGTATTTGGTGTTTCTTGAAGGACGGTTTTTCACAATGGCCCAGAAATGTCATTCTGACTGCTGGAGTGGCCTTCACTCAGGACAAAAGGTAAAGAAATGGGGGGAAAAAAAGGGAAAAGAAGCAACAGAGAGTTCCTACTGGGAAGAGAAAAGCTTTGCTCGTCATGTCTTGGCATTTTCGCTGCGGGTTATTCAAATAAAGGCTTTATATTAGTCCCATGTTTGCTCATGATGAGCAGGTTTTTCTAAACTGTTTGTACAGTTGCTGCTATGGGAAAAGCTCAGTGGTTAGCAGCGGTTAAATGTTGATGCCCTGCCGATGATTTAGGGAGATGGGACCAAACACCTCACTTGTGTGGCCACCGGGTTTCTGTGGTGGGCTGTTGTGGCTGTGAGGAGTGAATATGATTTCTCCCAGAGGATGCAATGAGGCATTCTGCAGAAGAGTAGGTTTATCGTTGGCAGATGCACAATTTGGCCATAAAATCAGGCTAAATCCAAGATATATTGCACCACATGCCCAGGAAACAAAGTTCATCAGTGCACTTTAATGGGTACAGTATGTGGTTCCTCTTGCAGGGAGTCGGGTACTTGTTCCCACACTTGTGGTGCGACGGTCAACTTTTATCCACAGAAAAATTGTGCATGGGTGTGTTCTTGTTTTTTTTTTGTTAGGTATTATCTGTTTTTATTTGTAGTGTTCTGATTTGAACATTTTTGAAATGCACTGCTGGTTTTTACTTCAGCCTTTTCACATTGTTTCTCTCTTTCGACTCACATACAAGAATATGAAAGAAGGTTCTTTGAACGATGCTTAATCATCATCAAGAGCAACTTTACATTTTGTTCAAAAGTGGAAACTGATCTCTGAACAGTGCCCAGACGACTGCACCCCGAAGACACACAAGACAATGTTCTCAGTACATACCTTGTTTGTCTTTTCCCGTATGTAAAGTTAGGTGTTTCTACCAGATCACGCTAAAAGACTTGGATTGGCATACGGTATTAACTCGTTTACTATGCACAATCCAATTTACTATGGCTTGAAAAGGATGCGCACACCCATTACTGCAGCGCTCCTGCTCAACTGAGAAGCATTTAATCAGCTGGAACCTGTACCTGTTTGATTTCATTATACAACATTACACAATCGCTTCCTCATTTCTCCACTTGTCATCTTTCCCAAAGCGTAAATAACAGATCAGCTCCCCTCGTGTTTCCCCCCGTTCTTTGTGTTTACTGTAACACTCCGGTGTTCGTCTTTCAACTCTGCGATATCACGTTTCATTTTTGCGCCTGGAAGGAGCACACTCAGTCGCTCCAGTCTTTGCTTAACAGATGAGCACTTTTGCACACGCTTGATGCTCATCTCATTACTCCTGTTTGCTCATGTTGTCCAGCTGTGCTCTTTTCCTGAGTAGGGCAGGTGCCTATCTTTCACAGGACAAGGTGCAAGTTGTTTGCATGATGTCACAAATTTACACACACAAAGAAGGATCTTCTAAGATTGGGCCTTTAGTGTGGGCACTGAGGACACTTTGACACATAGATGAGCGGAGGAACCATATCATGAACTGCTAATCTCATCATTGATTGGCGAGACTGCTTAATCGTTGGAGCCAAAACAAACTCTTGATATACCACAAAAGCTGACAGTGTGAAGTGATCCAGTTACCAGCAGGGGAAAATACAACCTGGCTGTATTGTTTACACGTCCAATAGAGAAACCTGCTGCACCTGACACAAGAGGGGTCATCTCGATAAACCAGTCTCTCACAGGACAAGGACGTTTGGATGGTCGTGGTTGGAGTGGTTTAACTGGGGCAGTTGTCCCATCCAGCAAAATGAACAATCACTTCAAAGTAGAGTGCGCTGGGATGAAGGGCTCGGCTCAAATTACCTTAAAGTTTACTCCAAAAGAGGGAACAGTTTTCTGCTTTAATGTACCTGGAGTGAAAGTGGCATCGCACCTTTGGGATCAGGAGTAGCATGCCTGGTGATTGTTAAACTCACTGGAATTTTAGAGAATGGATAAATATGGAGTTTAAATGAGGCTTACAGTCTGTGGGTTTAGCAGCTGAAAAAACAATATGGGATTGACATAAAATCTCCCTCATTAAAACTAAGCCTTTGCACTCCATAAAAATTATACATGTTTGACACAGACATATGCACAGAGCAGTGCAGATGGCCTGAAATGAGATTTTGCCTATGAAAGGTAGGAGCTAGAGGGATTCAACAGTAATTTAAATGGAAATGTTTGGTCCCAGACCATTTGAATTTATTCCCTCACGCCCCCAAGCCCTTTCCCTCAGATGAGCTGCCTTTGTGTGTGGTTCTCTGCCCCAAATAAACACTCCATTAGGACTGTTTTCCTTCCTGGCCTCCTCCATAACCCCTGCCCACAGCAGCACTTCCCCTCGCGACCATTGTCGGCCTGCTGAGTCCAGGAGTAGGTACCCAAAGGACACAGTATCCCCACATGGCCAGCTGAAATGGCTGAAAAGGCTGCTCTCCACTGACTGCAGCACAGCTCTTATCTCCTCCCACACCGAGCTTCGAGAACAGAGACGCAAACAGAGACAAGACCAATGAACACCACTGTGAGGGTACGGCAAGTTGACAGTAATGTCACTCCCTGTTTGGTCTAAACTGACTTACCTCTCTCCCCTGTTTTTTTCCCCTTCCCAGTCATGTCCTTCTCAGGCTAAAATAGAGACTCCGAATGCAGAATCAGGGGCAGCTATTGGTGACTCTGCACCTGCTTTGCTGAATATTTATTGCCATCCAATTTTTTCTGAACGACAGCCGATGTATGTAGATTTTTTCTACCAAGCGTTAAAATACTAGATTTTATCGATGCCTCCTCATAGTGAGTTCAGCTGCCGTGTATATAAACACATCATCCGACTGAGTGTGTGAGTGACAGTAAACACTGCCATCGCCATCTGGCACCCCCACCTCCTTGTGTATCGGGTGTATAACTACAGACCTCTGCTAGCATTTAAAATGCGTTGCCATGGTGACGAGCTGTGGCGTTGTCAGCATTGCTCAAATATATAATCGGCGCTAATCGAAGAGCAGCACTTGGGCAGACAGAAGCAACAAGTCCGAGGGATTGATGTGTGTGTGTGGCCGAGCAACGAAATTTATATCAGTAGCTGCAGTGAAACAGCTGCCTCTGTGGTCATTTAAGCTTACATTATGAGCTGTTTGTAAACACAAACACCTTCTGTTGAAGGTGTGACTGGTGTTTTTCTCTGCCTGGACACATGGCATGCTCTGTAATCAATTTCAAGGGTTAAGGAGTGTGGCAGGGAAGTCTGGCAGTATGGTGGGGCCGCAGTTCGCATTCTTGCCTCACAGCATCAAGGTTGGCAGCTCAAATTGTGATGTTATTTCATATTATTCATATCTTTGTTCATTATTTTAGCAAGTTTATGTATTTGTGCGTGAGTTTTTGTCTATCTGTGATGAACCAGTGATCTATCTAGTGTGGGATTCAAGTCTCTTAAGACGAGAAAGGGAAGGGATGGAGCTTCACGAAAGGTTGTGGCGGTCCAGTCTTTACATTGTTTCTGTCTTGACAAAATTACATTTTTAGAAACAACACACACGCAAAGGAACTGTAATTACAACATCTGCAAACGTTTGTGTTGAGACAGCTTTGTCGGTGGGTCGGCGATGGCTCTCCAGGTAGATTGGGTTATCTTATAGTGTCAAGGTTGCTGGTTGATCCCGACATCTGTCTGTTCATATGTCAGCGTGTCCTTCTGCTAGACACTGGACCCCCTGTTGGTCCCAACGAGCCCCGTGCAGAGCAGCCGTTATCATCATCTTTCTCCATATGTGTGTAAATGGGCCAGTGTAATGGATCATACGAAACGTGTTCAGACTACTGAATCTCTAGTTATCTGCTGTATTAGATACATTATAAGATAAGTAAATTCTGTAAAAAAATAAATCCCGCAGAGCTCATTTAGTGACTCTCAGCATGTTTTTGATCCCACCACGTTCCTAAATTAAGTGCGCTGCACACAAGGATGATGCATGTGTTGGCTTTAGTTCGAAAAAAGAAAGAAGGCGGCAGCTTGCTGACATGTGCATTGACAGAAATTCAGTCAACAGGCTCTCTGAACAGAGACTAAGTGGGTGAATCGTTTGCGTTGCTTGCGAGTTAAATGGCAGAGTTGATTCATCTGTCAAGCCTGTCCGAATTAAACATGCTGCTGTGATACATGAGGCTGAGTCAGACTGCGTCTGCACAAAACGCAACCATAGAAGCAGGAGTGGCCGGTTACCCCGGTCCTCTGCCCCTGGCCTTATTATATAGTGTATCATTCATAAAACCAACCATACGGGTTGCCATTGGCAATAATTTTCTGTGTCATTTAGTCTGTTTGTTCATTTGAGTCTGGTCTTTAGCTGAATTATGCTGCAGGCTGCTCAGTACAGGCCACAGGGTTTTTTCTGCATGGACGTTTTTTTTTTTTTCTTTCCAATTCAGGCTTGCAGGCTTTCCATAAAAAATGTGTCTTGCCAGGGGATTATGACGTATACTGATCTGTTTAAAGCGTTAACACGTCAACAGTACAGAACAAAGACACAGCTGATTCTCTGTGTTCAAGACAATTTGGTTTGCATCATTATGTGTGTGCAATCACGTCCAAATTGCAAAAAGGATTTCAAATGAGGATGGCAGTCGTGTTGAAATGCTTAAATCAACAACAAGTTTGTTTTTCTCAAGTACCCAGCCGATTGTTCTTTCAGTATATGCACAGCGAAGTGGGAGCATTTTCCTTTTTTTTTTTTTAACCACCGGCTGTTTGTCCTTCAGAGTGAACACCTGGAGGCTCAGCCAGTCCATATTAGCTCTGAATTGGAGGATCAATGGATATGAATAGGAATGCCAATGCAATCCACTGCTTGTTCAGGCAGCATTAAATTTGACTGGACACAATTGATGCAAACTTAAATGCATGTGTGTGTGTGTGTGTGTGTGTGTGTGTGTGTGTGTGTGTGTGTGTGTGTGTGTGTGTGTGTGTGTGT
>JASSRZ010000011.1:4039262-4065380 GCA_032164315.1 Malacoctenus gilli
GTGTGTGTGTGTGTGTGTGTGTGTGTGTGTGTGTTTGTGTGTGTGTGTGTGTGTGTGTGTGTGTGTGTGTGTGTTTGGGACAGAAAATAAATTGATGAAAAAAAGCAGCACGTCTCAGATGTCACTCTGATATTGTGTTCAGGCGGTACAGAAGAGCAGTGAGTTGTACTCATTCAGGCTGTTTGCATTTCAGAGTGTACGAGTACGAATGTTAAAAGTCGAGTATTACTACACAGGATTAGAAGCAACAGTTATCTTTTTGCTTGTTGCATCCCAGTACAAGTAGTGTACGAGTGCAGTACAAGTAGTGTATGAGTGCTAAATTAAATATGATTTGTATATTTTTCTGCACACACTTTGTGGTTGATCATATCTATTGTTTTTTTCACATTTTTGGGAGCACAGTTTCACAATATTGCAGATTTTAATGACAGTTCATATGTCTACCATTGTTTAGCTTGTTGCTGAATGTCTTCCTTCCTGTATCCCGTTTTTTCCCCCATGTTGTCCTCTTCCCACTCCAATTGTCGTCTGAAACATCCTTCATAAGTAAAACATAAGGGAGCAGAGGCAGGCGCACCATCACAGGCCATTAAGAAGCTCTGTATTTACTGTAAATGTATCATGCATGAGCCAGTAGGTTTCTGCTCTCTTGACAAGAAAATAAAAAAAACCCGGGCCTACATGCTGCAGGAGCTGCAATAAATTGCACATCTCACACAACTCTCCAGTTGACACTGCAAATTGCGTCCACAGCACGCCCCATGACTGTTGATTGAATGTAATTACGTTTTCCTCCTCTGCAATGAGGGGATTTTTTTTGTTGGTTCTTGCACGACACACTTGGTTAGGAAAGAACGTGCGTGCGTGCGTGCGTGCGTGCGTGCGTGCGTGCGTGCGTGCGTGCGTGCGTGCGTGCGTGCGTGCCTGTCTACTGTCCGTCGGTCTGTATTTCTGTTCATGCCGTATTAGTATTCTCATATCAGTCACATCGACACAGCAGCGTCGAACATTTTCATGTCTTCCTAATACATCTGTGTTTAAAATGGTGACATAAAAGCGGCTGTCATGACGTTATTATTGTTCCACAGCAGTGGCTAAAATGGCAGCTTCTCATTGTCATGCTTTCTAGAGCATAACTGAAAAAAAAACCCTTAGCAGCCTCCAGGAATGAATAATGCATAGGCGATAGCTAACAACATGCTGGGTTGCAGTGCGGTGCTCTGGCCTAATAATGGTGACTTCTCAGGCTCTAAACACTGTTTCCTCTCTGCCTCTTTTGACCAGGAGAATGAGCTTCAAGATTTCCTCCACGAGAACAAGCACTTGAATCTCCAGTTATTCAACAGCAGCCACAAGACTTCCGACTATGAGAAGGTGAGAGGCAAGGAAAGCTGTGTGAAGCTCTGCTGTGCATCAGTACAGCCCGACAGCTGCCCACCTGGTAGTTGACTCTCACTGTCGGTCCCTCTGTACGTACGCACAACCCTGAGGATTGCCCCATAATGCCCGATAAGACTACGCGATTTTTCAGAAAATCAATAAAAGCAAAAGACCTCACCTTCCGTTTAACCTCATGACCCAAAAGCAGATTGAGAAAAAAAACAAAACAAAGACCTTTCTGCCTCTGTATGAATAGGAAGCCAATTTCCTGAAGCAACGGAAGTTTGCTGATGTTTGCTGTTGGGGTTAAAGAATAGCTGGATGCTGGTTATTGATGCCTTATCAGGTCACTGGTAGTTCTTGGAGCAGCGATCTTGAAGCGTTATCAGGCTGAGGGATGTGAGTGCAGCCCTCTGCAGGGCCGTGCGGATATTAGCTCTCTCTGTGCTTGGATCCTCGTCTCCGTATGAACGAGGAGGGGCCACAGAGGCCACCGCCTTCTCCCCATAATAGACTATTGACCTGCTTCTGCTGAATTCAATACAGTTTTGTTCGATCTGTCTACATTAGCTTTGACAGCCGCTCCCATCCAAGCGGGGAGTTTTCACTGCATGGGGGCGTGCGGCTCAGAGACGGGCTCGCGGGTTTCTGTTTGTGTTTTGCTTTGCTGGTGTTTGTTGAAACACCCTCCTTGAGGAATCATTAGTCATTCATGGCTGCTCTGAGGAAGGGGTTTTACCACATTACTGTTGGAGGAAGCAGTCACCTCGCTGGCAGTTAGTCGCCTTTAAAACGCCGCCTGGAAACTCCTGTCTGTTAAGTAACAGAGGAAGTGGGTTGTGGGAAGCAAATTGTAAAAAGTATTTGGAAAAAGAAACTGTCACATTTTATGAATTGTGTTTGGAAAAGCTGGGGGCCTTTTTTGATGGTAAATTGATTTAGGATAACTTGTGCTTCTGCTTTGTTCAATTTGCTCCGTATTGTTTGTTTAACAGTCTAAATTAAATAATTCATTAATGTTTCTGTCAGTGACAGTGGCAGAATAATATTGCTCTTGCGCTGTAATTGTTATTGAACAATTGATCGATTTTAGCTCCTTCACCTCAATTATAATGCTTGCATTTTCTTTTTCACACATCCAGCGCTTCAAAAACAATTTGGGGATTAAAGACGTTGGGTCTTGGATCAGCAGGATTATGGCAGAAATGTGATGCCCACTTTGTCTCTCTGTGTTTTACCTTTCCGGTTTGAATCCGTGTGTCACCTTGCCACTTTTAGAGATTACTGCATGTGGCAGTAAATGACAAGCTCTTGAAACATGTTTATTATTCCCAGCATGGAATTGTTTGATAATGGATTTCAAACCATTATGCTGCCAAGATATCCTGTGGTTTTAATAACAATTACAGCTTGGCTCTGTTTAGAGAGTCTTCTCATTGTTTGTGTCTGATAACACAACAGTGAAAACTGCACAACCTTGGTAATGGTGTAACACATTATACTTTTAATTGGATGACGGGAAACCACCGAACCTTGTGTGTCGCTTCTACTTAACGTGAGAAAAAAGGCGAATCACTTAACATGGTCTGAAGAGTTAGTTCTTTGTTCATCAGAGATTATATGTTTTTTTACTACTTTACTGCATGAAAACAAGAGGGGCCTTTTCACTTGCACAATTTTTTTCTAAATAAGAATTAAAAGCGGGTGAATTGACATTGAGTGTGCAGAAAGTCAAACTCATCAGTTTTCTTCTAAAGCTCTAATGTCATCATTGTCACGAGACTTTCTGACCTCTGACCAAGGAGGTTGAAGATTTTGGAAAGCTTCTTTGACTTTAGGGCAGCAGGGGGGGGGGGGGAGTAGGGACAGCAGAAAACCTGAAGGAATTACACATCTCCACAGAAACTACACTCGTCGAGCACTCTCACATCTGCAGTGACACATGACACTCCTCCAGCATTTCAGAGTTTGTGGTTTTGAAAACCTCGAATGAAAATCAGAGTGAGAGATTCCAAACCTGTTTTCACCTTGAAAAAAAGAACCACTTTATAAACCCGGTCTCGTTGCTCCCCTTGCTTGTTTGTGTCTACACAGGTGAAATCTGAGTATGCCCAGCTCAAAGAGGCGCTTGGTGCTGTGACGCAGGAGAGAGATTTAGCCCTGTGGGAGAGGAACCAGCTCCAAGGCAAACTGGAGAACCTAGAGCAGGTGCTCAAGGTGAGAAAATGTGCTCCGATCGCAGACGTCATCCGTCTGAACTGTTTGCATTTCCAGCTTCGGGAGTCCATCCTTTCAGGGATTGTGATTCAGGTATTTCAAAGGAGCCCATCCCTTTACCAGTACCCGTTCCCTTTACCTGTGCTACTCTGCGTCCATCTGGTAATGTTCCGCTTTACTGTCTAACGTCCTCGACGTGTCTGTTGCCTTCCAGTGTCGAGTTGGGAGGTCTGACCAGGAGCTGTGAAAGAGTAGAAGCTTGGAGCAGTCTGCCCTTCTTACCTTTCTTGTCTCACCCTTTCACATTGTCCCTACTCTACCTGATCTGTCCTTTCCTTCCTTTTTTTCCCCGGCCCCCTGCCCCATCCTCTCTCTCCCGGCTAGATTTATAAGGTATCACTGCTATGCCACCTGTTAGGGACCGGCCCTGTTTTAGTCCCATTCTGAATGCTTTCTGTCCACCTCAGTGGCTGTGCTTATCTCACCCCCTTTTCCATGGGCTGCTTACCAGCTATATGAATGGTCACATGGCTAAAACGCAGCACTGTGGAATGTGATTTATGCATGAGGCAGGACAAAGAGTTTGGCTTCGGGATGACGTGAGGGGGCAGGAGGAGACGCGGATAGACTGCGTCACCCTTCATGATGATAATGTCAGCCATGAGTTTGATGACATTACCTATCCCAGACCTTAATTTCTACTGGCATGAAAATGTCATTCGCTTCGATTCACCTTACAGTGCCGCAAACTTCCCACACATAATGGGAGCAGCGGTGTGACTGGATGACACGGGTGCACTGAGTTATGACGAGCCGAACGTTCAATCTCTTGTACTGTGTGGCCTCTTTTGTTTTCATGGATGACCACAGACACGTGAGCACACCACAGAGTTTGCTCACCCTTCTCGTGTAACATAAAACTCTGTATTGATCATGCAAAGGCAGCAGAGCTGAGGACAGCTTTTCAAACAATGTCTCTGACCAGATTTGTAACAGGTATTGTGTTACCTTAAGAGGGCAGCAAACCTGAATGTTGGACATGAGTTGTTTTTTTTTTTTTTTGACACAGCAAAGCATCTCTGGCCCTCTTCTTTGACCACCTTTTTTCGCTAAATTATATCCGATGTTTCCTGTGGGTCACTTGGCATAAAAATTGGCCCTCACAGCATTTGCCGAAGTGCAGTCAGGTCTTTATTTGTTGAAAGGTTTTAAAGGTTAGTACACTGTGAACAAGACTCTGTATGTGGGATGTCTGCACATGGAGCACCTGTGTTGTCTTTGAGTGTGAAGTCGAGGCCTGGAGATGTATTCTGTGTTGGCTCAGTGGCGTTGCTCTCCAGTTTCACTCACGGCGGCTCTCTGTTTCCTTCTGGCTTGCTCTCCCCACAACCCTTTTGGACAGCATATGCGCGAGGCTGCAGAGCGGAGGCAGCAGCTAGAGTTGGAGCATGAGCAAGCCTTGGCTGTACTCAATGCAAAGCAGCAGGAGATTGACCTTCTTCAGAAGGTAAGACAACTCAGGTGACACAACACTCACAGCGCCTGAGGGCTTGGCTCTCCTGTTTGGTCAGCCCCGGTCAAAGAGCGGTTTGTTGAACATGTCGCGAGGCGCCGCAGCGGTGAACGTCTAATCAAAAGGCGTGAAGATGCCACATCACTCTCCTTTTTCTACATTCCTGTTCTCGGGCCTCTCAGAGAGCATCCCCCCAGCCTCATTCTTCAGCTGTCTATCACACTCTAAACCCTGTACTCAACATTTCAGGAGCACTCCCCTTGTTTGTTACAGCCGAGCAAATCACACACTCAGAACCTAAAGCAGATATGACACTATTTGGTGGCCTACTTTTGGAGGGGAAAAAAAGAAGAAAAAAAAATTGCTGACCCGGGCTATTTGATGCTCCGGCTTCCTCTTCTGTGCACTGGAGCTGACTTTAATGTCAAAAGTAAACCCAGCATTGGCTGAGATTGCTGATAGTGAGAACGTGATAGGAATTGTCACCGGCGCCTTCTCTGGGACGAGTACCCCGGCATCGCTGTGGCTGCGGCGTTCCGACTTCACAGTCAGCCTTTCACAGGCAGTCGCTCTCAGCTTTTTTCTCTCATTAACAGAAGCTCATTACTGTCTTATCATCGTTCAGACAGTGGCTGCGCTCTTTATTCTCCAAAATTAATTGCTCGCAAAGTAGATTTATGTAATTGTGAAGTCCACATATGCTCTCACATTCAGGCAGAGCGCTTGTTTCTTTTTTTCTCCACAGATGTTTCCACTTCATATAGGAAAAAAATGATGTGTATTGTGCAACTTTTTCTATGTTGTTTCATTTTTCTATCTTCTTAAAGGCAGTTGCTTCAATTCAATTTCTTATTCCAACACAAATTTTAATTATTTAAGTGTTTATTTGCATAAAAGCTTAAAAATGTATATTTTTATTCTTTTGAGAGTCAAGCAAACAGCCTGAAAAATATGTTGCCTTGAAAATAAACGTGGTTTTAAGATTATTTACTGTACGTGATCGTCATACCAACAAAAAAAACCCCAAAGCCAGACCTGGATCTGTAAAAAACTCTTTTAAATCACCATTAAATCTATTTTTCTATCTTGCAGACATTTCAAATAGAAACTTTTGAATAACTTGATGGTTTGTTCCTGGTTGGTCATCAGCTGCTTGCTTTAAGAGGCTGTCGCAATAAACTGTATGAAAAGATCTGAGCTCTCTGGAGACCGTCTGTACTTAAGGTCAGACTGTCTATTCGGTGTACAAAGACCTATGTGGGTGTCTGAGGTGTGAAGAGTGCTGTTGGTCATTTGTTGCTGAACCCTTGTTGGATAACATGTCAAATGTGAATCGAGAGCCAGTTGCTGCTCTGTGGCTGGTGATGTGGCTGCTGTGCAAGTGTCCGAAAAATTAAGGATGTATTTTGGATGGAGAAATAAAGACAAAATTATGTCAAATTTGCTTTTTGAGGCCAAATGGTACAAATTTGCCGATTTTGATTGATCTTTCTTGCATGTTTGTTATTTTTGCATGTTGCATAAGACACGATTATGATATGATGAACATGCTTAAAAAAACATAAAGAAGTGG
The DNA here is from genome assembly GCA_032164315.1 of Malacoctenus gilli. Classification (NCBI taxonomy): domain Eukaryota; kingdom Metazoa; phylum Chordata; class Actinopteri; order Blenniiformes; family Labrisomidae; genus Malacoctenus; species Malacoctenus gilli. The sequence goes on from JASSRZ010000011.1 coordinate 4,045,949, forward strand.
TGAAAATGGTGTAAGGAAACCCATATTTCAAACAGACATTGGTGAGGTAAAAATGTTCTCCCCTTTGTGGACGCACATTGTGCAGACTCATAACGTGGCATTTTCTTTACAACCATTTTCACCCTGATCACAATGAATGACGTTAAAATATTCTTTTCTCTTTGCCTAATTTTTTTGTGAAGGCCTTTCCTTGGTGTTTTAAACTCCAACTAAACTGCACTATAAACTCTAATGTGAGTGAACTGCACCCTGTGTTTCCCAGGCTCAGGTTGAGGCTAAAAAGGAACATGAAGGCGCTGTCCATCTGTTAGAGGTGAGCGTCTGGACCCTGGGGTGGGGTGCGGGAGGGAGTGACTGTGTATTTTGTGGTTGTTGCTTGACGATAAGGGACTAGTCAACCCTGAGGTAAACCTGTGTGTACTCGCAGTTGTAAATTGCCTCCCTGTATCTCACTTCAAATTTTAGTGGTTTTCCCTGTCATTCCTCTTACTCACAAGCCCTCGGTTGATCATAAATAACCGTATTGCTTGATCAAGTTTGCACAATTAAGTGATGTAAATAGCCTGTTTTTAGCTGGATAAACCCGAAAAACAAACAAAAACACGCAATATGTTGATTTACTTTTGCGTTTTAATCAAGTGATGTAAGCGTGTGTCGAAAAGATTATAAAAACTCGAAAGTTTTCAAGCTGTGAATGAGTGATCACATGTGTAATTGTGCTTTATTTCTTTCCTACATCTCTTTTCATATGTATGGGTGTGTGTTTATGCTTATACAGAACCACTTGGACAGCATGCAGGTATTTCAGATCTGCTTTTATTTATTTACTTGATATCATTTAACACCTTTGCCAGTATAGTCAGCAAGATATACAGTACCGCCATGTTTGCTTTGGCTTAGAAGGTGATAAAACACCACATTGCAAAAACATTTATTCATCGTGTTCTCAGTCTTGAGTTAATGCTAAACATGATAATATATATATATATCTTATCTATCTGGCTAGTCTCAACATAACATTAAGCATTCGTCAATTATGAGCCCATTTAATATGTGGTCATTGCTTTTTGGTTTTCAGAACAGTTCTGAGCTGCTTCAGATCTTTCTCAGGCTTTCCGACCCACTCAGCTCTGTTTCACAATTGCCGTCAAAGCAGACTCACAAGTGGAGGACTTTTTGAAAGGCTGGAACATGACTGACAGCATAAACTGGAGGTCGTTCTGACTTGATCATAAAGAAAAATTCAGCTCACACTCACTTAACAATTGATGAAAAGACTCTGCTCATAAAATCAAGTTACAGAATATGGATCGACGTCAGTTAAATATGAATGCCCCGGGCCTCACTCGCCGACGTCAGGTTCCCACAATCAAAGCCCATCAACACATTGAGGTGTGCTAATTTACCTTTATTAGAAACAAATATGTGTTCAAATTTGTTTAGACGTAGACAGACATGAATATCAGACTATAAAGATTAACAGAAAAGAAGGTGTAAAGTGTTTGTTTTGCAGATTTTGTTGATTTTTTTTTCTAGAAATAAATACTAAAGTATTAATGTATGTTAGTTGTTAACTTCCTCAGTGTGAAAAAACCCAGTGTTTTTGTGAAAGGATACATTGCCAGGCAGTGATGAATGTCATCCTTTTCCTTCGTAGCATTGCATGCTCTGTATGTTATCCAGCATGTGTTTTTTCAAACTGTGTGGTGCCATACAGCTGAGAGCTGTATGATGCCATTGAATTGAATAACTCTTGATTTACTAACTCTACCTCACAAAAGCAGGAATTCTTTTGTTCGGTTTGGCTAACAGCATGTTGTGTCCGGGAGCGCCCCTGCCTGCATGAACTGAGCTCAGTGTCGTAACAGAGCGGCATAGCTGGCGCTGGAGCGGGAGCAGGCGTTGCTGAGTGCTGGGCAGCGCCGAGAAATTTCAGGGTGGCTTCAGTGTATTTCACACCCTCTCTGGTTCGTGCTTGCTGATGAATTGCATCAGTCAACTTGTGAAATCCTACTGTAACACCTGGAATTTCTGCTCTACCTGCCCAAACTGTTCATGTTCAGTTTGTGAGTGCAAGTTTGTGCAATGGTGTTTTCTGCTCTTAAAGCGTAGAGATGGTGGTATTTAGTATTTTTGATACTGTTAACATCCTCTGAAAAGACCAATGCCAATAATAACCACCAACCTATATATGCTTCGTCTTCCAGTGACAATAAAAGTACCCTCTTGGTGCTAATTTCGATCTGTGTTGTTCACTTTTCAATACAGTTACTTGCTTTCTCTGAATTCTTTGTCCAGTTCACACTATGGTCTCATTGAAGTCTCACTTAAAAATAATAGCATGACAGGCTTGACCAAAATAGACAAAATCTGAATGAAACACAACGACCTGCAGTCTAAAGATTCCCCGATAAACAAAAAATGTACTCAGAAGTGAAAGGCTGGCATGCCAGAAACTGTTTCTCAGCCGCAGATTATTGCACATTTGGAGCTCTAGTGACTATTTACACCAGCAGGATGATGTGCAGTGAGTGGGACTGGCTTAGAATAAATCATGCCCTTGTTTATCATAATAAGAAACATGTTTCCCTCTACAGCAATGTGCCTTTAATTGTTTTGGGTTTAAATGCTTGCTGGAACAAGCTGCAACAGGCTTCGACAGGGGATTAAATTATTGTTGGTTTTGGTCTTTTTTCATCTTCTGACAGAAAGAAAAATATAGAATACCATCAGCCTCGTCCTCTAAGACAGTTTGGGTATGCAAAAGGCCTGAAACTAGATTTTTCTTTTCAGTATTATTAGCGTTGATTGTATTGTAGCTGTGCATGTGTACAATGTACTGTGAGAAGAAGTTGAAGTCATTTCAGGATGTTTTCTCTGTAATGACTGAACCACGTAAAAAGTCCTAGATTAAATGTCTTTCCATTTTTCTATTTGTGTGTAGAGAGTAGACATAAAACATTGTATATGTAACTACTGTACTCATATATGAGTGTTGTTTTTCTGTAGTGTTCATACTGTGGTGTCCTTATTTTTTCCTTCTGTTGCTTCTGTCTTTTTTTCCCATCTTGTCTCTGCCTCTCCCATTCTGCCCATCTGTGTTTCCATCCGCTTCTCTCCCTCCCCTTCCCCTCCCCCCTCTCTCTTTTTTCTCTCTCCCCTTACCCTCCCTCTGTCTCTTGCTCCTCTCTCGGTGACTTTCCTCCCTCACCATTATCAGGCCAAAGTCCGCGAGCTGGAGGAAAAATGTCGGAGTCAGAGTGAGCAGTTCAACCTCCTGTCAAAAGAGCTGGAGAAGTTCCGGCTACAGGCTGGGAAGTTTGATATCCTCAGCACTGAACCCTTAACTGTATGTGAATCTCCCGGCTCTCCCAACAAATCCCTGTCACAGCTCCTTAATGGACTGGCTGCCCCCATAGGAAAAGGTTTGTGTTGGATCTTATTGATGCACTGGAAGTTTAGTTACACGAGTATCTCCAAAAAAATCCAAACAGTTTAAGGCAACATCTATCAAATTTGAAATGCTCAGTCATCCCTGCTCTCACTTTACGCTTAAAATTTCTGAATGGAATTCCATCAAGTTGATTTTACTCAATTCAGCCCTAATTACAGTGATGGACAACTTGACAACTGTTACCTGACACCTACACTGAGTTAGGAAACGCCACGCCGCTTTATCGCTTGAACAGATCTGTATTGTATTTACTTTTTGGTTGTTCGCATTAGAGGGGAACTTGTACAGGCAAAATGCAAATGATCACATCTAAATTATGAAGTCCGAGAGGCTCAGCGGTAAACACACGCAGTAAATGAGAAAATCAATCACAGTGAGAAATGGCCTCAAGCTTGTAAAACATGAGCTGTTTGTTTTTACTTGTATTGATGAATGCACAAATGCTTTGCTAATTAGGTATTGTTCAACTTCAGTGATGTAACTGAAATTCATTTTAATTTAATTACAAGTGATTTGAAAGTCAATAGTAGAGTTGAGGCAGATTTTTGCATTATGTACTCTTAAAAAAAATAGACATAAATTATGTTAACTCAAGTAGTATAATTTGAATTCCCAGTGAGGCAGTGAACTACTGGCTCATCTGCATAAAGATTGCAGGAGGGTTTTGAGCAGAACTCCATAGTAATTTTATTAAATGGTGATGTAACGATCTGATGAAAGATGCTCTGTTTTTACTCCGCAGGCAATGAGGCTCCGACAAGCAGATCTTTGATATCTGAGTTCATTCGACCTCTCCAGATCAGCGGAGACAAGCCGGAGCTCCTCTCTGTCAAGCCAACATTCCTCACTCGCAGTCGAGCCGGCAGCCCAGCTCGGGCTTTCCTTTCGGAGGTATCTCGTGTTTGTTTGTGTCTCACTATTGTGTAAGCAAAATACAACCCTTACCCAACATAGGTGGAAGAAACATGAAGAAAATACATGCTATCATCTCGACGGTGCTTTGAAGAAATGCATCATAAATGTTACTATTTTTCCACAGTGTTGTCACCTGTAGTCAGATATTTTCACCAACAAGTATTGCAATCAAATTTAGGAGCATTAGCTTCCCTGACTCACTCATACTGCCGTGAGCACACAGGTCTTTTTGGAACAATTTTGTGAAATTGCTGATTCATTTTAATCTGAGTAATGTGTTTGGGTCAAATAAGAGAAAATCCTCACAGTAGGGATCTAAAAGGTTTGTTGATTTTCCTTCTGCAGTCTCGCTAGTTGGCATCAAATGAAAGAAATGTAACAAGCCTCCCCATGCACTCTGTGTCTGTTATCATATGTTATCTTTAGCTGGATAACAGATTCAATGTAAGCATTTGATTTTTTCCTACCTAGATGGACAAAGAGCTCGGCTCAACCACCAGGTCCAAACCACGTTTCACGGGGAAGGTTCGTCTCTGCATTGCTCGATACAGGTCTGTATAATAAACAAAACAATATTTACTATCGGGTCTGTTTATTGTGTGCATGCACTATAAATACTGTCCGTAAAATTTTATTTCTCTTGGTTGTTGAACCTTGTGCCTCGAAATATTAGTAATGTTATAGTTTGGTCACAGAAACCCCTCCAGACGCAGGTCAAACTGTGACAAGAAAATACGATCATTCAAAAGAAAAAGGGGGTCAAAAATACTTCCCAGTGAACTGGACTGTCTGGTTCGTGTAGACAAGTCATGGACGAAATCTCGCTGGGATTATTTGCTTTCTCTCCGAGCTTTAGGCTCTGGTCCTAAAGATGATTCAGTGTTTCTGTCCCAATAGAAAATTACCTGTCAGCACAAAAAATAATTGGAATCCTCAGCACACAGATATGTGAAATGGGGCCAAAGCTTTCAACAGACACTGCCCTCAGCTTTGCCCTATTCGTAAAAAGGTGAATTTAAAATAAAATGACAAAGAGGCTAAAGTGATATTTTCAGAGAGGCACAATTCAAGCTATTATTCTGTGACACAAATATTACAAGTGTAGTTTAACGTCACAGTAACCTGAATGCAAAGCAATTGGGTGAGGAAAAAACTGTGCCATTGTAACACATGCACAAAACTGGAACATTTATGTTTGTTTGTTTTTTTTTACCATAGTTACAATCCTTATGATGGGCCGAACGAGCATCCTGAAGCAGAACTCCCCCTGGTGGCAGGGAAGTATCTCTATGTTTACGGAACAATGGATGAGGATGGATTTTACGAAGGTCTGATCTTTCTTTTTTTTGACCCTATTTTTATGACATCACAAAATCTCTGTAACTAAACTCGTTTCTTTGCTCTTCAGGAGAACTGCTCGATGGACAGCGGGGCCTCGTTCCCTCCAATTTTGTGGATTTTGTCCAAGATGAGGAGACGTCCTCTGTCAAGCACAGGGACACGGTGGCTAAAGACCCCAGCTACCTCAACCACAGTAGCTTGGGGTCTCAGAGACTGGGCGTCGGCACAGGAACGGGCACGGGCATAAGCAGCCTGCTGTCTGATAGCAAACTAGACTGTCTACGCACCAGCAGCTTGGGCATGGACCTCCTGGGCTCCTCCAGCAATGGGACAGGAACTCTGGACGTCAACATCGACGAGGTTGGTGAAGACATTGTGCCTTATCCCCGCCGCATCAACCTGATCAAACAACTGGCCAAGAGTGTGATTATTGGCTGGGATCCTCCCGTGGTCCCGCCTGGCTGGGGCTCCATCAGTGGCTACAATGTCTTGGTGGATAAGGAGGTCCGCATGAGCGTCCCCTACGGGGGCAGGACAAAGTCTCTCATTGAAAAGCTCAATCTGGCCACAAACACTTACCGTATTTCAGTGCAGAGCATCACTGACCGGGGCCCGTCGGACGAGCTCCGGTGCACTCTCCTCGTCGGAAAGGACGTGGTGGTCGCACCTTACTATCTGCGGGTGGACAGCATCACACAGGTATCCGCTGAGCTCTCTTGGATGCCCAGCAACAGCAACTATAGTCACACCATCTTCCTCAACGGCGCAGAGTATGACATGGTGAAGGCCGGAGGCTACAAGTACAAGTTCTTCAACTTGAAGTCGATGACAGTTTACAAAGTGAAAGTGATCGCGCAGCCACATCAGGTGCCTTGGCAGCTTCCAATGGATCAGAGGGAGAAGAGGGAAATCTCTGTGGAGTTCTGCACTCAGCCTGCAGGTCAGTCTTGAAGACATCACAACACTGGCTAATTAACTGCTTTTAACCACCACAGCAACACACAAAAATCCACTCGCAATTCTCTGTTGTTTGGTTTGTGAATCTGTCCTGCTACGAAACACTTCGATGTCTTCCACAACAACTTTTAAGGATCAAAAAAACCTGTTCTTGCTCGTGTGGACCTTTGAATTAACTTGACCTGAGAGCTGTGTGGAGTGTTTGAGTTACATTTTGACACATGGCAGCAGAAACAGAGGAACACTGCTGCTCAGTTAGAACCATGTTTGGCCACTGGGCAAATGTAAGTCTGACATTTACTCGTTTTTAACTGCTGTTTGTTGTTTCTGACGCTTGGGAGGAATTTCTGGACCTCTTCGTGTTGACGAGCTTGTCACTCATTTCGTCTTCTGTTTTGCTATGAGCAGACACTGTGGCTTTAGCAGAGCTTCAGACACTGAAAACAGTGAAAACCTGCTGTGGCTGAGACAAGGCTGAAAAAGGAGGAGTCGGACTCATTCTTGTTGTAGTTTATATTTGTTGAAGTTTCCTTTTATGTAAAATGATGTTTGGTGAAAAACAGAAGCATGGCTTTGCTGTTTTTCGAGCGTAATCGTCCTTTTAGCCCGCTTCAAAGTCGATTTCACAATAAAAGCTGATACTTACCGATATTTACCCAGCGAAACGCTTCAAGCCTATTACATTTACAAACCTGACAAACATCTTAGCTGCATTCATTCCTCCCCAGCCAATTTCCAGACCTCCTCTAAGGATCTGTGTCATGAGGTGCTCCAATAAGAAACACACATGCCAGAAAAGCAGAGTGCAAAGCAACAAGAACAAGGATGTCTTGCAGCCAAATTAGTGTAAATAGTAAGGATAGATCTCTGGGATTTATTCTCCCTTGAGGCTCACTGGTGCTTCACTGTTGCCAGCACAAGCTGGGTGGGTGTCTCGCTTCATGCAATCTTTTTCTACGAAGACACAATAAGAGTGATCCTGTGCCCAGCTTTCACATTTATAGCGATGTGTAATGCGTGTAAACGTATAGATGAAATTTAGTTGTGGGTTCAGACATGGCAAGTCGTTGTTTGTCAAGTAGTACAAGGAGAAGACTTTCATTGTGAATGTTGTATGTGAGAAAATTAGAGGCATAGCCAAGATGAAAGAGAGGATATGAAGTCGTGCAGTGAGCAAGCAAGAGGGGAGAAGGTGGGGGGGGGGCTGATGTTAGAATTGACATTTTCTGTTGGCAGCTGATGTGGCCACACGCTGAGAGTTCATTAAATGATCTATCTATTGAACATGTTAATTAGAGACATCTGAAATAGTCTCACTATTAGCGGCAGATGCCTGTTGTTAATAAGAATGACGGCGTCTGCGAGCACTATATTGGGCTTCGTGCTCAGCGTGTCTTCCTCAAACAAGTTCCTTCATTAGTCCAGAGCAATATTTTTTATAAATTTATTTGAGTCACTCAGAGCAGCCATCACCTCACTGCCTGGGAATCCTCAGCCACCGTCTGACTGCAATTATAATGGAAGTCGCTTCTCCAAACATTCATTTGATCACCGGTGTCAGTTCTCCGTGGAGCTTTTCGTTTGTGACAAGGGCAGTTTAAAATGACAAGAGGAAATGAAAAGCCCCCAAACAGGCCTTGCTACTCTTTTTTTAAGGATGTTGTTGTCTCCTGACAGTCAGTAAAGAAATGTGATTAAGATTGGCCCGATTCTCTGACACTGGTGCGACTGCTCGATTGTGGCTTGCAGATACTGTGCTCCAGTCTCACTGGCCGTGTGACTGCAGGTGAGCAGCAGCCCTGCGCAGATGGGCATGTTGTTTAGTATGCAGGAAGCGGTGACAGATTGTGGAAATAGCAAACTGTGTTTTTCTGATGCTCCATAGAAAATTGTCAGCAAGAATCTGCCAACAGGATATTGCCGTACATACACTCACAGCTGAATGTTAGCAAACGACGCTTTTTCAGCCAATGAAACACCTGCGCCTGATACGCATATGAATGGACCTTGAGATACACAACATGAACCTGCACTGAGAGCAGTGTAAACACAACAAGATAAATGACATGCAAATTGCAAATGACTGTATTGGAATCACTTGATCTTAACACGTCCCGCCTTGTTATTTGACAAATCTGGAAAGAACATTTCTGCATGAACATCTTTTACAACAAACCAACACGGCAAACCTTATTTGACAAAACGGAAAAATTACAAAGACCCATCTTATGTTTATGTTTGTGATCTTTGTGAATTTTGAGTGTGAATTTTTCACATCACTTGATCAAATATTCAGAAATGTTTTAGCTTTTTCTCTTTTCTTTTTGTTTGTGTGTGTTTTTTTGTGATTGCCAGGACCCCCACAGCCTCCTCAGGAGGTGCAGGTCCAGTGTGGTCAGACGCCGGGTTTCCTGCAAGTCAGATGGAAACCGCCGCCCCTGACGTCCTCAGGAACCTCCAATGGGGCCAGTGTAATTGGCTATGCTGTCTGCACAAAGGGACAAAAGGTACTAAAATCACAATTTGGGGGTTTTGGTGAAAGTCAGATAAGTGCAGATGTTGAAAACCTTTGCTGTCCTCTGTGTTTTCTTCTGTGAGTGGCACTCTATTGCCATCTCCTGGAGGAACGATTAAATGCTGATAATCGACCCCTTGGGACAACATTAGAAACTCACTGGGACACCTGAAAGGTTTTCTGTTGTATTTTGGATTTGGTGACGAGTCCATTCAAAGTTTTAGGATTTAGTCTTGCCTTAATTGCTTTTAAAATGAACCTTAAAATGAACTTGTTTTTAACAAGAGCATACGGATGTATAAAAACATTCATACATACATGGATGAAAAACTACGGAGTGAGTTTCCTGTATGCTGATTCTCTGTGTTGCCTGTTGGTGAGCACTCCTTGCTTTATTTTGTGAATGCAGATAGCAGAGGTCTTGTACCCCACAGCGGACTATGTGACCGTGGAATTAAACAGGATTCAGTGTCTGGAGGCCAGGGAAGTCATAGTAAGGACGTTATCGACTCAAGGAGAGTCCCAGGACTCGCCTGTGGCCATCATCCCGCACAATCTTCTGGGCTCTCCGCACCTCTCCCGCAGAACCACAGCACCTCCACATTCTTTGCCACACCCACAGCCCCACGCCGTGCACTCGCAGACCCACCCTCCATACCCGTCGACGTACCCCCTGAATCACCCTCAGCCCCACATGCAGCCGGTGCCGCGAGCCCAGCCCCACACGCTACCCCATGCGCAGCCGCACTCACAGCCCATCCGCCATCCTCCGCCTCCTCATCCTCAGCCTCATTTTCAGCGTCACCCCATGCCCAAGTCCAAACCATTAGTAAGTGCCAGAGAGATACCAGATACCAAAGAGCATGAGGTGGGCCTGCGGCCAGCCCAGCCCTGGGAGCGGTCGCCCTCTCCGCTGCCCCCCATGCACGGGTCCAACTTGGAGCTGCCGCACTTCCCGCCACGACGATCGCCCTCTCCTCAGAGGATCCTGCCGCAGCCTCAGGGAGTCCCCATCCCCAACACCATCGCCAAGGCCATGGCCAGGGAAGCTGCCCAGAGAGTGTTTGCCGAAGGAAACCGGGTATGTAGACTTTCAATCATGACTCGGTCTTACTCTCAAAATGTGGAAAAAAAGCGAGTGTGGCAGTCAAATGATCTTTATTGTGGAAATATGTTTACCTGCCTTGGATGATAAGGATGAGATCAGTTTACTAGTTTTCTGAAAATCCAGCAAGTTAAGACAGTTTAACTTTTCTTTTACCAGGTCGAGAAAAGAAACATCTTCAGTGAGCGAGGCAATGCCTTGCATCCACTCAACTCTGATGAGGAGGAGGATGGTTATGATTCGCCTCACGCAAGGAGGAGAGGAGCCTCAGTGGATGAATTTCTCAGAGGCTCAGAACTGGGCAGACAGGTAGAAAATACAAGTCGCTCTCACTCGTAAAACTGTTTTGTAACAGTAGTTTGAGTTATATAACCATGATGTGTAGCTTGCTTTTGTAGTTTGCTTTCCTCTTTTAGAGGAATCTGCTTTCATGGGATGACCTTGAATGAAATACTGCAACTGTGTACAGATTCTTCTAGCTACGTTTAAACTTCAGTAGTGGTTCATGGGCTAAATTGAAGTGACTATCAGCGAACTGTTTCACAGTGTTTCTTGCTCTTGTCTCTCCTCTCTAAGCATCATCATCACCACTACAGCCACAGTGAGGAGTACCACACAGAGAGCAGCCGGGGCTCCGACTTGTCCGACATCATGGAGGAGGACGAGGAAGACCTTTACTCTGAAATGCAGCTGGAGGAGGGACGCAGGCGCAGCATCAACTCTCACAACACTCTCAAGGTACACACTCGACACGCATCTTCAGCCTGAGTTGGTCAAGGGAGGGGCAGCTGGAGGTGGAGAGACCACACAGGAGACAGGGAGGGTCGGTCCCGCTACTTGCACATCTACCTGCTAATCTCTCAAACAGGCCTGTCGTGGCTTTGCCTGCGTTAACGCCCAACCAGCCTCCCAAACCCCAGCTTGCTCCTACACCCTGTCCCAACAACACTCACAGCTTAAGCAACCCAAGCTGAGCTCACATGAATGGCTGCATAGAAACAACCTTACAGTTTGCATGTGGGGGGGGGGGGTAAATGTGGGGGCATAATGTTTGGATGGTTTGCATTGCAATTGAATGCTCTTTACAGTCCTTCTCTGCAGTGTTAAAAACGTCAAATCTTAGAGTGCTAGATTGGCGAGCAAGTATTAATATACTGTACTGTATCAAAGGGTCATGGCATATCAAGTGCATATGGGAATCTCATTTAAGTGAGTACTTAAATGGAAATATTCACTTTTGTTTTGTCCGTCATGTCCTGATGTTTGCTTTGGATCTCGATGTTCACATTGTTAGTACATGGTTCTGTCCTCATTTGGTCTGTCGGTGGAGACGTCTGTATTGGAACACAAAATGATGTCAAACAAGTATAAGTGAGAAGCACTGTGATGGACGATTTTGTGGTGTGCAAACTTTGCTATCCTAAGTCAGAATGAATTTACTGCCAGTCTGGTTAGTTTGGTTTACCTTGTTTGTTTATGTCCTGTTACACTTGTACTTGATGTGGTGTTTGTGAGGGGTATATATTGGTGTATTCTTGCTTTACATACACCAATACTGCATCTCTTTTTATGTCATTGCCATCTATTTGTAAATCAATGTTGCACATTTTCCATCCTCCTGTGTCTGAACAAAGAAAGTGAATTAGATATGCATACGCAGATGTTTTTGACTTATTGTAAAGAAATTACTTTCTGATGAATCGACAGATTTGTTGGCGTTGTTTTCTGTGAACACGTAGAAGGAAGTTCTGTATGTACCAGCGTGTCCTTTGTTGCCGATGCTTTTACTCACTCAGCTCCATTTTTTTTCTTTTTTTTTCTTTTTGCTTTGGAGATATTTTTCTTTTCATCCGTGTTTTCATTTAACCCTCACCTGTGGCACGAACTCCACCCATCACTCAGAGTTTGTTTGAATATTTCCGCGGTACCTCTGTGCCCACTATTTTCTCTCTCCATCTTTGAGCCTTGACAGATTCCTGTTCAGAGCATGCCATTTCCTCCTCACGGAATGAGACTGCATGTCTTACTACATTGCCACAAATAACTAATTCTGTCTTTATTTTGTCTTCCCCCCCCATTTGTTCTATTCTCATACTGTGTTGTTTCCTGCCTGTTCTAAAACCTTCGAAAAAAAACAAAACTTTTCAAACCCCCCCTTCCCTCCCGCAAAAAAAAATCTAAACTGAACATTTTGACATGAACTAACTTTCAATGAACTGTGAAAATGTGGCACGTTGCCTCCCGCTCACGACTGAAGGCATATTACAAGCGTCAGGACTTAGCAGAGGAAAGAGACTGCTGGGATCTCCAGAGGGAGGTGGTGAAGCAGAAGTCCCTCCGCAGCAAACGGCTCCACAGCATCCCCGAGGTGGCTGAGGAAGAGTCGGACAGTGTGGACATCATGGGCCAGCGCCTGAACTTCGAAGAGGGCGGCCGGCCGGGAACGCCCCACACCCAGCGGAGGATGTACACCCAGGAGGCTCACATGCGCAACCATCTCACTCCGGGGAAGAACTCCCGCCTGCAGCGTCAACGTTCGTCCCCTCGCTTCACTGACAGCCGCTATTACTACACCGACGACCGTAGCCTGGGGCGGCCCAACCGCCAGAACACCAAGAGTCCTGACAGCGGTTTAGACTGCGGCAGCGAGGAAGAGGGCTCTCTAGGAAGGAGTCATCGAGGGTATTATGCGCATGGGAGCCCCATGCGGGGGCCTGTGCGCATTATCCACTGTGAAGGCCCAGTTGAGAGACGGGCGCTGGCCATGGGCCGTAAAAGAACTCTGACCCGCCAGTGCAGCGTGGAGGAGGAGTTCTCAGACGTCCCATTGACCGCCTCCAAGTTGGTACACACGGGTGACTTTAGGAACAGGGAGCACTTCGGGCCTGGTCGGGAGACGGGGTCACGAAACTACTCCAGGGAGGGGGCCCTGAGCGAGGGCAGGCTGAACGAGCTGGACAGGGTCTATTACAGCCCCCACAGGGAGGCTAGAGCCCAGTCTTTGTCCAGGCTCAACCGGGACCAGTCGCTGGTGTGTGATTCAGACTTTCTGCTGTACTTTTCATCAGCAAACTGAATGAAGCCATTCTGTTTTCTTAATGTTGTCTTATTTTAATTTCTAATAATAACTCCCTTGTTTTGTTGTTGTTTTGATTTCATTTGGCATTTGTTTCCTCATTCTTGACAATTTATCACATGTTCATGGTTGGTCTGATTTGATGTTTTATTTTCTGTGACTTGCGTTGTTCGTGTTCTGGTCGTTAGGTGGATTTTGAAAGCTTTCAATTATCTAAAGGCCATTTACCTTCGTTTTGACTTCTCATGTCTCTGAGGGGGGAAAGGCTCCATCTAAAGGAGGGTCTCTGTGCAGTGCATGGGGGACGTGCTGCTCATGTCTCTCCTCCCCTGCCTGTGCCGTCTCTCCACCAGCTGCCAGCTTCATATGTCGCCCTCCCTGTCTCGCCATCTCCAACTGCTGCCGTGATGCTCCGCTTTGTACTCGGAGCCTCATTTCAGCATCTCTTACATCCCATTGCTTCATGTAGAAAATAAGGTCGAATCAAAGCATTCACAGCCGCTGGGGATTAACTCCAACCTCTAATCCATTCGCGTCATCTTCAGTTTGTCTCTTTGACTTGTTTCAGCAAAAATATTCTCTTGTTCAGCATAACTTTTCACATACTGAATGTTTTGATTGTTCTAATCCTGAGCTCGGGGGCAGTTGCTATAATGGCTTTGCTCAACCAACTAAATCTTCATCCATTTTTCATCACCCCCACACTTCACTTCTCTGCATTTTTTCTCTATTTATTTCTTCATTTAGCCCGTCACTTGCTTCCTTTTCTGATCGAGGAGCTGACATGCACAGAGCAAAACAAACCAAACAAATGGTCTTTAGCTAAACGTCTGACCCTTACTGGACCCCCAGTCCATGTTGTTGTGTTGGGGGTTGATTTGATTTAATTGTCTTCTTCTTTTGTTGAATTTCTTTTTTTTTTGTTCTTCTTTTAAGATTCTTTTTGCTTTCCTAAGGACAAATGGAAGCCACATCATTTGCTCTTATGGTTTTTCAGTTGTTTTAACAGGATCTTTGCATTGTTCAGTTGGTTTTCATTGTTAATATTTTATATTCCCACCACAGTTAGTTTGTTGTTCTGATCTTGTATCTGTTGTTTTCTCACTCTAAAGATCATTGGGAACTCACCGTCACATGGAAGTGCCGATCGTCTGGACCACTCAGGGAGGAGGCCGGTTCACATCGGCACCCCCCCTCAGCGACGACCCATCCCATCCATTGGTTAGTGAGGTCACCACATGAGGATCTCCATCCGCAGGGCCACTGATGTTTGTGCTGTTTATACCATATGTTGTCCTCCCCCATACGAGCCGAGCTGTACATCTCTCGCATAGAGCTTAGCAACCACGTAGAGCCTTTTTTGTGGGGTGTTTGTAACCCCCCCCCCTCCCCTTAGCTGTCCATCTTCATGAGCTGGAATCGGCAAATATTCACATGCAGTTTTGCAGGAACGTGACCTCAGTCACACTCCCTATGCCTGTGTTCACTGTGGGTTAACATGTTTACCACCTCAATCTGACCCTCCCCGCAACAGTCGCAAGCATTGCTGTTTTACACCCAGTGACTCCAGAGTGGAACCTGTTGCCTTGTACAACCTCCCTCTTCCACCTCAGGGCAACCTCATCATCCTACTGTTTCAGCATGAATGAATGGGCCATGGGGTAGAGCAGAGTGTGTGTGTGCGGGGGATCTCTGACCGTAACGTTGTGATTGGTGTCTTCTGTAGAGATCACCATGGACAGTAACAGTGAGGGGAGTGAGGGGAACCTCTCACCCGTCAAGGAGGATGTTTACTATGGCAGTGTAGCTCGGCGCAGGATATGGCGATCTATGTCCTCAGAGGATCAATATGGTATGTGCTGCAGCTTCTCTCCAAGATGACAATTCACCCTGACAATGCCAGACAAGGCCAAGAGTCACTCTTGAACACATGCAGTGATATTATGGTGGTCTTTGTTATCTGCTGGACAGCTGTGCTAAGTTGAGTGTAGCTTAGCAGAAGAACAAAAAAAAAAAAAAAAAAAAAAGCTGACGGGGGAAGACCACACTGGCCACGTTTTTCCCTGTTGCTGGAGAATGAAATTCCCTTCCCTGTATGTATTCCCACGCTCCCAAGAAACCCCAACCCACCCACTCTTCCCATTCACCCTCCATACCCAGACCACCTTCCACCCAACTGCAACAGAGACCACCCTCTTTCTTCCCCTTTTCCTTAACTTTCCGCAACCTCTCTTCCTTGTCCTCCCGCTTTTATGAGAGGGGCCAGTTTCCTTTGGTTTTGGTTTATTTGCATGAATCTTTTCCAGTACAGTGAAAAGGAAAGACACATTACTGGATGAAATGGTGCATTCTTGCCTTGTTGGTGTCACTCTGATGCACACTCATTGACTTTACCACCATCAAGCACATCTTGCATCCTCCAAAAAGGCGTATTAGAGATGCGTACGGAACAGTTGTTGCAATATCCTCGAGCCATTTCTCAGACTGACAATCTGCCATTGAAACATTCAACATGGTGATCCATGAGAAGCATGGGGAGCTGATATCAGGTTCATCCCTTTTCCCCTCACTGTCCCTGATATCGGCTTTGCCAGGAACTGCTGGGGCATTCGATGTTGTTTCTCCCCTGGGAACGTGTCTCCTTTGCCCTTTTACTTTGCTGCACTTTGTTTCCAGATGTGGCCTAAAAGCATGACATCTCACCTGCACTCGATGTAGGAATGCTCTTCTCGTCACGTCTGTTCTCGGGAAAGCATGCATGTTGATCAGCCTCTGTGAGATAAGGCAGTGAAACAGCAATGAATAACAGTGCAGTGTTACTTGTGTCCTCCTGGTGTGCACAGTCATTCAATTTCCCTTGCACCTCCAAAGCTGCTTGACATATGTTCCCTGTCTGTGCTGTGTTGTACTGTGCTCTGTGATATTTGGTAACACGCCAGCAAGCAGAGATGTGTGAACAAAGAACCCTGCTGTGTTATGACCACATTGTGAAAGCCTCGTTTGCTTCGAGCGAGCAGACAAAACGGAGGCAGCGTTGTTTTCGGGGCCAAACAAATGAAACCAAAGTCTTCACAATTGACTTGTGGTTCTGTTTTCACACATGCATCTCACCACCCTATCCCCTGTCAGCTCTAACAGAGAGACATCTTCTGCTCTCATTGCCTTTACAGCCAGCGTGGCTGTATAAGGCTGGTAGTAGCAGCAGAGGCCTCCTCTATGTTTCAGACGGCTATGGCGGGCGCAGACATGGGCGCGGACGGCGCTCCCCGGACTACTATGACGAGTCGAAACCGGAGGAGCTGACGCGGGTGTTTGTGGCTCTGTTTGACTACGACCCGCTGTCCATGTCCCCCAACCCCGATGCTGCTGACGAGGAGCTGCCGTTCAAGGAGGGCCAGATCATCAAGGTGCTGAAACGTTCTTGACTGTGAAGAGAACTAGAAGCCTGTTACAGTTTGGACATTCATGCTCACCTTGTCTTAAGTCAGTTTGGTAAATCACAGAAATCTGTCATCAGTTCCTGCTCCCAGAGTTTTACATCATTTTATTTATATGAGCAACAAAGGTCAAAAAGTTGTGACAGGGGGACAGATAGGTGGAAAAGTGAGTGTTGTGACATTAAAAATAACACAGCAAAGGAGCATTTTGCAGCCAAATAGTTTGATTATTCACGTGAATCCTCTTGTTCCATTTTTTCTGTAAATATACGACAGTAAATAACGTTTCTGTAACATGACTGAAAGACATCGTTCGGTGACAGAAAAGGTCATCATTTGTACACTTTGCTGTTTTTGGTGTAACATATGAATACAGTTTAATTTATTTTTTGTCTTTTTTTTAATTGTTGTTTTTAGGTATTTGGCAGAAAAGACACCGATGGTTTCTACAGGGCGGAGATCCGTGACCGGGAGGGTCTCATCCCCTGCAACATGGTCTCTGAGATCCAAACGGAGGACGACGATATGATGGACCAGCTGCTTAAACAGGGCTTCCTCCCCCTCAACACTCCTGTGGAGAAGTTAGGTAGGAGACGAGTTTCTGTCCGACTCCGCGTTGACTTTCCATCCTCGGTACCTTGGCAGCTGTCTGGCTGGTTTGCTGCTCTTCTGGACTGTCTTTCACTGACTCGCTTCTCCCTTTTTATTTCCTACCACTCTTCTTCTTTAATGATGCTTTTCTGCTTTCCTGTGAAGTGAACTGTGACCGCTTCAAAGATGGCCGCTCAATAAATCGCAGATCGAGAAAGTCCAAGAGAGGTCCGTGTGCAGTGAGATATTCTTCTGCTTTGCGCTCTTCACTTCTTCTCACTTCTTTCTGTCTTCTTGTTATCTGTGAGCTTTTAGCTCATTTAACTGTATTCCTCTAAATCACTCAAGAAATACTTTGGCCACAATATTCAAATGTCCCCGTTTCACTTGTTTTGAAGTGTTATTAATGTTTCTGATGATCTTTTTTTGTGTTTGTTTCTGTTCTCGGTTTTATTCCGTCCCAATAGAAAGAAACAGGCGGAGCGGGCGTCAGCATCCCATGTCAACGCGGCGGATGGTGGCTCTCTACGACTACGACCCTCGAGAGAGCTCCCCAAACGTTGATGTTGAGGTACTCGTCTCCCGCAGACACAGCTGCCCACTCAGGCTCTGCCATCTCCTTTCACACACATCTCATCCTGCTAATTGCACAGACATAAACAATCACATCATTTTGGGGTTGCACATCCTCTGACATATAGATCACCACCTTTCACTGCGTTTGAGTTTAAATAATATAAAAACATTTGAGATAGAAAAAAATTGATAACTGACTTTTTGTATAAGTAAATATCAGAAAGCAGGGGAAAACCACTAGATAACTACTTTTATAATCACTTATATGATGCATTCTCAAAGGAAATTATTCCTGTTTAACGAGATCAATATTAAAAGCCTGCTCTTCACTTTGTAGATTAGGGGTTTTTTTTAGTTTTGTTTCTTCTTATCACAGCATCATTAAGGTTTTTACATCATTCTTATGACTTTTTTTTGCTGATGAACAGAAACTACTTTTATTCCCCCTCTGATTGTTGTAAATTGCAGATCACAGTCAATTCTGCAGCTTCTTCAGCTCTGAAAACAATGAGGGAATATTTGGAATTAGAACAAGAAGAGTCATTTTTGTCTTGTGTTAATTGATTGCTAGAAAAAGTATTGTTAAGAGGAAGTATGCTCTGTGTGCATACGATGTAAAATGTAGCTACATGTTTCTCTCGAAATGAACATAAAGATTCTGCCGCTGTCTGATGCAAATGAAACTCCCACGGAACAGCTGGAAGCAATCAGCTGAGCTTCATCTGCAGGTGTTTTTGTACGTTCGGTACTCAGTGACCTTCAGAGATCCACAACAACCTCGTAGCTTTATGAGCTTTAGGCCTGGTTTGAGTTAGTCAGCAGTGCAAGTGCCTTCAGTGGCTTCAGGGTGGCAACATGCCACCAACTGCTTGATGACAACTCGTTTCCTGGACGTGCGGCACAAACGCTTCTGTCTTTAACTAATGCCTGCACTGTGAAACTCTTCATTTCATCATTTCACCCTGTGTAAGACACAGAGAGAGGTTACAGCGCACAGTTTTCCCCTGCTTTCAGTAAGTCTGTCTAATGTCACTCAGTCACCTGCTTAAGCCAAACCTGACCGTTTCCTGGCTGCAGCTTCATGTTGAACCAACGGGGCAGTAATTGTGTCGACTTTTTCCTAAATCACATTGAGGGAGAAATGTGCACAGGTAGGGAGTTTCAGTTAGCACTGTGTTGGCTACAGTCTTTTCTTTGGGCCCTTCCCCCTCCCCCCCTCGGTTTCACTTACTCTCATCTTTCTATTGGCACTGCCACCGACACAGTATGAAGGCACCAGACTGAATGAGGAGGTGAGTGAGGGTGAGGAGGGTGTGGTTCTCTCTGCTTTGTGTGTGTGTTTCCTCCCCTGTCTGTTGGAGTGCAAGGGAGGCGGCAGGCTTCGGATGACAGGCCATGGGGCGGGGGGGGGGGGGGGGGGGGGGGGGGGGGGGGGGGGGGGGGGGGGGGGGGGGGGGGGGGGGGG
>JASSRZ010000011.1:4065390-4078506 GCA_032164315.1 Malacoctenus gilli
GGGTACAGTCTTTTCTTTGGGGCCGGCCCCCTCCCCCCCCCCGCCCGGTCCTTGGTGGTCATGAGCACAGCCCCCCCCTCCCGGTGCATTGCCCTAGCCAGCATCTCCCCTCCTCGATTTGGTCTTTTGTGTCAACCTCTCTCCTACGTACTGTACATGGCTGTTTGGTTTTTTGTGTGTTCTCGGGACTCCCATAGGAGAGAAGTGCCCGGTGTGTTGGAAATCCTGTCTTCAAAGTTACAGCATCTGATGCATTGACAGTTGCAACAGTCCGTCTGCAGAGACTGAATTGACACTCGTGTTTAAGATGCATCACATTGATTTGGAGAAGGAAGAACAACATTTCAAAGTCATCCACCCCCCCCCCACCCCCACCCCCACCCTCCCTGTAGAGTTGATGTTCTGGAAAGTGTCCAGCAGCTTCTCGCGAAGCAAGGACGCAACATGACGAATGCGTGTCTAGCTTTTTCCCCCCCTCTCTCTGGCAGGCTGAACTGACTTTCTGTGCCGGTGATGTCATCACAGTCTTTGGTGAAATCGATGAAGATGGATTTTACTACGTGAGTAAAAAAAATTAAAGAAACAACTCTGTGTGTTGAATAGAAAATCAACACCAACTCTGCTTCCTTGTCACACTTGATGCTCCAATATTTTAAATTTAACTCAGAGTACCTGAGGTGTTCGGGGCTACAACATCAAGGAAGTGGTACTTTTATGACTTCCTGTCCTCACAGTTGAAAACATCTCACAGTCTCACAGTTAAAGTCAATTCAGGGAAATGTCACATCAATGCGGCCTCGGTTTACACGTTAGCTTCTCACACCTCCGTTTGGTTGAGCGTGCAGTCACACGATTCCTTTGAAAACGAAACGAACCGAACCACTTCTTTAAAAAAAAAAAAACTGCGTGTTTGGAGGCGTCGCTGTTAGGAGTGGGCAGAAAAAATACGCAGTGAAGAAGAAAACTCGACAACCGGATCGGGCAGCGCCCAGCGCGGAAGTCCCCGAGCTAACCCGGCTTGCTTACCGAATGGAGCAACACCAAACTCGTGCAGCCTCTTGATCTGCACCAAAGTTCAGGTGCGCATTCACACGCGGCCAAACGAAGCAGACAACAAACTTTCCGTTTAGCTCCATCAATCTTGGTGTTTCTTGTATTTCTCACTGGGTATCAGTGCTCTATTTGTTCTCCAGCAGCCTCTATTGACCTATCTACATATAAGGGGTCGATGGTGCCTTCTGCTTGTAAGGGGGAAGCGGTCCAACGCTGAGGCAACGCTTGAAGTGGACTATGACAGAGTGTCCCTCACTGTCCTCGTGTCCTCCGCAGGGCGAACTCAACGGACACAAGGGACTCGTTCCTTCCAACTTTCTAGAAGAAGTGCCTGATGATGTAGAGGTTTTTCTCACTGACTCACCATCTCGATACCCCCAGGACACTCCAGCACGGATAAAGACCAAAAGGGTACATGCTCCTTCGCAGTACTAGCCCTCTGTCATCCATTAACTCTTTTCAGTTCCCTCTCTCTCCTTTTGTTCTGTGTCTGTGCGTGTGTGTCTCATTGATCAGAGTACAATGGGATGTCCCACTCTAGAGGATTCCACTGTAAATAAATAGATGTCTAAGATTTATGAAGAAAAAAAAGAAATACTTTAAGACTAATACTTGACAGAGGTACTTTTATTTTTCATGTCTAATGCTGTGAACGGGGGGAAGTTGTGCATTGTATAAATACATGGTATTCATAAAGCATTCTCAATGAGAGTAAAACGGAGAAGCTCCTGTGACTTTTTACTTCTGTCATGTCCAGAAAAAAAAAGCAAACAAACAGCAGTTAAGACTTTTTTGCACATGCATATTTAGCATTGGAACAGATGCTTTATGAATATATTCTGTGTTTGATCTCGATTCCTTTCTAATAGAGTCAATAGTTTTGTTGTACTGAAAGATGAACTATGTAGTCTGTAGCTCAGCATGGTATATAGTCCAGATGCATGACTTATTGGAAAAACGTTTTTTTTTTGGTTTTTTTTATATCAAGAATAAGTCACAGTGTAGTACAACTTTTGTATCTGCTCCTGAACGCCTTGTTTTGTAAATTGCTTTCTTGTAAAGTAGCACGCAAAGGTCAATTAGCCTATGTTGCCATCAGAGAATAATTTCAGAAAGACTTATTTCCTAAATGTAAATATGTGATGTTATTTTTGTGTTGAACAAAATAATGCAATTGTTGATATATTAATAGGTGTCATCAGGCGTCTTTTCTTTCCTGGTGTTCTGATTTGCCATTGTCACAGTGCAAACAATTAAAATGCCATCACCATATATATTTTTTTTTATTTCTTTTCCTCACCCGCTTGGCAAAACAGAAGAAGAGTGTTCATTTCACACCTTAAAGGCTCTGTTTCCGTCACGTAAGTGAGCAACTGAGGATACCAAGATTACGCTCCCCTCGTCTAATGCAGATGACATGGGTCCCCCTTAGTTTCTGGTATGCACCACGGATACTTTGTACCACATTCTTCTTCTCTGTTTTCCACCCAAGTCACTCTCTGCTGTTGTTGGTAGCACGTAGTCGCCCTTGCCAATGCATTAGACAAGATGTATGGTATCTTCAGTTGTTTCTCTGAGTGTTGTACATGATAATGTCCGTCTCCCGCAATAAGTCTCCTGCTGTAACTCATGACAAGCTAAAAGGCCATTGTTGCACATTTACCCTCAAGTATAAAGACAAAGCGGAAAGCGACAGAACTTCTATGCAAAAAAAAAACCCCACCCCGAAACACCCGAGTTTCATCCACGTCAATTGTTTGCTCGCCACTGGTCTCTTTTTAAGATGGAATAATAGCACACAATATGGAAAACGCACTATTAGGGTGTTGTTTTTTTAGTTTGCTGTTTGAGAATGAAATTGTAAAAAACTTTTTTTTAAATAAAATTAGAAAAATTGTTTTTAATTTTTTAACTTTTGAAAAATTTTCTCCAAATTCATTTTCTTTTCTCGAGCTTCTTTCTATTTTTTTTTTTTTTAATTCTCGTAAATCTTTACATTGTTTGATTATTGAGATTTGGACACTTCACTGGAGTTTAATTTTAGCTCTAACTGTTGAAAAATGTACTTTATGCTACAAATTTTGACAATATTCTGTTAATATTTTTTCTACTCAATGAAATTTGGAATTTATTCTTAATTATTCACATTTTGCTTTTATTTTTCACTGCTTTATATCAGCTTTGATTTTCAATTGTTTACATTCTCCCACAAAATTTGACTTTATTCCTCAAGACGCAAATTAAAAGCAAACTTGCGTTCAGTATGTTTTAATCTGCCTGACGTGGCTTTAACATGCTGTTGTAACAAAATCCTAATATGCAAAGAAATGTAAATAAATTGCATAAAAAAGACTGAATGAAATGAATTGATGAAATCTCGGAACCGGTTTAAAACCTGTGGATCAAAACAAGCTAACCGTTCAATGTTAAACTCGCTGTCAGAGGCTGTGGCGTCTGCGATGCAGCCATATTTTGCTGTCTTTGGTGTTTCGTGCCAGAGTGACGCTGCAGCAACGGCGCTGTCACACAGTCTGGCTTTAAGCTCACGTTTTGGTCTTTGTCGAGAGTGAATTACTGACCACGCATCCTGTTTACATAAATGTGATCTCATACAAATTTAATCTCTCTTCCTAAAGTGCAATTTAAAGGAGCCTTTTAGCTCATGATTACAGAAAAGGAATAGTGACTAGTAGTTTCTCTGTAACCCAGTTGTATCAGTAAACATCTATTTATATAATTAAGAGGAAGCAAAGTGAATGTGATCTAAATATGTCCCACTTGTCCCCAAATACAAATGTATCTGTTGATGTGAGAGGCGCGGCCCCGCCTTCGATAGTGATTGTTGGGAAATGTCGTCAGCGTACACGGATGTGGAAGTTAGTTAATGTCATGCTTTGATTCTGTGTTGTTGTCGTAGCTTATTTGTGGCAGGATCGTCGATGCAAACACAGTTTGTTGGTAGCAGAGTGGGTGGGAGGAGGGTGGGAGTGTGTGTGTGTGTGTCCAGAGAGGTAGACTCCACAACTATGCTGGCCCTGCAGGGACAGACAGAAGCACTTCAGAGAAAGAGAGAGCAGTAGGGACTGAGCTGTGACAGACGGCTGGCTTTTTAACACCCTCAACTGTCCCTTACGGGTCTCCCATTAGGTTCCCCCTGGAAAAATCGGGTCCGCCCAGAAGAGCAGCCTCTCCCACAGTGCGTCCACACGGCCCCCGTCTCCGGCCCTGCCACCGTGGGGCCCGGCGGTCCCGTCGGGGCCCCGATGGACACGTGCTTCTCCAAAACGAGAAAGGGACTCCTCTCCAAAGGGACAACACTATCGCAGAGACTCGGCGCTGTAGAATAATTTGCTGACTAACGTGGAGAGTGTCGTCCGCTTCTTTGAGAGCGCGATAAGAACACAAATCCAGCTCGACTCAGTCAACAGGCGGCATTTGTGAGCTTGGCAAATGCTTTATTCTTGTACATCTGTTGTATACTAGAATATTTGTATTTTGTTAACTCTACCAACGACTTTGATTTAAGAACACATTTCATACGGGAGGGAGATCTGGCGGCGTCGGGACGATGCGCCGCCGACCTTCTTACCTCCGAGCGTCCGGCTGACGGGGTTTGGTTGCAGACAGAGACGGGGCAGGACAGGCTCCACTTTGCACTCGGTCAAGTCCCGACAGACCTGCCGACCACACGAGTCTGACCGGCGTCTCTGTGTACGCAAACCAGAATGTCAATCAAACTCCGAGGGCCCTCGATCAGACCCGGGGGGGGGGGTCTGATGAGAGATTAAAACAAAGAAAAACAACCTAGAAGAAACTCGCAGCATTTCGACAAGTTTGATGTCGTTCGGACCAGCCGGTTGCGCAAATCGTACGAGAAGTTTTGCATGCTTTACTTCAGCACATTCCCTCCTGAGCACCCCCCCCCCTTCGAGAGAGTGGCAGGCTCAGTGTGGGACCTGCGGCGTCAGACGGCGCAGCTCAGACAAATCCTGCTCTTCTGCCCGAGCTCGACTGTGACAGAGCCCCCCCTCCTTTACAAACAAGCACATACTGTATCTATGACAGGGTCTCTGCAGTGAAATCAGCCTGAATGGAAACGCCTGCTAGATTCAACCTTCATGTATTTGCCTTATTATCGCACAATTGGTTCATCCGTTGTCCAGTAGCACGTGCAGTTCTCATGCCTACTCTTCATTTCTGTCATAAAAGAAAACAAAACCGTGTGCTGGTGTTTATCCTGACTTGTGACATGCAGGGTATTGTGTGACTGTTGTGTGTTTTCCATCGGACCAGAGCTCCCACCGAGCTGTCAGGCTCCCTCTTCTTTGTGTTGATGTTCATCCTCTGTTTGTCAAGCCCCAAAAAAGAAGGTGTGTTTAAGTCTCGTGCTGGAAAGAGAGAAAACTCATTGTGTGTATCTCCGTACAAACCAAATTCTGGAAAAAGAAGGCACTTTATTTTTTTGAATTTCACGCAACCATCTCATCTAATTCATAACCTACTCTACAGAGGCAAACCACAGGACAGATGCTACTTGTTTTCTTTTGTTTACCCGACTAGAAAGAGGGGCGGGAAGTCGCGACTGCGTGACACGAGGTCCCCCTCATGAAGTTCTGCGTCCGATTCATAACATGCACTACTCTGGAGCTTCACTAAGAGAGTACAGGTAAAACATCCTCACAGGAGTAAACAGAGAGACACAAGGCTACCTCTATGCTGCCCCCGACCCCTCACCTCCCCAAACCTTCTCCTCCTCCCCCCCGCCCTCACCCTTCTCACCCTCAACTTACTGGATCTGAAATATCTATTCAAGCCAATCTGTCGTTGATGCCTGTTCAGTGTCCCACGTCATGTTGGTGCAGGATTCAAGTACTGTATATCAAATCTATAAATATATATCCATAAATATATATATATATATATATATATAAATACATATACCTACACCTTAATGTAGAGTAGTGAATGTACAATGAATTGAAAGCCAATGTATTTTCAAAGATGCCCAAAAGGATTGTGCAGATGTGCGTCTTTGTGCGTGAAAGGAAACAGTCCACCTCCTCCGGTCTCTTTCCTCTTCGCTCCATTGTGTTTTTTCCATACCACCTTTGGTTGTTTTTCCTTTGTTCTTTTTCCACATTCCCACCAAGTTGAACCGAAACTGCCAAAAAAAAAAAAGAAAGAGGAATGTATGCAAAACATTCTCTGACACCTTTTGTGTGTAATTCTGGGCCCAGCAGCCATGTTGACCTACAGAACCCAGACGGGCATCCTCTCTCTGGACTGCGTCCTCCAGACATCGCTTCTGTTCATTTTGAGTGACTGTTGCTCTTTTTGTACTTTTGTCCATTTGTAAAATTGTTTTTAAATGTTTATACTTGATTTTCAAACTGCCTTTTTTGTACATTTAAATTTATAATCAAACAGTGCAAGCTTTCCCCATGGTGTCTTGAAGACCATATTGTTTTCAAAGTCTGCAATTGTGTGCTAGCTTTATGATAAGAGTTATCGGCCTATATTGATGGTTACAAATTATTGTGTGGGTGTGCATGTGCAATCTTTTCTATAAAAAAAAGTCTAAATAAATTTGATATTTTGTAAAGTTTGTGTGTCTCACTCAACTTCAAACAATGTCACACCAACAAAGTTTATTGTCAGAACTTTGCAACGTGTTAAACACAATGGCTCACATGGGGACAGGGAGACCTGCAGCTTTTCAAACAGCTGTTCTAAACAAAATAAAGGCACATCAATCAGTGTCTTTTACAAACTTAAAGCTCTCATCTTCACTTTTCAAGGGAAATCCAAAGAACCTACTACATCAGGATACAAAGAGATGTGAGTGTATAAAACTTCATTTAAGAACATCCCACAGATGAGCATTCTGCTCAAATTACTTCAACTCAGGTTTAGCTTCTATATGGTGTAGCTCTTCACCTGTTACTCACGTCGGAATAGCTGCAGAAAATATCCAACAAAAATCAATAGGAGTGAACTTTGGGAGAACTCGTTTGTGCAATGGAGGGGGGGGGCGTCATCCTCCTCACAGGTAGAAGAGGTAGTCGTCCAGCTGGGCATTGGGCTCCCTGTGGATGCTCTCACCCACCAGGAAGGCCAGCTTGTGGGCATACTGGCAGGGGGCCGGGACCCGGATGATCCCCTGAAGCACAAAGGCAGCGGTGGAGCATCAGGCACGTTTCCAGACATTTGATTGATAAAGTAAAAGAAAATGAGTTGAAAAAGCATTTATAGTGCGGCTTTGGCGCACTTGAGGTGAGCAAACTTCCCCTAAAGTTAAAGACACAACGTTTCTCGTTGTTGCTTCTCGTTCTCTTTCGAGCTCGTTGACTTTCGGGCGCTGCCTACCTGCCAGTTGTAATACATGTGGCACAGCTTGTAGGTGAGCCGCTGCATGTGGTCGGGTTTCAGCCCACTCGTGTCGTACACCACGTTGTAGTGGGTTGGCGAGACGCTTCCGATGCGAACGGCTTGGCTCACGATGTAAAAGTCGTACCTGCAAGCGCAGCGGTCAGCACCAGCGACCGACCGGCGGGAGCCGTCTGTAGCAGTTTGTACGCAACGTACCACTCCCGGTGAGTGACCTCTGTGTCGACCACGGTGCCGGGAGGAGGGTTGGCGGCACCGTCGCTGGTGGAGACAAAGAACCTGCTGCTGATGCGCTTTTTCACTACCACCACGGTCAGTTTGGGTCTACAACAGAGGAAAGAACAAAAACCTTCAGTTCAAGTTTGGTTCAAGCAGCTTTGGTGTCAAAACAAGTGAAAAGAGCTTCTGACACTTTCTGATTTTGCGCTTGTGAACATACTGGTAATCTTGGCCCAGGGACCTGATGGACTCAAGGATCTGAGAGATCTCAAAGTTGACCACGCTATGCAGCTGCCCGTCTCCCACGCCATCTCGGTAGATGATGATGCGTGAGGGCAGGCACTTGTTGAACTTCAAGTAATCCTTCAGTGCTCCTGAGAGACGCAATTTGGAGTTTCATTCAGTTGTTGAGCGAAAGATTATTTGTTGTACAGAGAGAAAAACCACGTGCTTCATTGAGTCAGAGCCACTCAACTCACCAGTCAAAGCCATCTTCAGTCCGTCCATGATTTCCTGACCTTTGTCCTGCAGAACACACTTGGAGTACCACCTTAGCAGAGGGGGGGACAAAATCACACGCAACACCCACTGAGTACAGATCGGACTTGGGTGAACGTTTGTCACCACTTCAGCAGCCCATCCCCACTGCTGACACTGACCTGCTCATGCTCTGGTTGAGACTCGCCACCAGAGCTCCAATGGAGCGTTTGCCAGCCAAGGTGTCGTGGTAACAGTCGATGCCCACAATCATCAGCTGTTTGAGCTGCAAACCAGGTGAGTCACACTTCTTGTTTAAAGTGAACTTCCAGAATATTTCAATAAGAGTTTTGTTTGATATGACGCGTAAATTGGACTGTTGGGGACTGCTTTACAGCTTCACAGGTTAATACATTCTTCATCCACATGACTCACGGGGATCTCCACGCTCCACAGCTCTCCTCCAGTCTTGCACACAATCTGCAGAGCAAGCTTGGTGGCCACGGTCATGAGGGTTTGATGTTTGCTGATGGTGCGAGCCACCACACACTGGCTGGGAACGGGACAGTCCACGCATAGGTACTTCTTCACACTGTCGTACTTGTCCTTCCTGTTGTTTGGCAGCACGACCACCACCTGAAGTGCAGAAACACTGGAAGTTCCTGAAACTGCTTTTAGGGTGCCAGTAGGTGTGCGGAGACAGACACACTGCAGACCCACTCCTGTGCAACACGCACGCACGCACGCGAACAGTACAAACACGCACGCTACACACCATAACGCTATACACATGGTGTTCATAACACTGAGAATTGGCACAAATATCACAACCATCACTGGTATTTCAGTTGAAATTTTCAATTCAAGTAAAATATTGATGTAAAGTTGCTTTTTGTTTTCTTACAAAAAAGACAGACTGGAACAGAAACAGGAGTTTGTTGTTGGTCGACCTGCTCAAATACATTCATGATCTGTATTTGATCAGTGGCATTACACGACCAGCAGGTGGCAAAAGAAGCTCTGATCTGAGTGCTGCGGGGTGGTTAAAAACCCTCTGATTAGGGTGCAAGGAGCAAAAAGGTGCAAATAAGGAAACTATTGTCAACTGAAATCTCAATGCAAGATCAGAAAAAGGGCCCAGAGTCACTGAACTTTTGGGCCACACTGAATGCACTGAACAATAATGAAGCAGAGATGAAGCGAGACAGTTAAACCATCACTCACCATCTGCGTCTGTGGTCCAACGTTCTGCTGCAGTGCGCGGAGGAGCGACTCCTGGTGGTCCTCATACACAATTCTGAAAGATGAGGTCAGAAAGAAACAATAACAAAGCTAAACAACTACTTTTATGAAGTTGTTTCTTAAAAGTTTTGCTTTTGAGGCTAAATCACAGTTTGAAAAAGTGAAATTTCCCATTTGCTAAATGACTGAACATGAATAAATTCTGCAAATTTGGATTTAGAGCTGAGCCTCGATGCACAACTCTAAATTAGGTTGGACAAACAGAGCGGCTTTCCAGGTTTGGTTTCGTCGCACGTGCTCAACTCACACGACGGCATTGTACAGCTGGATGCCGAGCGGATGCGAGACCTTCTGCAGGGTCTGCATGAAGGACTGGGTCTCCAGCTTGTTTCGATGGGTGTGGAACAGGAGCCAGTTCCTTAGGGGGGGAGCGCTGATCAGGGGGATCCCACGCATCTCTCTGGTCCAATCGGCGTCGCGGGGGTTGTACTCGTACTAAAACGGCAAAAACAGTTTTGTTAACCGTCCTCAAATTTACGCACTGAAAACCAATAAATTCATTCAGAACGGCCCGTTTAAGCATCTGGAGGCGTGCCGTTACCGATCTCTGTCCCTGGAAAATCCGCTCTGCTGGAAGCACTCGTCCCGTCAGCCTCAGAAGTTCCTGATCAAAGCGGAGCCCCCATTGTTCCATCTCTGCTTTGGCTTGAGGATTCCTGCAGGGGGAGGGGCGGGGGGAGATAATCAGCAAATAAATTAAAATCTTGATTGAAATAACTACCAGACACTAATTCAATTAGAGATAATCGAAACGATAAACTTGTTTTTCCCCTTTGGGCAGCACGTAATCCAACAACATCTACTTAAACACAGCAGAGACCTTACAGGTGAATCAGAGTTGGAACATTGAACAGCACTTGCCTCTGAATGTTCTCCACAAATCTGTTGAGCCGCTGTTCCCTCTGAAGTGGAGGAAGTCTGGTGTGGTTGCTCACATCCTTCATGATGCTGAAGTCGGCCCGCATCTTGTCAGTCATGCCTGACGCACACGTCAGAAAGTTACATTTTTGATTTAGACGCTTGGAAACAAAGCCTCCAGACAGCTTGGAGACGAATCAAGGACTCGTCTGCTGCAGACCCAGGCTTCACCTGTGAGGAAGCAAAACTCCGGGATGAGCATCGCAGGTCCAGGAGGCGCAGCTCCGGTGGGGCCCTTCACCTTCAGGTGACTGATCAGCAGGGCCTGGCCGTTGTCTGTGATGTCCAGGCCATATTGCTGAGCACAGAAAACACTTCATTGGAGCGTGAAGCTCATGTCATTCATGAACACAGCTTGTTATGAGCCTTTGAACTCCAAGTCGCCTTGTTTATTCCAGGATTATTCAATAAACATCATCCCCACCCCCTAAAAAGATGTGGGCTCCTAAACGTAGGCTGGGGCCACACGTTTCCTCAATATCACTGCTACTTGGGAGCGGCACCTACGCTTTTGTAGTAGCTCTTGAAGGAAATGTCTTGTTCGCCCTTCTTGAAGGTGTTGCAGGGCGTGTGGTCCCACGCGATGTCATCAATGCGGTAGGTCTTGTTGTTGTACCTTTGTTAATTTAGAACAGAGCAAAAAACAGATCGGCGCGTCAGCCGTCAGAATGATTTCCAACTGAAAACTGCTAAAGGACAGTTGCGTTCAGACGGAAGCAGGACTTGCTTGGTGAGGATGATGAGGCCAATCAGCTCCTTGGAGCAGATGTCGGGGAAGCGGTGACTCCCGCACTGCTGCCGCAGGCTGATCATGAAGTCGAGCACAGTCTCGCTGCGCAGCACCTTGTGGCTCACGTCCATGCACATCATGATGGACGTCTCGTACTCCAGGATGGCCGAGGAGTAGCCAGGCCAGATGGTCAGCCTGGGATTCAAACACAGTATTACTGCACCACACACACACATTTTGGGTTTTTCCAACAGAGAAATGCAAAGATAAGAGACCGTAGGAATAGATCAGGATTTTGTATGTAGATTGTGTGTGTATCACAAAAATCAGGATAACTAATATGCCTTGACAGTGGCAACAGGCTTCAATTTTCACATTTACATTTTTTCAGTGGATTTTCACTGAATGTTACTTAACTGCTACTGTCCAGCAAATGCTGATTTTAATAGTGCTTGCGCAACAAATGTTTTGGTGCTTTTGTTCATACGGGTCAATATTCCAATAAAAGTGCATTAAACAAGACTTTTCAAGTCATTATTTGATTTTGTGTTTACAATACAGTTAATTGTGATAAATGAGGTAAATCATGCAAATAATTGTGAATTAAATCTTTCATCATTGCCCAGCTCGTTATCATACTTGTGCTTGGGGATCTCCAGGGGATCGGCGGGGTTGTAGTAGTTGCGTCCAATCTGCTGCATGTTGAGAACTCTCAAAATCCTTCAAAAGTCAAAGAACAAACAAGAAGATGAGGCAAACTCAACTGATTCAGGAAGTTTGCAAGCAAAATACACAAATAGTCAAGTAATTCCATGTTTGTAGGGTAGATTTCTACCCAGGTTTCTGCATCCTCCTCGTTCTTCCATTTGTGCCCTACAAACTCACCTTCTGAAGAGGATATTGTAGAAATGAAGGCACATCAAGGATGAAGGCGGCAACTCATTGGTCAGAGTGACCGTTATCCGGACTTTCTCTTGGTTCTTGGTCTCACTGAAGAACACAGTTTCCTGCGGGCAACATTGGACATTTCATTGCGGTGGATCATTTTCTCCACTGGTTCAAATCACATCGTGGGGCAAAATGAGGAGATT
Organism: Malacoctenus gilli; assembly: GCA_032164315.1. Classification (NCBI taxonomy): domain Eukaryota; kingdom Metazoa; phylum Chordata; class Actinopteri; order Blenniiformes; family Labrisomidae; genus Malacoctenus; species Malacoctenus gilli. The sequence continues at coordinate 4,077,568 of JASSRZ010000011.1, forward strand.
GTTCAATGCCAAATGCAACTCCTGGTTTGACAATCCAAAAAGTATCTTTAAATCGGAGAGAAGCTCTCTGCATCACTTCTTTTTACTCTTGACACGCGAGTCAAGCAAGCTCCAAACATCACCAAGAGTGGGCGGAACGTGTCGGCTTTACCTTGTTTGGCAGCCGGTGAGGCAAAAAGAGCAGGGCGCCGTCGAAGCTCCGTGCTTTGCCCAGTACTTGTTCGTGCTCATACAGGAGGCCGAACCTCAGTCGGCGGACCTCAATTGGAGGGTTGAAGTCCACGTGGTACTGGTAGAGAACCCACTGAGGACTGGACAGGATGCGGAAGTAGTTTGCCTTCAGGCTGATGGCTCTGCCACTTGTTCCTGAATAAACACATACAATACGGACTTTTTAAAATCAAGGATGACGTGAGGTACAGCCGCTTGGCTCGCTGACGGACCTGACTTTGACTCCTTGACGTGCTCCATCGAATATCTGGTGTTGATGCCGGCATCGGTAAAGTCTCGGCGGCGTCGGCCCCTCTCTCCCAGATTTACCTTATGGAAGCCAGCTGAAATCTGATGAACTGATGAACACATAAAGATCGTGAGGAATACATTGTCGTGCAAAGACCACCGAGCTTTGCAGCAGACTGGAATCCTGCAGACTGCTGCTCGACTTTAAAGGATTTTCAAGTGCCACATCGGGGGCAGACTTTATCATTCACACTTCAACAGACTTGAGTGGTTGGGGAAAAAAACTACCATATTTTCCGCACCGGATTATAAGGCGCACCTTCAATGAATGGCATATTTTAAAACTTTTTTCATATATAAGGCACACTGCATTGTAAGGCGCATAGGATAGACGCTACAGTAGAGGCTGGAGTTACTTTATGCATCCATTAGAAGGAGCTGCGCTAAAGGGAATGTCAACAAAACAGTCAGATAGGTCAG
>JASSRZ010000011.1:4098390-4112023 GCA_032164315.1 Malacoctenus gilli
CACACACACACACACACACACACACACACACACACACACACACACACACACACACACACACACACACACAGCTACACACAGTGACAAAGACGTGTGAGACTGTCCTTGCACAAAGGAAAGGCTCCTGATGTTTTGCTGTGTTTTAAAATTATCCGAGCTTTTAGCAGTGTGGATTAGGAAGGTGGCAGATTAGACTCCGCTGCTAAGTCACCATGGCGAAAACCTTGCCTCTAGCTGACACCAGACCATTCACATCCCAGAACCGCACGGCTTCCTGCCTTCTCAGTCGCATTGCAGCCTATTGATGTCAGTCCTTACTTTAGTGCTATTCTGTTACATCCAACAGTCTCGAGTTGAATGTTTTTAATCTATCATTGTATAAAGCGGTACCTCCAACCTTGTTTTTGCCCTGGAGCCTCCTGAAATTTTTGGTTTGGGGCCCAGTTTTCAATCCTATATTCCAGAATATTACAGTGATGCCAAACAGTTCCTGGAACATGCATTCTTGCTAGCATCAAGTAGCAGGAGACTTTGAAATAGAAGCAGGTTGCAGTGTACACTTCTGTTTTTGACAACCTCAGGCCAATCTTTGGGCCCCTCTGTGATCTCTGGCACCTCCTCATGGGGGTCCTGGACCCCAGGTTGGCGATGACAATGTTTTTTTTCATGCTTTGGTAGTTTGATTGATTACGTTATTATAGCGACACAATTTGGGGGAACGATGTTACCACTCTTGCAAAAAAGAACACTTGTGTACAGAAAAATAGCACAGATTATCTCACTGCTGGGTTTCACAGCTTGCACTACTTTCACCTTAATTTCAGGTAAAATGTCTCATTCTTGTGAAAAAAGTGATTCATGCTGTGAATGTGGCTCAGAGGGAGAATATTTTTTTTCTCCAATGAACTGAATGTTTGATGAATAGCTGCAAGTTATTGAATTGCCCTTTTCTCACATTGTTTGCCAGCTATCAGCATGCATGCATTCACATGCAACAAGCAAACAAGCCAAAATCTGTTAGAGGGAAAAAAAAAAGTCAGGCTTCAGGGAGGAGGCTGGCATACAAAGAGCCCGTCTGAAAAAGAGCAGGAGTTGCCATGTTCTGGTCCTTAGAGGAAGTCCGCCGCTGCTTGTATGCAGGGGGAGTGTCTGTTTGCACAGGTCTCTGTCAGTTAACACTAATCTGCCTGATCTCCACCTCAAAGTCACTCACTTCTCCACATGCAAATAAACATATTCAGTCCTTTTTTCAAACCAAAGCTACTATCAAACACTTGTTTGATCAGCAGAGGGGCCAGTGAGGCAGTTCATTATGCATTTGAAAAAAAAGGGGGGGGCACCCTGCCCCTGCCTCGCAAGGAAAAAACTCATTGTTGCCAGGTTTTTATGTAATTACTCTCACCTTCAGTGGTGCCTGGGAACAACTGTCTCCACAGCAGACTGAGGCGTGTGTGTGTGTGTGTGTGTGTGTGCACACGCGCGCGCGTGTGTGTGTATTATTAGTGGGGCTTGTTGCTGCAGACTGGGCATATATGTACTATACTCTTACACTGGCCTAGTTTCTTTGCTGTATACATCAGTTCTGAACATGAAGCCCACCCACACTTTCTCTGCCATAATCCTCAGAAGTTGGGATTTATGTACCGAAAGAACTTGAGGGATGAGAGAGTGCTTTTATTGCGTTTTGTGATAACACTTTCCTCTATGAAACTGGCAGCTTTCCGTAAAGTTTTTCTTCTCCCTCTTCCTCAGTAACCCCTCTCGCTCAGATGTTACTTCTTCAAGAAGAAAACAAAAGCTGTTTCATTTGTTGTGATGCATCAACTCTTTCTCCTTCTCCGAAACAGCCGGCGGAGTTCCTCCCAAAAGGTGATAGATATACTTTCAGAGCAACTGTCTAAAGGGGAGAAACAAGTGCGAAGACTCGGCGTGTGTCTACCACATTCGGAGGAAAGCCATCCACCCTGAGCACCAGCCAAATTCCTTTGCGTGTATGTTGTGAGTGTGTGTGTGTGTGCGAGTGTGTGCGTCATGTATGCGTCTGTGACATTGAAGGGCTAAGCACTGCTTTCCAAACAGACAGGCCTGAACTAGTAAACAGGTGCTGCTCAAGCAGCTGAGGATGAGGACATGGGGCGTCTCCACAAAGGCTGATCAAAGAGAAGTTGCCTCAGCCGCCAGTCATCCCTGCAACTTGATTTATGCCACTGTGTCAAAGAACTTTATGACTGCTTGCCGAGGCAGCAGATAAAGCCAAGATGTGCGACTGAGACCTCAGCGTATCACACAAAAACACATAGACAGGAAGATGTCTTCATTTATTGACACACAATTATAGGTTTCTATTAGTGGCGCTGGGCTCTTTCCTCTTGATCTTTTCCTCTAAATGTGACATTGACGTGCAGAGGAGGCTTAATTGTTCTGTCGTTTCAACTTTTCGTCTGCGATGCCACTCTGCACCACGAAGATACACGTAACGCGCACACACGCGTTTTGCTCCAGAGTTCGACAGGGCTCAAAAATCCTGGCTCACTGGCAAACCAGTCGGGTTGAATTAAATCAAATAATTATCAAAGGTTTGATGTCGTTTCAAAAGAGCTGATCACGAGCAAAAAAACCCTCCTTTTTTTGTCAACACATCATAAGCAAACACAGACTGATATCTCCTGCACGGCACAGCTGAGCGAGCGTGAAACAGGAAGTGGATGAGTATGTGGGTGATGGCATTCATTTTTTAAGACGTGTGGGTCTGAGACTCATCAGCTTTAGTCACTCGGCTGCGGCGGGATTCCCCGCTCGGTCGAATAAAAATGCGTCTCCGAGACAATTCATTTAATAGAAAGCAGCATGACACATTGTTTCACTCCGCTTGGAAACTCTCCTGGCTTGATAACCTGAGATCTGATGGAATAAGATCTAAACTTTTTAGCGGCTTAAATGCAGTTCAGTGTGATTTCCAGAAAAGTCTTGCCAGCAATACTTTGCCCTTGCTCTGAGCAGGATTTCTCCCCTTTGAAGAGGGGAGAAGAAGAGAAGCGAAGTCTGCTCGGGCTGAAGAAGCCCTGGAGGGGGGTGGTAACTGTCATTTATATTTACAGCCTTCCTAGACACCTCAGGGGCTGTTATCCAGGTGGCCTCTGTTGAAGCTCTCAGAAGCACTCACACCTTTTTCGCAACTCAGAGTATCAATAGACAGTGGCTGACTTTGATTCAGCCACATAGAGGTTGTGAGTCATGTGCTTTTGACTGTTAAAACGGGTTGGGTTGACGCTGGAACTTGAATGCCCTCGGGGATAAAGCATTACTACACTTCTGAAACTTTATTAGACCAGGGAGAACTCTCTACCACAGGTTTCAAACTCTATTTTTTTCACCCTCTACTACAGCGAAAATAAGAAAAAAAAACAAAAAACCCTCCAAATCTTGGAGAAAGATTTGAAATTGAAGGAGATACAAGTGGAAATTTACTGTTTTTCAAGCTCTAACGAGGATCATGTCACGCTTACTCGTTACATATTTAGTTAACTTTTGACATTTTGTCTTTCACACGTGTTCGGGTCTTAAAAGGCTTACATACTTGTCGTTGGCAATTTAGCCATCCATGTTTTACCTTCCCTTTGACAGCGCAGTGAAGACAAAAGTCAATTGCCATTGGCACAGGGATCATTAAACACCAAACGTCTCAGAATGCCAAACAATGTATTCACTTTGCTCGTGCTTTGGGGGAAAAAAATGGCTTCAGTCAATATGTAACTACTTCAAATCCAGGCCAGATGTGTCTTTAGAAACGTCACTATGCCCCCGCTGATAAGAAGAGAAGTGATGACAGATATTCTGTATTTTGGATTGCTGCGATCCCCTTTCAAAGTCAAACCCTTCAAACAGTCTAATCCTGTCCTGAATGGGAGCTGGATTATTGTATATAACTCCTTCATTGATACGCACCGACACATGCAACACAGCAAGAGAGAGAGGGGGAGCGAGGGAAAGAAAAGAGAGAGGGTTGAAAAAGTAAAAGCAATGAAATAATGTGGAATATTCACTTCAGCTGGAAGACACAAAGGCTTATATAAGCACCCAGCAGAAAGGCCGTGAGCTATATGAGAAAGTCGTTAACAGGTTATTAGAACCTTGATGCAAACAGGTTTCAGTTCACTTGGCAAGACTGTTGAAGTTAATGTTCCCGTCGATGTTCTGATGACTTTCACTTCAACTGAACACAAAGTGAACTAAATGTCAAGTCATGATCATGACTGCAATATTGGCTGAACAGCAACACATAAAGCCAAATCACCACACACTGATAAATTAATCATCGTCGAGAATTTTCTTCATTTTGACTGAAAACTTACTGCAATCCAGGCACAATAACTGCAGGAATCATGTGCACGGATATGTCTCCTGCTTTAAATAAGTGATAAACTGGCCACTTGTCTAAGTTGGATCTGCACTTCACCCAACATCTGCAGCAATAGCTGAAACTCCCCTCCGCTGTATCAGGAATAAAGCCAGTGGAACAAGGGAGAAATATAAGATATATCAAAATAGGACCATAAGAGTGCTAAGGAGACTAACTTTATGACATGCATTATTTCAGTTAGCTGTTAATAATGTATTGACAGCAGCATTTACCTTTGAGAATTTCAAAACAACAATAATGACATTCAGTCCTGTTTTATATAAAGCAAGAGAGAATATTCTCATTTCTTGGAAATCAGCAGCTGTTTATATTTCCAAAGCAAAAGTTTCCCCAGCATGTTTGTGCAGATTTGAGCTGCACATTGTACTACTTATCAATTATGACATCTGCCGTTTGCCGTTTAGTTCAGTTTTTCCTAAATCATTTAAAATTGACATTGATCACGCAGTCAGAACTTGACCCGGACACACTGTTAGTTTTAAATATTTATATGTTTTGAATTTTATCGAGTACTAAGAATGATCTCCATGTACTGAGCATGTGTGGAAAACATTGGATTCTGAAATTCTGTTTGTCTCTGTCACGATGTCGGTTTACTTCACTGAGGCCACATTTAAAATGTAAAAAAAAAATACCAGCATTACAGACATTTAAAACTAGAACGTTTTATTAATTTTTCTATAAAATCTCAACTTTTTTTTAGAAATATATACAAATTTTCCTTTGTGCTATAAAATAGCAAAGAAAGGAAAAAAAAACAACAACAAACCAACCGTGTACAAATAAGTTTTCAATATTGAGTGCTTGATTAATTTATGGCATGGATTTGCCTCACAATGGGCAGTTTGTAAGGTCTCGAAGCGCCTTTCAACAGCTGCTCTCAGTCCAGTTCAAACATATATGACACTGCCTCGATTTCCATGAAAAAAGCCTCCAAACACAACACTCGGCTCTCTGACCATTTGCCTCTATTGTTTATGGGGTCCTTTCATTGTTTGTAATCTGTCACTAACAGTACAAGTGTCTTTTTGCCTGTAAGGAAAACATCTATTGCACATAATTCAAGTAACCCCATGGCACATTCAAATGGTTTATTCCACTCTTTTTGTCTTGAGAACAATAAGATTTTTTCCCTCTACCAAGTTCCTGAATAGGATAAGTGAATCCAGGAGTAGGAGATTTTTTTTCTCAGACAAAGGCAGCTCTTGTTGTGTGACATGGCTCAAGATACGAAAAAAAAAACCCACGTTGTATTATCTTCAAGACATAAATAAAACATGAACCTTGATTTTTTTTTGTCGTTGATGGTACTCTGAATATCGCGAGTCTCGTTTTGGGCTTTGAAAGTATTTTGTTCGGTTCAAACGAGGAGAGCCAGCTCATACACATGTTGGAGGAGGTCGTGTTGGCTCGTACTTGGTGTTGTGCCCTTTGAGGGATGGATGAGGTTTAATGTAAGGCCTGCTGCTGGTGAACACACTGGCAGCCTTCCGCCTCGTCCTCTTCTTCAGCTTCCTGCTGAACACGTTCTGCCAGGACTGAAGTGTCTTTGACGTCCAGATCCACATGCCGCTGGTGATGCCCACCACCAGCAGCATGAAGATCTTCACCATGAAAATCTCGACCGCCGGGATGGAGGTCTTCATGATGCACTCGTCCGACTGCGGCCCGCTGCCGGCCATGCACTTCTCCCCCTCTGCCTGGATGCGCCAGTAGTCCATGTTGAGCCTCTCGTAGAAGTAGCAGGCGATGACGCAGGTGGCTGGGACAGTGTAGAGGACGGAGAAGACCCCGATGCGGACCATCAACTTCTCCAGCTTGTCCGTGTTCTCTCCTTCCGTTTTCATAATCTTGCGGATGTGGAACAGCGCCACGAAGCCAGACAGCAGAAAGGAGGTGCCGATGATAAGATAGCAGGAGAGCGGTATGAGCACGAAGGCCGTGAGAGCTTTGACGTCCATGCTGCCCACGTAGCAGACGCCCGTCAGCTCGTCCCCCGCCACCTTCCTCATCACCAGGATCATGATGGTCTTCACGGCGGGGATGGCCCACGCCGCCAGGTGAAAGTAGCTGCTGTTAGCCTCGATGGCCTCGTGACCCCACTTCTTCCCAGCGGCCAGGAACCATGTGAGGGTCAGGATAACCCACCAGAGGGAGCTGGCCATGCCGAAATAATACAGGATGAGGAACACAATGGTGCAGCCGGTGCTCTCCAGACCCTCCTGGATGATGTACTGGACCCCATTGTCTTTGTCGCAGGCAATTCTGTCAGCTCCCACAAAAAGTCGAATGAGGTAGCCCACAGAGTAAACGCAGTAGGACATGGAGAGGAAGATGATGGGCCTCTCGGGGTATTTGAATCGCTGGGGGTCAATGAGGAAAGTGAGCACAGTGAAGGCACTAGAGACAAAGCAGAGGATGGACCAGATTGCCATCCACACCAGAGAGAACTGCTTGTCCCCTTGACTCCAGTATACATCCACTTTGGGGTAGCATTTGGGGGCACACGACTCGCTCTTCTCCACAGAGTGAAACTTGCCGGGGTTGGTGCACGGCGGCTTGCTGTTGCTGCTGCTGCTGCTGTCCTTGAGGTGCAGGTCCTGTCCACTCAGGGGCCGCTGTGGTCTGAAGTCTGGAGGCTGGGTGTGGGAGACTTTGGGGGGCTCGTCGGAGCCATTGTTGGGCGCCTCCATGCAGAGGTCGTTGGGGTGGTTTTTGGTAGGCAGCCGGGAGCAGTCCAGAGAGTCCGGCCAGGGGAACTTAAACTGCTCCAGGATTGGCAAGCATTTCAGCTTGACCTGCTCACACATGACCCTGCAAGCCGGGATGGGGTTGGACACCTGCTCGGTGCACATGGGCGCGTACAGCGAGCACAGGAAAAATTTGAGGTGGCTGTGGCATCCGAACTGTATCAGTGTAGCGAACTCCTGCAGCTTGATCGCCGCCTCTTTTTGGTCATCGTGGCCCATGAGGTTGGGCATGCGGGTCATGTTGTAGCCGATGTCTTTACACTGGGGGATGTTGATGTGCTGACATCTCCCCTCTCCTGACCAGTCAGGGTCTATGGAGCTGATGGCTGAGCCTCTGCAGCTCCACAGCACCAGCAGCACATAGACCACTCTTGGTTTTACAGCTGGACACATTATCGCAGCTTAATTTGTTAAAAGAAACTAAACACAAGTTTCTTTCATTAAAAAAAAGTCACTTGGAAAGGTTGGCGATTGGGATCAATGTGGCTTAAAAAGACACACACACACAAAAACTTACTCAACTATCTTTTGCGAAAACATCCTTTTTCCCCTCTTTTCCTCTACTGAGATATGCAGAGTTTAATAAAAACATAAATCCCGCGAAGGTCCGAATTCGCTTCCTCTGAGAGAGGCGGCCGTCAGGTCCATGCTTTCAAGCGCTCAAGTGCTGAGTATCGAGTTATCCAGTCTTGCTTCTTCAGTGAATATCAACCTACTGCGAGCACAAGAACGCTGCTGTACGTCCCGATTTGTTCCGGTCCCGCTCCCAGAAAGCCTCGGCGGTTCCCTTTTCGCGTCTCATGACACTTTTTTCGTGAGTATCTGTCTGTGCCGCGGCGCGATCTCCCCCAGTCCTGCGCGACAACTTGGGGAGCAACAGCAAAGAGAACAAGAAGAAATTAAAAAATCACTCCAGGCTTTCGGGAACAACTCCTCACAAGGCTCCAGAAACAATTAGTCACTCGGGGAAACAAAAATAAGCCGAATAAATATCCTGCGTGATCGGGATAAATGCGTGTGAGAGACGCAGGATTATGCTCCTCCCGCGAGCAGGCAGTTGATGCGTTTGGTGGCAGCGCTCGTCTGAGCTGGTCGGAGCCTCCGTCCCGGTCTAACCTGCCAAAAGATCCGCCTTCAAAGACAGCTACTTTGCATAAGAAAGATGACACTGACACGCGGATTATTTTCAAATCGTGCGGAACAGCTTGTTCATTACAGCAGTTTCAAAGGGCTCACAGCAAACTTCCTTCTCTCTGTTTGTTTGTGCTCAGCCACAAACTTCGGAAGCAGCAGGACAGACACAGAGACAGAGAGAGACGAATTTTATGAGATTCCCAAAATGTTGCGCAATTTGGCTCAAAGGCGCACGAGTCCGGAGGCGCAACCAAAGCCACAGCTTTGATCACAACTGATTTTTTTTTGCTCCTAAATTGTGTCTGTGCATGTGAAAGAAAATTAATACAAGCCTGTTTTTCTTCCCCCCCTCCTGTTTTTTTTTCTTCACAGAATAACTTTCAATGGCTCTTAAGAAAACATGAGCAATGTTTACAATTCGCCCAGCTTCCTGTGCTTTCTTTAACATGCCTGGAAGAGCCACAAACCTGAGTTTTCACAGAGGTTATTGTGCAATTCAATACAAGTGGCAGATAAGAATATACCCTTTTGATGAGAAGGGTGTAGCCAACTTAAAATAGCTTTTTGTCCCAGCACAAGTCCTGACTGAACATGCAAGCCTCTGTTAAACAGGGATGTTGCTGTTGACCAACAGACACCCAGTCGTCCATTGATCAGCAGAGGAAGGACAGGGATCCTTTTGTTCAGTTAGGTTTATAATAACAGAGTAGGGGAAAACAGTGTCACCAATGAAAGCACTCTATTCAAATTAAGAGGCAGTAAGAAGTACTTTAGCTATTAAAAGCAACCACACTAAGTGTTTTGAAATCTATTATTCGCCTAAGTATCGTTTTTTCTTATGTCGCTGCTGTCTGAGGTGCAGCGCTAAATAACGCGCTCTTTGATGTTTATGCCCAGAAAGATAGAGGAATTAAAGGTTTTTTCTTGTAAATTCATTTGTAGGCTGTGAGTTCATTTGAGGGTGTAGATGTCAGACTGAAAAGTGAATTAATATCACATTGTGAAATATTAATTTAAAATGCGAAATGCTCAATAATAATGTGTTTGAGTAACTGTATTCTGAGCATATAATTTGTTACTTCCTGTGTTGCTAAATAACTTTTTGCAGACTTGAATCTACCACTGAGCTGAAGTGTGATGATCGTGGAAAAATGCTGAATGGCGGATTTGATACATTATACGCATTAATGTTTAAGCTAGAGTTTTCCCCTCAGCTACTTTTATATATCTCTATACCCATTATACACATAAATTTACATCTAAAAAAGAGCGATGGACTGAGATTTCTCAGTGAAGAAGAGTTTATTGCATATTTTACCTTTAAATATCCCCGTTAAATATAGTTTATTCACCACTTTACTTGTAATTGAAACTTTTACAAGCTGGATTTGGCTCTTTCCTGATGACAAAATGAATAAAGTAGATTTATAAACCCGAAAAACTCTGAAAGTCATTTGAGAAATTCTTTAGAGCAACAGAGGAAACGTCTTGAGAAAAAACTGTGGGAGAATGGTGATAAAAGTGTATCCGATTTGAGGCTGTGTTCAGGACTGCGGAGTGCAGGGATCAGTGAGTTCCAGTTGGTATTCTCACTGCAAAATTCAACAACACCTTGCAGTCATTTCCTGCCTTTTTTTTGAATGACGGAAGTAATCCTGCAAACATATAAAGACGGCTGAATTCTTTTGGAAAATGCAGCCTCAAGTGTTGACATTGTTCCATTGTGGAGCCCTAAGGAGCGAGCTTGAATCAATAATTCAGATACTTTGCTTTTCTTACAGTGACATCTGTATTCCCCTCAGACTTAAACATTTTCTGTATTTTCACTTTTACACAGATGTTTACTTTTTTTTCTACTGATTCCCTCAAACTATCAAAGCATGTACTTCGAATCCGAGTGGACCCATAAATTCTATGTGAAATGTTCAAGATGATAAATGAAAATCTTGTGAGTCAACTGACAAACTTGAAGCACTTGGAGAGCGCAAACCTCCACCAAGACGTCTGTAAGCCTTTTCCTCCCTGAACCTCGTGCATGCCGTATTCTCTTAAAGGGCCAAACACTTCCATAACAATGCAAAAATGCCATACGGTGGTTCGTCACTTAAAACCAAATCACCTATTTCTTTTCACAACGTCTTAACTCTCCTGCAAAACGCATTGAAGGCAAGAAATTTTTTTGCGTTATCCTGCTAACAGAAAGACAGAGATAAATAGAAAAACCAATGCACTGACAACAAAACTATCCCTGGTGGAGATGACAATGATTTACCCGTAACCTTCGTGAAATCACTTTTATATTTCGAGGGGAACTTCTCAGATGCAACTAAATGCTAACAAGCTTTCTCTGTTCCTAGTACAAGGCTGACTTTGTTCAAACTCTCCCAAGCAAAATATTTTCCCTCTCAAATAATTCATCATGCTTGCGAACATAACCAGAAACCTCTGACGGAGTGCGTTTCGGTGCAGTTTGCGCGCACTTCCTGTGTCGGCGCCGGCTTCCCGCAGGTGATCTGGTTTCCTTTGATTTGCCCGCGACGTCGGTGAAATCGTCATACCCTCCCTAAGTATGTGTCATTTGGTCTTATGACGAACTGTCCTGCATGTATTCCCCCTCTCACATGTTTGCAGGCCCTCATGATTCTCAACAGGATCAGTCGAGCTGAAGATGAAAGGATGGATGAGCGTTTATTAGCCCATTAAAGCAGACCAGCTCGAGTTGAGAGCACGTAAAGCCATTAAAATCAGTGAAATTAGAGGGAATTGATAAAAGACACAAGATATTGACAAAGGGTGATTAATAATGAGATAGCTCAAAGGTTATGTTGCTATTGCCCTTCCCAAATCTCCATGTTGATCTCCTCTGATTGTGTTCACGTCGGCGCTTGGATGGCAGGAGCTGAGAGAGGTTCCGATTTTTTTATGAGCCAGTCGACCTTTTTATGTGTATGTGTGTGAGATCCTCCAGGCCTCGCTCATGTTTCCTTGTAAAAGTTTTGTGGGGGCACGATTTATACACCAGGCTGGGCTGTGGTCTCAATCACGAGTGAAATACTGATCACACGTAAACAGTAGTGCTCCGAGTACATTTTAACAAGAGTCGCTAAAGTGCTTTCAGAAGTATTCCAGAAATGTGTCCGGACAAGATGAGAAACCTGGCACCAGCGTGCCTAAATGGTTTAAGCGCAGCATATCTTAGTGGTGGCACTTCAGCTGTTAGCGCTCAGTGTGTGCAGCAGGAGCATAAATATAGGGTATGAATACTCTTATGAACACAATACCCTCCTCCTATGCAGCACATGTGCTCCTCAGATTTCACACATCCAGCTGCTAACGTTTGAGGAGGTTTGGTCCGGACTCAAACACGGATCGACCCCCCCCCCCCCCCAGAAAAAAACCCACTTGATGTGGAGCGTTTATTGGAAAAACATCTAACGTTTGATCACATGTTTATCTGTTCACACTGGTTTATTGGAGCTTGTGCCACGGAGAGTAACAGGAACATTGTATTTGAAGTAATTCTGCTTGTTAATTGACAATGAAACGCAGAACATGTTCCTTCCTTGAAACGGGCAGGATCAGCATGTCTTTATGCATTCTGACCCCTCAGACAAAGATAAGGACAACAGCTGACGAGCCCCCTCCGTCCCTCCCACCCCACTAGACTTTCATTGTCTGACTGAAGTAGAACAACAACAAAAAAAAAGAAAGATGACAGCTTTAATGTGAAGAAGAATAATGAAATATCCTTCGGCTCCCACGGCTGGGGCCGTTTTCTGCTCCACATTTACTGATCATCTGGCTTTCAGGAAACCTCGTCTGGCATATTCTAAAGCAAATATCTGCCCTTATTATCGCTGCCTTTTATTGTAATGAAGGCGACGAGATAAAATTGTCACCGAGTCTAATAAGAAGACACAATCTGCTGGGTTTGCTGTAATTCATCGCCTTTGTTCTGTTCTCGTCCCTGCCTTCCCTCTTGCCTCCCTCTCTTTCATGATTGTTTTGCTGGTCATGATGATATCTCTTTGAAAGTGAGAAGAAAAAGGGAGGAATCAGGCCCGTTCAGTCTTTAGCATCTGTAGCCTCAGCAGCTACCACTGTCTCTTTTATGATTTTTTTTAGCATCCCCTTTTCATATACCCCCTTCTATAGCTCATTCCTATTCACACATGTGCAAAGCGCGCACGCACACACACACACACACACACACACACACGCACACACACGCACGCACACGCACACACACGCACGCACACGCGCAGCACACACTCCCTTGCAACTTTATCTCATCTGTGCAACCACAACAGTGCAGCAAAGAAAAGCAGCGCTGCTCCATCTCTGAGAAATCAGCAACTGTGAGATAATTCTGTAACTAATAAACTGAAAGGGAGGGCCCTTTGATGGCTGAAGCTGAAAAGATATTTTATTTTTTTTGTGTGTGGGATTTGAGATGTGTGATTCTATGGAGCGAGCTGGCTCCCCTGCTGCTAGGCTCTGGCTGGAAGCTGGCCCCCCTCTGGCTAATGTTATGGAGAATCGGAGGAATTTTATGGCTGTCTTTTCCCTCAGCCCCCTTTTTTCTTTTGTTCCCCTTTGAAGAATGACTTTAGACATTTTATTTACATATTTAACCATGGATGAAAGAAATGAAGGGCGAGGAAGCAAAGCTCCTTGGATTCTTGAGGGAATTTTGATCAGTAAAAATGAGTTTAAGCGAACACATTTTGTTTGCGTAGGCTGAAATTAGATCAAACGCGCCACTCCGACGGTGACATTTCTGAAATTGACATGATCGGCTCTTTGATGGGTAACTTGATCTGCTTATTCCCCCGCTCAGTATCAGTAAGAGTAATCATAGTATTTCTGTTAATTGCTGTGGTTGGATGGCTCTCTTGCTGTTCCAACATGTGAGGTATGCTATGGGAGAGATGGGGGGACGTTTTAGACATGTTTGGCATTGTTGTCGGCGCTGAAAGGGCATGTTGATTAAACGTACGGGTGGGGTAGGCCTATAATCTTCTTAACCAAGGCCCTCCTCTGCTCTTTCAGAGGGCACAATGAGAAGAAACAACACACTCAGTTGGAGGTGAGACTATTTGTCCACATGCCCTGCACATTGTCCAAGGATCCTGTTCTCCCTCCCGATCGCACGCATTCAGCGTTTAGCTCAGGATGATCCTATTTATCGACCTAATCTGTTATTTTCTTTCTTATTGCTTCTCAACTGCATGTGAAGAAGGTTCGGTGCCAAGAAAATATGAGGGAAAAAACAAACTGACCTGTCTACAAGATTGCCTATAAAATTATACAAACCCAAAGATCAGTC
>JASSRZ010000011.1:4112123-4124630 GCA_032164315.1 Malacoctenus gilli
AAGAAAATATGAGGGAAAAAACAAACTGACCTGTCTACAAGATTGCCTATAAAATTATACAAACCCAAAGATCAGTCCGATCTGTGTTCGTCAGATGTTTTTCCGGCTGCCGGAGAAGAGTCGGGCTTAAGAGTATGTCTGCCATTTTTTTTTTGTCCGGTTTGAAATCCTGGAGCTCTATTAGAAGCTCTCGTTTTTTTGTAAAGGGTCAGACTTTCTGAGGAAATGCATATGAATCAAACGGTTAATTATTGAAGAGCTTCGTCAACATCAAAGCCCGCGGTATTCTTCGCTCATATGGCTTAAATAGTTTAATAAAGTAAGTTATTAATGAGGACTAATTCGTTTCGCCCTTTTTTCTCCACTTTGCTCCATTAAGATCTGCATTGTTTCTCTCCTCTTGTTATGAGAGGAGTCACATCAGCTGAAGGTTAACCCTCTGACCCGTCTCATTGAATATGCTGCTTGATAAGGGGGCGTCGGTGCATTATTGTGACCTTTCGAGTGTTTACAGAGAAGATTAGTATAATCATTAGGTTGGTGGATATTTACGAGTGGGAAGGCTGTCAGCCAATCTGCAGTAAACAGTGTGGTAATGAATTTTGTTTGTCGCGGAGCTCAACAACATCTGCGTCGAGGCGGCTTTGAAACGGCAATATTAGTTTAGTGGGTTGTTCTTACATCACGCTCTTTCATGTGGTGGACGTTCAGCTGCAACAGAGAGGGCGGGCGGGGGGGGGGGTGTTGGAGATCAGCAGCTTGAGACGAAACACCGAACCAAAGCAGTTTTTTTTTTTTTTGCTTCCCGTCAGCTGCTTGCAAAACACATTTTTGTCCAGGAAAGTCACATCAGACCCGGCGGAGGCGGCTTCAAGAGTTGGTTGACTTTTCTGCAAAGTTCTTAGAAACATGAGAGCGATTAACGGACGTTGAAGAAGTAGAAGGGGGGGTTGAAGTCAAAATGGGGGTAAACATTTTATTGCCTGCGTCGGTGAAGGACACTGATGGCAATATTATTACCCGAGGTCCTTGTGGGGGCACTTGAGTGTGAATTGCTAATCAGCAAGGCCTTCTCTGGTCTAATCCCTCTTTGAGTGGCCAGCCTGGAATCAGCGCGTCTGGGGAGACTCCCCACTGCTTCTGGCTCTGGAGGCTCCATTCAATAGCGCAGCCCTCCTGTCCCATTCCCACAGTCCCCTCACACTGTGCAGCGCCGCCGTGCGTGCGTGCGTGCACGCCCGCGCGCGCCCACACACACCACCGGCCCTCCTCTAACCAAATTAGATTAGACCCTTCCCTTTCTCCCCCAGCAAGGCGCTGGTCTTTTCTCTGCCCGGTCATTTATCCTACTCTTTTGTCTCTGCTTTAGAAAAGAGAAACAAATTCCCAAACAACTCCCCTTCTAAGAATGCACTGGTTTGGAAAAAGGATGAGGGAAGGGCAGACATCTTTAGCGGACTTTAGGTGATGCTATAATATCGCCGTCCCTTTGGTGTGTCAGCTCTAATGATGTGTGGGGGAGAAGAGAGGCCTGGCAGTGTGGTTGTCAGTGCAGTGAGAACAACGCCAGCTGTGCGTCATGTCAACCTGTTACCCCCACAACAACACTGGGCCGTTTTTGACAGCAACACTAAAGATCTCTTTATTCTGGCCCCTCGCTAACATCGTCCAACGTTTGCTCTGTTTTGGCCACGAAATCCACTCTGACAAGAGCAGATAGAATTCGGTTTGTGAGCCGCCTGTATGAGACGCGCAGACCACTGTGTCCAAGTCCTCCAGCATTAGTTGTTGTGATTCCTTGCATCTTTATTCCTCGTACACCCGTAATGGACACTGACGCATATAGGCAAAATAAAGGCCCTCAGTTGAAAGGGTCTTTTGTAAGAAAGCCCTGGTGGAAGCTTATTCCTCCTGGTTCAATGTGCAGCCAAGCTATCCCAAAAGCAGCAAATTGAGATCAAAGCAAAATTAAAGCTGACTCGTTCAAAGCAAGATAAAAATGTGTGAGCCTGCAGCGATATTTTCTCTATTGATTTCCTCCTTTGCTTGCACTCCGTGGGACTGTGCTGGCTGTGCTGCGCTCAGCGCCAACATCGGAGACTCTAAGGCTGCTGCAGGGAGAAAGGAAATGACTATCGATACAGACAGAAAAACACTGTCATAATGATCGGGGATAAATGGATTTCACAGGGCGCTTGAGATCTAAGTGATTGGGTAACTTTTTCATATTGCCGTCCAAATCTGTTTTCACTTTGCATTAGGACACAGGCGGGAATAATGAGAACATCTGATGGCAAGCATGAGCGTGGCATGAGGAGTGAGCTTGGGAGCGGCGTTGTCTTGAGCCATTATTAGCTGTGATCCTCTGGCTGGAAGGAGGCGTGTGAGTGCAAAGTTTTGTCATTGTCTTTTCATCTGGATCTCTTTTTGAAGGAACCATGTGTGGAGTCACTCCTTCTAAAGTTTATTTAGATTTGCAAAAAAACACTGAAGACTGTCTTTCGCTGACATTTCTCTCTTTCATGTTCAGTGCTGGCAGTGAAAAAACAAAGTTTTTTTTCCCCTCTGTGTTGCCCAGATAACTGCAATGTTGGAAAGATGTCAGGTTTAATTAGAGAGCGCCTGCTACAACGGGATGTTCCAGTAATACCGCAACAGCTAACAAAATGTCTTTGTTATTCCGGGCTCAAATCAAAGCAATTATGGGTAATTCACCAGCTCTCCCTTCACTTGTGCTGCGGCAGGTTCGCAGGCAAGGTGTGAAGGGATGAGTGAAGGTGCAGGTGAAGGATTCAGGGCTGCGTTTGAAGTCCTGGGAGGGACTGACAAGCCTCGCAGTGAAACCTGAACAGGTATGAAGACAAGCTGGAACAATCAGTGTCTGCAGACACCACCAGACTGACTGTGTTTCTCGCTTTCTGATGTAATTCTGCTCACGTAGGAACTTTACACAGTCTTGCACATCAGTCTGTATCTCTATCTATGGCACAATTTTTTCCCCCCTCAAATTCAGTGTAAAATCACATTCAAAAAGTTGATGCTCTGAAATTCAACCAGTTTTTTTTTCTCTTGCACATCTCCTGCTCTTTTCACCTCTCTGTTTTTGAGGTGTAACACCTGGGTGAGCTGAGACGAGCATGAATCAAGCTGAGGAAAATGTCTTTTAATCTGTTTCAGATTCTGTTTCATAGCTGTAAGCACTCTTACCTCATCTACGAAGCTTCCTTCTCAGACAGAGGGATCACTGTATCTGTGGGCATTCCTCAGGCTCGAATATCAAAACAGCACTAAATAACCTGTCAGTCTTCTTTCCAAAGAACACAGACGTTGCTGCGTGATCAAGCTTGTGGTCCATTTTTTTCCCCCCGCAAGAAAAAGAATTACCCTCTGAAGTAGTACGAAGCACTGCAGTTTAAAGGTTTTACCATCGTACATGCAGTTACACACAAAGGAGCAGTACTGCATTGATTTTGCGACCTAACCTGTAAAGTAGAGCATGTACAGTCTGGTAGGAGTCAGATAATTCAGAATTAAATAATATAATACGAACAAAAAAGAAGTCTTTTTTTTCACCAATTTCAACTCTTGTCACAGAGACAGCTGCTGGTAACCCAGTTCTGGAATGCGCCTTTGGGCTTTTTTCCCTCTTGCACTCTGAGCAAGTGCAACGGCTGTTTAACTTTTACGTGTGGCATTCAAGAGGTGTCCCAGACACAGATATCAAACCTAAATACCAGGTGATTTCCATTTCACATCGTCTACTCACTGCCTCCCGAGTGATCGAACGAACAGGGAGCTCGTGACACTCTCCGCGCTGTCAAAGGAAGAAGCCTCGGCGACAGTCAGTTAAAACGTCGTCCCGTTTCGGAGCTATTTGACATGCAAGTTTCGCGCGTCCTGTTTGATATGCCTCAGTTTTTTATCTCCAAAGTAGGCGAGCTGGTATCTGAGGGGAATACTTGTTGTTCCCTGTGATTAAACAACGCACGAGACAATGAGCATCGATATCTATCACACGTGCATGCAAGAGCAGACATTCGTCTGTTGTCTTTATAGTTCCCACAGACATCATCATCATTGTTCTGCTTTGCTGGGGGAAAGGATGTCAGTCTGGAGGCTTGGAAAGCACGTTTATGGGTTCATGACTCTGATGAGAAAGCCCCAAAAAAAAGAATCCACTCCTGTCTTCAAGGATCTACCAAAAATATTGAAGATAGGTTTTAACATTTGTTTCCAGGAATATAATTGAGATTTTTTTCTTCCGTAACACAATCAGAAAGTTTCTGTTTTACCTCATCTCCTGCTACAATGTCATGTAATGACCTTGAGCTCTACACTAAATGAGAAGAACAACAGTACGTTTTTTTTCCTACCTGGCAAATATCAGGCTCCTGCCAGAACCAGGTGAGCACAGCCACAGTGCAAACAGGAGGAAACAGCGAACTCGGCTCTGTCCAAAGGTAAATAATCCACCTGAAAAACCCCTCCAAAGCCCCCCCGATTAGTGTTTTATCTTGGGATATCTCTATTTCTTGGCAAGTCTAAACTGCTTACCTGGCAACCTCACAGTGATGACAGAGCTTCAGGAAGTCAATGCACCTGGGTAGGCGATGCATTGTTGATGCAACACGGCAGATTTTTACTCCAGTAAATGTTTCTGAACGTGATATTTAATTTACTGCTTGGAAAAGTAGGAAAGTGGATCAAAGAAGTGATCTCTGGTTTGTGCCACTTTGGTGGCATCTGCTGCCAAATCAGGCTTAAGATCATGAACAATTCTAGATTCACTTAAAACACAAACAGAAGTCACAAGAAACTGATTCTACACATTTAAAGGTTTGCTGGTGACAACTCCAGCATAATGGGCTAAGTCAGGGTATTCACTCTGGATATGGTGCCATTTTTGTACCTTGACAGTAATTTAGTGGAGACTTTAAAGGTCAGCCTTGAGAATTGGAGCCAAAGCTACAAGAAAATATAAACAAAGCTCAGCAGATGAAAGGGCTGTCCTGCAACAAAAGGTGCCATGTGAGGTTGTGATGTTCCTGCACTTGGTGCGCCGTCGCCAACAGAATGTAGGAAAACTTTTCCTACAAACAACAGGACGTGCTGATGCCGGTCCTGGGAATCAAAGCAAAGGACAGTGGCCCGTTTCGTGCTTGTAAGCAATTATTATTCCTTTTCATCTCCACGAGAGACGTTAGGAAAACAATACATACCTTCATTTGCTTTTAAAAGGCCACCAAAAGGAGGGTAAACACGACTTTCATGTCGGCAGTGTCCTCTCAACAGTCATCCTCGGTGTCGAGTGTTGTTGACAGTCTGGCTTCAGAGCAATCAGACTGTTAGCTGTCTAAACAGGGTGACAGTGGACAGCCCACTGTAGTTCAAACAGGTCAAGAGGAATGAAAGACAACACCGGCTCAGCTGGCCTCCTATTCTCTGGGTGCTGACACAAACTTGTTGGTGCTCCCCCCTCCCCCCTCCAAAGCCCCCAACCCTCCTGTGACGACTGACAGCCTTGTCCCCTGTCCTCTGGCGGTGACTGTAAAGAGTAGGGCGCACTGTCACCACCGTGACCCTCTCTGTCTGGACAAACAACAACGGTCTCATAAGACTTCAGTGACTGTTTTGTCCACAGTCCCCAGCCTCCTTTCTCTCCGCGGCTGCGACGGAGGAGGCTGTGGTTTCAGGTTCAGGACGTTTCCATTAGCACCTTTTGGTGAGGTCCTTTCATCCAGCCATTGCAGTCCTTGTGATCCGGCCACGGTCAGGTTGTTAACCTGCCGCTGTGACGCCTTCAGAGCAGACAGGCCAAACAACGCAGGGAGGAAGTCTCCAGTTCGACACAGACTTTCAGTAATAACTGTTTGCTCTGGTGTCTGGAGGTGTTGGTTTACCCCTGTTGACATTTGGCTCCTTCTTGATGTTTGATACGCGTTTACGATATTTGTCTTGTACAAATGTCACTCGGAGCCATCGGAGACGCAACATGTAGTTTGATACGGTTGTTCAGTTCAGAAATATGATGATTGCTTTTTCAGTTGGCATCCTGAAACAAATATTACTGTATCCTTTTTCTCTCGAGTCATGTTTTTGCAGTATATAATCAACATGTGTCTATCAGAACTAAAGCCTGCAACGCAGCCTGTCACTGATTTGTCCCATAAAGCGCCTGAACGCTGTGGACTTTCCCTTTCTGATTTCTAATTCATTTGAAAATAACAGTGCAGCCAAACACTCATGAACATGTACACTCACAGCAACATGCATAAGCAGAAGCCTTTAAAATTCGAACTTAAAGTGCGAATTTCTTGTTTGATAGAGCATCATTTTTTTAACCCTCTTTTCACACCCATGCCTAGCTGCGGTTTGCTTGAGTGATTGGCTCTGTCGTCTCGAAAAACACAATCTGAACCCACAACACTGCGATAAGAAAAGGTAATGTGCCGGGAGCTTGTTGTTCTAACACTGAGATGGTTTTTTTTATCGGAGTTTCCTGGAGAATGTCTTGTTTTTTTTCCGATTCAGTAATCTCTCCCTACGAGATCTGTGCCATCTGGAAATTGCAATGCTGTCATGTTGATGGATCATGCGGCCGGCCAAAATGACACGGAAACGCACTGCGTGAAAAGCAGTTATGATATCACTTTTGATCATGCACCGCCGTGCACAAGGGCAGCAACGATGAGCATGAACTAAGCCTCAGAACTAAAAATAGACACAGACAAAAACAGCAGAGCTCTGCGGCCCTGCGAGGAGACTGAAATGGTCTCAGACACATGCTTGTCATGTTTAGATGAATTTCTCCCACAATGTTTTGTACTTTTTACATTCTTTCCATGAAGATTTACACAACACTTGCAGTGTTATGTGAAACTTCACTGACTCGCTGCATTATTTTAGACGTTTTAGCTGAAGTGGATGATTTTCATGTCTGAGAAAGTATCAATTTAAACTTTCATCTGTTTGTTCTGACTGATTTTGTCTTTATATTAAGGACAATAAATGAGCTGCATTCAAAAGTTGAAAAATATGCATGATGCATTTAAATGCTGGCATATTTTGGCCCCATGAGCCTTAATTTATCCTGTTTGCATTAAAGACATAGTGAAACTGCTTTGAATTTACTAGCATTGATGATTCTTAATGCTCTCGTGTTGAGGTGTGACTGTCAACACTGTGTCTTTTTGGACCCAGCATGCACTCTGTTTTCCTGTACAGCCCGTGTATTTGATGTGTGTGTGCTCTCCACCGTGTGTGGTCACAGATTTTGGCCAGATATTCATGAAAGAATCAACGTTGACCCGTGTAGACTTGTGCGAATGAATAAATGCATGTCACGCTGACTCATGCGAACCATGTAGAGTCAGAAAGCCCCGACTGGCCTTCAGACATGCCTGAACTCGCCGGCACCTCTCCCCCTCGGCCACGGACATGTTTATTTTATCTGGTTGGTGACATTTGGGCTACAATGGTCCAGACAGATGGAGTAATTATGTTTGTCCAGAATGACAAAAAAAGGAAACAATGGAGGGAAAGAAAATGTTTTAATGGCAGGAAAGCTGCAAATATTGAGCAGCTTAATGAGCTTTTCTAACAGTTAACAGCTCAACTTTAAAGTGATGATGTTGGTTCTTGTGATTGGATGAAATCTCTACGATGATTATGAATTTAAGGTTGTTATTTGGCCACGTATGGACATCGGCCCATCAGCACAGGTTTTTTTGGGTGAATGTTCAGCAGACTTTTAACCTTTTGAATAGTTCCTATCCACATTGCTAATGGTTAGAGGGTGATGCTCAATGATTTAAGCTGAGTTCCACTGATAAATTTAGTGATTAATGAGTTATTAGGTACTTTTCTGTATAAAGGACTAGAGCACTCATGACCAGTGCCAGCATATTGTACTCAGCACGCAGTTGGTGAACTCTTAATTGCTCCCCAGCTCAAGACCTTTATCATTAAGCACAACAAAGATAAAAAAAAGTGAAATATCAATGAAATAAAACAATCTTTTATCCTCTGGTCAAGTCGGGTGGCGTTAGGTCAGGGCGAGTTGCGTTTTCTTGGGAAACATCTGTGGTCGTGTTCTTTATCAGGCCTTGAAAGCTGTAGCCTCGCTTCTCTTCAGCTCTCAGCAGTGAGTACAGCGATGGTATAGCTATGATATGGCTCCACCGTCGCTATGAATACGCTTGGCCTCTGCAGAGTAATGTGGGTTCCCACCAGCGATTTGTTCCTTGCCAGATAATTCATCTCTACTCATTGGCATCCAATAAGTCAAAGCATCAAAACGATTAATCAAGTTCTCAATGAATACCCAGGGACACACTTCAATTGGTGGGACAAACAATTAATGGCATCCTGTTTATTTGAAGTGATTATACTGGGTTTGTTCCCATCTGCCTCATGGGAGGAAGTGGCGTCCCTGGTGCAGATGCTGTTTGTCAGAAGTCAGACTGGTGAAGCAGCACGCCAGCATGCAACAGAGGAGATTCAAGCAAACTGAAATAGAACAATGGCTTCTCCGAGCCCGTATCCTATTTCATAGGGAACAATGCTTAGTTTGTGGCCCTTTTCCATGTACATGAAAGACAAGCCCTGCTTTTATAGCTATACAGTGTGCGCATTTTTGTGATATTTTGGTTTGGTTTGCTTTGAAGTGTGTTAGGGGAAAGACAAGCCTCTGCATAGCATCAAATATTTCACGCTTTCCAAAGGATTTGCGATGCCGATAGGATCATTTAATTCCAGACTGTGCTTAACCAGGTTACATGTACAGTATGCTTATAATTAGCTGCTGCATTGAAAAGTTGGGGCAGCTGCTGCATAAGACGTCATAATTGTGAGCTTTAATTCAACAGACAATGTTTGCTGCTCATTGTTGGGTTTTTTTGTCTTTTTAACAAATCAACTTCCGCATAAACAAGAGCAGCAGAACTGGAGCAGACAAAAACTTTGGTGGCTGCTCTCGCCCTTTTTTGTGAAGACCCCCGAGCCAAACTGTGGTTTGAGTTGACTCCGCCTCTCCTTAATGTCCAATGGCATGATTGTTTGTTGTCATTGCGGTATTGTTTTCACTGTCACTTTTTGATCTCAGTTTATGGTCCCAGATGTTGGCAGAGGGGTGCAAACCCACAGAAAAGACAGTTTAGGGCTTTGTCTGATGTTCTCTGTGGTGCAGTGCTGCTAAAACAGCAAACACAGTCTCTTCCTCCTAAAAAACCACCTAAAACAGCAAGCAGCCATAAGCTCACACTGGAAAAAAATGGGACTCTTTGCCTGTGGCGAACTGATTTGCAAATTTTTTACTGATATGTCTGCAGCAGCATTTAAGCTGCAGATACAGGAATACAGGCAGCAGCTTTCCCAGAATTTGTTTCGCCTTGGTTGCTTGCGAATGCCGGTAAATCTGTGTACCCATTTCCTCTCTGTAGGTGACTCCCACCTACGTCTTTGGTTGCTGTACACTTGGGGTGAAGAGGCCACTTTCTCTCTCTCTTTTTTCCCCACTTCTGTAAAGGTTAGAAGATGTGAATGAATCAGTTCTGTGTGTACCCGAGGAAGAGGCAGCACAAAAGCCTGCTGTGGGGGGTATGACGGCCCCAGCATAGCTTCTTACCACCGATCAACAGTGATATAAAAAAAAAGGGTGAGAGGAAGAAAAAGAGGGAAAGAAAGAGAGACAGAGGCGGCAAGGGGAGTAGAGCTCCTCTGTAATTACAACATGGTCTTAAAAAGCAAATACCAAGCCCTAGCAACCTCAGCCAGGAGACAGAGAAAAAAAAGTAGAGGCTGGGGGGTGGTGTGGAGGAGGAAAAGAGGGGTAGAAAAAAAATAGGCAAGGGGAGTTAAGAAACGCCATAGAAAGCGACCCAGCAATGACCTCGGCTCTCCAACAATCGGCCCCTGCCAGCTGGAGCCAGGGTTAGGGGCGAGAGCGAGGGGCCGGGCAGGATCCCCTCCGATTTATGACTGACTATAAGGCCTCTGAAAGAAACCCAATCACCCAGGATTCCTGCGCAGCATGACTCTGGCTGGAGAGAATAGATAGCCCAGGAGAGTGTGGGACGGCGGCAGAGCCAACAGCTAACACACAGGCACTGACACAGAGGGCCACTTTACCGAGGGGAGGGCCGGTGGGCACTGGCTCTATTATGTGTGGCTCTCGGCATTGAGCATGATATCATTACACTGGGCTGACACTAACCTCAGCTGCGTTCAGCGACTGCCCAAACTCATCCTCTGAACTCTCTTTGTCCAACATATTTCACGACCTGGATTTACATGCACCCAGCTAATTGCTCTATCTGTCTAATTAGTAGAAATTTAATGGTTATTAAATTTCAACCTGCTATCAATGTAGAGTGGGAAAGAGAGAGGCAGGCTGAGAGTAGGGCATGAAAAGAAAGGGAGAAGGCAGCTGTCTTTTAAAGCGGGGTAAGCCGTGCTTGGAGCTACCCCGCTGATCCATTAGCATATCTGAATGATCCTGTTCCTGCACAGCCACCACCACGCTGCAAGGTGGCACATCTGAAGAACGCGCCCTTTGAATGCGCTTGCAAGCTGGGGAAACTCTTATTTTTCAACCCGTTTGAAAATCTGGAGACAACTTGATGTTTGAGAAGCCGACAAAAATAAAAGAAGGGGAGAAAAGGGGAGAAGGGAAGGAAAAAAGTTTCAGATTTTGAGGAGGACAGAGTTTTACAAGCTTTTTGAAGCTGGATACTTAATAATTCACTTGATGCTACAAGAGGCAGCGAGGCAGTATGGAAACACACCCGTGCATGACAACAGTTCTCATTGCCGAGCCGTTGTCAAAAGAAAGTGTGTCACAACCTCTGGTTCAGAAACCAGGAATGGGGTATTTTGTAGAGAAGTTGCATTTCAGGGAGCCTCCAAAGCGAACTCGAGAGAAATATCATTAACTGTTCATACAAAAAAAAAGAGACCCTTCCTAGAAATCCTAGATTTTGAACAAGATTCAGTTTGATTTTATTTCTGGATTAAATTCGTTACCACTGCTTCCTCAGTCACACGTGTGGCAAACAGCTAAAGCAAGTCACAGTGAAGCTTTTCAATGATTACCAGGAGATTTTTCACCAGGTTCAACTGGATAAAATGCTTTCTCGTAAGTCACGCCAAGTAACTGTTGCACAAGCGATGACGTTTTTGTTTTTTTTCTGAAACGCACAACATATTGGTTAGTTCTCGTCCTAATCTTATTTGGTAAACGTGTTGGAGCTTGTGTTTTTAGCCCTCGCTCTCTCTCTTTTTTTCTCTCTCTCTCTCTTTTTTTTTTTTGATCAGCCTTGAAGTTGGTCTCCCCTCGGCCACAAAGCGGGTTTCTATTGACTGGTTCCAGGGAGCGTATTGATGGTTCCATAATTTGGGCACAGGAACACAAAAAGGCTGACCCCCGCTGGGCTCAGCACGACAGCCCAGTCAGCAGGGAGGCTTGCATTTATTAGCCTGGGAGAGGAGCTCCTGCAGAATTAAAGCACATTCACCCACCCATTGATCTCTGTCATGAAAACAATACTCGCCTCCCTCTCTGGCAGCGAGCTACGCACTGTGCGCTCTGAGGTAATTCGGCAGCCATAGAAAACAGGATGGCTCACACCCTCGGGCTCCGAGTAAACTATTTGAAAAGTGAGAGGAAAGAGGGGGGGAGAAAAAAACTAAGACATATTAGATTATCAATCCACCTGTCCAATTGTATTATGTGATGAATTGCTATGAATGGTGGCTGAATATGAATGCAGCTGCTGAGTGTTCTGTCGGGGAGCAGGATCCGTTCCTTTGTTTTTTTTTTGGCTGTGTTGTGACACGTTGAATGCTACTTGATGTACCTCCGGAGGATTCAGAGTTTTTTTCCTCCATATTTTTTTGGAAAGTTGTCTGTTAATCAGAGCGTGCTGGTGTCTTGCAGCTTATTTAACCCTTTCCTTATTTTTTGGCTCCAACACGGCAGTCACATGAGAGGTGCATGGCTGCATAGCTCTCGTCTCCCAAAGGAATCTTTTCCCGATGACCAGCAAACAGGGGGGGTAACACATGGGATGGAGACCAGGAGGAATTAGAGCAGTATGTTCCAACACTGCATGCATGCCCCCCCGACATCCGAATTTCTGTAATCCACAGATAATGGGCCTTCATCGCCTCCAAAAATACCAGAGTCAGTCACAAGACAGTGGCGTGCCTCCCTGCATCTCTTATCTGGTGTATGCGTGCGTGAAGCGTGGCCCCTAAACAGTTTTACAGCTCACCACCAAGAAGGTGCCCTAAAGAGTGAGTTATCACTTTGTAGTGTTTTTTTTTTCTTTTACCTTTTTCTGGACACACATGAAACAATCTTGTATCTTGAGGAAGCTGCAGCAGGAAGGGCCAAGCAGAAACTACTCTCCTTTCCGTTTTTTTTGTGTGGGTCACTTTGTGTGTGTGTGTGTGTGTGTGTGTGTGTGTGTGTGTGTGTGTGTGTGTGTGTGTGTGTGTGTGTGTGTG
>JASSRZ010000011.1:4127232-4155942 GCA_032164315.1 Malacoctenus gilli
GTGTGTGTGTGTGTGTGTGTGTGTGTGTGTGTGTGTGTGTGTGTGTGTGTGTATGTGTGTGTGTGTGTGTGTGTGTGGCAGGGACGGGTGAGTGGGGCTGGTGAGGGGTTTGGGTGGTAAATAGACTCTGCTCTTATCTATGTTCAAATAGTGTGGAAAGGGAAAGTCAAGAAGTGCACAAAAGGGAGAAAGCAGAGTGGAAACAAAGCCAGGTACAAGATAATGACAAGGTCAAGTGTGTGCTCAATGGCTCAGTTCAGTCAGGGAGAGATAAGGGCCGACCTGCTGACAAGGTGTGTGCAGCAGAGGGGAATGGGAGGTCAGGTAAAGCTCTGGGGAGAGCCCCCCCCCACTCCATCCAGCCACTCAGTTTCCAACTTCCTCCGTGAACATCAGCTCGCCAGCACCACCTGGTGGAGAAACGAACATACACAGATGATGAGAATAACAGCAATTTAAGATCAGAAATTTAAATTTAAGCGCTGAAGTGGAACGATAACAAGAAAAGCTTATGGAATGGTTAAAGTTGTTGCTTCAGGTGTAGATACAAGATGATTCCCTCTCTGTCTGCACTGTTTACCCGTGGTCACAGCAGTGTGGGAAGATTTTTTTTTTTTAAGTCCTCAACCAAAAACAATGGCGGGCTTAAAGGCACGCTGCCAACACATCATTGACTGTTTCCTGGAGCAGCTCCAACAATAACCAACAGTTTGACGGGGAGGTTTCTTGTCCTGCTTTGAGGTTTAGGAATTTTTCCCCCTCCTTTCTGTTTCTGAGTGAAATTTAAAAAGGCGCCGAGTGCCCATCCGATGCTGAGCATGACATTAAGAATGATTTCAAACGACAACAAATAAAGTGTGAAAGAGCTACAGGCTCGCAACTTACTTTCACAGAGCATAAACGATGGGATTAGTTGAAGGCTATCTCTGATGTGTCACTCATCTCCTGGAGAGAGAAGAAGGAGAGCACGAGATAAAACGGTCTTTGGTAGACCAGCAAAGCAAGAGAGGAGAGGGACAGATTGAGAGATATGCCTCAGTAGATATCAGATACAACTAATCCCGATACTGACCCAAATCCTGATCAGGAATTCTGATCTCATGCCTCGATAAAGGGATAAAAAGGCCTTTGGGGGGGTTTCACACAAAAAGAGAGGCCTTGGACACATACTCTGAGGTGGGCTGGGTCAGTGGGACGTCAGGCAGCACTTTGACCACTCCGAGCCTTGAAGTTGTGAGGGGCAGAGGGTCTGTTAAGTCTCATCCAACACATCCAGGCTTTGGGTTTGTGCACCGGGCGATGGCACCAGGAGAGCCGGATTGAAGCGAACCGCAGGGAGCGCGCTGCCAACACTGTTGTGACTGATAAAGCAGCGAGTCAGCGACTCGTTGCTCTCCTTCATTCCACTGCTTTAAAGACTACAGAGTTGTCACGTGGATGAGGAGGGATCCTTTCTTTTTATTGATTGCATATGAACACCGGCAGGCAGCTGACATTTAGAGCTCATCCAGTGCCCATTCAGACTACTTTTCCTCTGCGAAGTGGCTCAAAAATGGAAATTTGATGATGGAAAAATGTCTTCAAATCTGCTGAAACAGTTGAGTAACATATTTAGAGTATGTGGGGAAAACATGTGACCTGAGACAAAATTTTGCTGCAAAATGAAGGACAAAACACTCAGATTATGCTTTCAATATTTTCTAAAAAAAAAAATAAATCATAAATTCTTGGTTTGAGAAATAAAGAAAACTGAAAAGATCATTAAAAAAAAAAAACTTAGACAAATTACAGAGGTTTTCCTTCAAATACTGTTTCTAAATTTTGCATACATACCAAAACAAAAGGGATCCAATGTATTACTGCAATACTTGAACTGTGTATTAAAGTGTTACAGTAAAACCTTCCCCATTTTTTTGTGTGACATTGCCATCTAGTGGTGATTCTGAGACTTCAATAAATGTATTAAGAACAGGCACATGTTAGAGAAGAGAAAAAGAGCCATTTGACATCAGTCCATTTATCTTCTATAGCTGCTTTTTCACGAGAGGTTTGTTGTTGGAATCTTTCACAAGAAACATAGTGCAAAGGCACCGTTCAAGACTGCAGTGCCTCATAATACAAACACAAAAAGATAGCATGATACAGATAGTCAAACCTATATCAGCAGATACATGTGGCCTACACTCACACACAGACACAAAGAGAGCAGACAACCTGGTCAGATTAAGTTGAATCCATGCTGTCATCAATTGTATGAATGTAGTTCTTTCTCACACTCATGCAACTGTTCTTTTGACACTTTGTATCGTCACCCTGTAATTCCTATTATAACCCTCACCACAAGGGGCGTGCAGCTGATATAGCTGAACAGCAGCATCCATGGGAACTGGAGACACTGTGTGAAATTGCAGCATGCTGTCCTTTAGAGGCCAGTCCAGTCACCCCCCCCCCCCAAAAAAAAGTCTTCCTGCCAGTTTAATGCCAACCGGATGGATTCAGTAAACATCCATTAAAAGTGTCAGCCTGCTAAAGTTGGAACAGGAAGCATCAGTTTGGAGAAAAAATGGCGAGCACACGCTTAATGTGAGGCCAAGACACGTGTTCAACATTTTCAGGTCATCCTGTCCTCATTTCTGGACATCAACACACTGTGGGTAGCCTAATCAATACAAGCTGAATGCACTGAACACAATCCAAGTAATAAAGATGCACTCATTGCAAAATGAAAAACACAGCGGCTTTGCTTCCAGGGGGAGGGAATCTTAGGTCAGAGATGGAGATTAACACCAACTCACAGGACGCCTTTTGAAGCCCCTGCTATATGTAGGGTGGATCAATTGGCCAGGGCAGAGACCCTGACGGAGGGGGAGCTGGGCGTGGAGAACACGGCCGGCCCACTCTTTATCAATCAGGGAACTTTTCTTCTGGCCAAACAAAATTGACCTGCCAATGCGCCGGCTGCGGTCGAACTGCTGGTGGAAATAAATCACACTGAATCAGTGGTAGGTACCTGTCAGGCCCGCTGAGCGCACCATCCCTCCCTCCGCTCTCACTGGATGGAAGGATGTCTCTTCGCATGGCTCGCTGGCTCACAAACAGCAGATTGAACAGCTGACTGAGCTGCGCATGTGGACTGCCAGAGAGAGAGAGAGAGAGCGAGAGAGAGAGAGAGAGAGAGAGGGAGCGCATTTTTATGTATCGTTGGCTTCAGCTGAGGCAATTCATCTTTTTCAATCAATTTCGGCAAAATTAATAAACCAACTGTGATTGTCATCTATTGATTCAATTGCAGCAGTAAACGAGAGTACGGTGGAGAGTGATAGGAAAGTTTCACATGAAACTCAACCCCTCCCCCCCTTCTCTTTCAAAATAAATGTTGTGACATTTGTCACACTGGCGCTGGTGCAGAGCTGTCGATACGTCCCTGCATCAGTGCTGACAACACAGATTCGCAGATGCTCATTTAACTCAATGACCAAAATGAGTTTGGGCCTTATTTTTTGTTGTTGTTGTTGTTAGGAATACAAACATAGCAGCCTGCACCTGCCGGTGTCACAGGCCTCCCTTCACCCTTCAGCTGTCCCTTTATTCCCTGGTTGTAAGGTCTGCTCCAGTGGCGGGAAGTTTCACAACATGAGCAATGGTGTGAGGGGAGATAATGTGGGAAGGGCGGGCTCTAAATCTCAGCTCTGCTCATCTCCCCTCATCCCCCAGGTTCACCTGCACGGCCGGCTGACAGATGACACAGCGTGCGGTCCAGGCCGCATCTCTGTTCTGGGTCATCCATTGCTCTCCGAGTGATAAGTGGCTCTGTCCTGGTGTGGCTCATCCTGCTGCATACACAGTCAATCACTGGGCAGCGCCACGGCACAACAACAGCCTGCAGAGGACAGCGGAGCAATAACGAAACTCCAGGTGACATCTGTATCACCCGCAGTGACAGAAGAATTTGGCGCTGTCGGTCCTTAAACACGCCTTGCTTCACTTTCTCCTGCTTTTTTTTTTTTTACCGCTGTTGCAGTTAATGAGCTGCAGTGTGTGAGTCGTTTTGTTTAGCAGCTTGTTAAGTTGCACGAGATGAGATTACAAGTGTGACAGTGTAAACTACAAAAGCTTACAAACTGTTTGATGGTGGAGACTTGTGGTACTTGAGGGAAAGTATTAAGCTAATGATGATTTCTTTTTATAAACAGTCTCCTGCTGCCTCGCTGATGGCCAACAGCTGCAGAGAGTGCAGCGTGTTGTGGTTCACGGTGAAAGCTTCATCCTAATGTATTTTTTCCACAGAACCAGCAGCTCTGGAAACACTATCTAACATCCTGCTTCCAGTTGAGTCAGTGCTTGTGGGCTCCATTTAATATTCAACTGTGTAGACATGGATTAGGAGAGATATGTTTCCAGAGAGACTGTTGTGTTGTTTTGTTTACAGCAGCGGCCCCCAAACTTTTTACAGTACTCCCCCACAAGTTGTGTTTAAGACAAACCTGGTTGAACCTTTGATTTCAGCGAAGCCACTCACTGGCGTTTGGAGACTAATGGTCTAACAAAAGCTGGAGCCTTCAAACTAAAGCAAGACACTTGACATCCAAACTGCTCTGCATTGTCTTATTGTGGGTTTTTTTTTTTCATCCACATTTGCAATTCTCAATTGGACACTTTTAAACAGGCACAGCTTTGAGCATCTTCACTTCAAGGTCGATCACAAATGGTGAACTGTGGGCTGTGGGCACACCACCACATTTAATTATTACATGATACAGCCGGCCAACATAAATTATAGCAAGTCTCGTTTGCTCACAATGTTGTGAAACCACTGCTTGATCAAGTTACGGTGCTCTTTTATATGCTAGAGGAAAAACTGCTATCACAGCTTTGAGATCACACATGTAAATTGAAGCAAATGTTGCTGATTGGACCATCTTTACTACCTTGTTTGTTGACGACGCCCTTATTCGCAAAGTTTACAACTACTCAGAATTATATTTTCAGTATACTTGGATTCTGTGTGGAAATTAGGTGGACTACAAATAGCAGCACTTCCCATAATGATCCGAAAATAACAATCTGTTCTCTTCCTTAAATTATTTTCAAGAGTTGCTCCGTCAAATAGAGTGTGAGATCATTTCTTCACATGACTTTGGTCAACTTGAAGACATCTGGTGCTACTGAAGTCCTTTTGCAACTTTTTGGTGCAGGATTAAAGTTATCGGGAATTTATTCTCATTTCTGATGGATTGTTTAGCTTCATATTGACAGTCATGTCTGAGTTTGCAAGAAAGTAATGAGGCATTGTTTGCATTTCTTTCCGAGTCAAGCTCACAGCAACTCTTTTACTGTCTGCTTCTGTTTTGCTCATGATTGAGAGCATGTGGGCAGTTTTGACAAAAATCTGTGGCACAAGTCTCCTCTGATGAAGGTTTTCTTCTAATTTGAAATGTTAATTTATCTTGACAAAACATTTCAAAGACGAGCACAGATGCACAGTATGAAGCTAAGTGGATGAAGCGTGGCAACAGCACTGCCAGGACCACTGCTTTGATTCCCTTTGGGATTACCCTTACTAGAGACGTGTGCACTCCCAGGCGCTGCGAGATGCGAATAAAAGTGTGTACTGAGGCACAATCCCCTTGTGACTGCACACACACACACGCACGCACACGCACACGCACATACACTTCACAGGAGATAAATGAGAAGAAAATGAATGCAGCCCACAAAATGAATTCATTTTACGTCTCACTGCAACCTCAACAAGCAGCGAGGTGCCGCTTGGATCCACTAGATGGCAGCACAGCTACATTGCTGCATTTTATTTCTCTGATAAAATATTTTGACACTCACACATTTCACCTGATAGTTTGTATGACATAACGTGATTACATACAATGTCACATCTGCCCATTCACCTGCTGTTCGACTGACATGTTGCCTGCCCTTAAACTCCTCATGTTCATGGCAACGTCCTCCGTAGGGGGGGGAAAAAATCTAATAACATGGCTGACTAACTGCTC
This sequence comes from Malacoctenus gilli, assembly GCA_032164315.1. Classification (NCBI taxonomy): domain Eukaryota; kingdom Metazoa; phylum Chordata; class Actinopteri; order Blenniiformes; family Labrisomidae; genus Malacoctenus; species Malacoctenus gilli. The sequence continues at coordinate 4,133,244 of JASSRZ010000011.1, forward strand.
AGCCTGCATGTCATGCTGTTGTGAGCTCGCATGAAAAGAAATATACATAAATTAAAGTTGAGCTCTGGCATCCACTCGTTGGCCTTTTCCTAAATCACCCCCAGGAGATGAAAAAAGTAGTCTGACTTCTGGAAGAGAATATTCCTGTTAATCCTCCGGACCTGATCGCAGTCTGCCAGGTAATTCCTGGAACTTGGCACTCTATCAATGAGAGGAAATTGGGCTTAAGATGTGCAGCCCCTCTGGTCTTTCGGAGTGTCTTTGAGGGAGCTGAGGGGGATGACGTGGAAGTTTGATGTATGAAGACCGTGCTACTTATTAAATTTCTTGCTCGTGAGTCTGAACTAAACTCGGAGCACACACACGTGTGGGGAGTTCTCTGATTTAATCAGCGGTGTCCAACTCGGTGTATGATGTTGAAAACAAATCACGTCCTCGTGATCCACCGTCAAGCACGTACAATTACGAGCGAGGAGTTCCCCACATCCTGGATCCCGAGCCTTTAATGAGCATGTCCAAGCTGAGACCGTGCGCTGTCCGTATTGTGGTTGTGAATGCATCATGCATCGTGTTGGAGTAAACATACTTTTCAGGCTGTGAGATTCTGGCCTGTCATGATTCATCCCATCATGTCTGACTGTGTTCCCCAGAGCGTGAGCGAGAAGCTTATCATCTGTCTCCTCATTTCATGCCCTGTAGCAGGCAGTCTTCAGCGATGGGAGAAACTCAGGATGTAGCCATCACTGACACACCTTAATTGCCACACAGGATGCATACAAGGGAAGCGTCGGGGCATGTATCTAATCGTCATATTAAAAAAAAGAGAGTTTTCCAACACAAAACTGTAACCTTTCCGCTGCAGCATTCTCAGGATAAGGTGAGCCGGTGACAGCCTTAAAATGTGCCGTAAGCTGAGATAACCTATCCAATATCAGCAACTAATGAGGCAGAAAGAGGAGCTGGAGCAGACAGACACTATCATTTCAGCTCCATACGTTTTCATGTGTAAGATAAGCTTTGTCAGAGGTCAGATACTGTGCGATAGTCTGACCAATTTCCAGCACTATTTCTGGCGACGGCTGTCGATTTGATGGCGGCTTGGATTGCCAGCCGTGGTGAATGAGCAGCCGCAGTGCTTTTGGCTCACAGGGGAAATCTGTTTGGGCTGCCAGGAGTTGAACTGCCGAGCACTTTTACTCCTGGTGAGAAGATTGCTCTCATGTTTTATTGAACGTTGCCCCCGGCACCTCTCATCCTTGACAATCTGATTCTACCAAGGTCCACCCCATGACCTTAATGCTCAACCAATGGGGTGTTGCAATTCACTCACTCTGACCCCTCCATCAACCTCATCAGACTCATAGGTCCTTTGGGTAACATTTATGGTCCACTCTCAAACTAGATTAATATCTTTGTTGCCCGCCTGCACTGTACTTAACTGTCCTTGCACTTAAATAACCTGTCATCTTTGCCCTTTAGTTCACTCGTCTGCTAACGGACAAGGCCCGACGTCGCTTTATCATCCATTCTTGGTTCTCTTTTACTGTTCAGGTGCACAGCCAACTGCCCCCCTTACACTGAGTATGTGCATGTTCTTTTGGCAAACATATTAAATTTGGGTCACGGCTCTCAGCCTGCCAACAGAGGAAACAGCAAGCTGTCCAGTCTCCTTGACTGACCTCTACAGCTGTCATCCAAACTGTATTGTAGTGGAGATTTAATCCACTATAGCTGTCATAGAGCCAGTGATGCTGCCATAAAGAACAAACTCGGTCCACTATTAATTTCGCCATTTACCTCCATGGAGGGGTTTTCGTTGTTTTGTATCACTGAACTGTTTTTATTGACCTTAACATGATTTTTTAACTCAGGAAGGAAGGTTGTTTATATGATGTGGTGAGTGCACAGCGTAAAGACCACGGTTCGATTCCCACTCTGGCTGAATCCATGTGGACTCTGTTTTCAGTGTGCATGCTCGAGTTCACACGGAGTGAGCAGGCTTCAACTCACATATCAGGAGTGAAAGTCTAATAACGACCAAGTGTTTCACTTTAGTTGAAAGCCAGACCTCTTGTATTTTCACAGTAAAACTTATTGTCTTCAATGGCCGCTTTATTGGCAATCAATGACCAGTCCGAGGTGAGTCGCTATATGCTGCCTGTAACTGTCGCACCTGTTAGAATAATGGTCTCACATTACCTAGTTTAAGATTGGTTTGTATTGCATTAATCACAGTAATTTGACTGAACTAAAACATTAGGCTGATGTGTGTCATATTGATGACACTGAAAACAGTCTCACCCTTTAATTGGGACATTTGTCAGAATCAGAATCTCCTCCAAATGACTGCTAAGTTTTTGAGCTCCTTCCAAAATTTAATGTCAGATATTGTTTGCATACTGCTGTCAGTGTCACTGTGTCAGTGAAGATAGCTGATATAAAGGTAATATTAAAGGGAGAATCTGTAATTTTTCTCCTTTTGAAGCTCCTTGTCACAAACGGATGAAGTGGACACATTCACACTGACCCAGATTTGTTACTGGAAGGGAATCATGGAGTCATTGTTTATGGAATTTTCAGTTTCCCCAACAGTTGTTGAGGGTTGTTTTTTTTTCTTTCACATGAGACCAAACGGCCACCTGATGGTGGTGCGAGCGCAAACATCACAGCTTCTCCAAAGTCATTATAATTTGTCCTCTTGGGGGAGCAGAAGCCCGCAGAACATTTCCTGGCAATTCATCAGATGGTTGTTAAGTTATTTCAGCCCGAGCTTCTCCGAGTAGGCCAATCAACTGACACTTCCATCCGTAGAGGCGTGCTCCAAAAAAACGAAATAACTCCTAGATGAATGAGGACGATAAGGGGAGAATAATGAGCCTTTTATGAGATGTCGCTGGTTAATTGTGTCCTGAATTCGACGATGCTGATTTCATTTACTTGACGCCCTCCTTAAGATAAGTAAGAACTGGAAATTAATCATCCAATTATTTATACATGAAGATTTCGTTTGTAACAAATGAGCTTTGCGGGAGGTGCACGAACTGTCGAAGAATCACTAAAAACAAATGGAAGTTATTCTTCTTTTGGCTTTGAAGAGGAAAAAAAATCATAGAATGTCAAGATTGTATGTTAGTTTCATGTCATTATAGTCGACATATTTCCTATCAAATTATCAAGGTGGCATTTAGGAGGAAACCTCTCCCTCATACGGATGTCAGTGGTCCTATGAGATGAAGCATTTGAAGACAAGTCATTTTTGCATCATTGAATGAGAAACAGTGTTCACAGAGCGTCCTGTGAGCATCCGAACATCTGGTTTTCGACTCAGTCCATTCTCCGTCTGTTTTGAGCTGTTTCAGACATCTGTGAACGAACATGAGGAGGTGAAATCAGAATTTTTTTCATGCCTCAGCTGAGAAATAAACATGATCTCCTGCCTTAACCAGCGTGACAAGGTGGTAGCCAAAATGAAAGCAGCAGCAGCAGCAGCAGCAGCAGCAGCAGAAAGTTTGATTATTACTCGTGTTGTGTTAAACAGGGATTGTTCCTGAAGCAAATACGTGGGATTGATTTGATGAAACTATAGGGCAGCATGGAAATGTGCCACAGATTTCAATCATGTACATTTCAAATTGGATGTTTGAATTGTTGTTTTTCTACCTGAGACGTGACTCGATTTCATTCAAGGTACAAGCCACAGTTGCATCCAACGTCTCCATGATTTGCAGAGAAGTGTAAACATCCATCATCAATCAAGCGTGAGAGTCAATTTTCATGTAAAGTGGCTGCTGTCAGTCTGTTAACACTGTTTGCATGCGTATGTGCGTACGCTACGGTACACGCCGGCCGTGTGGAGCAGTGCGGTTCCCCTCCTGCCTGCCTCGTTGTGTCTGATTTCTCTGTTGTGGTGGTGGGATTACTCGGGGGGATTAGCAGGATACTGGCAGCACCCATCGATGGGACGAAGATGACAGTTCCCATCATGCCGCCTCCCGCTTCAACCCGTTGCTACTCCCCCGGACTTAAAGCAGCACAAACAGCAGATTACACGAGCACGACAGCAGGGGAAGAAGTCACACATCACACAGTGGAGATTAGGCTGAACAAACTCTTCTTCGGCTGCCTGGGGGTATTCAACCCAAGCATGGAGGGCTGTCTCCCATGGCCCAGTTTGAGTGAGATTAAGAAGCCTAAAACAGTGGTTTCCCGACACAAGACTTTAAAAACACATTTAATAGTGCACCATTCATACAAAGCAATGCTTCCCAACCTGGGGTCTGTGGCTCCTTGACTGGGGCGCTAGAGATGACAGGTTGTTAGCGGAGCTATTTGATTAAGCCCACAGCTTTTCTTCTTTGAAGCTCGCGCTTTTGCAAGTTGGCTTGACTGTGTGTTTCCACCTTTTGGTTGGCTTCACTGTAATGTTTAGGCAAGTCAGCAATGTAAGAGGCAATCGGGGGGCTCAGGGCAAAGAATGCACCACAGCATTAAAGACAAATGTAAGTTTGTACTGCAGCTCAGTCCTGTCATGTTTCCGCCACACACGTCTATTGATCAGAACAAAGTGGATTCAAGTCCAATCGATCCGCGTGACTAACTCTCGGTGTGGAGCGAAACCGGTGGGTCGTTAGGACCCTGAGGAACGCGCGTGTCAGGCTCCTGGGTATATTTGAGCCATCTGAGCTTGTGTTTGCTCAGGTCTGTTGCTTTGTACCTTTTAAGTCTTACACACTCGCTAATACTGTTTGGAGAGTTGCAGCATGTGTGGGTGTGCACTTGAAGCTGTAGAGACACATCAAATTAAAAGCCTCCAGTGGACCCCCCCCCCCCCCCCCCGTTCAGGCCAGGCAGACATTCTCCCCGTCAGTTAATGGGACAAAGTATCCAGCGTATAAAGGGCGTTTCTGTCTTCTTTTTTTTTTTATCCAGTGTGAAACTTAATGGGAGAGTGTGCTTTCATATTACAACTTGAGGGCTTGTTATTCATTTCTGGTTATGCAATGTGTGTTTGAAGGATGGAATGTGGAGACAGAAGTTTCTCTCTGTGGGTGTGCTATATATCTAACAGTAATTGCGTGGAGTGACTGCTGTAGTTCCAATAAGACTGTGTTTGATCTGAAGCACCAGTGGGTGCAGTTTGATTTTTTTCAGATTGTACACTTGTTCCTCTCTGGGCAAAACTTTTGAAGAGGATTTTGTTCACGTGGATGGAAAAAAGCCAACAAGACCTGCAAAGGAAAGAAGAGGAAGAGAAACAAAAGCGCTTTGCGAAATGTGATTTTCTTTGTTTCTCCAAAGCTCCACCAGCCAGAGTTTGCGTGTTGCAGTCGGTGCTAATATTTGCTTTATTTTGGACGATTTTCTGCAGGCGTCAGATCGGGAGTCAGTGTCCACAGAAATAATGAGTGTTAAAAATCCGCATGGTGCTGGCGTTTTTATGGGCTGAGACAACACCTTTGGGGAAAATTACAATTTTGAGCAATCAAAGGTGTTGATTTATCTTGTGGGAGATGTCAGCACTCATTACCTCAGAATAACTGTCAGTTTGTCAAAACTTATCAACACCACTGTGTGTGCGAGCTCCGTCTTTCAGGCTGGCTCTGGCCAAAACAACTTCTTGATTAATTCTTTGAGAGCCGACGTAAATTGCATCACTTAGCAAATAGACGCTCCGTTTCGCATTTATTCACAGGGGATACATTTGTGCTGAAATTTCTCAATTACACAGAAAATATTATTCAGTCACTCAAATCCGTGATCATTTTGCCTGCGCGCCTCTTCAGTTACAACCCCTCTATTCATCAGGTATCAAACAAAAACAGTCTGATCTTTTAGGGGAGTTTTCTTTCAACACTTCCTCGAGGCGATGGATAAAACAGTTGAGTATGAAACTGCAAAAAACATGTTGTAGAGCATAAAAAAAAATCGCAGCACCAGTGTGACTCTTTTACCTGCTTAATGAAGCCTTTGAATCAAGGAGCACCTGTTAAAGGATAAGTAGAGCAATGGTTTGTCAGTATAGAGGCAAATATATGAATTGTGGTATTATTAAAAACCACTTCATATATTTGAGCCATCAAACAAGGAGAAGAAGAACTGATGTAGCACGTCGGCAAAGACCAAGTCAGGCATCAGACACAGGGAAATATGTACTCGTTTCACACGTAACCGCAGAAATACATCGTCTACGGCTCCATATATTCAATCTACAATGGGCAGTAACAATGTTATTGTAGAGAAATGCAAATTTTTACTGCACTCACTTTCCGAGTTCCCCTGCGAAAACGAGAACGGGACCATTACAAGTGCGTCGTGTGGCTAAACGCACCTGCGAAGAAGTTCCCTCTATCTGTCAAGCAGAAGGATGATGTACATTGAAAACACATTCCCTTCCTCGTGGCACTCACATCTATCACAACTTTATGGCCACTCTCCCTCTCTTGCACAGCTCTGGCGTGACATCCATCCACGTCGGCGTCCTAACTTGCATATCTGGAGGCCTGTGTTGTTCCCGTGTCATTCCGGGCTTCACAACGCATCCTTGACAGCTCTTGCCATATGCTAGGCTGCATCTGCAAATTACCACGAATGCATCTCGTATACGGTCGCCAGAGGAAGGTCACAAAAAGATTCAGAGCCTAACGTGGCATTAAATGGCGGGTGAGCGCAAGGCTTTCTGACAGGTGAGCGCCCTCTTGTGCAATAGTGGGTGATAAAAAGAGGTCGTTTTCGCACAGGACCGAGTCCCTCTTATCCTAATGTAGATTTAGTTGAGAGATAACTCAGTCCACTGCCAGCCTGTCTGATTTTCATAGCGGGAAGAATTGTGGTTTTGTTTACATACAGCGATTAAGACCTGCTGCCTCTGAAGAAACATGGTGATCAGTATGCAGGTGGCACGAGGAGTCCTATCATTTTCATACAGTTTCCATTCGGTTGACTTTGTGAGTATGTTGCGAATGCTACACGGAGTACATCTGTTTAAGTATCCGTTTCGGGTTGTAGATCTTCTCAGCGTTTTTTTTTTTTTTAATACGGTAAGCACAGTGGTGGCTATGTGTGTGTGAGTGTGAGTGTGTGAGATGCAGGTAAAAAAGCAAAGGATCTAAATTATCCTACGGCAGCACTACGGCACACTGGAGCAACCCCAACACAGGGATGCTGCTGCTGCTGCTGCTGCTGCTGCCACCGCCGCTGCTACTGCTTATCACAGTGCTGCAGTGCCAGGGAGGAGCACAAACACGCTCACAGCTGTGGCTGGTAGCAACTTCTTCCTGTCTCCAGATACTGCGAGCTTTGGTCACACCCAGCGTGTGGATATGTTGGTTAATCCTCTTTATTATTCAATAAAGCCCCATTACATTTTCGCACAACAAGTCCGCCAGCGATCCCGACAAGGCCACGAACAAGTAACTTTGTGTTGGAGTCAAATAAGTCAGCATGTGCACCGAGCTCTGTCAACACTCAGCAGTGTTTCACTCCTGACAAATACAGAGTGGTTGGATTTTGTATTATGAAAGAAATATACTCCCTACTTCAACAACATGCAAAACTGTACACATATTTTCTTGTAGTTAGGCATGAAATTCAGTGTTCTTCTCATTCATCATGCCTCTGTTGCCATTATGAGCTTCAATAAGTGAAAACCTAATAATTTCTGATGTAACTGGCCTGCAAGCATCAAGTCAGCTTTACTTTTACTAACTAATACGCTCCTTTTTACCATCAGAGGGCACTAAAAACCCACCTGAAGCTTTTAAATATTCAGGGAGGAAGCGGATCCCAGAGAAACTGCAACTAATGTCATTTTGATGATCAGTCTGTAAAAAAAAGCAGTAAAAGTTTTCGCATTTGATTATATTAGAGTGAATGGGGGGGGATTCCTCTCCAACTCCTCTGTGGACTTCAAATAAGTCATAATGAAGTAAGTATAATGTAATCATGTCTTGATTAGTATTCTTTTTACCGGGTTGAATTTAAATTGTTATTATTACCTGCAGTCAACCAACCAAGGTCTGACAAAGTCGCGGTATCTCGGCTGTGTGTGTGGATAATCATCCGTGATTTAGGGTGAAGGAGGATCAACTATGTCAGTGTTAATCAAGATTTAACTGTGGCAGAAAATTGAGTGAAATTGCGCCGCGGAGGATTATGAAATCTCCGAGAAAAAGCAAAGTTTCTTTCCCACACGACTTGGAGACGCAGCGAATTTACATCTTTTAATCAAAACGATGTAAGAATTGATTCGATTTGTGGTAGAAACTGACAGAAATCAGATTAGGTGTTATTTCAAAAAACAAAACATCAAAATGCAGATTTCCTTTTTTCCCCTCAGGAGTAAATAATCTGTCCACGTAATTTTTTTTTGCGTTGGATTAGCGCCACTTTCAGCGTTCACATATCCTTTTTTGCGTCATTTACTGGCTCCTGGTTCATGCACAATGGATCGTTGCGTAAATGATCAAAAATAACTTGACATTAAATATGCCACATTTGGCAATTTTTCTTCTCGCTCTGCTTTCCAACCCAACGCAGGGTTAATCCTACCAGCTGCGTACTGGACGTGGCTTCCTGAGCGGATGAACAGTGACAGATGATGAGTTTAGTGCCCTGAGGATTGCGCACAAGACAGTCAGTGATCTGCTAACAACCGTTTAACACCGCAGAGTCCCAGCCGCGGCAGGCAGACCGGGAGACCAACTGACTCCGAGCGACTTGTCGAGATAATTCGCTCGGAAGGTCTGATATTGATTGAAACGGAGCACTCTCGGAATTTCCGCGCAGAGGTTCCCTACGTCTTCAGAGCGACGCACAAAGTCTCGAGGAGGGACTTCTCCGGAGGGTCGTTACGCACAACTTTTACGCGCAGCGCGGGGACCGCAGATGCACAGATCTCTAAGCGCGACTCATGTTACCTGCCGCTCGGACTACAATACAACTTTCTACTCCCACAGGTGTGATTATGTTCGGCGCGCGAACTGCAGGGATGGATGAAACGATCCGCTACGCCGGCTGCTGAAACGACATTCAAACCACAGGGACAACTGGGAACTTGCCTGGAACGGGGAGCGAGCCGTGGCGTCGGATGCCAAAATGAGCTTTTACTGGCAGAGCTGGAGGATCTTACAGATACTGTTTGCAACAATTGCAGCAGTTCTCACTCAAGGTAAGTGACCTGAGATCAACCTGCAACGTAGTTTTTCCTGTTCTTTTCATTTTTTAAATGAATCTAATATGCCCAGGAGGAGTGTGTACGAGGCCAGCGCATGCCAAAGTGGAGCGAATTAACCTAAAGCCTCCTGGGACTTAGAGCACTTAAGCATGCACTCTGTCTACTCTGTATTGAATGATGATAGCTGAAAAACAAACAAGCTATTAGACTGAACTCCTCATGTTTGTGCTCATGTTGGTCCTGGGAGAGGTGGGCCTCCCCCTCAGCAACGCCATGGCACCAGCAAAGCAACCTTCTCTGTTGTTTAAATAATGAATCAATGTCCTCATTTGTGCCACAAACTTGCATCTTGCTCCTGGATGATACTTCGTCTGAGCGAGCCCAACACGAGCATATATGTCACACGTGCGGCCAAGGAGTGTCACAGCAGTGAGTGGGATATTAAACATTTAAGATGAAATCAGTGAGGAGTAAAACCACTTGATGGGTTTATATCACAGCGTGAACCGTGCCTGGATGCTCAGTCTTTCGCCTCTTGCTTTACCCCGTGGATGTTAACTTAAAAAAAACGAGGGAGTCCCATTCTTCCACACACAGAAAGGCAAACAAGGAGGAGAGACAAAATCAACTACTAAACATGAAAAAAAGAGAGGAAAGACACACATCACAAGGAGTTTTTACTGCTACATAATGGACAACATGGCTATTTGTAAGGGAATGCATGCTGGCTGATTTGTGGGGATACTGAGGTGACAGAGAGTGAGAAATTGTGATAAAACATCTTTAAAGCAGCTGCAGGAGTGTCATTACGGCTCAACAGCCTCCTCCCCGTCCCTCCATCTTTTCGCTCTTCCTTCTTTATCCTTTCCACCACCTCCAGTCTGCAGTTTCAGAGGGTTGCATGATCACTCCAGCATCGTCGTTGTGTGTCTGTACATTATGAAACACTTTGCAAAGCATAAAAGAGAATGATATTGTGGAGAAAAAACTTCGGCGTGAGGTGTTGGTGGCGGGGGGTGTTGTTGTCAAACTTTCAACCTGGGAACCGTGTTTATGACCGGGCCTGTTTCTGCAGCTTTACTGCTGTCAGCTCGTACATCACTGCGATGACATAAAACAGCAGAGCAAAGCTGCGAGTGGGTATTGACGACCGGGAGGCGCATGTACCTGTGGGAAGCTTCGGACAAATTTGAGCCTACTGTGACGCATCGTCCTCAAACCCTAAACTCGGGAACAGGTTAAAGGGAATCGCCAACGGAGCTCAGTGATGTAATATATCATTTGGTTTTCAAACATATGTCCCGGAGCTTCATATACCATTTATTAAATAAAACTCAAAGCTGAATAATGTTTCAGCTGCGACTTTTTAAAAAAATAATTCACAAGGCAACAAACAGCTTCTTTTTCCTTTCATTGAGTGCCATTGTTCATCTCCCGAGTGGACTCTTTGAGAGTGTCACACCAACGATCGTTGTTTGCCCGATGCTGACGAGAACATCATGCTGCATTGAGGATAGAAAACGCTATAAAGGTCAGCCATACGAGAGATAAAGAAACAGAACTAATGTCACATGAGGAAGATGTTCTCTATGACAGGTGTATGATTAGCATCCCTGGTCTGAACCTTTGCCAGACGCCTCGTGTCTCACGCGACGTTGCGAACCTTCACTGTCAGCCAGAGAGAGGAACCGAGAGACACAAGTGCATCTTTTCATCTCCGATGTTATAACGCAGTGGCCTGTCTTCTGCGGTGCGATTGGGAATCAGCTCACTTCTGCAAGCTGTTTTGCACATATGGTGAAAGCCATTAGTGCACATTAGAATTCACAATGGTCGCTCAGGCTTGGTGCATTTTAATGGAATAATACAAAGATTGATTACAATTGAGGGAATAATGCTCAAAGACAAGCACAGAAAAGCAGTTTGATGACATGCTGCTGAAAAGAATTTAATACGGAGCCATAAGACAAACTACAGGGCAAACTGTGTCTCATTAAAAACAACTGTGTTTTTATTAAAACTGGTGGAGAGGAACGTTGTTTTAAAAAACGAACATGCCTTTAATGAACGAAGTCTCACACCATTTGATAATTGAGCTTCGTCGTTGCTTACACGCGCCGCGGAGCGGATCTCCGTTATCGAACGTGACTTCTCAAAAGTTAGGCGTCACGTAAAAGTTCTCGCCTCTGCTTCAGCGTGCGGCGGCGAGGCTCCTGTTGAACTGTTCCCGCACTCAACAAATGGCTGAACCCGAAGAGTGACGTAATACAAATGAATAGCTCTTCTTTTCTTTTTTTTTTAGCACATTCATTTCAGGAAGCAAACACCTACCTCAAGTTCATTTTTCTGCTGTCAGTCAGACGTAGTGTTAGTTTCAAAGGCAATCTATGAAAAAACACCTTGTGAATAGACTCTTCTATGTTCTTCCTTTTGGCACGGTGAGAAGTGTACAAAGACTTAATTAAGAATGAAATGTGAGCATAAAGGCACCCCCCCACCCGCCCCACCTCACAATGAGCTCTTAACCTACATACTGTGGAGCAAGAATGGAAGAAGGCGAATGAAGCAAGGCGCTGAACATGTGCTGTGTGCTGAGGAGCGGCCTCGCCGAGGTGGCTTTTAGAGGCAGTCGGAGCATCTGCATGGCAACGTTGATGCTTTCTGACTCAGCCAAGGAGGAAGAGGAGCTCAGGGTCTGAGTGATTTGAGGGGCTGGAACAGCTGGTGCGGCGGATTTGCTTTCATGTTCATCAGTTGGAAGGAGAGGGCTCCCGTCATTACAGTGGGAAAGTTTCGCTCCCAAATAAAAAAAAAAAAGACAAGATCTCTGCTCGCTGTGAAGGAGGGAGGTGTGCAGCATCTGCCATGTGCTCAGAGACAATGAGCTCGGCATGTTTCATTTAAACGTCTTCCTTTAGGTTGAGTTTTTTTGGGGTCCTTTATTTTTTTTTAAATAAAAAGTGAGAGAGATAAAAGAGCGGGACACAGTTGACCCATCAAACACGACGGCTGAGGGCCCGGCTTGCATGTGAAGTACTTTGTTGCTACAGTGGCTTTGCACTCTCCCTCCTGGAGACAGTGAGCCCGTTTATATTCACTCCAACCAGGGCGGCTGCCAGCTCTGGTATTAAACAGCACATCTGTCACTGCGGCCACTGGTAGGCTAAGCCAGGACAGCCCAGATAGCCGACTCCACTCTCTGCCTCATGCAGCGCGTCGCCCACTCACTGAACATGACTGACACTCGTATCTATGCATGGAAATGGGAAGAGGATTCAGAGAGAAAGCAAAAGAGATGCGGTTGTCTTTGACGGAGGACTGCGGGCTGACATAATTGTGACACGTACAGTAGTCTGATTGCTGTGTGAACTGTCAGAGCGTCCTGACGGGTTCTCTGCTCGCCTGGATGAGTGGGGACCAAAAAGCAAAAGAGATCCTGATCGACACCGAACGCCAGCGGCCATGGGGGACGCGATGAATCATCCCGACACAGAAAAATCCTCCGACCTTCCTCATTGGATAAATAACAATTAATAATTCAGTGACAGACAACACTGTTTATATCATCTTTTGTGGTCTTCTCGTAGATGTATCGCCATTATAAAAGAGCATGATGCTGGATGTTAGCTGTTTTTCCACTACAGTGGGACTTTTTGGTGTTGTCATGGGAGGAGGAGGAGGATTTCTTTCCTTCTGATTCCGTGCTGAGTCTGTTTTTCAAAGTACGATGTTGCGCTTAGTGCAGATTCATCCATTTTGTCATAATCTCCAGAGTAAACATCAGTGTTTTTTGTCCTTAATTCAACAAGTAGGGCAATTAGCCACCAGATAAACAGTGCACTCTCAGGTCAGCTGCTATAATCTTCATAATTCTATCAAAATGGAGGTTGAGGGAGGATGCATGATGGCCGGATGACCCCGGCCTTTCGCTTGCATTTTTTCCCCCTGTTATGAAGCCATCATCATCCTCCTCATCAAGCTTTTAGAGCAGATCAGAGAATATTGATGTTGCCGGTTTATTTTTACTTACAGCTATGCGAAAGGTCACCCTCTGCATTTGTGTCGGACAGTCGGTAATCCTTGTAATCATTGTATATATATCCGGCAAACACATGAGAAGGGATGCGGAAATAATGCAGCTATTATACTGATTAATCACATGTATTTTGTGTGTCTCAACATTTTTGTCTTAAATCCATTCTTTGCTCTTTTGTTTCGTGTCACGATGCTCCTCTGCGTTGCTGTGCTTTCATTCCCATGGAGGATCTGTCCACCGACAATCTGAAAAGCCATTTTAATCCCAGTTTTTGAAGGCTGATTTCAACCTTGCGCCAGATGTATCAGATCCCACCTTTCCTATCCATACACTGAAAGCAGATCATCGGTGGTAGGAGTGAAACTAGGACACATGAAGAGAAAATGGAAAGATTACGATATCATTACGGGGATAGTTTACAAACTGCTGAATATGTTTGGCCAACTGCATACGAAAAAAAAGACATAATATGACTTCTTTTTTTTTTTTAAATTGTACTTACATACGTCTCTTCGAGGAACTGTGCAGAATTTGTAAGAAGTGAAAAAGCCAGTTCAGTGTAATCCTATTTGTTAGCTGTGAGGAGAGTGGTCACAGCTCTTTTCTTGCCCTAATTTAATTTCTTTGACACACTTTTGAGCAAATATTTCGGAAAAAACAGTCGAATGGTTTTGAATTTGCATTAATGAGGTCGACTTCGCTGCTCGGTGGACAACCGATGAGACTTTGTGTGAGAGTTTTATTAACCCTTTAGTTTCCTCCTTGGCTATTTGGTCAAGAAACCAATTTTGTCAAAATCCTTTTTTTCCCCACAAGATTTCATTCCAACTTTTAGAGTTTTTCTAGAAATGTCTGTTGTAAATTGCTATACGAATGTTTCGCTTATTAGTTTGGACAGTCCATTTCAAATTGGAAAAAAATGCACTACAAAAAGTTGGTTTTTTTTGGTTTTTTTTAAATGTGTTATGTTTTTGTCCAAAAGTAAAGAAATATGTTGTTTCCTCTCTGTTGTGGCTGTGATACACAGAAATCTAAAGTTTTTCAACAATCTTTCATTTCAAGCTGAAATATAAACATGACAGACAATAAGCCACAAAGGGTGTTCGACCAGTCGATCCCACCTGGTCACGGACACTCTCCGGATCGCGCCAACCTTTCTCGGTGGAGGCGTTTGAGGATCAGCGACCGTCTCCGGATCACGGCGATCCTACAGCTCAGCGCTGGTCCGTGTCATGTGCGACATACGACACGTGTTCAGCAGGGCAGCTACGATTATCTCCCGTGTTTGATTGTGTGCTCAGGACAATATGCTGGCAGTGGTTATCAGCGCTAAAGCCTTTTATACTGAAATGTAGCTAATTGGCTGAATAGTAATTCAATTAATCACTGGAATGCCACCCAAAATAATCGAAGGATTTGCAGGCTGTATAGCGTTTACAAGAAAAACCTCTGGTCTCCTAAAATTAGTAAAATTGAATTTCAACTCATGCCATTTCTTCTTTTTAATGGCAGGTAGTTTAGTTTGTAGTTCGTATCAAAGGAGTATTTTGGTTGAAACTGTAATATTTGAATCCATATTGTTGGGGTTCTTTTTTTCCGATGATCACTTTGCTGCTCTTACCTCAAGAGTCCCAAAAACATTTTGCAAGCCTAACATGAGATCCCTTGTCATTATTGGCTCAGACATTTTGGAAACAAGTGGAGCTGCAGAAGCTGCTGCCTGAAAAACAAAAAAGCACTCTTAAGCTTCTCCTTTTGCAATTCATATGATTTTACCTATGCACTTTGGTGCAGGAATTTTAAGGTTAAGCTCGTAGGCCTTTTAGGGTAATACTTTGATGCCCCATTCAGCTGATAAGTTGGCCTTGGCTGACTCTTGCAAGCCAACTCTTGGGTTCCTGGAACACTGCTGGTATTTTTCCACTGAAATTTATTCTGGAGGGTAGAATTAAATTCTGCATCTCTGGTTTTGTTCAAACTGCTCGTAAATGTGGTTATCAGATCTTTCCACGGCAATGAGCTGAGAGTCATTTTTTTGGTTTGTTTGTTTTGGCTTTGCAGATCTGAGCAGCAAAGAGCTGACCGACACCAGGAGTCCAGTGCCTTTCCCTGTTTTCCTGCCGGTCAACTACGAGGTGCTGGATGCTGACTATCTCTTCCTAAAGGAGGCTGGCCAGGACTTCATGAGGAACAGCAGCATGCAGAGCCACACGCAGCCCTTTGTTATTCTGAGAGCCAGCAGCCAGCCTGCCGTCAACGCCAGCTATGGCACCATGTCCACCGAGAGGGTTGTGCCTCTAGATCTGGTGCAGTCCGTGCAGCTCTTCAACGCTCCAGACGTCTTCACCTTTAACTGGAAAATCCAGGCCTTTGTGCTCACACCTCGAGTTTTCTCCTCCAAACCCAAAGTGCGAGTCCTCTTCTATGTGGCGGGGAGAGACTGGAGCAGGCGGGAAACGACTGTGGATGAGCTACCATGTGTGACAGTGTATGGTTTCTGGCAAACCCAGGAAGTGAGAGGCTCCTGCGCATTGGGAGGGGAGAGGGGGACCTGCATGGCCGAGCTGGCGCCCGCGCCCGGTTGGTTTGCTCCGGGGTCAGAGGGCACCAGCCGGGAGAGGCAGGATCCTACCACCGGGAACCCCGTGGAGCTTTACTACCAGGCTCAGCCCAAAGTCAACGGGCGGTGTAGCTCCGTGGACGGGAGCCGCTGGGGCGGCTCGCAGCCGCAGCAGGCCGAGTACGTCCCCGTCACCCCCATGCAGAGGATTGGCAGCGTACGTCTCCTGCAGGTGCCAAAAGGAATGGCAACGCTGTCCCGGCTGAAGCTTGGCAACGCCATCGTCATCCGGACCTCGTCCAAGCCTCTGAAAAAGACCGACATCGCCACCTTCTACATCCTGATGGCGAGCTCGGCTCAGCTGACAAACTTCACTCTCAGGTAAGATAATGTCCTCTGTCGCTTCACAGTTTGAAGGCTTCAGTGCAGCTGACAGCATGAAGTCATCCCGCTGACGTGTTGATGCACCAGATGCACAAAAGTATCCTGTTGTCCGAATATAGTACACTGAACTGGCATTGTTCATGTACATATACCTAATAGGCTTTGTCCCTTTTTGTGGCTTTCCACCTTGCTTTAGGAGACTTTCTTCAGGATGTTGGACTGGCTCTGTTTAAATCAATGCTCATTCATACGGAGCAGCTTTCATGCTGATGATATTTATTTAATTCGAAGCCCAAATGCAAATAAAACCAAATACCCCCACAAAACACACAAAGCAAGATAATTGGAAAGCAGTACGTTGAAGTAAAACCTGTACACAAGTACTCTTGTCTCAAATTATCATCAGAAAAAATAGCAATCTTATTGACTTACTTTCTTTTTTAATGCACAGATTTGTCGTTACAATTGATTGAAGTACCACCAGTGGAACTGAATAGTAAGTGAGGACAGAAACCAGCCGACAATGATAATACCACACTTAAAGTCACTTACCTCTTCAAAACAACTTTAACTTGAAGATGTTTTCAAATTGTGTCTGCAGGGCGCCTTGACTTCAATGCAGTTGTGTGAGGGGGGTCTGATTGAAACATCTAAACTTTGTAATGACCAGGTGTGGTCAAAGTCTTTTGTTTGCCTAGTTAGTCTGAACGATCCAATCATCAGACGCTTCAAACAGGGAAATGTCAACTCTCAGCATGAGTTATCTTTTCTAATTCTTGCTCAAATCCTGCGCTCTGGAAAATAAGGGAATATTTGAGAAAATGAGATTTCACATGGATTAGGGCCTTTCTGAAAATATCACAGTGGTTAGCTGTCTTTCTGCGAAATGGGTAGATTATTCGAGCGAGCACAGCCCAATGACATTAGAGGCTGTTTCAAGTGCAGCAGTCATTAGGGGTTGACATGGATCAAATGAAATCACGTATAGCTCGTGACTCATTATTGCGCTGCTTTAAAGGCCCTGCTTGGGTCTGCTGCGTAGCGGTGCGCTGCTGTTGAGAGTACAGAGATCACGGGGATTACCTCTATAGCGCAATCTAATTTAAGGCTCTGCTCCAATTTTGCCACGTGGAATGACTGAGATGACAGCATTTGGAGGATCATCTTCTAAAAAACTGTTGTTTCACTCCATGGCATCCTTGATAATGGCATCATCCTGACATTTCATTGAGAAAAAAAGCTGTCATTTTTATTCTAATAACTTAAAAATGAGCAGGAAGAAGAGGGAACAGGAAGAATGACTCAGTTCTTTCTCATGGCTTCCTCCTTCGTTTGTGACCACCCCCCCCCCTTTTTTTTCTTGGTGAAATGATGCAACGTGGGAGATTGACACCTTGAAACTCGATTTAACTTAAATGCTTTCAACTCGCTCACATTGTTTCATTGATGGCTTTCATGGTCATCTGCAGCCTTTTGTTATCATCCTCCCAGACGGAGATCAAACAGAAGCACGTTGCGGCGGAGCCAGATTTGTTGAGGTTAGCTGTCAAAGCAGACAAGCAGAGATTTACACTCACCTGATTAGAGACTGTTTCCCTTTTTTTTTCTTATATTACTATTCAAGACGCTATCTTTTTTTTCCAATCCAAGCCGGTGAATAATGGTCTGTCAGTTGGCGTGAAATGTGTTTTCTTTACAAGTCTCAGCGATTCATTCGGTTTGTTTGAGCACGTCATAAATCTGTCTTTCATGTGCGGTTTGGTTTCCCATCATCGAATAAATGAACGCCTGCGTTCATCTTCTCCCGCAGGCCTAGCAGAGGGATGTCCAGGTAGGCGTCCCAGGCCCGAAACAAAGTCCTTAAAGCCCACAGCGGCGGACAAGCATGTCAGTCCCTGGACGGCGGCAGTCGTCGTGGTCGCCGTCTGTCTTATTAGATTAAAAAACGCTGCAATTCACAATCAATACATCCTGAAAAATAAATAGTTTTTCAGAGTTATTTCCGCCTCGACTTGCTCATTCTTACATGCTTCAATGGAGATGAGCAGGTGAGGAAACTATTAAATATTAATTCCCTACTTTCTTCTGTGAGTGCCGGAAAAGCTAAATATCGACTGAGGGGATGGCGGCCATGCGTGGACGTCTCTGCCCCCCGTCGTCAGGTTATCTGGCCGCTCTCAAGTGATCCCAATCTTTTTCACCATTTCGTCAAAGGATGAATGAAGCTGAAGGTCTCCTACCCTATATTTCACGAGTTGTCTGGGATTTATTAAATGACGTCATATATTTTAAAAGGTTAGAGCCGGGCATTTGAATTAATTAGCCGCTTTCCTTTCCCCCTTTTTCTTTTGCCTTTTTTTTTTTTAGTTTCAGCAAAAGGAGCCGAAGCCAAGAGGAAAAAAAAAACCCTGATTTCCCCTTTTTAACCTGTCGCTTTCAATCACGGCTGCTTTAATTCATTTACAGTCACAATTAGGCACAGGAACAAAAAACGTTCGATCGCAGTAATGCTTCATCTCCTTCTTTTTTTCCCTAAATGCTCTTTTCTTTTGTTTTCCCAGCGTCTGACTGTCCTCCATTGTTCTCTCCTCACAGCTGTTACTTGGTCGGAAGATTGGCAATCTCGTTAGGAAGCTTTGTAGTAATTAAACTTGTGATGGGCAATTATGTCTACACAGTACGTATTGGTTGACTAAACTTTAAGATTCAGTGATCCCCCCCCCCCCCCGCACCCTTTTAGCGTAATACAGTTTCTGTCCCTTTAAGTTACAAAGTTGGAGGTTTTTCTTCCCTCAGCTTATCAGCAAGTTAACAAGCACTGTGCATTTGGTCCTCAACAGCTGTCTGTGTGCTTTATCACTGTCTGAATGTCCCATTAAGCTTTGCCTAATACTCTCTCATCAGCATGATAAACCTGTTATTGATGTCTGTAGCTCGAGCCCGGGGACGTACAAATTTGAGGTCGATCGAGAAAAAGACAAGCCACACCTGTCCGTTCCAGCAAAATGAACCTGTCATTCTGCGCTGGGATTCGATAAAGGTCATAGATAAAGTATTGTACCTCCGTCATCACACTACCCACAGGAAGGGCAATTAGATTATCCCTCCGCTCGGGGAGTTGAGCGACATGAAGTATGGGGAGGCGTTTTTGTTTTTTTTTTTCTTTTTGTTTTCTTCTCAACAGCCATTAAAAGTCAGCGATGAAGCAAAGCAGTCTGTCATTTTTCCTCCGAGTTTCACTTCAGCGTGGCAATAAATTAACATTGAACGCGTGTATGTACAGGACACTGTGTCAGTGAGCTGCTCAGCCGGGGAGCCTAATCATTCATCTGTGTGACAAATAGGACTTTTACATCCATTTTTAGTGCTGTGGTTCTTGCCATCTGGCGGGAGCGCTGGCATGAACGTTTCCCCAACTCCCTAAACTGCTCCATAAGTACGATAAGCACGTTGCCGATGGCTGGCCATCAGACTGGCTAAACGGTGGACATTTGCCTGCATAATTAACGATTGCATCTGTTTCCGATTGCGCCGGGGTTCACTGGCGGCACCGTGGCCCCCACCGCGCTGCGTTCACCGAGCTGGGGACGGGAACACAAATTATATCAGAGCGGTAATTACAAACCCTATGTAGCATTTTGATGGCAGCTTTGGAGATGGAACGCATCTGTGGCGGGCTGCTGCACTCACCTGCAGCACACGATGTGTCTTATGGAGCGTTTGATCCAACTCAGTGTGTGTGCGCACGTGTGTACACGTGTGTCTGTGTGTGTGGTTTTGAATTGCTTCATTGTTTCACACTCATTGTCCGCTGTGTCTCTGTGATCAGTCAATATTGGGGAACGGTGTGCTTCACAAACAGATAAAGGGACGCCATTGGCTGATGGAAAGCACGGCCCATTGAGCGTAATTGACAGTTTGTGTCCACGCATTTGTGTACATGTTATCTTGTGTGGATTACTTTGCGTGGCGGTGCTTTGTTTTTTTGTTTCCCCGTGTGTGCTTGCCCGCGTGAGTGAATGAGGAGTATGTGGAAAGTGAAACAACCGTGCCACTCATGCCTTGCCTGGTCAGAAGTGAGATGGATGGCAGGTGCAGCACCTGAGAGCTGCTTTTCTCACACACTGTCGGCTCCGGTCTCCACAGCCATCCATCTTCCCTGCCCCGGTGCCTCCCCCTGCCCGCCGCCTCCTCTGGGTCCGCTAACTAAAACCATGGACACTGGTTCCTTCTCCCAGCCACTCAAAAGAAAAACGCCTCATCCAGTCACGGGGGAATCTTTCTTTTTTCCCCACTGCGAGGGGAGCTGAGAGACAGAAAAGGGGGGCTTTAGATAAGTCTTCTTGTTACTGTCACTATTTATTAGTTAAACCCTGCTCCACTCAGCTCAATACACAGAGGTGTTTCATCACAGCTTGGCACGTTATTCAGAAGCCATTACTAGATTAACAGTCCTCTTAGGTTTTCTCATTAATACACCGAACATGCAATCCTACTTTACTTCATTGATTATGGCGGTTTAAAGTTTGTTCCCAATTGAACGTAAACTGCACAGCCTTGCTGTATTTTGCGGGATTGTAAATAAAAACAGGAAAATATGTCGTAGGTTGAACTCGAGCAGAGACGGACGCCACCTGATTGAAAAAAGTGTGTAGTTTGATCAAGGGTGGATGCGTGAGGTTTGATATTTTGAGCAGGAAAATAAATTTTACATAGTCACGTTTCACTATAAAGCTGCTTCTGGCAGAAATGACTTAGTAACTAATCTTTTTTCTTATATTAGTGACAGTGAGGATGACTTAATTTTCAGTGGGTTCAATATTTGCCCTAGGGTTGTACGTAGAATCATCTTTGGATGTGAAACTTTTGCCGTCTTTGCAAAGAGTTGAGTGTGGGTCATTAATATTGATTTGTCTGTTAACTGAGGACATCTTAAATTCTGAGCATCTTCCTCCAATAACTTCAGCTGAACCTGACCAGTGAGTTTAGTCATTAAACTGACCTTCACAGTGCTGAAAACCAGTGTGTCGCTGCAACATCAGGATGCAGCACCACATTCAATCAGGACCAAACGAGCAAGACAATTAATAACGGGTCAGTAAAAACTTCTCTGTTACATTTTATTCGCAATGACTTGAAAAGGACCTTACATTTCAAAGAAGTAATCAAATCCTGCTGTACAGCTGGCAAACAATGGACATAAATTCATTCCGAATGGTATTTATTCTGCTTTTTTATGATGCTAAATACATTTAATGAATCCAGCCTGAGCAGGAAGTGAGAGAAAACTGAAAAACAAGGAGATTAAAAAGAAACGGACAATGTAATTGTTTTTTGTAATCAGCCACAGGTCACTTTTAATAACAAGTTGCGAGACGAAACTATGCAGCGTGAATTCAAACCAGTTAAAACTGCTGCTCTGAAGACATGCTCACACTGTGGCGCACCGCCTCCGACTGAAGCTTTTCATTGTGCTGCCGTGACTGCAGGAAACAGGGTGCAGTCGCTCCGCTCTTCATCACGTTCAACCCGATCAGGAACCCACAGCACTCTGCATCGAGACCTCTTGTGTTCCTCTTTTCTCATTTGGACCAGATTGTTTTCCACCGCAGTCGTTGGCTCTGCTGCCTCCCGGGAACACCTCCCCCCCAAACTGATAACAATGAACCGGTTATCCTCTTTTTGTTCTCTTTCTGTCTTTCGCTCTAATACACCAAGAGTATATATTCTCTTTACTAAACTCACAGGGAGGCAATACACCACCCACAGCATCTCATTGCTTCTTGTGCCTCATTAGAGAAGTGGTAGAGGCGGCATTATGAGTCAAAGCTTCAAATGTGAGAGTTTGATATTATTCCTTACCGTGACAAAACTCACACAGAGTCAAGAGTTGAAGGCTGCCATTTGGCTACTTGGTTCATGGTAAATTACACAATAAATATCATGTCATCAAAGTGTCCAATGACTCTGAAACGGTGCCAGTCGGTTGCGTGCAATCATCACCAAAGCAGTTGATGATTTCACCTTTCAGCCCTCTGCTCCCAGGGTGAACCTGCGTTAATTAGATAAATCAGCTTCTGCAGTGAGCAGCTGGAATGGGAAAAAAAGTCATTCTCCAGAGCCACACTGGCAGAAGATTAACGCCCATTTTGGAAAAGACACCGTTCATCCCTCTGTAATTGTGACCTTCAACCTGTCAGTTTTCCGTTCAGACTTCGAAACGGCGTCACAAATGCCACATCTGGAGCCCGCATCATCCTTTCTCTTGAGGGAAAACAGGGAGCTGAAAGGGTGGGTGGGGGGGCTTTTTCAAGTCCCCACTCCTGCTCAGACAGCAAGTCATAAAGGACCACCAGGCTTTACAGCACAAAACTTCTGGGACAGAAATCAGTCGACGCTTGAGACTCTCTTACAGATTGCTTGTTGGATGGGGACATGTCAGCATGAACAACAGCTCACGCATATAGTATAGACCACACACACACACACACACACACACACACACACACACACACACACACACACACACACACACACACACACACAC
>JASSRZ010000011.1:4157292-4208932 GCA_032164315.1 Malacoctenus gilli
ACACACACACACACACACACACACACACACACACACACACACACACACACACACACACACACACACACACACTCGCACAAGTGTGCGTCATGTACTGCAGCGGGAGCAATGTCGTCTCATCCACTGCTTCGGTTTGGGATGTAAAACTAAAGCCAAAGCAGGAAAAACTGTTGCTGGATTGCTGTTGCATCCATCACAGATTACACCTCCTCGGAGACTCATAATGCGCTCAGAACTTGCGTTTATCTCAAAGATTCGGAGATAAACCAGGCAGCTTTGCATGCAAATCAAAAACCCCCAAAAATTACACAAGGATGCTTACTGGAAATATTTGAGGCAACTTGTCCATGCCGTTTCCATGTATTTATGAAATCCCATTAAAGCTTTAAGCAAAAATTAGGAAGCAGAATGCATGAATCTATAACATTGTTTGAGTAAAAAAGCCCCTCCCTCCCTCTTGCCTCGCCACATTTTTACTCGCATGCTTTTTTCTGGCTTCTGCAATTCTTACAGGAGAGTATCTCATTAACATTTGACCCACTGCAAGCTGCTTATGCCGGGAAAGTCCGCTGGGAAAGTCTGTACAGCTGCATAATGCACACGGTTTACAAATTAGAAGCCAAGGAAACTAACAGTCCATTTGTATATTTTAAATAATGAGAGCAGGATAAAAAGAAAGAGCAGTGTTTTCTTTGCTCCCCTTTAACTGCTGGGGGGTTACGGTGTTAAAAAGTGTGTGTTTGTGTCGTTACATACGAGTGACTTTTAACATTTTTCTCTCATCAAAACAGTCTGAAAAATTCATCATGAAAACTGTTCTGTGCAATATCAATTATTTTCTCTTTTTATCACAGTTTTTTTCCCATTTAGTTTAAAAAATTATACTGTACAACGTAATTAAATAAACTGTAGTTTCACTGTATGTGCGTTACTAAAGCTAGTGCTCATTAGAGCTTCCTATCCATAAGACATAAAGCAATTTAAAAAGTATTAAAAAGTCAAGCTCTGACCAATTTAGAAAATCAGTTTGATTAATTTTCCACTTTATATACCAATTAAACTTAAATGGATCAGAATGATTTTAAGAAACAATGACTCGCTGCTCCAATTTTTTTGTGGTTGTTAACGTGGAACATTTCACATTCACCACAATCTTGACCTTTTCGTTTCTGACTTTTCCCACAGAGCAACGGTAAAGAAAGGTGTGACCTTTCGCACAGCGACACCCAGCAACTCCTTACTGTGGGACATCACTCTGGATATGGGGGAGGACGGCGCCATCGCTGTTATTTGTCAGAGGAAGGCGCCCATACCTGGGAAAAGGCAAGTCTGCACTCCCCTCGCAAGACCCTTCAAGCCACAGACGGCGATTCAAGTGCTGTTTTTCCTTTTGTCTTTGGAACTTCTGTGTAATTCTACAGCTTAGTCAAAAAAATATGTACTTATCCTTCAAAAGGCGTGGTGTGTCGTCTAAGAAACGCCAGTGTTTGTCCCAGGACCTGAGAAAACGACAGACACACTCTCCGGACTGCAAAGCAGTGACATCAGCTTGCTGCAAACTGTGCTGTGTCCCGCAAGGTCATTTCTTATAGACTCTCTAAACACATGCCGGCTGCACGTTCTCCTGAAACTCTGTCTCCTGTAAAGAAGTATTGCTTTCTCCCCTTTACCGCCCCCTCCTCTGCACTTCAATCCTTTTGCAAATATTTACTGGTTGCACGCACCCGCACATTCTCAGTGTTTGGTAAAACATGTTCAAACCTATAACTTGAAAAGGCGCACGACAGGGAGAGTGCGGTGAAAGCAGTTTCCCACGTATTTACAAGACATCTGCAGGTCGGTCTGATCAGGCGCTGCTCTTTGGGGCTCTAAGCAGTGCTTGTTCCTTAATCTCATTAAACGGGGCTACAACCTTTCCCTGACAACCGGGCCTATCTTAGATGTCCTCTCAAGTTCAGCTCAGTGCAGCTTTATTTCATTGAAAGGGGATGAGATGAGTTCAATTAAGAGTTTAGTCCCATAAGCGTGGCCGTGCCTCTCCAGATTACAAGACACCTGTCTCAAAAAGGGCACAGACGACGCAGGGTAAAAAAAGTTCACTCCGTGTTCTCTCAGCCTCTTGCTCGCTTGCTGGATCGCTTCCAGCAGCAGCATCAAATTTACAGGATTATTAACGACATGTTAATAAGCATTCACGATGCGCGGTTGTCAGATGTAACTTGAAGCGATTCTCTTTTTTTGGTCGCAGCAGCAGCAGCGGCAGGAATCTACCACGGCAAGATTAAACCCCTGTTACTGTACTTGTATATTTCGTGTGCTGTCTTAAAAATACCTGGAAAATGTAATACAGATAAAACTTAATGCGGCCATGCTCGTGGATTTGTGAGGCGGTACTTTGGTAAAAAGGTGCTTAAAGTGAAATACTGGCATCAACGCTGGTACAAGGTCACAGTGGATCTCCTGGCCTGCTGACGTCCCGCAGGTTGACGGCGCCGGCCGTTTCAGGTTGGCGTGCGGGCACACCAACATTTGCGGGCAAAAAAAATTGTAAACACAAAGTAGGTCAGCGCAAGCTGATAAGGACATTAGCCTTGTGAGTGTATATACGGGACGAATTGAAACGTTTGACTTGATTAGTGGACTAGACTAAAAAGTCGGAGGATCACCAGCTTTATTAAATTTGGTCCGGGGGGAAATACGAGCGTCTGCCCCAAATTTCATCCCGTGACTGTGATGGCATCCCGCTCACGAGTGGCACAGATGTCAACCTCCTGGTGGCATCTAAGGACAAGTCAAAAGGTTCACGCCGTTTGGCGTGATTGATTGTCAGGAGGCCATGAAAGTGTCACATTTTAATTGAAATATAATCACCCTAAGAGGTGGTTGGACACCGAACACCGTTTACAACCTAACAGCAAGTTTGGAGCTCCTTTTGAATGTTTTGGCAAATCAAAGATTGAGAGTTTTTGTTGGATGAACATTTGAGCGGGCTTCAGAGGAAAATAAACTGTTGGGCATCGCTGATCTTTAGGAGCTGAGTCTGACTTTGATTGAACTGTCTTCTGTGGGTGCATACGTGCATCATGTTCATGGGGGTTTGCACCTATTTAAAACGCGAACATTATTTTCAACTACCAGACCAGCACCAAAAAAAAGCCTGTAAAACTGAAACAGTGTGAGAATTGTTGGCAACAATCAAGAAGAAAAGTACAAGAACTTCATTTTCAAACAAGTAAAAAAACACTCCTTCACTCAGTTATTTGACTTTATAAAAGTGATAAGCAGAAACAACCTGACGCTGACCATCATACAAGTGCATTCTGTCGCAGTACTAACATCCCTGCATTGACCTCATTTAGCCGCCCCCCCCCCCATTTAAACTGGCTTATGACATTGTTTATTTCAAGTCTTTTATGGGTTAACGTATTTTTTTTTCCCCACTCTGTCAGTTTTGGTTAATCCTCTCTAAAATGTCATGAAACTCACGGAACCCCATGCTGAGCGTCGACTGTCACACCACGGTGGGGATTTCTCTGACTCTTTGCCTGCCTGGCTTGTGCGCCACGTATTTTGCTGCATCCGTACATTAAACCCGCTCTATCCGCTCCGTCAGCGCTGCCCGCCTCGGATCTTAATTTCCAGTCGTGCTCGCCGGCGACAACAAACAAGCAGCTGGGGCGCTGTTGCTTACGAGAGTTACGGGAATGACAGGGGGCATAAATGGCATGATAACATCTCCTTTCTTCTGGATTTCTGTGTTAATGCAGACTTAAGAGGATATAGGCATGTTTGTGCGAGTATCTTGTTTTGATACTTGATCGGAATGCGATAATTATCTTTTAATCTCAGGTCTCGGAGCAATATGTTGACATTATTGACT
Organism: Malacoctenus gilli; assembly: GCA_032164315.1. Classification (NCBI taxonomy): domain Eukaryota; kingdom Metazoa; phylum Chordata; class Actinopteri; order Blenniiformes; family Labrisomidae; genus Malacoctenus; species Malacoctenus gilli. Next base: position 4,161,173 of record JASSRZ010000011.1, read on the forward strand.
TACGCTAAGTCTGTCTTGCTTTTAACGAGGGGTGGAAATAATAGTGCGCCGCTGCGTGCATTGTTGTTACGTTTTGTTTTTTTTAATCTAAATGGAGGATTAACAGAGTATCATTCGCACTTCCTCCGATTGTTGCTGCTTTAGTGCAGAAAGCTGCTGGTCCGCAGCCTCTTTGAGGTCATTTCCATGCAGCAAAGAAGGAGTCACTGAGTGTCGCCACAATCTGACACAGATTTATAACACATGCACGCAGATGCAGGGAGGGTGATAAGGCCCACATGGTTGTGTGCATGCTCATTGTGTTTTTGCCCTCCAATATATCTTTTCTGTTGTTCGATACTGAAATAAAATCCAGGATACTACGGTAACTTGGGCCATGGGGGGAAATTGAATCCATGGCGAGGACACTTTGTTCTAGGTGGCATCCCTGAGAGGCCATTATAAGTTACAAAGTCTTGTATTTTGTTATGTGGAGGCTGCCACTGTCCTCAGACCACCTTTTATTCAACACCACCAGCAACTCCGGGGTAAGACCAGCAAAAGAAGAAGAAAAAAAAAAAGACAGATTCAGATCTCTTCTTCTTTAGTTTAGTTTGTGTAAAATGCCCAAAGATGCCCTCTCCGAAGCTAGAAAAGAAGGGGGCTGCGTCTTGTCACAACGACTGGAATCAGATCCCTGTCCTAAGAATTTATGTGCTTACTATCCATGGGGCCAAATTCATAACATGTCACCACGCATTTTGAGCTGAACATCGCAGAAACTCCGCTCTCGATCTCAACTATTTCTCTACTTTTCTCTCAAATAAACCATTTCAGACTTAATTCGTGGTTACTGGTGCTTCAAAAAACATTAATTTGTAGAACAAAGATGTAATAATGATGATACTCCCACAGGATATAGTCCTAGATTCTCATGTATTAGTTCTGACCAAAAAAAAAACCACGAGACACACAAATTTCGCTGCTCTCATGTGCACGCTGATGCTTATAAAGTTGCCTGTAAGTACTGTTCTACACTAATAATATGTTTCAAACAAAAACTCGAGCATCCAAATCTAAATTGCGTGTTTTCATCAAACACGTGTTTTGGTCTCCAGGCACCGGGACTTCTGGATCTGCACGGACTCGTCCCGAGTCATGAAGCCTGGCGCAGAATGCGGCGCCAAATAATCACCGCACCTCAGATGTACTTATCTCTGTAGGAACATGGAGTGATGGAAAAGAAATTGAGACTCCGGTGGTGAAAAGATCTTATTAAACATCAGAGGGCTGTGATGGAAAGATTTATCTTTTTTGGGCCGTTAATGTTCAAAATGAGGGTGATGAGAGAATTAGATTTTCCTTCAAGGGAAATGTATTAAATAAAGAAAACTACAAATACAAAATGCAAATAGAGCACGAACCAGATTTTAAAATCGACATAAGGAAGTAGCATTACATTTCTTAGTCAGTCCAACCTGACTGTGTGTTTTGAAGGTTGTTTTTTTTTTCCCCGACACCACAATCATAGGCTTGTTGCTTGCGAGTGTGTGTCTATACTGTATGCATATTTTATCTGCCTAATTAACCCGGCTCTTTGCTTTCCCATCCAGGCTTGAAAGCAGCCTGCTGGAGGTGCTTCAGATGGATTTTGAGGTGGAGGAGCTGAGCAGTCCTCTCGACAGCCAGGTGATCGTGTGGAAACTGGAGCTGCCCGCCGCCTCCAAGAACGTGGCCAAAACCGAAGGAGCCATGAGGATCTACACCACTCAGAGAGACTTTGTGGGCCTTGCCCCCCTCGTGATGGTGAGCGAGCTGTCAGCCCACACACGCCACACCTAATCATTATGGCGGCACCAAAAAAAACCCCACCAAAAACCCGCTCGGACTTCATCCTTTGAGCATTGGCGCATGAAAATATCATGAGATGCACTTTGGGCTGATCCATTCCTGTCTGGTTTGCAAACACAAAAGGCTGGATATGCGTCGGATTGTTTAGTAAATGGCTTCTATTTTGAGCGCACAGTGACCTTGTGTGTTGACTGTCAGCAAGCTGCTGTGTCTCCTCCGTGTCGCTCTGCTCTGTTCTGCCGTGCAAATACGTGGTCATCCATTCTGCTTTGCAACTGCCTCACGCGCGTCTATTTCGGTGCCGTCGGACTCTTTATCATGCTACCTCCAGAACTGATCCATGCTGTAATCTTCTCTGCTAAATATGGAACATCGCAGCACTTTGAATTCTGTCCTCCCAGCTGAGTTTTTTCGCCACCTGAGCCAATAGTCTCTTTTCAAAACTTTTTCTTGAGTAAGAAAAACCTGGATTAAGTGTTGGATCATTCGCATATGATTGATAATCTCTACAATAAAAGCGATAAACATTTCGTGATAGATGGAAGTTGGTAGTTCACTCGTACTTTACGAGGTATTTGCCGCGCGGCGGCCATAATGGTCCGGTGGTGCTTGAAGTTATGAGGACATGCTCAGTATCCTGATTTTTCCGAATTTGACATCGCTCATCTCTCTTGTGGATTAGAAGCTGACCTCAGGCCGACAGCCAAACATGAAGAGATTTGATGGTTGGCTCGAGGGAACATTAGCGACTGACTGATCACTCTTATCCTTGCTCCATGAACTCCAGCTCGTACTGCTGCTCGATACTTCTATATAATGGCAAAAAATCCTCACCGACACAACCCTCTGATCAGTGGCTCTGGTTGGAGGAGAGAGGGAGAGAGAAAAAAAAAAGATGTCAAGTTATTTCAGCTTCATTTAAACCAGTTTTCCAGTCAAGGGACACATATCCATCTGCTTCATTTTCAGACCGAGATTGGCCAAGTGTCTCTTTAAATTTGATTTAGCCGATCATTCACAGACCTCAACCAGGCTTCGCGACGCTGCTCTCATACTAATTCACACATATGACATTACATTATTTCAACTTCATTTAAAGCCATGTGTTTTTTTGGAAGGGGGGGGACACCGCAGATCCATCTGCTTTATTTTTCTGCTTTGATTATCCAAGCATGTACTCATATACTATTCATGCCTGCGCAGGCACGCAGAGAGAGCTTACAGAGATACTCCTCACTATTACACTGCTGCATCCTTATTAATTCATCCCACAATTTCCGTAGCGATAAGAATTCCTCCACCCATGGAGCTGTTTCTTTTTTTTTAAAGCCCTTTTCTAGTTTGTCTTCTTTTCATCAAATCAAACATGAACAAACAAGCTGATGACAGTTGCCAAACCTAAAAAATCATGGACATCCATCGTAAACAACACAATTTACACGTGTACTGACGGAGCCCGTCCTGAATGAACCACCAATCCAGTCGCTGATAGACAATTTACCGCATCTCCCACCTGCCTCGGCTGCCCTATTTTTTTTTTTTTTTTTTAAATACGGCGAGCGTTATAGAACAGGTTTCGGCTGTATACGTGTGGAGATTATTTTTAGCCTGTGTCTCCGGGTGTTTGGCCACGTCTGAACTGATATGGCCTCCCTCTTCGGGACATGCCTATGCAGAGAAATCCAAGATTAGCTCTCCGGTCCATGAGGTGACCTGGCCATCACCCAGCTTTAGCTCTGCTCCCCTCCTGGCTCCCCAAAGGGGGAGACCAGCCTTCTTAGCTACACTGCTGAGTCAGTGAGTCACACTTCATCACTCAGGTCTCCAAGCATCCTCTGCTACCTGCGTCCCAAATTACTCCTATCCCAAGAAAAACACCCAAAACATTCTGTTCCCACTGACTTCTGCATCCTGTGTGAAAATAAACAATTTCCTGGAGTGGATATTGGTTCGAATCGTTTCTGAATGAGATCCGGTACTCGACACACTGACCATAGTTTTCCCATCGTTCGATAGGACACGGAGATCCTGAACACAGCTGTGCTGACTGGAAAGAAAGTGGTCATGCCTGTGAGGACGGTGGCCGTGGAGGAAGACGGAATCGTCACCGACGTGTCCGACTACACAGACTGTAGCTCCACAGACGAGGACGTGCTCAAGGTAAGAAGTATTTCGCACAAGAAACGTTGCGATACTGATTCATTATTTCCTGGCGTGTTGGTTTCACACCTTCAGGGCACACCAAGTTGCATTTCATAAAAGGGAACAAGAGCATCCGAGGTGAAAAGGGGTTTGAACACGGTTCAGATTTTTTAACACCAATATCTGGCTTTAATCACTTTTTTGCTGACAGACTGTGCAAAACTGCATTCGTTCATGGGTAATGAATTGTTACACTCAACAATAAGAGTTGTTTGCATTTGGTCCGCCTGCTCTGATGCTCTGGGACAGAGGGCAATTTGCAGAGGTTGTTAAAAGAAACGCTCCACAGCGGCGAGCTGGGTTTCATGTGCCACGGGAAGGACAGCTGCGGACAAATAAGTCGCACTAAAGTCACTTCTGCTCTCTGTCTCTTTTCCACATGGTAAAACAAACTATTAGCTGGACCCGGACAGCATCGCTCATCAATCTCCCCCCCAACAATGAATGGCTACTGTGCTAAATTGCTCACCACAAATGACCTCTCGGTCCACCGCTGCGCTGCCTTCCCACGGCTTGTCCTTTTCATCCTGTGAACCTGTGCACGGCTGACTGCCAAAAGCCAGCTTTGTTTACTGATGAAATTGAAAGTCAGGGCTCCCGGCCCTCGAGGTCAAAGGCTGCGAATACATTTGCAGGAAGACAAACAAAGGATAAAGTCATGTAGCCGACTCCTGCTCCAATTTTCCAACGGGCCAGTACTACCCAAAGTGGGCTCGACAAACAACTGATATCTCAAATAAATATGTCTGTTTTGTTTCGATTGTTTGTTTGCATGCGGCTGGAGGGCATTCCCACTGATGGATATAAAGTAAATGTACATGCATTAGGAGCAGATGGGTGTCAGTTATAAGAAAAGCTGGATTACTGGAGGATGTCAAGAGGAAAGACGTTGACTGAATAATTCTTTCCAGCCCTGTAATGTAGCCGTCTTTGCTCTTGTTCTAAGCTCATTGTAGCTCACAGTGTATTTGCTGACCAAATACAAGCTTGAGTCACAAATATTCCCCTTTAATCTTCTTAGTCTAACAGCTCAATTCAGATATCTTTTCTCCTCTGGTGTGCCTGAAGAGTAACAAATCTGCCAGTGATAGACGGAGGACGGATTTATCTGGAATGGACAGCTCATGTGACAAACAAAAGAAAAAAAACCCAAAATGTAATCTGTTGCAGTGAAAAGGTTTTAGAAATGTGCCGAAGCGATGAAAAGACTTCAGACAGCAGGAGACGCCATCACCGTCACCTCTGGGTCGACACTCTGAACAGGGACATGTTTTGCTTAAATGCGTGCTTGTTTGATGAAACGGGAGAAAAAAAGACAACAACCTTGTTGCGGAACAGCAGAACAAGTAAGCGTGAACTCAGCGAAACTCTTGAACTGAATTCCCCTTTTGCAACAGATGTATTTACTCCATGTGATTAATAAATTCCCCTCCAACTGGCTTTATTCGTACAAGGAAACTCGTCACCGCCGTGTCACTGAAGCGAGGATTTCAGCATTTTTTTTTAAAATTTGAGCCTGTCTCTTAATACTGTAGTGATGAAAGTCAAATCTCATTTTAAATAAATATCTTTCCTGACACCCGAAACACTGAGCAATAGATATTCTTGGACACGGAATAACACTGTGACTGGGATGAGTGGGCGGACGGCACATTAAAATGGCATTCCCTTTCAGCGACTGCTTGGGGATCTTATTTGAACATGGCTCACGTTAAGTTCAATGGAGCTCTTGGAAGGTGCCTGGAAAAAAAAACAGGGAGAAGAAATGAGCAAATTGCTTTAGATCAGGGATGACTGCTCGGCTGCCTCCGCACTGAATAAAAAGCACGAGACGACTTCGCTTAAAATAAATCAGCCCCTCGTCCACTGTTCGATGTTTGCATTACAAATTTTTCTTGACAACGAGCGAGACCCGGGCGCCACATATTGTGAATCTGCTGCTTGTACGTGAAAGTAAAGCAAAGGGATTATTTGCCGTGAAGTGGTGCTTGTACCTTGGTTGGCAGCGAGGATGACACACGGTGACGTGGTCACTTTTCGAGCTCTGCTTCTGCTTGAGTGGCACTCGGCTGCGATGATGACACAAGATGGTCTCAAAAATAGCGTGTTCCTGTGACAGCACATCCCCTAGCTAGCCGTTAGATTCACGCAAATGAGAGAGGGACTCTTATTTGCTATTCACATTCCTCCTTAGGCTATCTGTCAAAGTCACTGTTTTTCCCTGTCCATTCCCCCGTGCAGCTCCACCAGCTAGCGAATGAATTTCAATGCCGTGTTAATTATCCAATTTGTTTAAAGCAGCTGAAAGGCTGTTTCGGAGGACGGAGGGAAAAACCTCCCGACACATGTCTCCAAACGTTGAACCGATCTTTGAGCAGTCGGCCAAACTTAACAAAGGTCACCTTTGAAATCATGCGGTAATGAATTCGCTTGGCTGTGAAGGACTGATGTTCAGCCGCACGGCACTGCGTGATATTTTGATTAACATAAAACTGCAATGCTGTCTCCTCCTCGCGCTTCGGACCGGTGATCATCGCGGTAGTTTATTACCGGCAGCTGACATTACTGTGGTTACACATACAATGCAAAACTCCTGCAAGGCCATTTGTTGTTGTAAGAATGGCCTATTTGTTAAAATAGTGACTTTTATGAGAATATTCGATTTTTTTTTACTGTGTTGGTTGGGTGACTGAAATCTCCTTCATAGACAACAATGTCACTCTGGGTTTGATGTAGATTGTTTACACGAGCACACTTATACAAACGCTGCAATATTATCAAGGGAATTAAAATGATAAGATAGTCATCGTCTGATGAATTGCCACCCCCCCCCCTCCGTATTATCTCCTCCTCTCCAGGTGTCGGACAGATGCGACTACGTTTTCGTGAGTGGCAAGGAGACAAAGGGCAAAGTGAAGATGATGGTGAACTTCACCTACAGCTACCTGAGTGCCCAGCTTGAACTCAATGTGTGGATGCCTCAGCTGCCCCTCCAGATCGAGGTGTCGGACACGGAGCTGAGCCAGATTAAAAGCTGGAGGGTACCAATCCTCACCTCGAAGAGGTGGGACAAAGTCACTGCTGCCTTACCTGTTTTTTTTCTCACCGCGATTTTCGAAGGTTCTTTCAGACCCGACAAATCCAAATCATATCTCTACGGATTTAGCCGATTGATTCCATTACATAATGCATTTGCTGCATCTCAGCGTGATCCAATCAAGCAAAGAGACGGTGCTGAGTGATTGAAGTGTCGCAAGTGAAAGCCTTCGCTGGGTGACAGGTGTGACCAGCTCGGGTGTTTCTGCGCTCCCTCACAGATCCGGCTGGAACAGCGAAGAAGACGACCGGAAGGGGAAAGGCTGCATGCTGCAGTTCCAGCATGCAATGGTCCGCGTGCTGACCAGTTTCCTGGCAGAGCAGGAAGACCCTCGGGATCCCAAGGCCTACTTCCTGGGCTCTGACTGGCAGGTGGATGTCACCAGGTTGGTTCGTTACTTCATGAAGGTGGAGGACCCTCGTGTGGCAAGGCTGCAGGGGGGCAGAGTGCTGTCGGGCAGAGACCTTGGTACCACCTCTATCCAGGTAATCAACTCAAATACTGCTCGGACTATTCACTACTTGATTTTTAGAAAGTGGAAAAACTTCAATACAAAAACATGTTAACAATTAAAGTCTGATTCATTTTTGTGTCAATGTGCTTTGTCTCGTGTTTTTGTGTGACAGGTGTTTTCTCCGCTATCTGATGCTATCCTGGGACGAACAACGATCAGAGTCCTGGATGACAAAGTGACCATCACAGAGTTGGGGGTCCAGCTGGTCACTGGCCTCTCGATGACTTTACAGCTCAGTCCTGGGAGCAACAGGGCAATTTTAGCGACCACAAATACACAAGAAGTGCTACAGAGCCCTAAACAGGTAACAACTCGACATGGTCTCCTCACAGTAACGTCAGTTTTGAACGGGAATTACAGCTTCTGACATTTTCTCTTCCCTCTTCCCCCCAGGAAGCCCTGGTCAGTGCCTGGATACAGTTCAGCGACGGCAACCAGACTCCCCTCGATATTTATGATCCAGCTTACCACCGTGTGACTGTAACGTCTCTTGACCAGGGGGTGGTGTCCGTGCAGGGGACACCGTCGGTTGTAGTGGCAGAGGGAGAGGGTGAAGGTGTTGTGGTGAGGGTGGAGATGTCCATCTGTGAGGCCTGCCAGAAATCCAAACGGAAAAGTACCGTTGCGGTGGGCAACGGCAGTCTCAAGGTCAAGTTTCAGGTGAATGCTCGGCGACCGGAGGGCAACGCCAGTGGCTTCGACAGCAGCACCGTGAGCAACAAAGACAATGGCAGCGACTACGGGAGCGATGGGGAGGAGTTGGACGGCGAACGCAGGCGGAGGAAGCCGCCTCAGGGTTCCCCGCGACGCACCACGAACTCTGACCGAGAGGAGAGCGCCATGCAGAAGATCACCACAACCATCAAATCCACAGAGAAAACCCTGATAACCAGCGGCAGCCTTGGAGGAGTGGGCAAGACTGGAAGAAACACCGGGAGTCCCACCAGCGTGCTGAACGTGAGCCTGATGAACAGTCCCAGTGACAGCAGCAAAGGATTCGGCTCTGATAACATGATCGTGGAGGATATGGGCAGTGTTGGGCTCACCAGCACCGTGAAAGCACCCGGAAATCTGGTGAATTACAACAACTTCCCCACGAAGGTGGAGATTCCTGGGCAGGACGCAGAGGAGGTCGAGATCGGTGGTGAAGAAATGTTGGGAAACAGGCCTCTCACGGACTTGGAGATTGGCATGTACGCCCTGCTGGGCGTCTTTTGCCTCGCCATACTGGTGTTCCTGGTGAACTGCATCTCCTATGTTGTAAAGTTCAGGCACAAGAAGCCTCCCTCTCACGGGCAGGAGCCCACTGGGCACAGGCATGACTGGGTGTGGCTGGGCACAGATGCCGAGCTGGTGATGAGCGTGCCGGGCAGCCCGGTCCAGCAAGACTCTCAGACGACCACCACTGTGATAGACATCGGGCCTGATAAGACGGCCTCCCTGTCCAGGAGGCCCAGCTGCCTGGCCTCTGTCACAGACTCCCCCCTGAGCTGCGTGGGCTCCCTCAGGAGCAAACCTATGCACACCGAGTCCCTCCACTCCCCCACTAGCAAGAGAAAGAGGGTGCAGTTCACCACCTTCTCTTCTCTGGAGCGCCAACACTCGCCACATATCCCGCCCAGGGAGAACGGCCACGGCATCCACTGGGTTGGAAAGGAGGACAGTTGTGGGGACCAACCTCAAGTGCCCATCACAGAGCCTGGGGACCACTTATAATAGAGATTCTGATCAGACCTCACATGTACAGTAGATGTGGCTTTGATCACCTCAATGCCTTCGTCGACTTTGACAACTGTCAAGAATATGTGGTGTTGGAATTGCCCTCCTCTGCATTTCATGACCTATCAAGGCCTTTTGCGTGTACATGTACTGTATATTATTGTTAATACTGGAGCGTGAATGAGTGAGATGATATTTTAGACGGCTGACGAGATGGAGTCTTATTTAAACAATGTTTCAAGCCACCAAATGTTTATGCTGCATGTGGACATCCCCCCCCCCGAATTTGTGCACTCACATGCTGATAGATATTTAACCAACCACGCCAGAAAACTGTCCCAAACAACAACAAAAGAAGAAAGAATTAGAAAAAAAAGAACTCAACAAGAAAGAATCTCACCAAAACTGTGGCTTTAATTAAAAATAATTTTTAACCTAAAATCGGTGTTTTTATCATCCCAGTATATATGACCCCCTTTTATTTGTAAGTTTTGAATCATTACATTTTGTTTTTCATTAAAAACCCTGAACTTTAATGTTGCCCATGACAATTTGTGTGTGGTTCACCCAGCAGTAGTTCATAGTTGCTGGAAACAGTGTGCAGGTAAAAAGCTGATATTCATCATGTTTCAATGTAAATGTGTGTCAGGAAATTTTACCGCAGCTTAAAAAAATTTAGTGTTTGTTAGATCTTTAAATAATAATGTGCTTTTTAAAAAAAATCTTTGTGATGGTATAACGAGTAGAAAATCTAAAATGCGTTTTAAAAGTCGATAAAAAAAGAAGTGGTGTTGGTGTCAGTGGAGGTAATCTACAAAAACAGCCTTCAAATGACAGAAAGTTCATCATCAGTCCTTTATTAAATATCTGGAGTCAACAGGAGGCTCTTGCTTTTGCTATATTTACAATACGTTTTAAATAGAAGTGCATCATTAAAGTTTGTTTGCATAAAGTATGTAAACAAAACAAACTGAATTTTTCCCCTCTACATCTTTGGTTCAAAGTGCTCTGCAGCGTATTACCCCATCGGAATGGTTGCGTTTAAGGCACCAGTAATAAGGATATTAATGCAAAGTAAACACATCACTGCAACGTCCCTTTTCACGGCTGTGGCACTTCCTGAGAAAGCATTAAGTGTGGCGCCGGCTGCTGTGACCTTCTGCTCAGTGGAGCATTCCCACCAGTCGTTGGTAGGTTTCCCGCTCCTGTTTCAGGCTGTGATGCTTCTCCACGTAGAGTTTTCCATTCCTCACCATTTTGTCTCTCAGCGCATGATCTGACAACAGCCTCCGAGATTGATGCACAAATTCCTGGCAAGGAGAAGGCAAAATGAGTCTCGTTCGCTGCCAAATGCCACTTAAAGCCTGCCAGTGAAGGTGCCTGGAGATATGTTTTTCAAGCATAAAAGATAATCTAAGGCACAAGAACAGAACGCAGATAGGAGCCTGCGTACCGATTAGTAAATATTTTAAAAGTGTCTGGGCTTTGCCAGAGGAAGGAGATATTTGTGGCTCCCGATCCTCGTGCGGATGTCCAACACACCTTTTCAGTCTATCCTAATAGCTGCCACCTCTCGTTTGCTTTCGAACTAAGGGAGAGGAAACAAACAGAGGGGGGATTCTGCAGTTCAACAAAACCTGCCAAAGCAGCTGTCACGGGGACGTGGGGAGAAAAAGATGAGGAGAGAAATTTTGACAATTAAAAAAAAAGGAGAACGTGCGACTCAGACGTGGTGCATTCGCGCAGCATCTGAAGCCCTCATTGCTCATCTGTTGGCCCAGCAGGCCCCCACCCTGCACCCCCCCCCCAACAGAAAAAAAATGAAGTCAATGTGCCTTGAAGTGTTCTAGCAACATGGCAGCCAAAGCTGACTGCAGAGAGCCAATGGGCACATGAAGTTTTAGCCACTGCCAGTCAGCAGGCCACTTTACTTCACTTCACTTCAAGTGATGTGATTATGTCTGGAGAGGCTCTCGATAGGAAACAGCTCTTCTGTATAACCATACGAGAAATATAAATCCCCAGCAACAGGATTAAAGCTCAACTTATGAGCAGAGTGCTTATAATCACTTCACTCCTGGTGCAAATTATAGAGCCAGACAACGGAGGCTATTTTTTCTCTTTAACAGCTTACAAGTGCTTCAGTGTTTGCTTCTTTTTCCGGATTTCCCGACACCCGCACCACATGTGATTATTCAAAAGACCTAACGCACTTGAAAAAATCAGTCTTTGATAAGTGTGAGAGCGAACCCCCCCCCCCCCCACACACACACACACACACACACACACAATTAAAACATCAGAGTGAGAAGGGCTGCAGAGACGAGCACCCCCGCTGTCCGGTCCTTACCCGAGGTCGCAGTTGATCCGGCCCAAGTTGATACAACCATCTGTGTGAGCTTCCTACTCGCAGCTCATCTGAGCACACGTGCAGAGGGGACTTATCTCTGCCATCACAACAACATCACGCTACAGCATGGTGTCTTGACAGCACCACGCTTAAGCCCTCTGTCAACTGGCATTAGCCTGCGCTGCGCTCCCTTCGCATCCACCCTCATCAGATATCTGCCTGGTTGGTTCTCATGGGAACTTCCGCATTTTGCACTTTCTGGTTTGCTGCTGTGTTGCATCAGTGCATGATAATGTGGTAGCTTTGTTCTGTCTCAAACGCTAACGCTTTTGGAAACTAATCCAAGCACCTGAGGTAACATAAAGTGAAACATAAAGGTGCCCTTTTTTGTTTTCACAGGTTACCTGTCTGGTGTTAGACTGATGACGAGAATTTAAAGCACAAAGTTCCACAAAAATAACGTCAACTTTGGTGAATTTCTGGTAACTGTGATGGAAACGTAGTTTGACATGACCGAGATCGACGAGCACTTGGTTGTTCCCGAGTTGGGCAGCGGTAAAGCCAGGTCACTTGCGAAGCGACTCTCCACCCCATTACCACACATACTATGTTTACGGACTTGAGGGAGGGGGGGGGCTTAGCAGGAATTAACCTGTGTGGTGACCTGGTGAGTCTCTCTTGCCGTACCTGCGGAGAGGAGAACAGCAGGCCAGTGACCTCGTGCTCGACCACCGCTGCGTTTCCTGGAATGTCCCGAGCCAAAACGGGGACGCCCAGATCCATGGCCTGTCGGAGCAGAGAGCAGTCAACCCGCTGATTCTCGCCCGCTCTGTCGCCGTTTGCAGGAGGAGAGCACCTAAGCACCCTGAGAGTGGGACCGCCAGGCTATTGTGCTCTCCAATGCACTTACCGAATTAACAATCTGTGTCGGCTAATACCTTCAGCAGGTTGTTGAGAGAGACATGCTAACATACTTATAAGACTTTAAGCCTACTGTGGATTGTCTTAATTGACAGTGTTTAAAAGAGATTAAGTGGATTTGGAGGTTTTGCTTTCTCAGTAAGGGCAAGATTTTAGTCGAGCAATTAATTTGGGTAATTGTCCCTGAAGTGGCCTGATAACAGTGCAGTTGAGCAACAAACTGAGATAAAAGAAAATAACAAACAAGGTAAATTATTTACATAGTTTAGTTTTTTCTTAGCAAAGTGCTTCCAATGAAAAAAATCTTTACCTCAATAAAACCAACTGTTTTTTTTGTTGAAGTGCGGACATGCTGTTGCCCAATTACCCACGGGCCCCCAAGGTGTTTACCTCCAAGATGGCTGCCGACATGCCCTCGGAGACAGAGCTGTTGACCACAGCAGAGCACCTTCTCATGACAGCATGCAGCTCCTGTTGGCTCCTCTCCTGGGCCAAGAAGACCCCTGCTGTTCTGCGGAGGCATCAGCAAAGCGCGGCGTCTACGTGACTCAGAGCTCACAGAGGCGTGAATGATGCTCAGGAGCGGTGACAAGCCGAGGGGAGGAAACATGGCTGCACTGTGTGTAACACGCATGGAGTGTCCAGGTAAAAACCCTAACCAGGGAGGGCAGCTTTCTGCCGCAAACATCTTTGTTATGGTGGAGGCTCTCGGCGAAAAACTGAAAGATCAGCCAGGACTCGAGAGTGGGAGGAAAGGGGGGGGGGTGAAAGAAGAAGCTCAGCTAGGATTTGCTTTCCCGTTCACAGCGTGTTAGGATAAATGTGAGCTACATTAGCTGCGATGTGTCGGCGTACCGCATGAGACACACAAAAGTGTAACCAGCCTTCAAAAGGAACATGATCATGGCAATTAGACTCCAAGTAATAACAACAGCAAACGCCTTACCTCTTGACAACAGCTTCCACTTCGGCAGTAAACATGGGATCAATCTGCAAAAAACAACGCCAAGACAAGAAAAATCCTTTTTTTTACTGGCTGTCAAAAGATCTGTTTTCACCAAGGATGCAAGCAACGACTTAATCGCAGGGACACAATAAACAATGACACAATTAATAATTTCTATCATGAGGGACTCATTCTCTGTAAATCCTGTATTTTCAGAGATTGGGGTCAGGGTGGGGTGGGTGGCCAATCTGATTAATTGCAATGTGGGATTTGTGTGCATTAGCCAGCACGCAGAAAAGTCAAAGCATAGCAATTTGGGTCAAAGATGCTTCCAAGCAAGCTGCTACTTTTGTCTCTTCATTTTCTGTTGCTGGTGAAAGAGTTGTGAAAAATTTACTTGGAAATTGAAAATATGCTCTCCGAAAGACAAGCCCAAATGCAGCATATTCTCGTATTTTTCTCTAATCTGGGATTTAAAATAAACATTTTATCAGGGGATGGACCATGAAAAGCTCCACTGACCAACAGGAATGACTGAAGCCCGCACCGTGAAACAACCCAAATTCGACGGGTCAAAACAAGAATCAATGTAAACACGAATGTTGTTGTTTGTGTCAGGTAATCTCTCATGCTTGTTGATGTTTTTTTCATTTGAGGATGTAGCGTTATGTTCACCGATGAAGCAACTCACTGCGCTGAATCAGATGTGAGTTGTTCACTTTCGTGAACTGTTGCGTTTACTTTTATCCGTAACAGTCGAGAAAACGCTTGTCACGCGCTCGCTCTTGTTGAAGCCCAGTTACAGTGGAAAAGAGATGTGTCATCCCTGACAAACTGACCTGAATCTTCTTCCTAATGACAGATGTTGTGCAGCCAGAGCGCTTATTACTTCACTGAAGTAGCTGTGGATTTATCGTACGTCACGGTGGTCCGGGGAAGGCATCTCTCACTCTATGTCCTGCCTGTTTGTTTCAATTGGACTTCATTTAATCCCTCCCGCACTGTTTACCTTCTCACCAAAGAAAAAAAAAAGGACCCCTGCAAAATAACACGGGTGTTGAAGAGGAATTTGGCGGCCAGATAAATAAAGAACAATGATCATAATACCTTTTAATTTCACAGACAAATAACCGCGCTTCCGCTGTGATTTGGGGGTGTCGGGACGAAGCGCACATCTTCGATTTCACTGAAGCGTTTCATCAAACGACAACAAAAGCAGAACGGAGCAAGAAGTGGAAGTGAGACAGTGTGCGAGCCCCTAGCCATGTCTAATTGAGTTGTTTTTGAGCAAAACCAAAGCGGAGCCTACCTTTTGCCTGACACCGCCGTTTGAAAAGAAAGAACAGACGCTAAAGTACTGTACATTGATGCCGTATCAAAGCAAGTCAGGTGGAAGGGAAGAGGAAGACGTGCATGCAGAGAAATCAATGAGGGAGAGATTGGAAGTGAAATGGGGAGGGAGAGAACAGAGGACCGGGCTCGCGGCGGCTGCGGCGGCTGCGGCGGCTGCGGTGGCGGCGGTGGGCTGCTGCTGGCCAGGATATGACTCCAGGACGAGAAAGACAGAAATTTCGAGATAAAAGTGCAATTACAGTAGAAATAAAACTGTGGTAAATGTTTAAAGCCGCACATCTTTGATTTGATTGCCTGGCTGACTGGCTGATTTATGACTCTCATAAATCACGGCGGGCTGCGAGAGCTCAGTTATTTTTTTTCACCGTTTCTTTTTTCCTGCTTGGCCTGAAGATGAGCAATCAATGTCTGCCAGAGTATGTCGGTGGGGGTCACAGCCTCCTTTCCTCTCAATTCATACTGGAATATCCTCAGCTGTGTCCCTCTTTATGGAGATTCCAACGAGGTGGCTCGATACAGATCATTAGTTAAAGGCGAGTGTTTATCCAGAGAGGAGAGGAGGAGGAGAGGTTTTTGTATATCAAGAATATGGACAGTGAGGCAAAACAAACAGCTCCACGGCTCGCGCTGACCCTTCCCCGGCTTGCAGGAGACATTTCCCCCCTCTGGCTCTGGCCGTTAATTCCCGCTAAACAGCTAAAGCCTGTATCTCTGCTACATCCAATTAGAGCCTGTCCAAGTTCCCAGGGGAAGTTTCAAGGTAATTTTCAACAGCACAGACAGAGTCGTGGCACAGACGGAGACACATGGCAGGTGGGGTTGGAGGCGGGGGGAGGAGAGAGAGAAAAATAATGACGCTGATTTGTGTACAGTAACCACGTACTCACTCTCGGCCCAATGATGACCAGGCGATTGAGCAGATTCTCGCAGTGCCACTCTGGAAGACACAAAGTGAAACTGGCAGTGTAAACACAAACACAACAGTTTGGAGGGTGGTGTGAACAGCAGCAGATTTCTCAAATCATTAAAGCTGTTTGGCGTATCGTATTCTCACAGCTATGTTTGTTTAGCGCACCATATGGCGGGATTCTTAACTAGGAGGCCGGCACGATTCACTTCCAGGAAACCACATGAGAGGATCCATACATCCAACTGTTCCCAACCAAATCTGACGCCCTCTTGTGCTGCCTCATTACATTAACTTTACGCCACGAAAGTCACATAGAAACAGGAGGATCCAACATCGTTGCCACTCGCGTGTATAACGGAGAACTCTCAGAAAACTTAGAAGACCATCGTCTGAAAGGAAATCATCACAGAGGCAGGACAAAACCAAAAGAACTGCCTGAATAATTGCACAGAGGCTTCACATAAATTTTAAATCAGGTGAAACTTAGCCGTGGAGATCTAGGATCATTCCTAATTAATGAAGACATTGCCTCTACCACAAGCAAGAAACACGGTCGGGAAGGTTTTGTAAATTGTGAGTTTATCCAAAAAAAATCCAGTTTCACAGGCCGGAAAAAATCTCCTTGTTGTGTTACATGACGATGAGGCAGCTGTGTGTTTCTCCACTGCCAGTACATATGTAAAATAAATGCGAAACATAATGAGTTTACCTGAAAAAACCTCCACCAGAAAGAGGGGGTCTTTGACTCGTCGAAGGCCACAGACGAGGAGGAAGATGCGCAGCTCATCCACATGCTCGCTGCTCACACCTGGAGAGGAGCCAGACGCACAGAAAGACAGGGCCACAATATCAAAACAGCGCATAATGAACATCCCGAGTACATCAGCAGATAATGAAAGCAATACATCACCCAAGGTCATGAGGAAAATAAGACAGCAGTGACTAATGTGCTCGCACTATTCTCTGATCAGCAGGGAAATAGTCTGCTAAAAAACATTGGAAGGTTGCAGCCTAATCACTGTGTAATGCAGCATCATAGCCACAGAGGCCACGGACGGCAGTGACAATCTGCACGCTGATCGCCTCTGTCTTCAAATGAACTTACTGGATCATGCTCGAGCAAAGCAATTCGAAAAACCTGGGAAATTGTATCGTTTTTCCAGGTCGTTTGAACGCTACGCACATTTTCAAAATAGGTCAGAAGTCGGTAAACGTGCACCTGTGTTCGACATTAACCGCTCCGAGACCTCAACCTCTTACAGGGATTCAAAGCTTGAAGTTTAATTGAATAGTAGGCCTGCATCCCCTTTTTCACTCCTGTTTTTGTAGTGGGGGAGTTAATGAGACCTGCTGCCACTGTTTAATGTACATTGCTCAGCATGCTTCAAAGGGGTGAGTTGGAAAACACACGGCGGTGATGTTTACTGTCGTGACAACTCGCTACTATCGAGAAATAAACCTCAGCCAAAGTAGATGGGAACATTGTTTGTATTTATTCGAGGTATTTACGACGAAATGAAGTATTTGAGTTAAAAAGGCGGACGTGGATTGTAGCTTAAAGGCTCATAAAAATGTCACCCAGTATAAACCCAGAGGGGAACGCGAACATCTGCGGCAAATTTGACATCATTCTCAGGTTAAGTGCAAAATTTTGACCTGTATGACGAGAAAGAAATCAGAGATTATCAGTCAGTAGGTTTGATCCTGTGGGGACACAAATATCTGCTTCAAAAAATTCAAGGTAATCTGCCGCCCCCTCCCCAGCAAAAGCTGCATGGACCAACAGGAAGAACAATTCACATGAAAAGAAGATTTAACATCAAATTGGGAGCAATTAAGTTTTTTTTACAGTCCCCGAGAAAAAACAGTTCTGGATTAAACTTCAACCAAAGTTTGCAAGAAGACCAAATGTTTGGGGGTTGAAGTTTTACTGCATTGCATTAAAACTACATTGTGCCAACGCGAGTAGATCTACAAGGATAATTTCTGATTAGAGAGTCACCGTAAGTGTGAGGAGATTAAATTTTAATCCTTAACCTTCAATGCTTGAGAATGACTCAAAATTTGAAAAAAAAAATGAAAAAAAAAAGAGTGAGATAAATGTTGAGATAGCTGTGCTGGCAGCGGTAGGAGCAATCTAAAAGATGTGCTGGAATTTCATCGTGTCAATGTCAAACACTAAAAAAAAGGCAAAACAAACAGTTCTTAAAGCGATGCTACGGACAAATGTCCGCACGTGCTTTGAGCAGAGTGACATTCGAGTGAAATCCCCTGCTGCCAGATAAGACCAGATCAGAAGGCTGAAGCATCTCTTTTAATGCTATTAAAGAGCATCTTAAAATGACAGCGTGGAGTCCGGGCACTGACCCTGATCCTCGGAGCCGATTGTCCAAAAAATAAAAAAAAGAAGAGAAAAAAAGCCTCTCCATCTTTGGGACAGATCGAAAGTTTCTTGCAGTGTTTTTTTTTTTTCAATAGGGAGAACCCCCCCCCAACATCCAAATACTTCAGCTTGGTTAAACATTTCCAAAAGCTGCGCAAGAACATGATGTAGGCTGGCTGAAATCATAACAAAGCACAAACCTGTCAAAAGGAGCAAGAAATTCAACAAGCACGCAAAAAAACCCTTCTCTTTCTGTATCTAAGACACAATTCATCTTTCCTTGGGGAAGAAAAACAAATTGTACAATTGATCTGTTGTGCCGGCAGCAGATTTCCTCTCACTTTTTTTTTCTCTCCTGCAGTTTTGTGAGTTCTATGCAAAACATATTTTTGTTCGCTTGCCTTTGATTTCAGGAGGGCACTCTCGACAACCCCCTAATGCTTTAATCAGTGTGTGCGCGTGTTTGTGCGGGGATGTGGGAGCACATATCCAAGTGAGCAACTCCTATTAATCTGCTGAGTGGCACAGGGTGACTCAGAGAGCAGAGTCTGCGGGGTGTCAACAAAGGAACGACAACACCCTCCAACAAGAAAGTCGCATCTATGAACGCATCCAAGCAGGTGACACACATCAGGATCATTAGCAACTTGTAGATCTGGATGAGGCTTGATAATCAATAATACTTCTGCTACACAAGTGGGTTTTTGTTTTTATGAAGCGGGCACTGAGGCCGTGAGGAGGAAATTACTTGATGTCTGACCTGCAGGCGGAACGTCAGACCTTGAGTTGCTCTTTTTAAGCCCCCCCCCATTAGGACAGCTCACAACTGTGGGCCAGATATCAAAGGTAAGGGCTATATTTCGCCAAGTCAAAAGGGAATGCATTATTCAGTACTTAGCAGCACGTAACATGCTTGAGTCAGCACCCACTTGTATGTAGCTACCGCTCGGAGAAAAAACAGGTAGAACCCCCACCCCACCTGACTTCATTAATGCATGGGCTCTGACCGTGCTGCAGCACATCTAATCACTGTGATAAGCAGTGACCCAGACAAACAGGAAAAGCAGCATTGGTGCTGCAGTTGCTCACAGTTCCACAAAAAACATTTCTCTCACCGCGGCCGGCTGATTTCTACAATTATGTAGTGATGTGTGGAAAAAAACAAAACAGAGCTATTTAAAGAGCGAGTCTTCTTAAAATAGACAAAAACAGCCACTACAAATCACAAATGCAAAACACCGAGCAGGCGTATGAGTAATTATGTCTGTTAGTCACCTTTTTGAAGGAGGTAAATGTTTCGCAGTGTTTAAATATCTTCAGCTCTTAAATCAAACTCAGGCAGGGATTTAACATGGTTGTTCTCGCCTCACCTTTTCTGTTTAAATCAAGTAGCAGCATGACCCACAAGCTCTCCAGCTGCTCCCTAATTGTGTTTATTCCCCCATTGATTACATTAGGAATTATTTTGCTTCTCCTTTGATTTTATGGATACAATATCTCCCTTCAGGATCAAGTAACTGGATGAGATAATGAAGTCTGTGGCTTGTTTAACGTCATCCCTGAGTGAATCAAAGTATATGTGCACTGGCTGCTGTTATTTATCGGTCACCTCTGCCCCACCTCGCCAAAGCACACAGCGGGGACCGTAAACAACACACACAGACACTGAAACGCGCCGAATGTCTGTGGCAAACTGGCAGACTTTGGATTCCAGTGCTGTAGGTCTGTGCCATCAGAGGCCACACATCCAAGGGATAACACAGAGACGCATATGGTATCGTCATATATCTTCAATCACGTTGGAGGATTGCTGCGCCTCTTTTATGTTCGCCAGCGGAGAGCTTCTTAAAGAGAGCCACCGCAGCACGAAGCCGTGCAGCACACATCTATTCCCATACCTTCGCCACATTAGCCTATATACAATATAGTCAAGATTTTTTGTGTTTTCTGGGATGATTAATTTATATCCCAGCAGATGGAGCGGAGAAAAAAAATAAATCAATATGCAGCAAGATCTGGGAGGAGAGGAGAGAGCGCACACATGGGATGGTGCCCTCTGCTGTGCTGGGAGTGTGAGTGAAGACGGAGGGACGGCGAGAGCTGAGGGGAGGGAAACGGCGGCTGGTGCAGGAGTCACCACAGTCTGCCCACGCTGCTTTGTGTGAAGATAAGTAAAACATGAGCAAAGTTGTTGACATTGATAATTGAAGATGGCAAAACAGGTTCAGAAGGGAGGACAAGAAATCATCTGATCTGAGACTGCAGAGAGATAAAAAAAAAACCCCAACAACACACACCCAAAGACAACAAAACAACACAGCTCAAATGTTTCAGCAGGAAAGCAAAGGAATCTCCAGAAAAACAAAAATCTTCGCATTATTGAAGTGAAATGAAAGTCTCAGTGTCAAAGTGAAATTCACTCATTGTTACTATATAAAAAGTATAAAAAATCTCACACAAATGTGAGGGGAAAGAGTGTGTTGCTAAAGCAAAGTGACATTGTAGTGTTTTTATAGGCCAAAAATAAATGTACTATTATAAAGGGTACTTGTTCCCCGTTTACAATAAATAACACTGACAAATCAGGAGGATCCGACAGCGACTCAGAGCTTTCATCACGTCTGAGCTCACTTGCAACATTGGCGATTCCTACTTCAAGCATAACAAATGGAAAAGTGACTGTGGAAAATCAGTATTACTTGCACCAGTTGTGAAACACGGTGATAAATGGCCATGGGCCCGGGAGCTATTAATCAACTGTTCCTCTCTGTAGTCATCGGCGCTCTCTATGAGCAGTAATACACTCAGGATGGACGTCACCTCGTGACGTCCAATTTAAAGTCCGGGCAGTTTGTGGAGATGAAGCTCGGCCTAACGGGGCATCTTTAGAGTCTTATCCAGATGGGAGTAAAAAAGGACTAAAAAAGAAACGGGACTTGCTCGGATAAGTGGAATTCTGCTTCTGTACAAACTCTGGGCTCCAACGCGCTGCTTTTCTTTTACCACAGCACAGATTTATGCTATCCCAATGGTAATTTTCAGGTTGAATGTCTGAATGTATTCCCTTTTGTACTCCCAGTGGTGGCTCCACTGCACCGTGGTACAAAGTCTACGGGCGAGGAACAGAGATGAGGAGGGGAGGATGTTTTGTATTGTGGTGGCGGTGCAGGGCTTATGTAGGGGTGCTGCAAATGGTCACAAAAATACTTATAAATGCTGAGAATGACACCAGTAAAGCTGTTGTACGAGGTAATGAAACCTCAGTGTGTAGTCGCTGCTGCATTGTTGCATTTAATATTGTTTTGAACCTCCATCCCGCTCACGTTTTGGAGGTGTACGCAAAACTTTCCCCACCGCATTATGAGACTTGGCCTTTATATTCTGATCACACAGCTGCTCGGTTTTAAAACTAGGACACAACTAACCAAGCACCAGGCCAGATTGTTAAAGGGTCTTCATAGTTGTTGCTAAACAGCTATAAAATAAGCTTAATAATGCAGTATGTAACGGGGTCACTGAGTGTGAAACGGATGGTTCCAGATGAAGTATCTACTCAGTGAGTTTTTCAAACACGCCAACATGACCTGTAGATGTGGAATTTTTCAGGCGCATCTAAAGGTGTCAGACTCTTCACATGGATGGAGACATTTGGATCTTTATGTTGACATCATCAAAATATCAAATATGACAAACAATACCTGAACTCCTCAAGAATTCAGACCAGCAGAATTTCTCCGACGCTTCTGTGTGGATACCTTTAAAACAGAACGTCCACAGTTAAACTTGAAGTTGAACAAATTCCCAGCAAACCTGGAATAGCATTTTGTCGCAGTTTTCGATGTGATCGCTGTCTGGTGGTGAGCCTAAAAAAAATAAGCCTCCCCTGGACGGGGCTCAGCCATGCAGCTGGCCCAGGGGCTCACGTCTAATCTATGAGGGGACACTATTTGCCAAACAAGGCTACTGGTGGGAAACAACATGGAAGAGTGATTTGGCCTGTCCTACATGGCATGGTGGCCAATGGCAAGAGCAAACACAACTCTGTACTGCCGACAGTATGATAATGGAGGGGAAAAAAATGTCAAAGCTGATTAATGTAACACTTCAATGGCGAGTCAGGGATGCACAGCGCAGGAGAGTGCAGGAGATTCATCCTGCAGAGCTTACCTTGGGGCTGCACATAGATTTTGCAGTTCTGGGACACCTGCTGGAAAAAAGAAAAGAAGAGGAAGTCGTGGTTAAAATTCTAACGCCAAATTATAATTAATGGCACTATTCTTTTATTTAAATTGTATCTGACAATCAGGTAGGGAACAGAAAACAGTAATTTTATGCTGCTCTTTTTTTTTTGGGGGGGGGGGGGGGGGGCAAAAGACTAACTTGCAGAAAAGAGCCAGGAAAACAATTGATAATGGTGATGCAGCGAAATAAATCTGAGGGGATGGAAAAGAAATTGACTGGATGTTATCACATCAGATCCATCCCCCCTATGTGTGTTTTCTGTCACAATAAAATGCGTGGCGATGCCTCTCGGTGCCCGTCCCGTCGGGCTGTTGTCACCACTAAATGACAAAGATAAAGCATGCCACTTGCCTCAATTTGCAGCCAACGGCTGGAATCTAATCTGAAAATAAAACACTGTAATATTGTTTTAATGTCTGACTATTATGGGACAGGGCCAGGTATTGTGTCTGTGTAGTAATAGTCCTTTCTGTTGTACTCATTGATTCTGTCAGACTGCTGCTGTCTGCTCATGTGCAGAAAAATGCAGACAAAAAGTTGTATTTGTCCATTTCTTATGTGCAGCAAAGTATCGATGGATGGGACAACAATGTGGGTAGATCATGATTTTGATGGTCTAGCCATTAGACACATACAGAAGTGCCTTAAAAGCCTCTGAAGCCAACCGACAGTCAGGCTGTTTTCACAGCATTTTTGGCAAACTGGGTAGTGACAACAGAGGAAGGAGGTATTTTACTCCTCTTCCTCTCTTTTTTTCCACTTCTCTTTCTCTATTTTCTTTTTTCTGGCTCTTTTCATGTTTACAACCCAAAGCTATGAATGTCTCCCAAGAGAGGCCGACTGAAAAAGTGCACTATTCACAGTACAAACTACTGCAGGTATTGTATCGTAACATAAAGAGTGTAATCATACCAAAAATAACTCGGCGTCTTCTTTCAGTTTGTCGGTAAAGGCAACCGCAAACCTAATTTGGGAAACAAAACGTTTCATTATTTCCTTTGCAAAAGGCACCTTCAGCAAAGCAAGATTTTTAAACAATCGAGATTTTTAACAAGGCTGCAACACACGTCTGCCAGTAGAGAATGAACACATGAGAGAAACGAGTGTGCAGCTCCCAAGGCAAAGGATCCTCTGGATGAGGAGTCCAAGAAAACGATGAGGGAAATGTAGAGCAAAAAACAGTGGGGAAATATTAATTTGAGTCTGAGAGTCTATGTCAGTATAGACTCACGGTGGGGATTGAATCTCATGGAGAATTGCATACAGGAGGGTTCCAGCAGTAGGATGTAAGTGGACTGAGATGTTCAGAGTCATTTGTATAAGGTCATTCCTGGTTGTTGTGTAGCCGCCTACTTCTTCAGACACACCATGAGGACGGTTTATGATTCATTTACTAAGAAGACACCACAGTCTAATACCTGGTCACAGGATCAGACGTTAATGAATCGTTAAAGTTAAAGAGGAGCGGTAAACACACAACCTGAGCAGCTGGAGTCAACATGAACGTGTTCAGCTTTATTCTTTCATGCAAGTACTCCAGTTGCAGCAATTCTTTATAGAGATCCAGATCATTGATTACTTATAACCGAGTTCATGTGAGTTTTATGCTTTGCAGAAAATCAGATGGTGGTCTTTGTTTAATTCAATAGTTTGGTTTTTGGAAAATGAGCTCTTTTTCCTCATTCAAATACAACATTAATGTAAACAACTTGGCTAAGGCGTCAATCATATACTATTAATATATACAGGAGTTTTACTGGATGCCAAGCCTTTAAACAACACTGCAATCACGTCACTCTCACAGGACAAATCAACTGAAACCAAGTCAAAAAATGTTTTATGGCATATATCTTATTTTACCACAAGACAACAAGCACAGATGCACAAACAGCAAACGCACATAAATGACTACATCAAACCATGCAAAAAACTAAATTAAAAAACAAGCACGAGGACGCTAAAGTCCACCCTTGAATTGGCTTTGCAAATCAGAGGGACGTCATGCGTCACTTCATGCAAAGTGTCCTTCCTTCATGTTGGGTTGTGTGCAGTCAACGTTGTCTGTTTCATCTATTTGTTGGTTTATATTGTGTGTGTCATTGACCAGCAGGAAGCTCAACAAGCAGAAGAGGCAGAGAACCTTTCCTCAATATATTTTCTGAATAATGTGTCAGTAGCCACTCATTGTCATAAACTCTGACAAATAAAAGCTGTTTTGTTCGATGTGTGGACTCGATCTGAAGTAACTGCACTTCGTGTGGAGTTCCCCGCCACTGTTTGATAAGGAGACGCTTGCAGCAACATCACCTGGCTTTGAGCAACACCTGCTCCATGACTGCACGTTTCTGCTCAACTTTCACATCTTCATTTATGTCTGTTCCTCCAAAGATAACACCAAACGGAACTTGGAGGTCTGCCGTGGAGAGTGGACACAAAACACAAAACAGGTGAACAGGACAGGCATTTGTGCAGCAGCTGGCTGTTTGTTTGTTTGTGGGTGTGTTAATACTCTGACCCAGGCATATATGTGTAGGTGGACGAGTAAATAGAATTCATTTGGCAAGAAGCATGTTTACCCAGGAGAAGTCTGCCGGCTTTAAAGAGATGAATGGCCAGTGCACCCTCAAACGGGGGATTTCGAGATACCAGATCTGCCACATCAGCAGGGGACTGAAATTCCTTTACATCCCTGAGCTCGCAAGTGTGTCCTGCTGATTCGATGTGAGACCTAAATTAAAAACCAACACATCATTTGGAGAATTTATTCGGCACGTGAACAATCGTTTTGATGTCAAGCAGCCAATAGTAACAGTGTTATAGCTGGTTCAATACATCCCGTGTGCAGTGGGGCTGTCAAAGTCCTGATGATATTTTAAAGAGGCATCTGCTTAGCAATTATTCCACTGCTATTTACGTCTGGCCTCGCAACAGGTATTGCAACTGACCACACTTTGCGTTGAGTTAGTTACCTTATTCTCTCAGCTGTAGTATGGTTTCCAGTTTTGGGGCTGAGACAGGCAAGAAAGAGTAATTTCATGTTTCCACTCAGAAGCTGTCGGACAATTTAACAACGCGTTGTAAAACACAGGTGAAGCGACAGAGCGAGGAGGAGCTCTGTGACTTAACCCCTCTCACATTTCCTGATCTCATGCCAGTCTCTTACACGTCAGGGAAGGCTAACAGCTGTAGCAGCCAGGGTAGCCGGCGCAGTCGACAGCGCAACCCACGCTTTGACTGTTTACTAGTCCGCCTGCTTTCTAGTCCCCTGGAAACATGACTACAGCGGAACTGCATAGATAACTTCATTTCGGTGTTGTTTTGAGAAGTGAAGTTCTTCTGACCGACAGACAATAAAGAAAACCATTGGGAGTGAACTTGTTCTCCCTTGGAAATTTTGACAGACGACAACCAGGGATGAAAATCGCTTTTTAATAAAATAAACCCCACATTTTCACTTCCTTGTACTGCGGCTACATTGACCGCGTTCTTTAAGCTGATTTCTAGCTACTATGGATATGCTGCGAGGTAGCTCTGCACCGCGGAAGCGTCGTGCTAGTTTTTATAGATCGTCTCTGGGGCAACGCAAGAGTGACAGTTTGCAGACTGAGCTAAGTGTCACGCGATAGTACTGTGACACTGTTTTTTGTTGACTTCCAGATCTCTTTTGAGAAAGTGACGAATTCAGACGAAACGAGCGCAACAGCCAAACTGGCGGCTTAATCGATATTGATGGGGATATCTGGTGACTCTTGCGACGCGTGTCAGTGATTAAAGGTAATGTAGAACCAGAATATTACCAAGCTGTTGTGCTAAAGCTAGCTTACTTTAGACGATAGTGGCTTGATTTTAAACAAGTTGTTTTTGTTGGCGGACTTTTTTGTAAGCGCATCCAAGGTTGAAAATTCAAGCTCGTTTACTCTTGTTTTTTAGAGGGTCACGTCAACACTTTAATAGTCGCTCTTTGAAATACTGAAAAGTATTAAACATAAAGTTTATTATTAGGTCTTTGAAGACCTCTTGCACATTTTACGAGATCATCATTTATTGGTAAAATTTGTCGGAACTTCCGTATTTTGTTTTTATTTTAGGATTTGTAGGAGTATGGCCATTCAACTTCAGTTATCGCATCCTTAACACTTAAGATAAAGTGGAACTGATGATTATTTTTGCTGTTTTTATGTACTCGATTCAAAACAAGAGCAGGAGGAAGGAGCAGGTCTTCATTGGTCAAATGATAAATGTGGTCTTTGGCTAATCCATATGCAATTTAATCACTGCTGTCTCAATGTAAACTGTTGAGATAGCCTTCTTGATTAACTCATTTGTTTTTGTTTTTGGCAGGTTCAGACTCTTGCCGGTCAGGAAGAAACCAAAAAACCCTATAAAGCAGATTGGAAGTATGGCTGACAACAGGGATGCCAGTGAGAGCACCCCTCTCTTGGATTCCGGTTCGGAGGGTAGACCATCGCCACCATCAGTCTTCAAGGGAAGAAGACTGGCCTGTGCAGCCATCCTACTGGCTGAGTCCTTGGAAAGGATTGCTTTCTATGGCATCACCTCCAACCTGGTTCTTTTCCTTAATAGCAGCCCTTTTTATTGGGAGGGAACGCAGGCCAGTCAAGCCCCTCTGATGTTCATGGGAGTCACCTACCTGATTTCACCTTTTGGCGGCTGGCTGGCGGATGCATATCTGGGAAAATTCTGGACCATTGCTTCGAGTTTGATCCTGTATTTTATTGGCATGCTGTTTTTTCCTTTCATCTCAAATGAAGACACGAGAATTGGCCTATGTGGTGAACAGATGGCGTTCCCTGTGCAACCTGCAGAGTGTATGAGCACAAATACCACATCTCCAAAAAATGTGACCTGCTCGATTCGTGAACGATACTGTGGCGCAGTCGTCTACAGTGGACTTTTTCTAATTGCGTTGGGTGTGGGAACTGTGAAATCCAACATCACTCCATTCGGGGCAGATCAGGTAGAGTATAGATTATGTTGGTTTTACATCTCAAAGTCTGTCTTACATATGATTTGCTTGATTTTACTGCTGGCATGTCATGAGTAAAAGGACAAGTATTGTTTTATATTGCAGGCCTGTGTAATATTAGGCATGCAGTGTGAGATCATGGGGGTCTGACATGTGATGGGATTTCTGCTGCACCGTGAAATTTCGCCAAGACATGCATGCTTGTAATCAACATGGACAGAAGTGTTAAGTACAGATTTTGGAGCATAAAGTAGAACCACCAATACTTTTGTTTTTATTCTGAAGGGAAGAGAAGTGAAACATGCATTTCGCAGTGTTGTGTCAAAACAGGACCACACAATCAAGAAGACATTCAACAACAGCCGGCTCTAAAATATTGGGAAGTCCGTCAATGGAGTTCATTGTTCTCAAATAATCTAATTGGGAGGGGATAAAACCTCACAGAGTTCTTGTAGGGCAAATATGATTAGTTCTTGAGCTCACTGCTACTCATTAGAAGACTTTTGGATTACTGTCAAACTGTGTCTTGATTTTGTCAAACATGCACAATGTATTGACTACAACAAAACAGAATGCAGAAATACAACAGATCCAAAAGTCACTTTTCTTTGCCAGAGTCTGCCTTACGTAGGTCAAATCATAACAAATCAGAAAGGTAATTGCTTTAACATGTAAACAACTTGAATTCACTTCATCGGTGTCCAACTTGCTGAAAGCCCCAACACATGAAAGTGTGCATACTTTCTAGAAGCTATATATTTACTGTTAATTGCAACCTTTTTTTGTTCTCGAGTACATTAAACAAGTTTTGCATTGAAAGAACTATAACCCTAACCAAGCTTAAATGTACTTTACAGGCAGCCGTGTATAGCTTGGACACAAAATCAACTATTACGATACAGAGAACAGTATTCTGCCTGACCCTTTTAACCTTTAAGCATTTGTGTTGATGTAAACAGGTGAGCCATAACAATATATCTACTGGTCGGAGAGTTGGGAAAAACACTCTGATAGTGAGGGAGCAGAGTCCATGTCTTTGAGTGGTCAGTGTTTTTTTTTTTTTTTGGCAGCAAAAACAGGACCTTCACAATAAGATGCAGGTAGTCATAATGTATGACCTGATTGCTATCTAGTCATTATATTCTGTAGTTGACAGAGGATCATCACTAAAACAAGATAGTTTATCAAACGCTTGTCTCATTCTGACATGACAAAAGGTTGGAGGACGCGCAACCACTTAGCCAGATTGATTATGTGTCAAAACTGAATGTATAGGCAACAAAAGCAAATGTACTCTTTGTGTATTATTTTAAAGCATGCTACCATGCAGGTGCTGGTTACTTGGCAATGAAGTGATTAATTTAGCAAATGACACTGCACAACCGCAGAGCAGAACCTGGGAGATTTATGCTGAGTATCATGACATTATCTCTCCTGGAGGTAATTGTTGCTGTACCGGTGCATCTTTTGTGCTAATATATTAAAGACATATCCACTTCATCATGCAGTGATAAAATCACTTCCTCAACGAGGATAACTGCATGTGAAAAGGATCAGTGCAGTTACGAGGAGGTTGCCGTATGCTTGCATAGATATTTCACTTAATTTATTTCAGTTTCGTGATTTACCGAGCTACTGTTGTGAGCCATTTTTGTGAGTTCTGTAAGGAAGCATGAAAAAAAGAGATTAAAAAAAATAAACAACTTTGCTGGTTTTTTTAAAACCCTCTCTTCTGTATTCTGCACATTTATGCAGTTGTTATGCTTTTGCCAAATGAGCCAGACTAACTATAGTTCTGTCTCCTATAGAGGGAATGCAGTGGAAAATGATGTCACAATAATAACATCTTTCATGTAGTAGTTTTTTTGAATCCCTACTGACACCGCAATCATGCAAGTTTCAAGTGGTGATTATTGTTCCTCTTTATTAGTTGCAGTTCGTTTTGTTTTAATGGTCTTCAAACGATGTGTGCAAATGCATTTAGGCTTGCTGGAGTCTTGACTGACAAAACAAGTAAAAAGTTGAATGCCAAAGCTAGTTTTTATCCTCTCCTGACCACATCTGGTGTCTGTGTCAACACAGGTTAAGGACAGAGGACCAGAGGCCACACGCAGGTTCTTCAACTGGTTCTACTGGTGCATCAATTTAGGAGCCATCCTGTCTTTGGGAGGTGTGGCCTACATCCAGCAAAACGTCAGCTTCGAACTCGGCTACATCATTCCCACTGTGTGCCTGGGGGTGTCCTTCCTTGTCTTCCTCCTGGGACGAACAGTCTTCATCAGCAAGCCGGCTGACGGCAGCGCCTTCACCGACATGTTCAAGATCCTGGCCTTCGCCTGCTGCTCGAAGAAGCCAAAGGAGCCGAGCCTGCTCCAGTGAGCGCAGCGCTTTTCTTCAGTCTGCCTAGAGTTTGTTTATGTATTGATGGGAGCGAAACTGATTGAGTGCATTGTGAGCTGTTAAGATGTGATGGATCTCCTCAGTAACAACCAGGACAGTCACATTACCTGCAGTGTACAAAAGCTTGCCTCAGTCTTTGCAAGACGTCTCCGTCTGCCTCTGTAGTATTTCTGTTCACAGCAGAGTTGGTTGAGATGGCCGTTCTGATTCACTGGAATAGCTCAGCTAGGTGTTGTTGGTAGACCTCTATCTTAAAGCTTCCTTTGATCCTCTTGTCTAATTCTTTTTTCCAACTGGTCTGTGCATTCAACTCCGCTCCCTGTAGTGAAAAGTTATTCTGAAGTGCTGATACTTGACTTTGAACCAAAGTAGCACAATCGGCTCAAAAACTTGACATTGAATATTTTAAGTTGGACAATCCCACCGCCTTTCAAGAATTCCTTATTAAGGCATTTTCTCCAGAGATGGGGATTATAGGCTTTAGAATGAAGTTTCCCTCCTATCTCTAGAAGAGCTGTTACTTAAGTGTAAGATGTTCATAGAACGACAGATTAAGTCTCACTTCAAGAGTTTGACTAATTCGAGTTTACTCAATATTGGTTCATTTTCATACCATTAACAACACTGCAGTTTTAAAGCATTTGAAGTGTTTTTTTTTTTTTTTCTTTCTCTTTTGTTTCCATGAAGCAACAAACCGTCTCTGCTCGACAGTGCCAAAGTGACCTATGGTGGTAAATTTCCAGAGGAAAAAGTAGATGAAGTGAAATCGCTGATGAAAGTGCTTCCAGTTTTCTTCGCTCTTATTCCTTACTGGACTGTATACTTTCAGGTGAGATCAACCCCAGTTAAGTAATATTCAAAACTCTGAGTCATGTTTCGCAAGATGAAAAAAGTATTATTGAAATGTGTGGGTACAGGCTGCCTGGAGAAGCACAGACACACGCACACACGCACACACACACACACACACACACACACACACACACACACGTGTGCTCAATAAGGGGAGATTAATTTCCATCCTGAAAAAAAACTGGGGAATAATGGCTTTGCACCAGACACCCTGGTGATCAGAAAGTGGAGAATTACCTCATGCTGAGACTGTAATCTCCTTATTTTGTTGCAGATGCAGACTACGTACATCCTACAGAGCCTCCATCTGAAGATCCCTCCCGTCAACATCTCTGCTGACTCCCACAAGGTACAGTGAAGTTGACGCTCTCTCAGTTTAACCACTCTTTAATTTAACAAATGGCCTCATCGTGGCCTGACGCTGCAACTCAGAACTGTGTTATATAACCACAACCTGCATCTAAACTCTTAGTTTTGAACTAGATTTTTCCACTGCTGAAACTAAAAGAGTCAGTAGGTCACTGACACACAATGGTAGGCAACAGCTGGAGGCGGCAGCATCGACTGGGTAATGCCCCGGGGATTAAATCAGAACTTCAGACTAATACCTTGCACAGGCAGCAGCGCCTCCACCTGATCCAGTGTGGTGAGTGTGGCCACTACCTGTGTCTCACTCTGATGGATGATACGCTGAGTTCTGCAGGGCTCCTTCTGGTTGAATTTTACTTTGAGCCTCTGCTGAAAGAGATAAATGTGTGAAAGCGACGAAACCAACCAGACAAGAAAGTGCCACATGTGGACTGTCGCTGTTCCCTTCGTATTTTTAGATGGCAAAGATTTACAGACCTCTTAAAATGCGAAGTGAAACAAATGACTGTGAACCACAAAGTTTAAGTTGGGATTGTTTAACTGCCACAGCATGAATTCCTATTTCACTACAAAACAAGCAAATCCTTATGACACTGTGTTCATTTTTAACTCATATTGTGTTTCATTTCTAACCCTGTCTGCGACCTACATTTGCCAGTTTTTTCAGTTTTCTCACATGCCATTCATCTGGTGTCATAAAAGGAACTAAGTAATTTTTGCTACCAGTTTCTCATCATCAAAAAAGGAATCGAGAACGATGCTGCTACGATTTTCTCCCTCACCTCACCTGACACATTTCAATGGTTAACTTGAAAAACTTCAGGGAAGTACAACTATGATAACAAGTGGAAATGGGGTCATGGGGGAATGTCTTGCAACTGTTTTATCGTGAGAATAAACCAACAAACTCTACCGTTGTGTAACTTTGCATTTCGTCTGAAAATACAAGTTTGCCTTTAGGATTTCAACGTTAAAAACGTGGGAGCTATTTATCCTCTGACATTGTTTATTTTGTGATTACTTGATGTCTTAAATGCGAATTTGAGATTCTGGGTTTTGCACAGGTAGTTCCAGAAGGAAAAATAGTGTTTGAATTCAAAAATAGGAGCTATTAACTGAGACATACAGTTTACATTTTATATTTTTCTTTCTAATTTGTGATCACAGTTGGAAACAGTGATGAAATTCACATAATTAAAAATTTTGCACAGAGTGTACTGCGTTCATTTCATTGTTAGAAGAAAAAGCTGAGGTATAACCCTGTTGGAGTCAGACTTTCCATGGCACAGAGGTAGTCTCACTTAGTTGATCCCATCTTTTCGAATATGATAATGCACAAACAAGGCAGAAAAACACTCTCCAAGGAGCTGCTTATAGATTGCCAGCGGTTGCTCCAAGAAATGGAAATTCAATTTGAGAATAAATGATGCTATCAGAAGTGTTCAACCAGAGACACATCGGGAGCTCAGATGGCACTTGGAATTTGAATTGCAAAAAATAGCTCCAGCAGTTTGCACTGTTTCTTTGCTTGCTCAATGAGATATTGCTTGAACGTGCGGATACTTTTAGTGTTCACACTGGAACTTCTGTCTGACTGATATGTAATTCATTCTGTTAAAAAAAGTAATAATTTTTAACAAAGATGAAACTTTATGGTAATCATTTCATACACGACCTGAAAAATGAAGTCTTTTGTGAGAATTCTTGAATAACAATGTGAAAAAATATCAGAGCAATACTGCTGTTGCTGCTGCTGCAGGGGATTATTTGAATATCAATACTATTGTTTCATTAAATATACATTCATTTGACTCTGTACTGTTTTATAAGGATTCAAATTAATCTTTGTTATTACACATTTGCTTTTGACCACCTGGGGGTGCCAAAGCAGTATCAAGACTGGAGTTTACACACATCCACACACATGCACACTCATGTGAACACAGTTAGTGAACTGTGCTGGAATGTGCTGACATTCTCTGTAGTTTTCACGCTTTGTTGCTTTTCGTACATTTTCATTTCATCTTTCTCTTCTGGGTCCCCCAGACGACATTCCTCTTCCCGGCTGCCTGGCTCACCATGTTTGACGCAGTGCTCATCCTTATGCTGATCCCACTTAAAGACAAAGTGGTGGACCCCATCCTGAAACGCCGCGGCCTGTTGCCCTCCTCTCTGAAGAGGATTGCGGTGGGGATGTTTTTTGTTATGTGGTCGGCCGTGGCAGCGGGTGAGTGCTGAGAACAAACCTATTCTCACTTTGTTGTCATTTGGGAAGCCAAACAAATGAAGGAAGTATTTATTCTGTCCAACATAGCACTAAAACTTCAGTATTCCACATAAATGTCGAGGTACTTTGTGGTATTCTTTGACAGTGATTTGCTGGTTTAGACAACATTCTCCCTAACCAATCCACTTTAGTACTGAGTTGCAAAATAGATTTCCTGAGGGGTGACATAAAAAAACTAGGACAGCTGTTGAGAACCAAGTTGTATGTTAGTATGTTACATGCTTTTGATTTATTACTGTTCCTCTTTTGCACCAATCGGGAAGTTTTGTGTGGTAATCGCAGTATAATTTGTGATCCTAAACTGAGTGTGCAGCTGTGGCTTTGACATCAGGAAAGAAGCAATTTAATGTCTTGATTAGAACTCTCTGTCAATATTTTTCTGGCTTTGAGAGTTCAGTTTTTTCAAGCAACAATCGACCGCATTGCTCGCCAACAGAGTTTACACAAGTAAAAGTGTGTCCACATGAATGAACCATGTACTTTGAGGAAAATAGAACCCATTAAAAAAAAAAGTGTTTGTATTACTCAGATAATGTACACTAATCTTCATTTTCTTCTTAATGCCTCATTGACCTCATGCAGGCAGGTCAGGGACAGGTCTGCTTTAGTGTGTTGCTCCCTGTAATGCTCGGCAGATGGTCTGCCAGAGACGTATGAATGGAAACATTTTCCTCCTGGCAAAGGTAGAGCAGAGCGCAGAGTTGGCTTTTTTTCCTTTTCCCCTTTAGATCACATTGGGAGTTGTGGTATCAAACTTTTTGGTGTGAGTGTAACTGCATGCATCAGTACTCTTCAATCCCATTCGCACCCAGTCAGTCGATTGTTTTGAGAATAAAGTCAAAGCCGTGGCTGTCAGTGGGAGCTGCAGCACTGATACATCCAGGCTAAAATGTTTTGAGAGAGGCACAAGCCTGGAGGCAGAAAGAAAGCAAATCAGTACTGCTCCTGAGAATCAATGTACATTATGTTCTCCACAACAACTCCTCCCTACCTTTTTCCCTGATGCAGGTGTGCATTATACCTGCCACATGGTGAGAAGAGAGTATTTTGTCATTACTGACCTTTTCGAAATCAAGTCATCTGCTTTTGTCAATTTACAATTGAGGGGTAACGTCGCACTTCATCAAGTTTGACAGCGGTAGTTAGTGATAATGAAGAGAAAATATTTTTCCTCAAACCGGCACGAAGACAGCAAGCAACACAGTTCAATAATGTTAATATGGGAATTGATGAAAACTGATTTCTTCATCCATTATTGAAAGTAACCTCAAAGTAATCATTACAGATCTGGGCTGTCATGCTCGTTCGTTATTATGGTGAATCTGGGTCAAATTAAAGTGTACTTGTTCCATGTTCACCAATTTATACAGCACAGAAAATAATATTTATCCTATTCCTCACTTGTATGATCAAGTACTGCCTAATGTCTCTCTGTTTAAAGTTGTTTGATACAAAATGGGCACATGGTTAACGGCTCTGTGCGGTATGCAGTAAAAGCCCGATTTATGACTTTTTAATTTCTATATAATTGCTTTAACCCCAAATCAAATGTGATTATCAGCTTATTTCTGCAGCGTTATTCCAAAGAAAATAAAAAGTGCTCTTTCTGTGTTTGTTATTATTGACAAGGGGGAGAAATAACTCCTCGCTGAACTGTCATCTGTGTGCCTCACTTTGTATTCACGTGGTGGAGACGGGACGTTGAAGTTTGTTGGGGTACCGTCCTCAGATGTTGCAAGCTGAGCGTTAGTCAAGCTTGACTCGGTCCATCAAAAACATCTTTTCAATCATCGCAGTGTGGTAAAAGGTCTATTAAGCAAAACTAACGTGTGTACTTTTACGGTTCAAAGTGATATTTTTCTTTTCAGACGACATGAGCTTTCCCACAACTAACAGCACTCTAACGTGCTCATTTTCAAAGTTCAAAAAGCTTTTCAGGTATTTACTTTTCCATTTGGCTCCTTAAAAAAAATTGCAATCCTTGCATTTGAATTGAAGCAAAAAATAAATTGTGAATACTGCAGGAAGCAATTTTGAGTTCTGGCGGTGGAGAGAAAGGGTTTATGATGTTGCAGTGGAGTTGCCATTGGACACGTAACAGCAGGTGAATACACAATGAGTGTGCAAAGCAGTTCTGACCTGGTTTTTAGGAGCTGCATCAGAGACCGGATCTAATCTGAGCAATAATATTATTTTTCGGCTGCGCTTTTAGAATATAGTACAGACACACTGTGCTTGTGTCTTGTTTCAATAATTATGGCAACTTTTTTTCTGCTATGAATCTATCTGCTGTTTATTCTTAGTGTTGCCGTCCTCCATATTCATACAGTTACACACAGTGGCTCCTGGGAGCTGCCTTCCACAAATATTGCTTTTTTCACTACTCCCCCTTCAGTTGGCTTTACATGTGACCTCAGTGCTTATCTGAATCTGCACATGAGCTTAGACCTCGTTGTCTCAAGCCTGACCGATGAACTGCAACTGTCCTCATGTGGTGTCTTTTCACCCAGAGCAAATTCAGCCGTATGCATCCTTTTGTCCGCACGTGCGCCGTCCGCGGCCCCACTCGCGCCGCTGCTGCTCAGCGGTGGAATCACTTTCATCACCTTGTGCATGAAATGCGTGGGAATTTGTCGTGATTGGTGCAGCAACATTTCACAGGGTTTCATCGTGCGCACCGACTCACGTGGCATGGTGACAGCTGGACCTCACATGTAAAGTAAACGGACAGCTGAATATTTGCTTTCCAGCACAGTGTGGATGGTTTGTGATCATCTCTGTACGGTGCTCGCAGACTTCAGACAATTTGTGCATTTTTTATGAAATTATGTAAATACTAATTTTATTGGGTTAAGCTCTGCTGCTTGTAGATGTCCGACTGCAACCTTTTTTTTTCATCCATGTTATTTCTAAAAGCTGCAGCATGTTGCGAGGGATCAGTCAGGGTTGTCCGATGTGTGGTGCTAAGTTCAAGGGGGAGAGGAGCAGATATGTGTTTTCATAGTGCGAGTCTTGCTCTGGGCAGCCCAGTGGCCACGCTGCTTGAGATGGACGCCTGGTATTATAGGATATCCGGATTACAAGGCTACAACTCTACTCAAATGCAGCATTAAGTGTAGTTATGATAGGAAGCTGTCTCTGGGAGTTATCTAGAAATACCCGCTGGTTACATGATAATAGCTATCGAATAAAGCTTTTAGCGGTGGCGGTTGATGACAACTGCTTGGTTCTCATTATTGAACTGCCTGCAATGTCCCATTACGAGCTGCCAGAATACAGAAGCGTGCAGATGTGATCTTCTTGAAGTGGTATGGTAGCCTTAAAACTAACTAAATCCCTGATGGGCTGTCACTGAATCCTCAGACTCTGCCAGCGTTTGTTGGTGTCTCGTACTTCGAAGAGTCGAACATCTCTTCGCCTTTTCCCAAAATAAATGCAAGCGTTACAAATCAGCCAGCGCCGGGTTTGACTTTCAGTCGAGATATTTGCACTAAAATGAAAAGTCTTTATGCACTTGCTGTCTTTTTTCACTCCAGTCGTGAGGCCCAGACCCTGAAAGTCCATTTCATATGAATCCAATGTTTGAAGCGATTCAGTAATGAAGGACCCACATGTTTAATGTAATTATTTATTGGTCTTAATGTGGTTCAACACTCAAGTTATATTGAATAAGAATAAGGCCCCTAATTCTCATACCTAAAAGTTAGGCTGAGAGACGAAGAAAGTGGGTTTAAAAGTAATGCTTGAGAGTGTGTTTGTGTGGTTTGTGTGTTTGTGTGTGTCCATTATGCCTTCCTGTACGCCTCAGCAAACTGTGTTTATGTTTATGTGCTATCTTTTCTGTGTTGATCCCGTCAGGTATTTTGGAGACCAAACGGCTGGAGATTGTCAAGTCAAACGGTACCATTGACCAGGTGCTTGGCAACGTTATCTACTACGCGGCAGATTTACCCATATGGTGGCAAGTGCCTCAGTATGTGCTGATAGGAATCAGCGAAATCTTTGCCAGCATTGCAGGTACAGTTGTTCAACATCCTCGACGACGTTTTCCGTGCGAGTGCTCATTTAAGTCTGTGGCAGGTAAACATTATGAGTCAGACTGACTGTGAAATATAGTATGTTTTTTTTGTGGTGCTTTGCTTCGCTCTTGTTTTCCTTCTCATTGAACTACACTGAATAGATTTAGGGCTTAAGCCCATAATGCAAATCTTTGAAAGGAGAATGCAATGAAGACTAATGTTTAAACCCTTTTTTTTAACACTTTGCTTGATTCATTGCCAGAATGCACCAGATTAATGTATTTGTGGGCTGTTGTGATTCTAAGCAAATAAGCAAAGACATCTATTGATAATTGATTATCCAGATTTTTCCCACACAAATGCGAGACTGTGTTCAGTAATGGGAGGTTTCATAAAAAGGTGCAGATAAAACCACCTTTTTACAGTTGAAATGATGAGAGCAAAGTCCTCTCCTCCATCAGTTACAAGCCTCACGTTCATGCTCTTTTTCTGCTTGCTATCCGAATGGATACAGTAGCGAGTCAGATGAATATTACACAGGACACGCTGCCCCTGCGTGTCCCAGAGGGTATAGTCACAGTCACAACACAATTAACATCCCGGCATAAACTTTTCACCTCGATGTTCAGTCAATTGCTTTGTTGACATTTCCCTCAATGAACTCAAATTTGTAACAGCATATAAGAGTGTTTGCCCTGGTCCCTCCACAACACACTGGAGGCCGCATACTCAAGAGATAAAACTAACAAAACGTACCGACACGCGCTATAATGCAAGTTCAACTGGTAATTATCCAATTAGGAAGCTTCCCCAGCTGACACAGTGTTAATAAGGACATATTATACCATACATAGAAAATGATGGTATGTTTAATTATCAGTCCGGCAGACTGGATGAGCTGACAGCTACATTTGCATGGAAACTAAGGAGGCAGAGAATTACTCTTAACCATCCTTATGAGAACTCTGTGTATCAGTTCCTGCTTTTGGAAAGTGGCATTATACTGCCGACAGTAATGACTGCAGGACCAAAGAAGTAATCCTTGATATTCTGTAAAGCTGACAGAATTTCAGTCAACATTTGAATAGTCTCTTAGGTGCTTTTATAGTCTCAAGAAAAAGCATTTGGCCACAGCAGTGGCTTCAGGAAGACGTTTCTGCTGCTTTTCAAATCGTCTTTCTTTCACGACATTGAGACTGCAAGTCCTCCTGCCTTTTTTTGAATATTTTGCTCATTTTTATCGTCTTCATGACACTAATCCCAAAATTTCCTCTGAAACAGCCTTAAAGTCACCCGTACATACAAAAAAAAAAATCAAAAAGATGTCATAAATCATGCTGTGTTTCTGTGTTAAATTGTAAGCCAACTTGAATCACAGACAGACCACAGTTGGCTTGTTTGCGCTCACATGAGAGTTGATGCTTCATACCTGCCCAAACGAAGAGGGATGTCCGAGACAACACACGGTGGTGTGTTTAAAGAGGACCACACAGCTCTAGTGTGAACATAGCTTAACATTGCAAGACTGTATAGCCTCAAAATCATCCTTTTTTCTGTTAAATATTCTGCCACCTTTATAGATAAAATGATGAGTGACAGTCTTCGAATAGCCTAAACATTCCAGTTCAACAAAACACAACAGAGGAAAAGGAGAAAATCTCTGTCTTCTCTGCAAAACCTCAGTACAAAACTTTTCGGAGAAAGATTGTAAACATGCCTCCGGGTCTCATTTGTTCCTCAAGTTGTATTTCTGTTGCTGCTCAGATTGTTCATTCCAGTACACATCACTCTGAGACGCATGTTCATCAATGTGTGGCTACCCATAATCCCTCGCTGGAACTTCAGAACTGTTTTCTGTCGAGCAAAGAAATAGATTTCCTGATCTTTTTTTTTTCAGGGGGGGGGGTGATTAAAAAATCAAAACATTGCATCAATCCAGGTCAGAAGAGTTCACGCTGGAACTGATAGTTGCAAACATCCTCTCGATTCTTTTCGGGAATCAACTGAAAAACTGCTTTGTAAGCTGCCCCACTTTTCTTCGGCACTCTTTCCTAAAGAGAAATGCCATTTCATTAACAGCTATGAGGAGTAAGGGGCATATTGCCCCAGTAATGCAATCATGTGACAAAGTGAGGGATGGCCGTAATGTTGTATCAAATTGTATCCGCGCAGACTGAGACACGAATGGAAACAGCAGCAGCAATATTCCTCTTTAATGACAGAGCACAGTTTCTGAGAAATGCTCTAAATGGGAGATTTTGTAGGACAATGTGATGTGGCAGCTGTGAACTGCATCCTACCATATATACATACGCAGCTGCATTTGTTTATCCATCTGTTCAGAGTGTATGTATGACGTTTTTCAGTCTGGATCTTTCTTTATTCCTCTCCTTTTTACATCCACGGCCTTAGGCCTCAATTACCCCTGTAATTGAAGTTTGTTAAGGCCTCCAGCCATGATTGAGTCATTCTGCTATTACTATGGGTCATGTTTTTGTGGGCTCTTCTATACAGTGCTTTCTTTATCTCCACATCTCCAGAGTGAAGATTGAACCATTAATATTTCAGACTTTCTCACCAACAGTGGCTGGATTTTTTTCCAGTCACTTCAGGGTTTGTGTGGAAATGAACATTTGTCATCTTCACCCATAAAAACCAAGGATACTGAAATTTGTTTAATAAGCTTGGGTATTATATAGTTCTTCAGCAGAAATCCATAAGGCCTTTGGAAAACACTGGAATTTACACGGATCCAGTCGGGTCCCGATGAAAGTCAAATTCAGACTTAACAAAGCTATAGGGAT
This sequence comes from Malacoctenus gilli, assembly GCA_032164315.1. Classification (NCBI taxonomy): domain Eukaryota; kingdom Metazoa; phylum Chordata; class Actinopteri; order Blenniiformes; family Labrisomidae; genus Malacoctenus; species Malacoctenus gilli. The sequence goes on from JASSRZ010000011.1 coordinate 4,201,358, forward strand.
CCTTAAAAATAAACTTGCTCTCGTTTTTCCTTCCGCAGCATCCCAGAGGGCTTACTTCAAGGAAAATTGGCTGACAGAATTGTGACATATGTCTAGTAAAGAGGAATATTTCGCCTTAGTCGACTTGTGTTTGAATAAATCTGTTTAAAACCTCTGGTGCTTTCAAACTTTTCTTGCTGCAATCCTCTGCCTCGTAGGGAGATAGGTAATTCTTTCCACATTCATCAATCAAGTTTGGCAGCTTTCAGGACGTACGAAAAGAGAAAAATACTCCTACAAAATTAGGCACCACATTTTTTTTTTTTTTTGTCATTTTTCCCCCAAGATTATGTAGCGCACTTTAAGAAGGGTTAGGGGTCGGTCTGTAGACAGCTGGATCATCAAGGGGAATGCCACCTTTTTCTTTTCTCGAATAATCAACTTGGTCAAGAAAGCAAAGCAAGATCAAACTATGGGCATCACTTTGATTGCATTTTGAGGTGTTACAGACAGTAGGAGGATTTAACGCTTCGTTACACCTGCGGTCTGCACTGTTCCCTCTGCAGTGCCGAGCCCTACTGTATAATGCTTTTGCACATGTACCATGGGGCTGAAACGATCTAAAATACACTCAGAGGAGCTTTATGTGGGAATGCAAATGTCTAAAATAGTTGGATTGGACCTTAAACAGACTTTATTCTGACAGCTTCAGCTCCACCAAGTGCAAAGTCCCACTGAGCCCACGTGTGAATAGATCCGGTCATTATCTGGAGAATTTGCAGGGAGTGTTGAAAAAGAAGCAAAATCTTTACCAACCTTTGCTGCACTATGATATGCACCACTATTGACCAATTCATGTTGCTATTTAAAGGTTAGCTTAGTATACAAATAATTGTATTTTTGTGGGCTTCTGTAAAGGTCAATCATGTTCTTTTCCCGTGAAGAACAGCCCCGTTTTAGCCTCTCTCTTATCACCTGTCCTTTCTCACAAGACTGTCTTTTTTTCCCCGCTTCCCCACCAACCAGCTCAGGTGTCGGTAAGAAAATAGTTTGTCACATTAATTTGTGCGATGTCTTCCTCCAAGCAAGGTGTTAAAAGGCAAACGTTTTTAACTGCTGCTCCCTAATCTTTCCTGACAGATGTAGCCATAGGGCCTCGTTTGAAAAATCATATGTTAGAGGTGCCATGAAATTATCAATGTCAACTTCCAGCAAGGAAAAAATTTAAGCAAAATAGACATGTAATAGTTTTTTTTTCCCTTTTCTTGCATGTACCTTTTTCCCCCTTTAGATTATATTCACATTTATTTCATCAGTCATTTTCTCACACAACACTCAGTGATGTCTGTTCTCGAAATAACCACTTTTTGAGCCCAATTACCTGACAATGGCACTACAGATGGGTGCTACCGTGGAAAATTAGCTGCCAACTAGATGCCTCTGCTTTCAAATTAAATACATTTAAAGGAGAAAAAAGCCACTATCAACAAACGTATTATGTGACATAATTGGAAAAGGACTCGTTTTATTCACCAGTGCAGGGTGTCACTTCATGATCACATTAAACTTTATATCGTGTTTCCAGGCAAAGCACATTATCTCAATAGTGTGATGATACCAGCTAACACTGTCAGGAACCTTCTTCTCTGTTGATTTCCACAGCGAATACAATTTTTTTCCCCCTCCAGTTTAAATTTGGTAACTTTTTAAGCAAGAGCCTTTTTGCACCTCTTTTCGTTGCAGGTCTGGAGTTCGCCTATTCTGCAGCTCCAAAGTCGATGCAGAGCGCCATCATGGGGCTCTTCTTCTTCTTCTCGGGGATCGGCTCGTTTGTTGGCTCCGGCTTGTTGGCAATCGTCTCCCTCAAGGCAATCGGTTGGATGTCATCCCACAGAGACTTTGGTGAGTGACGCAGACGTTTTTAAAATGTGACGTCAATGTGAGAAATTGGCAAGTTGTAGCCTATCATAGTAGAAACTTTTAATGTTTACAAAAGATTATACGGGAGGTTGTATGTTGTGATGAATTCACAGTGAATCATCCACTGGTGCTGTTGATGTCAGTGAGGTTGTTTGGCTTCTTTTCATCCTTTCAGTGGGGTTTTGATGTTTGCATCTTCATGTTTTGGTTTGCTCTCATAACTTCCATTGCATCATTTTTTGGCCTCTGCAGGCATCTCTAAGATGTCAAAACCTTTGTACACTGTATACCAGCAGCTAGGTGATAACCACAGCGATGCTCTTTACAGCTTAAGAGTCAGAAAGACGAACTGGGGTTTAAATGAGACAGAATAGTGTAGCAGTGATGAGAAATGACATCAAATGGCTTTCACTGCTATCTAATCTCTGTATCAGAAAAAGATATTCAAAATGCAAGGAACAGGTCATTATGTAACAACGCAGTTGTTTACCAACAGTGTGGTTCCTATTGTTGCACAGAAAGGAGCAGCTGAGCTAATTCGTGCCAAATTTTCCCTTCTTTCTTATCGATCTGTTGCTTTCTCATGTGAAGGGAGCCATCCACTAGATGACTTCTTCTTCTCTTTTCACATCATCCCCATCGAATCATCTTTATTGAAGTAGCACAGAGGTGACTGATCTGTGCCTTTATGTGTTTCCCAGGGCAGTAACCCACCTGAATCACAGTGTGATCAGCCTGATGATCAATACTCAATTCGAGAACACCCGACTATTGTCTTTTCAAAGCGATTCTATCTAGAAACTTGTCGGTGAATGGTTGTAATTTCTTTGAAATACAGAAATGTATTATCTTGAAGGAACTTGAGAATTTCCTTTGTTTGTGCTGATTTAAAATCCACTAAAAGAGTTGGTAAAAAAGACATAGAAAGCAGGGGCAGCATACTGCAGACGGCTTTTGTTTTTAGGAGTGTTTCACATTATAAATAAGCAAGTCAGACTAACGACTAAAGGTTTGTGTAAATCTGTCTAAGTGGTGGAATGAAATGCACGGTGGTGGCAGCAGATGGATGGGCTCCCCAGTGTTCAAGGCGCCCAACCCAGATGCACTTTTCCCTGAGCATGCGTTAAATATGCCAGCACTGTAAATTGTTTATCCTCAAACACCTAATAGCTCATTAATACAGTGTGCCGACAGGTACTGAGGTACTTTTGATGATGTTAGCACTGGAAGATGCTTGGCGTGCTTCATAAATCCATCCTTTGCTCAGTCTTGCGTCACTTAAGGGAAAGTTAAAACCAAAGCCGGATTGCCTGTAAGACTCCTTTTGCTTTCCAAAACAAGTCATTTTAAAGGTGAGCTGTAGAAATGGAACAAAACATCCTCCTGGCCACTGATAAAAGACACATGGCACAAAGCTTAAGCATTAAGTACAGTCAGGAATCATGCAGCTTGTTTTCTTGGCTGTTTTTCACAGTTTGTTGGATGTTAGCGTCTTCCACATCTCGTGGCTCTCTAGGTGGAATGGATTCAGCTTATTTTCATGGCTGCGGGCATGATGGTGTGCAGTAAACATCATCCTGGGTGAGCTGTGCTGAGTTGTACTGAGCTCCGCCGGCCTGAAGACAGACAGCAACATTAATCACAGGTTGGGGGTCTGATTACGTAGCCCCACTCCTCTTAAGTAAAGCTGTCCCTGAAGCAATACATGGAGACGGCGCTGCTAGTTTGGCAGCACATTGGTGAATGCTCAGCTATCCTGCTGTGCTGTAGCTCCCTCATCCTCTTTCCCTGCACAAATGCTACGCTGCAAGTTGAGCAAGTTTGTCCTCCACTACTTATTCCAGAAAAGATGGTCAAGTCTTAGCTTGGCAAAGAGTGTGAAACATCATTGGATGCCCACGCCCTTTCACTCTATCAGAGTATTTTGAATCCAAAGGATTATTCAACAGGTCAGTGCTCTATTATTGGGAGCTGTTCTTGACTTTTTGACAATTAAGTGTGGAAAATGTGTGTGCTCAAATTATCTTGCCTCAGCTGTCCCTGTGGACAACTCGTAAAAAAAACCCTGCTATTACAAACAGACATTGCAGCACTCTGCTGGTGGAGAATGCAAGCCTCTGTTAATATCTTGGTGCTGCTTTGATGCCATCGTTGCTCAAGTGGACTGAACTCAGATTTGATGGTGCCTTTTTCATCCCAGAAGTTATCCAGCTCTGTTGTCTTGATTCTTTCCCACCAGACTTTTTTTTTTTTCCTGGAAAAAACCCCCACTTTTTCTATCATCTGCCAAAGACCACCCATTGTCCGTAGGTCATAACCTACAGACAGATTAGAAACCAGTGCCTCAGTTTTTATTCACAGGGGTATAGCTAAAGAAAATGTGTTAGTACTTGATGGGTCAGCGGGTGATGCTCCATGGAGTCGGCCCAGTTGGCTCCTACTTTTGGCTTCCAAGACAGGATGACCGCTTTTGATAGGCTTTAACCAGGCAGTCCAGAATTTCAACTACATTTCTTCTCAGTTGAAACATAGTGAACTCGATTTGAATAAAATGTTAATGCAAATTTCACAACACAGTCTTGTCACCATGGTTACATTCGGCTAAGTAGTCACAGGAACCCTATTTAACACCACTGTTTTCTCCCGTGTCAAAAGGCAACGTGTTGTTGTCAAGTCAATCAAAAATCAACCTTTATTCTTTCTAGAAAATGACTTTCAATGGTGGAGAATGGTGTGAGTGTTTAATTAGCTCTTTCTCGGGAAGGTGTCATTAACTCATAATAAATGCCTTTTTGTGAGTCCCATTGGTCACATGACAGGAAACGGCCTTTTCTTTGACCAGCGCTCAAGTCCTGACTGATGTTAAATCAGATGTCTGGGACTTGTTCAGACACTCACAGCGAGCTGACATTCCCACATCCTGTTGGGTCACACTTAGCGAAATGTCAGGGTTTTAATGGAAGCCTTTAATGTCAGGTCTGGCAAATTTAACTTTTACTCCATCTGAGACGAACGGCTGCTTGAGGATGTCGTTTTTGATCTGAGTGTCTGACGTGTCTGAGGTAAATGAAGCTGCATGAATGGAGTTCACATGTTGAGACCACAGATAACATCCGAATACCACCTGCGTGGGATAACTGTATCGATAGTCAAAACAAACACACGCTGATTGGATCGCTGATGCCGCTCTATTACAGTGGACGCCATTGAAATCAGTGAAGCAATAAAATGTTGGGTCATTACACGGGAGGTCTGGATCAATTGATCCATTTTCAAACATTAAATTATCGATTCGTTTCATCTGGACTCACATGGTCAGGTCAAACCCTCTTGCAGGTAAATTGTCCTGCAAATTTATGTCACTGAGATAATAGGTGGTTGACCTCTTCTGCCGGGGTTAGGGGTTCTGTGTCAGCGCAACCTTGTGGGTTTGCTTTGTGTGTTCTTCGAGAAAAATTTGGTCTTTGCCAACATGGTTCCATGTGTGGTTTGTACCGGCAGCTTCCAAACTTTTGGTTTGCCTTTAAAATAACTCAAACATTTATGGGCTTCATTAGCCTTTTTCTCTTTTACAGTAAGTCCTTTTTCAGTCTGCTGTAATTAGCCGTTCATATATTTTCAAAGTGGCGGCAAGACCCTGGGGTGGCGGAGACTTACAGAAGGAGGCAGAGCCTAATTTAATGTACACTGAAATAAAAGACGAAACCCTCAAAAGCCGAAACCTTGCGCATTTTTTTTTCAGGCCTGTCCCAAATATTGGATTTCTGTCTGCTCCTGTTTCTCATTCCTATGGTGCTAGTTAGGAAAGAAGTTTGGGAAAACTGGAACAAAGGTTGCGATTCAGTCATCTGTCACAGTAATCTTAATGCAGCTGTAACATTTTCTCCTTCAAAGGAAAAAAAAATGTCCTCAAATCAGGATTTGTTACAGGCCCACTGCTGACATTCAGTATCTGCCCAGGAGCGAGCTCAAAGAACATTTAATATGTAGCTATAAATCCTGCCCTTATTTTTATTTTTCCACATTTTACTTTAATCAGATCAGACTTGCAGGATTCGTCTGTTGAGTGTGCATGCGCCTGCACTCATGATGTTTGCTTTGGTAAATGATTCAGTTGGTCTAATTAAAACTCCAGCAGCAGACTCTTTGTTTACTATCTGTTAAAGTAATTTATCGATCGGATTTTCAAGCACTCCTGGTGTAAATGCATTTTCCTTGTCGTCCGGTGCTTTCCTCTCTAACACATTGTTTAGAGCTGGATGAATTATTCAGACCTTGTTTTTTTCCTTCTTTTTTTTTTTTTATCTATTTCTGTCAACTTAAACCTTTGACCAGATTAAAATGACAATACAACTAAGTTAGAACTACAGATGGGGTTATTGGGTTTTTGCACTTGCCACTCATCTCATTAATACCCCCACTGAACTTCAGACACCCGCTGGCTCTCTGTTCCTCCCTCAAAGATCCTGAGCTTCAGAGAACACAGCCCATTGACAAAGAATCACTTGTGAGTGACGCTTGTTATCATCACCGGGTTTTCTTTAGTCTCCTTGATTTCTAATTATCTGCGGGAGCCGGCCCACCACTGACAGAGTGGGAGAGGAGTCGGCTGTGTGCACAATAAGTGTGGGGACATTACTGCGTGTGATCCGCTCTACCAATCACACAAGATCATGAAAGGCAGCAAGATCAGTTGGCTGCAATGATCGAATCCTGTCGCTTTGATCTGCGGGAGAGGACGCCCTGTTAAATGACAGAGGTGCCTCTGATGTGGCATGGTCCACGTTCCGCGGATCCCCCATGTGAAACCCCTCCAGCTGAAATTAGACGCATACATCACATCACACGTTTCGGCACATGTAAAATGTGCTCGTGTATGGGGACTCATCACAATTCCTACATCCCTCAAACAAGCAACCTATTAAATCAATGTCACCTTTGTTTACTCGTGTAATTACATCCACCTTTGCTTTCACTCTAAGTATCAAAGACAGGACTCAACCACTTTGATTTGAAGCAACATCCCCCTGCTTGTGGTTTTAATCATGTTTTAGTCATCGTGGAACTATTTTCTCAATCATACGTCGATGCTTATTCCGTATAGTTTACTCACTGTGGAGGGTATTTGTGTGATGCAGCAGTGACCAGTGCAGCCAGAGTTCTGACTAGTTTGTGAGGTTCAGACCTTGAAATGTTCATGTTCATCAGTGTGCTGTCTCATTTATTGAGGGCAGAGCACTCAGTGAACAAACAGGAGGTTCATTGAAATGAAGCAGTATAAAGTGAGCGGATATTTTCATAGGAAAAATACTATTCTACACCAAAAAAGCTTCAAGCACATGTGCAGCGAAACAGCAAAGTTAAATGAATCACTCATCACAGGGATGTATAAATCTGCACAGTAGACATCACAACCAAAATAATGTTAAATCATCCTGCACAAATCTATAAATTGATATGGGTGACTCTTGTATTATTGGTTGTCCACAGCTGCTTTATACTCTAATAAAGGTTTGTCCTTCAGTCCATTAATTCCCTGCAGCCACCTGAGGCGAGCTGAGCTGATGTGTTGATAAATCTGTGGCCTCAAGTTTGACAAGTCCTCCACACACACACACACACACACACACACACACACACACACACACACACACACACACACACACACACACACAC
>JASSRZ010000011.1:4209032-4225754 GCA_032164315.1 Malacoctenus gilli
ACACACACACACACACACACACACACACACACACACACACACACACACACACACACACACACACACACACAGCACAGTGCCAGTGTGAGCGTCTGCTGCATTTACCTTGATTAAATTACCTCCAAATTACCCCGGGCAGCGACTGACTGACCCCGAACGTCACTGCACTCCTCAGATGGCTTTGCTCGAACTTAACTCTCAGCTCATGTGCTTATGATTCATCCCCCTGCGTCCCGTTGTGCCGTCTCCACTGCTTTGATCGCACTTCTTCTTGCCTCGCAACATGAAGCAACTCCTAATTTCAAGCTCATCCTTATAAAAAAGCTTAATTTGGACTTTTGTTGCTCACAAAACTCACCTTAGTTTTGTTAGTGTGACAGTTGAATTTGTTTTCCAGTTGCCATCTTATCTGCAATCCTCTTTTCTGGATTGAAAGACCTCTATGAAATCGAACTTGTTCAGAGGAATCCCAGGGAAATGTTTTGGGAATCAGGGAACTGCCGGGGAAAAAGGGGGAAAAAAATCCCAGGCTGGCAGTGCCCCCCTCTTCCCAGGGGGGCTTTTAATTTTTAAACTGGCAGGTGTAATTACACTGTACTCGAGTACACAGGATCTGAATTGAGAATTGCCTCCATATCTAATTAAAATCAGGTCTGCTTTTCTATCCCCGGCTCCTATTTCGGTGTGACAGCTCCACACGGAGGAGCTAATGGGAGCTTTCAGAGGAGGACAGCAGCTTGCTGCGGGGTCTCACTTCGACTCATTTATAGATAACATAGGATGGAGGCTTCAGCTTTATCTCTGTTCACAGGTAAACTGGCCATGAACCAAAGACCAATGTCAATGTGTGAAAATTTGTTTGGTTTCTTTGGCCACAGTCGTGGAGTTGATTTACTAGTTACTAAAAAAAAGGTTATAGTCAAATGTTTAGGAGAGTAACTCTTGCTCTGGTTTGTATTGGCTTCCTCAGCCAAGTCTGTGTTTTTATTGTGCATTTATGTGATTACGTTGGTGTTGTAGTATGTTAGCGTAAATGCAAGCAGTGTGTGGATTGAAATAGCGGAGATAAACTATGCCTGAAACTGTATAAAGTTCTTACACATTAGTTAATGTTTATTTCGAGCAATTATTGTGTCAGTAAGTGTGGATGCAAGTGACTGGTAAAGTGGTAAGGTGGTAATGGAGCGCTCCATTTATTCTGTCTGTCACAAGAATGCACAGGAGTAATGGAGCACTCCTCCCTCAGTAAACAACACAGTTAACGAAATAGTAACTGTTCAGCCAGCAGCTTGAGCTCAATGCTAAATTCACAGTCCCAGTGTGAGCAGGTAAGAGGGCGAGACAGCAGCTTTGTTCTAACAAGTCCACAGAAGTGTAGATAAGAAGAGTGTTGGTGATTTCAGCAAGTCACAGCAAGTGTTTTTAAAACAGTCTCTCAAATGAGTTGTGATTAACATCAGACTTTTTTTTATATATATATATAAATGTGCTCGTTTAAATTGAGAAGAATTTGTGACATTTCTGTACTGTGAAATTCATCCTTCACCAACCAGCTCACTAAATGGCCCAAGTGAATAAATGAAGAGCATCGTCTCACAGTGACGTTCACAAAGTCAATTGGTGTGCCTCGCATGGTCAAGAGGCTGCTATAATGTATTCGTATCATCTTCATACTCAACCAGCAGAGGCAGCTTGTGTGTTGTCTTCAGCTTTGCCCTTCATGTGAACCCCGAGCGAGACGACAGCGGGATTTGTGTCGAGCGCTCCTTTTTTTCGGAGCTTTGTTGCTGGATAAGGACGCCCGCTCAGGCCAACAGCGCCACAAATGTTAAGACAGTGTGAAGGCTGCCGGTCGAGTCCTGTAAACATGCATGCAGCATGTCCACGAGTACCATTACTGGCTTTTATTGCTCGAAACCTGCTGAACGTCCTCAGTTCTGTCTGCCTGCGCGCAGGCTGTTTGTCCTCCCCTCCCGGTTGTAAACAAGTCATATCTCCGTCCCACAAATCACAGTGTGCAGCATCAGTTTATTTTTTCCTCCTTTTTTATTGCCTCCCGGTCCCACGAGGAAACAAACCGTCCTTTAATACCGATGAAAGACTCCCTGGCTCGACTCACAGCTGTGGGCCTGTATCTCTTATTTCTGATGCTTCAAGTCCCCACATCATCAGCAGCGCCCTCCTGTATCAGCGCTGAAGTGCGGGGGTCAATCGTCTTCACTTTCAGAGGCTTCTGCCGTGCTGAAATGAGGAGTAACAAGCACCCCCCCCCACACTGAATTTTAATTTCTGACAGAATTACGTTTCCCCGCCATGCTCACTTCAAGCCCGCCTTTCATGTCGACAAATGCGGAGCAACTTGCCACGTTACAAGCTTGTGGCCATTTACCTTTGCCTTTGGTATTCTTTTAACTTGGAAAAGTACTTTGTGATGAAAGAACCCCCCCCCTGCTGTCCCCCTCTGAATATCTCATGAGTGACACTTTTGTTCTCCAAATTTACATACTTGCCATTTTTACCGTGCAGTTTTAAAGTGTTATTTCAGCGCCTCTTTCATTGTTTCAGCGCTCTGCTTAGGTATTACGTATTGCATTGAAATCACATCCCTTCTCTCTCTCTCTCTCTCTCTCTCTCTCTCTTTCTCTCTTTCTCTCTCTCTCTCTCTGTCTGTCTCTCTCTCTCATTCTGTCTCTTTCGTAGGAAACATCAATGAGTGCCATCTGGATTACTACTTCTTCCTCTTGGCGGCGATCCAGGGTGTCACTCTGCTGGTCTTCCTCATTGTTTCTGTCAAGTATGACAAGCAGAGGGGCAAAGTGGGGAGCCAGCGGCAGAGACACATCTCTTCTTGACCCCAACAAACATCCCAGTAGCCCCCCCCCCCCACCTTTCCCCCCTGCAGTCACCATACATGCCTTCCTCCTGTCATCGCCCAAAGATCCTGTCAAATAGGTACGAAGCAATCACCCCGAAGCACCTTTTACAAGAAATCAATCTGTGATTCTGTCATGACAGTAAGTTATTTATGTCATTTTTAGCTTTTGAGTCAGTCTTCTTACGAAGAGAGCTTGCACAGGTGTGACTGAAACGATAGCGATCAGTGCGGGGGGCTTAATTTGAATCCTTTCTACTGTTCTCCTCTATTCCTGTGTGTTTACACCTGCTGCCTTTATTTAATCATTTGCACTTAACTTGAAAAGTGGTGCCGTTTATTGTGATGCGTTCTAATCATGAAAACAAATACACAAACGTTTCGATCGATGTATTTTGTTTTTTTTATGTTCCGTTTTCAAACATGAAAACTTATTTCTGAGCTTTGCTAATCAAGGGTTTTTTTTATCAGTATTGAGCTGGAAGGATTATTTGTAGACTTTGCATAACTCATGAATGTGAATCACATGTACTCGATTGTCAGCATTATTTCATTTATCCATGGCGGGCTTGCAGGGACTTTCAGACACCGATGCAGTCAAATCAGCAGCGTGAATGAAGAAGCAGTTTCAATGCCGGGAAACTTCACGTTGCTGATTTCCGGCGAAAAAACTGCGGTCGAATGTAAAGACAGAGCGGCATTCTTGTTTGAGGAGACTTCAAAGGAACACACTCGCCCATTTCTTTGATTGACTTCACATTGAATAAGGAAAAATCTGCCGCATTTCTTCCTGTCGCCTGTGGTTACAGAAAAACACTGCAAAGCCACATAAATCCACTTTATAAATCTTGCGACGGTACCTCGCATGAATGACGACGACTCCTCCTGCTGAAAATACTCCAATGAAGCCTCGCAGCAGTTTGTCTTTTCTTTAAATTTCTGGTCAAGCTGCAAAATTGCGTGTCTGCATCACAAATAACTAATTAGAAACTATCCATAGGCTCCTGAAGATGTGCGGCATTATGACAGATACCATGACTAAAAAGGAGCTAATAAATGAAATTTAAATTGTGACTGATTGACAGATTATTTTGTTTTTTAAAAAGCTAAATTAATCAGAAATTTCACACTATTTGCCCTCAGAAACTTATCTTGGCTTTGCAGCTTAACCAGAAATATGTTGTTATTTTTTTGTTTTCTGAAATACGGGGCTTCTGTTTTGTTTTTACAAGGCTGCGATGCGTTTGTTTTAAGCTTTTTACTGTTGAAGATAAGTGTATGTGTGTTTCCTCAATCCTCCAAGCACAAGGTACTGACTTTTATTAAAACAAGGAAACTCTCAGGGCTCCAGGGATGGTGTCGAGTGACATAAATTACAGGAAATTTAAAACTGCCTATGGGAGCTCGCCGCGGCATTCGCCGTTTGGTGGGAATAAAGTTACACTTGTAACGACGTATAAAAATGCCAGAATCTGTCTCGATGACATACGAACGGCCCGTCGGAGAGTTTTTTTGTTGTTTGTGTTTTATTTGATTGTTATAAATGTATGTTTCTGGTTTTATTGTGTATTTCATTTGTACTTGCTGTATCATGTGGGCAATTTTTGTGAAAGATTTATTGTCTTTATTTTGAAACGATTTCCTGTTTCCATGATGGTACAAACTGGATACTGTTTGTGGTTATACTTGTGCCTATTAAAGTATATTACACTGAGAATTGGTGTTGTTGTCAGACAGGCCTGAATGAGGCAGAGCCTGAAACGTTGCTCCAGACATCTGACGATGGCCCCAAATAGCATCGTCCTCTTTCATCTGCACTTGTTGTTTTCCATCCGTCTTTCATTTCTCTCCTCAGCCGGCGTTGTGTCGCTGCAGGTTTGTTTTTTTTTCTGCAGTCGCAAGTTGTATGTATAAATGAAAAATTTGTCTACTTTTATTCTCATCTTTTATTCATTTCATCTCAATATTTAATCTTCCGTTCACAATGATTGCTGATGTAAACTAATTTTTGGAGCGTCAAGAAAAAGAAAGAAGAAAACAATGAGCAAAGCGAGGGAACATGTTGCACTCTTTGAGTTTCGAGTTCAGGCAGCGCGGCGACACTGTTGTTTACATGTGAATCACGGATTGTGCCTTTAAAGCCGGCGCTCATAATTAGGGTTATGGTTTGTTGGTCCTGAGGCAAATTCAAAGTGGAGTGACTAAATTATTTATATTACAAAAGGAAAAAAAAAAACACACCCTGTGGCGGGCTGCTAGGAAAAAGGTTGCTAACACAGAGGTGTAAAGGCTCATTTTGCATTCCCACCGGGGAAAGCAGCGTATTTCTTCTTAGTTTCATCAGACGCAGATTGAAATCAACGTCATCGCGGATCATTTTTTAATGCTAAGGCCTCCCAGCCACGAGGCTCCAAGAGGGGCCATTTCCTGTTTAATTTGGTCAGAGCCCGCATAACCGTGACAGAGCAGACAGCTTGATGTTTGAAACCAACACAATGCCTCCAGGTCATAATTCTAGTGTGGCGGCTTGTTTCTCATGTTGAGGAGAGTTTCTGACACGTGGAAGCGATTATGGAGGCAGAATTGGACGGCAATAGCACCGAGATATATAGTTAGGATGCTGCTCTTGCTATATTTTAAGGTGATTTATGTTGAAAGCAAACAGCAGTTCTTTGGACAAACACGTGCGGTAGATCTATTTTTCATATCTGCTACTGTTTTTATAACGTGTTTATGAACCAAGGTGAAGCAAAGCCTCTAAAGTTTATTCAGATATTAATGATGCTGCGTATAATTTAAAACAAAATTTCTACCTTTTTTTCCCCTAACCTTGCTCCTTCCTCTGTGTGTTTAGCCGATTACACGGCATTCATTAAATATGAGAAAAAAATTTACCTTAGAGTATCATTAAAGGGTATTTCAAGGTTTTTTTTTAAAGATTCTCCAAATTTGCTGGGAAAAAAAAAACACGATCAAAGGCTGAATCTTAAACTGCCCAAATGGCTCGCTTCATTATTAATCGCTTCAAATTTTCAAATTAAAAATACTTTCCTCGCCAGATTTCCGTGAAATATAGAAAGAGTCAGTTCTTGTTTGGCTCGATGCGAACTGCCGGATGATTCTGTTTAATTGCAGGACTGAAGAACCAGACCTCAGAGAAACAGTGTCACAGAGTAAAGGTGATAATAATGTTGGAAAAAAAAGAATAAGTATCGTCTTTGCAGACAGAAAAGACAATGAAGGGATAAATTCACTCAATTGTGACTATTGTCTTACAGAAATAAGAGCATCTGTTTATCGCTGCGTTCTTTTCTGCAACAATTAAAATGCCTGTTTAAAAAAATCCTCTCAGCTTCTTCCTGAGGCTACCAGTGATGCCAACTTGCTGGCTGGTCTCCAGAACGAGGCCGCAACCTTTAATTCTCTGTAGTTTTGGATTAAAAATGGGCCCGAGAACACTGAAAGCAATTTTTTTTGTCTAATAAAGCTGAGGATTCACTTGTCAAAACTGAAATTCACACAATTTACTCAAAAATCACACAAAGCCACAGTAAAAATTGGCCTCAAAAACATTCAGTTCTAAAAAATTTTATCTCGTGTCTTCAGTCAGATGAATTCAGAACCAACATTATTATTCCAAGTTAGCTACATTCCTGGGACACGAGGCGGTCCGACATAAGCTTCAGCTGCTATTAATTGTGTTACTGGGTCTTACCTGTGTAATGAGCGGCTGGCAGATGCTCCCAAAGATGCCGCTCCACTAATTGGAGGATTAGGAGGTATCATGGCGCGTTAATTAAGATAAGCTAATGCAGACGCAACGTTTAAGAAAAGGGGCAGGCAGACATCCTTCGCCCCTCTCTAAGCACCAATCATCCACATTTACATGCATCTAATTATCTTATCTGAGCTGTCTTTGCCGGGCGGCGACGCTGGAGCCGTTTCTCTGAGGGAGATTCCAACTGGGACAGGCGGCGTTTTCAATTGCGACCTGGGTTTGATCGGTTTCCAGTGTGCTCGGCTAACGAAGTCGCGCCGAGGAGAGGAGCTTAGCATGTGCAGGTAAACATATGTAGAGCCGTCTCAATCTTGTTTTCCGGAAAACGCGCTCGTCTCGTCACGGGCGAGACAGTCTTCTGTGGCACCGGCGATGACGGCGGGGTTGGGGGTGTTCACTCAGACAGATGATCTGTGAAATAAGCATCCGTAAACTGCTTTAACGGCGCACATCCATCTGGATTTACAGCATCAGCCACGGTTATTACATGCGGCCTCTGCGCTTTAGTGCATCTTATTTGTACAGAATGTGACTTCATACCAATAAAACACTACACGCATCGAGATAAATCTTTCACGGGCGCGCTGAAGAATGCCTCGTGTGCCAGGTGTATCTCCGCGGCCCTCTGACCTTCTGCCACTTTCCGACGGGCAGAAAAAATATGCTGGCGTGCCTTAGAGCGCTGCCTGATATGTTGCCACTCGGCACATGGTGTCCACTTTCTTTTCTGGGGCCCATATATCTAAATGACACGGTTGGCTGCTCAAGTCATGCAGCTGAAGGGCCTCACTAGCTACTGTATTAGTTCAGTTCCTTTGAGCTGTTGAGTCATTGCTTACATTCACTGTTGTGCATCTGTTTATAGCAACCTTGTGGGTTTCCAAGCCTGATTCATCGCTGGCTTGAAGTTGAATCCAACTCTGAGGACTGAACCAGTGCAGATATATATTACTACTCTCAACAAATCCGATCAAGAAAGGACACAATTAACAAACATTACAGATCTTTCAAAAAGCTACTGCCGAAAGTCTTAGATAGTAAATTACCCGGGAAGCCATTCCCAATTATGAGAGAGTCTGACAACTGGTTTAAGCCCCCACGGCATCCATCATCAGGGTCCGATTTTCCAAGCGAGGAGGTCTGAGGGAAAGTCCCGCCCCTTCAGTGTGAAATTCCTTCTGATGAATTACTTCTATCACAGCAGGGATAAAATATTGGCCTCTCTTTGTGATGAATGCGCCTTCACTGGCAAACACGCAAAAAGAGATAGGATTTTTTTAAGTCTAATAAAGCAGAATTTTCACGTCACCTGAAAATTCACAGTTTCCTTTAAAATTGCACAAAAAAGCCAAATTAACACTTCAAGCAGGCAGTAGTAGTTGGTTGAAAACAAAACTTAGTGCAGTGATTTGTTTTTTTGAAAGACAAAGCTGTTTAAAGTTGTTGGAGTCAACAGGAAAAATTGAATTGGGGTGTGGTTTGGGTGTAGGGGGTTGGTGAGGGTGTAGAGGGTGGTGGCTGCGGTGGACAAAATTGAACAACGTTGTATTAGAGGATGTTTTATGAACCACGTTGTCTTTGACTGCCTGTGTGTCCATCTGTAGAACTGGTCAGAGCAGAACCGACCTTGTCAGCTGCCAGTGTGTGTGTGTGTGTGTGTGTGTGTGTGTGTGTGTGTGTGTGTGTGTGTGTGTGTGTGTGTGTGTGTGTGTGTATGTGTGTGTGTGTGTGTGTGTGTGTGTGTGTAGGCATACGTGCGTGCGTGCGTGTTCAGTTGTAAAACAACTGTGAACCCGCTTTAAAAAGACGCATTCAAAGGAAGACACATAAATCAAGCAGTGAATAATCATTTGGAAATTGTAAATACTGGCTCGGCACATTAGGACCACAGGGAGCACAGCCAACCATTAGTGCGAGTTTGTTGGTCTCACATCATCAATTTAATTAAAAATCCATTTAAGATGGAAGCCTAGGGAAGATTTTTTTTCCCCCTTTCAAAGATTTCAAGTCCAGCGAAAGGCACCCTGAGTTATGATGCCATAAGATTTGAGTCATTATATCTGCACTGCCACATTCCAGCAGGTATGTACACACTTGAAACGGCGCCCCGGGGGAGAGGAAACGGCGGCTCTTTAATGGGCTGCATTGCTCCGTTCCAACCAAAAGAGGCTGAAAGCCGTCCACACTGGTCACAGAGAAAAGAGTTGCAGAGGTGTTTTAATTACACAGGACCCTCCATCAATCATGCCCCATGTGGCTGACAGTTAAAACCCCTCCCATATCTGCACAGGCTCTGTTTGCCCTTCACAGTCCACAGGCCGCCGCGGTCCCCGGCGCTCAGAGCACGCCGCACGCGGATCCCGCCTCGGTCCCCTGCAGCCACCGATGGAGCCACGGAGGCAGGCGGGGGCCGCGCGGGAGGCAGCGGATCACAGCGCAGAAGAAATTATTCAGGACAGAGCCGAGCCGGCGCGAGAGAGACTTATTGTTCCTGCGCACGCTACATTGCCAACAGCTGATTTAACAGTTAAACTGCTGCGATGTGGATTTTTTGTCTTCATGAGCGGGAGGGGAAAAACGCTGAGAACTTTTTTATATTAGTCCCTGAATTAAGGCTTTAAATACAGTCAGGCTAAGAATCATATCAGGAGAGATCGTTTAAGTGCAAATAAAACATGTTTGTTTAAGCGAAAGAAAATAAATTAAATGGTTTGGGCAATCAAAGCCACCAGAGACAGGATGCTGGGGTGTTGGTGGGACTGTTGGAGACTTTTCATGGCCTGAGGAGGGAAGAGACAATACACAGAAGTTTTAACAGCTGCTAATTAAGACTGATTGGTCTTCAAAAAATGCAGGTAGAACAATAACTTGACTGAGGGCAGTGACCTCGAATTTTAAAGTGAGGCGATTGTTATACCCTGAGATGCAGCGATGAGGATAACGCGGTAAATACTAAAACACGTCAACGAGCGATAGATTTATCATCCATCGCTCATGCACTCGATTATATTTCATATCTGGAGAAACATGGGTAGTTAGGGGGTGGGTGTAGGAGGTGGACTGGGTAGGGCTGGGGTGTTTATGAGATGGAGATATGACACGAAGGTTGTTTTTATGAACAACATTGTCTTTGGCTGCCTGCAGCAGAGATGATAATTAAACGACGATCATCGAAAGCTGAGAAGTGGCTCCACCTTCCCATTCGAGCGACGACTCTCGACCACCTGAATGACTGACCTTGTCCTGCAACCCGGCGCCGGACCGCTTCAGCTCCCTTTCACAGGTAACACTGTGAGTGTGGCCGATTAACAATCTGATCCACACTGTGGCAACAGTTAACATACTGTGAACATTTCACAGCTTGATGGGAAATAATAAGCAAAAACAGGGGAGAAAAAAAGCAATCAGCCAACACCACTGTGATGATGATAATGTTCACTGAGCAAAATGCAATTTTTCAGCCGGCTGCCTTTGTTTAGGAAGTTTTCTGGGATGATTATTATTTGTGCAATTATCTGAATAATAAAAGACCCATTTCCAAAAGGAAAACATTTCCCACCTTGCCCCCCTTCTTGTATCCACAATATTTTTTCTTGAGCTGGTCTAATCTGCAGCTTCAGCGGCTGGCGATGGGACAGAGGTTAACAAGACGATAATTGGCTTTTCCTTTAAAGCTCATGTAACTTTAAACTGGGGCAGCGGGAAATGTCACATTATCACGCTGGCGAGCCGTTCGGTTTAAAGTCTCCTCGGTAAACTCAATGGCAGCTCAGCGCACTGCGCGCCAATACAAGAGCATTAAACAGTTGCTCTGGTCAGCATTAAAAACAAAAACAGAAGATTGTGTTGCTGTCGAAATTGCATCTCATAAAATAAACCCTAGACTCCGCAAACAACGCGCGTTTGTTGGCCCTTTCTTTCACCGCCTCCTCGAGTTAATCAACGCGAAACGGCCTTCGTGATGTGCTGGTCAATAAAAGCTGATACACACTCTTGACATTGTTGTGTATTCCTTAAATGTTATGAAAATACAATATACAGAGCAACAATACAATGCTTTGGAGACTGTTCAGTATATACATAACAGATCTTCTGCCTTCAGGAGGAGGATGAGAAATGAAACCAGAGATTTTGTGGCTTCTTCTTCTTTGTTATTTTTCTTCTTCTTCTTTTATTTTTTTTAACAACATGCAGAAACTTCTCTTGCCTTTCCATGACTCTTCCACCGAGTAAGAAATTAACATCCAAAATGGTACAAAACTTCCAAAGCCATTTAATGTGCACACACAGTCAGAACATCTATCTAGTTGTGTTACGGTTTGTTTTAAAATCTATATGATGTCTGAGTATCACAGGTCATCATTACTGCAGATCAATCCGGGGGGGATCGTTACTTGGTTCTAAACCCTGTAAGAATAAAATGATGATTAAAAGGTAATCATCTGATAAACAAATGAAAAAAAAGAACCACATGACATCCTCATATTTTTTCATTAGTGAGTTATCTTCAGTCTCCTGTGGAATCGGGGCGGTCCTCTTTAATCTAATGACCCTTTGGCAGTTTGAGGTGATTCAGAAGTACAATTCCTCTTCTTGTTTGTGGCCAAGCATGGGCCTGGTTTCTGTTGACACACACTTTCCTCTGGAAGGCATACGGGTGAGTTTGTTACAAGTGCACCAAGTACATTACGCCACCTCTTTTAAAGCACTGTCATTTAGCCTTTCCATGTAATTGCGCAGCTCCTTGGAGTCCCCCAGCTGCACGTCTTGACACACCCACTTAATGTCCTGGCTGTGGCTACCTGTCAGTGTGTTCACAGTGGGGTAGCTACTGTCTGACGGGATGGTGGTGAACGTGGTGAACTTGACCCGCTTCCTCTTGGTGGTGGGAGAGTCTCCTTTGCTGTCCTTGGCTATGCAGCCTGTGTCGGCCCCCCGGTGCACTTGGCTCTGCACGTTCTTTTGGGCGGAGCCTCCGTTGAGCAAGTGGCTGCCCTCCTCGAGGCCACTGCTCGAGTCCATCATGGAGGTCTGCTCCTCCTGCTGGGGCGACAGACTGATCTGGCTCTCGAGGAGCTCCGCCTCGTTCCCGAGCCACACCCAATCGTGGGCGTGGTTCATGTTCTCCTGGCCCTCGATGGAGAGCTCCTTGTGGCGGTATTTCAGCGTGTAGGAAATGCAGTTTATAAGAAATACCAGGATGGCAAGGCAGAAGACCCCCAGCAGAGCGTACATGCCGATCTCCAAGTCCGTGAGCCCGCGAGCGGTCTGAATGAGTTCATCGTCCATATTGCGACCGCGAGGCAGATCCACTTGCGCTGGGAAGTCAGAGAAGTCGACTGGGACGTTCTGGCTGCCATCGTCCGAAAGTTTATCCCCGTTGGGTCGGCGTATGATGGCGCTTCTTGTCGTGGTGGCTCTCCTTAGCACACCATCCTCCATGTCGGAGATGGAGCTGCCATAGTAGTGGTTGTCGAGGCCGGTCCTGTCCTGGGAGGAGGAGGAGAGCCGCCCTCTGTTCTCCATGTCATCCCCATCGGGCCCGTAGTCGCTGCCCCCTCCCCTCGAGCTGTCGCTCTGGCCAAACTTCACCCTCACATTGCAGTTCCCCGCCGCCAGGATGCTGCGGCGCTTGAACTTCTGGCAGACCTCGCACACGGTCATCTCCACCCTCACCAGCAGGCCTTGACCCTCCGCCTCGGTCACGATGATGGGCCATTTCCACGAGGGGTCCTGCTGCACCGTCACCACTTCCTCATCCAGGGAGGTGGCCGTCAGGATGAAAAAATCCGGATTAAATAAGTCGAGTGGAGCCACCGAGCCGTCACTGAACTGCAGCCAGGCGCTGATCAAGGCCTCCTGTGGTGATACGAACACACATGCAGAGAGAAGATCTGTCGGTGATACTGGATAATACGGCAGATCCCAGTAAGACCATGGAAAGAGGTGAAGTGGAGACAGTCAAATGACCTGGAAAAAGACTTAAACAGGTGATCAGGAATGGGTCCGAAGACGCAGAATACAAGTTTGCAAAAATCTTGGAAATAAAATCATAAACATGGACCTTGTTTGAGTCTTCTCTGGGATTTTATTGCAGGATATTTACGTAAGTAATGACGTAGAACTCAATGTCAAAACCTACTGACCCAGCAGGAGCTGCTGCTGTCGGAGCTAACAGATCTGCAAAACGATGTGCTCACACTATGAGCACATTCAATTTCCTAAAGTTTTATTTTCATGAATTCAGAAAAAAAGATCTTTTCAGTCAAAATTGGACAAAGACATCACAGCTTTTGAGGAAAATGGAAGTGTTGTTCTGATTAGACATGGTAGGAAAACTGAAGTTGCAAATGCTCGTGATCAAAACTGTAAATTGTTCAGAGTTTTAATGAAAACGGGCCCAGTGAGAGAGCTTTTTTAAACAAGCTTGTTTCTGAGAGCTCCTATTTTCACACATATAATGAACTGGAAAGATTAGCTAGATTGAAAAAAGAAAGTATTTGCATCCACTGGCTTTTGTGCCAACGATCCACAGAGACACAGAGTATAAATATATATTCAGATGGAGGTTGTACGTGATATTTTTAACGGGATAAAATGCTCAATACATTGTTGCTTTCTCCTAACTGAGGGACTAAGCCAAGGGAGGGGGGGGCTACAGATCAAGAGATAAGCAGAAAAGATCAAACTGCAATAAGAAACGTTGGTCATGCAGCTGATGATTTACCATAAGACCACTTTCCACTGTGGTTTCACTATTTTGCCATTTAATGTCAGCGGAGGACAAATCCCTGGAGGCCGTGCAAGTAGACACCCCCCCCCCCAGCAGTCTGTCAGCGTTCCCTAATTACTGACACCAGAGGACTTTACAGTGCAGCGCTGCCCTGCTTATCTTCACACTCTTCGTAAGGAGATGGGGCAGATAAATGGCCTTTTACGTCTCTCCTCGGTTTGACAAGGGAGGGTGAGGAGGAGTCGTGAGGGGCCAGCTCACGGGGCGGGTGAGAGGGCTTGATGGGCACATCAAAGAGGTCACAGCGAGAGTCGCCCATGCGAATTATAAAAGGGAAGCGGACCCATGACGGAACAGCCAAGTTTGGACTGTATGTAATTTTTTCCTTTACGCATGCTCTCAGATTAAACCTCCTTTTCTATTAACCATCCAAGGAGAAAAAAAAAGAAAACGTACTGTCACACTCCAGCTTTCAGGCCTGGGAGTTAAGACGGTTAGGGACAGTGCGGAACAAACAAACAAGCAGACGTGTCCACACGGGCACACCAGCCTCTCACACTATATCTGTGCTTGTAAAAAATTCTCATGCAATCTGGAAAGTTTGGGAAGTCACAGTATTTAAGAACAGAATGCATTTCTTTGGTTCGAGGAGATATAGAAAAAGTCAGGGGTTTTTTTCCCCCCAACGAAAAAGCTTAACTTAAAAGCAAGAGAATCATGTTTACCGGTGTGAAACGCACCAACAACATTCCTAGTCTTAATTTGACCTGAGTAAATGGTGTGCAAATTATTTCAGGTCTCTGTCTCTAATGTGTTCAATAGGAATCGTCACTAAAAAGGAAACTGCGTGTTATTCTGCGACTGCTAAATCAGTAAAAACAAACAAAACAGGCTTAAGCTTCTTAGAAAAGAGGCTGCATTAATAATTAGCTTCACTCCTGGTAAACTAGTCATTATCCTCTCAATTAATTTATCAGTTGGTCCTCTGAATTGTCAGGAAGTGAGAAAATAGAATTTAGAGCAGTGCAACATAAGAGTGATGTAGGAATAAGTTATGAGGACGATTTATTATTCTATTTTCCTTTTTTATGAGTAGATTATCTGTGGAAAGATTGATTTCACCAAACAGCAGCTTTGCGGTCGGTTCTGCAGTGTGCCAACCTGTTTGGGACTTTGCAGGACCTCCTGTGTGGTGGTGGTGGCGAGGATGGCTCGGTTGCTTCCCGAGCTGAGCTGCAGATTCATGGACAGACCCGTCACCAGCTGGACCCCCAACTCCGTGATGGTCACTTTGTCATCTGCCACAGTGATGGTTTTCTCCGCCAGGATCGAGTCTGACAGGGGAGACAAGACCTGGGAGAGACGGCGAGACGGAGGAAGAAAAGAACAAGGGGAAATTCAGGCCACTTTGCACGACAAATGGTTGGAACAATCTGAAACTTTGGCTTAAAAATTGTCAACACCAATTGAAAGACGTTAATCCAGGATTTTTCCTGCAAATGAGGAAGTTAAAGTTATGGATTTGTCTTTTTTTATGGCACTTCAAGACATTTAAATGTGTTGCTAATTTTTTCTCTTGACAGGAAATTCAATGTTATCTACAACCTATCAAACATCAGCCAAACAAGTTTTAACCAGAGCAAACAAACAAGTCAACAATAAATAAACATGAATGTGACAGCACTCACATATATTTGTGGGTTTTAGTTTGGGGAGGAAACATCGTGACACAATTAAGATTTGCGTGTAGATTTGGTCTGAATAAATAAAGTTTACAGAGTGAAAGAAAGACGAACTGTTGAGTGCAACTTTGTTGGGCCACTTCAGAAAAAATGCGCGTCTTCTTTAAGTAAAATAAGAAAGAAAACAAATGAAAAAGTTGGATTCTCTTTTCCAATAAACCACAGAACCACATGATTGCCATGCAGTAGCTTGTGACATTCTGCTATGAACAATTACAGCACGGCTGCTCGACAGTGGTGACAACCCATTGTGTAGCCGGTTCATGAAAGCTTTTTCATTTCCTGCTCCGAGCACTTGGGGTTGGGGAGGTCCTTCCCAAGAGAAATCAGCAGCTACAGCAAACATCGCTGAATAGAGAAAAAGAGCAATACCGACAGAAACTTCATCAACAAGGAATCAGCACCGACACA
Organism: Malacoctenus gilli; assembly: GCA_032164315.1. Lineage (NCBI taxonomy): Eukaryota > Metazoa > Chordata > Actinopteri > Blenniiformes > Labrisomidae > Malacoctenus > Malacoctenus gilli. Next base: position 4,224,569 of record JASSRZ010000011.1, read on the forward strand.
CAAAAAAAGAGGGAAAAAAAGGCACCGCTGGTCACTGCGGCTTGATTGGCATGTGATTCTTGGCGAGTGAGATGCGAAAACATCAAATCAATGAGCGTCGAGCAGTGAAGATGTCACAGACATGAAAGAAGAGGATTACCACGAGTTTTAGGTGATTCAAGAAAATGTCTTCCCGAGTGTTTCATCTAACATAAAAGACTCTCAAGCTGCTCGCGCAATATGCAAAACGATACACAAAACCTACTTTTTATTTTATCTCTTTACTCAGGCTGAGTAGATCAAACAACAACTCAACTTGGCTGCCAACCGAACCCCCCCCTCCCCTTCCCAAACCTCCTGCGGGTAGGAATCCATTCCCTTTGATTAATACCGGTAATCCAAAGGAAAGGCGCACCTTAACCCTCTAAAACACAAGCAGGAAGTCTCACTCTGTGCGTGATCAATGCCACGGGAGCGATGTGTGACTCCCCCTGCATGCATATCTCTATAAATGTCTCGCGGCGCGTCAGTCAACGTGAAGCGGGGCACAGGTAGTCGCAGCTGTCAGACCTTCGCTCTCGTCATGTTTTTCCAGTTTGTGCCTGTTTCCTCCGAGCGAGCGCTTGTGGAGGTGAACAGACGTCTGCACGCCGACAGGCGGGCGAGTTCCTGACGCCAGGAAACAGGTCCCACTCTCGCAGATGTCATTAGGAGGTTGATATTCATCCAGTTAGTGCGAAGAGGCTGACAAACCTAAAGGCCGGGGGGGGGGTGCTCAGTAGTAAAAGCCTGACGTACAGGCTGCGACATGCCGGCGAGCACCTGTGTGCTCTGAATGCTGGCAGGTATCAAACAAACCTGCAATGCCTCACCGGCAACTGATTTTGTCCTTTCAGGACACATTTTCATCAATAAAAATATAAAACACAAATCCTACTTAACAAACAACACACCACTGTGAACTGTATGTACATTTAAATTGAAAATAAATCAAAATAAGGGACATCCTAAACATAATGTAACCATCAGATTTGGGACATTAGAATAATTACCCTATTATCTCTGCTAATTACTGAAAGAGATATTTGCCAAGACTTGGCAGCCTCTATTGGACTGGACTGTGTTTACATTTTGTGTGTGTGTGTGTGTGTGTGTGTGTGTGTGTGTGTGTGTGTGTGTGTGTGTGTGTGTGTGTGTGAGTGTGTGT
>JASSRZ010000011.1:4241578-4270667 GCA_032164315.1 Malacoctenus gilli
ACACACACACACACACACACACACACACACACACACACACACACACACACACACACACACACACACACACATAATTAATCTGTACATCTAAATGGAAATAGCCATTTTTTTCCCTGGCACTGTCAATCTCATTGATCTCATCATATAGCGACTGACGACGGCGGGAACCAGATGGAATTAGACGGTCTGGGGAAATATCTTTTCTTTTTCTTTTTTTTTTTTAGCATCCAAGTCATTTTCTCCACAGCGAGATAAAAAAACGTAAACAGCCATTCATCATGACGCTGTGGCAGGACATCCTCTGTGACCAGGAAGGAAAAATAAAAAACTTTAGGTGTGACAGATTCTGTTCTGAGCCAGATTCACTTCAGCGCTATGTTGACACCACCAGCAGACTTTTCTGAAACCCGAGTTCGACGGCGAAGGCAGCAGCACGATCCTCGAGAGCTGGTGCACGGTTGGATGCGAGCGATGCGCAGTGTTGGCTTGATTAAACAGTCATTAGAGACATTTCAGTCAATTTCTTTTGCTTACATCTCCAGGGGACGTGTGGATGTAAACACAGTGCTGCAAACTGAGCAGAAGACATGAAAGAAACGGAAGAAAGGATGTCTTCCTGCTCGGAGTCAGACTGCCCGGTGTTACTCAGGATCACCAGCAGATATTCTACGTTTCAAAGGCAAACTCCAATGGTAAGTGTCTGGAATATTTTCAAAAAAGTACATGTGTAAGTATTTACTGCACAGGCAAAAAAAAAATTATTTGATAGACCTTTTGAGTAACTGACTCACTGGAGAATCTGTGAGAGTGAGAATATGAATGATAATCTACAAATTACATGACGTTAATTATGATTTTCTCAATGTTCTTCTGTCAATGGTGCTGCGGTCATACAGACATGATGTGGGTGTGGTCTTGAGCATGTACTTCAAACTTCGACAACTCAAGAGGCGATGTGGAAACAAAGTGTGGCTTTTTGTCAGTCAAATGTATGACAGGGAACAAATACATGCACATAATCGGTGTCTAAATGTAAAATTTAGGCCCCAAACGAGTGAAGATGAAGCCCAACTGAACTCCAGCATCCGAAACTGAATGAATGCCCGTTTTAAGTACAAATAGCCTGTAAGAAGTACAAAGCTGAATCAAAATATCAGTAGAATGTTACTACACATGGTGAGTCATTGGTAAATTACATAAAACAGCTTTGGACATCATGTCCAGTGACTAAGAAGCTGCATAAGCGCGCGGTGAGCTGCAGGCCATCCTTCAAGGCTGGGGCCGGCCTTCCGGAACCTTCTGTTCCAGCCCTCCAAGAAGACTCGTGGTTTCAGGGCGATCCCGGATTGCCAGAGACGTTCTTTTATGTTTATTTTTTCTTACAGAGAACGACGGGATCACAGGCAGAAGCACCTCGCTCACACCTTGGCGCCACACAGCTCGGCGGTGTAACAGACACCGGCACAGTTGCTTAATGAAGCTTTTGAACGTTTCTACAAAGGACGACGTCCCTCCTCTGGATAGTCGTCGCCAAGCGGATCGGGCGCTCCGCCGGGGCTCTCCGGTGAGCGAGTGTGTTTGAACCGATAAAGATGTCAGAGGAGTCCTTGCTCCTTATCAGCCTTCATTGTTCATGTCTTTTTCCCTCACCACACTCAGTCTGCCGAGACTGAAGTGACTCTGACAGCCCCCCCCCCTTTTAATCTTTGACTGCTACTCCCCTTAAATTTGAGCTCTCCGCATAGCATCAGGTTGGGTTGTAGGCAAAGGCCCACACCTGAGTGGGCCCCATTTGAGGCTCACTGATTGGGTCCATTTACGAAGTTCATGGTGGAATAACATGTTTATCCGATCATCCTCATTATTGGCTGCGCTCGCCAAAAGCCGAGTGAAGTTTACCGCCCTTTTTTTGTGAAGTGAAACAGTTTGAAAATGACTGTGGGATTTATTAACATACAGCTCTGCTACAGAGGGGCCTCCTGACAGGGAAATTAACTGCCTGCTGGCATTTCGATCTATTCCCAAACAATCTAAGCAGAAACAATTATGGAAAACATGGCAGTTGACACCCAGCCATCCCAACACATTACGCAGACTGGCTTATAATTTCCTGCTGCGTTGTCTTACTGGCCAACAAAGCCTCGAATCAATATTTTAACATAAAAGGACATTACCACCCCCTCCACAGCCTCTTTAACCCCCGCTGCACCTTCCGCCGCTCTGTTTGTGTTGTGCCAGCGAGCAAAGTTGGTACTGTCGGAGTGAATTACACACTCTCCGTCATTCTGCCTCACAAAGTATCATAAACGTCCAGGAGGATCCACCGCCACATTAATCAGACACATTAGGCAGCTAACGGGAGAATACTTACAAAGGACATTAAGGCTGTCTCTGGATCGAGCCCAGGAAATTAACAACTCACCAGACAGATACGAGCCACAGCAGATATGAGCGATGGGAGTAGGAAGCATGAAGGTGGGGAAGAGTCTGTCTCTGGCTTGTACACAGAGCCAGTTTGACAGAGGCAATTAGGCAGCTCAGACTGCTCTGCATACGCCACACAGCTCCCTTTGATGCAAGTGGAAGGTCTGTACGTACAAACTCTCATGGAGCTATGCTCCATGGTTCTTTTCCGTCAAAGAATCAACACACAACAGTGCGTTGTGTCGTAGTTTTTTTCTTTAAACGTGAGTCGCAAAATTGTTTTGTTTTGTTCTTTTAAGAAAAAAAAAAACCTCAACGAGAAATCAGAAGTAAATTCTGAAAAAACTATTGTTTAATGTCAGAATCTGGAAGTTTGAAAAACCCAGCATGCTGCTGCGGCCGCCTGAGCATCGAATTGATACGTCCGCAGGCCAGAAAGCACAAGACGCTGACCTGAAGGACGATCCAACAGTGCCTGAAATTCAGGGAGTCTTTAAAATGCACCAGTAGGTACCACCAACTCTGCCATGTGGGCACTCATGCAGTACACTGCAGGAAAATGGAGTTCAGAAACTTCACTCGGTCGCTCTCCTGTACACACTTTATCAAAGTTAGGATCGCTTTGACTGGGAGCTTATCCCTTCTGACGGCGAGCAAAGGCCATCGCACATCCTGAGCAGCTTGCCAGCGTATCACAGAGCACAGAGAGCCGAGCGCTCGCGCCTACATGTGTGGGGGGGTCCCTGAAACTCGAAGAAAGAACATACAAACTCAAAACAATGACGCCCGGGCACTCATCTTGTTTGTACTGTGCACAGTTGATGCAAAGTTCTACGCATAAAAGTGGTTGCTTTCCCTCTCAAGTGTGGGGGTTCTCTCAGGAACGTGGGGTTATTTCCCCAGCTCCTCCGATTTCCTTTCGCAGTCAATTAGTGAGTCTAAATAGTTCATTGTGGTGAATGTGATTGTGGCTCAGTCGATGTTTCTGCTCAGGTGGACTGACAACATGTCCAAGGTAGGAGTGACTCCTGCACCGTCCAGATGGATGGATGGACGCTGCCTCTGTCATTATTAGTAGCGATAGCTTTCTGCATACACACACACACTGAGATCCTGCTGTAGGAGTTTGTTAAAAATAGAAGTCGTATATATTCTTTGTAAGTGCTAAACACACATTCAGCCTTTCTGAAGGTTACTGCAAAACCAATGAATGTAATGAGCTCTACTGAGCACCTATGAGTAGATTTAAAGTATCCTCATTTGAAGACCAATGCACCAAACGTTTCACAGTTTGACAGTGGCAGAAAACAAATAAGGGAAACTTATCAAAAACACTCTTCAGCAGCAACATATGAGGCACTACAGCACGAGGAAATAACTTGTCAAAGAGAAGATGCTCTTCTGTCCTCAAAAACAAACCAGTGCACTTATAGGGAATTACACACAGTCCTCCATAAAACCCAGATCCTGAATTAAGCTGTCAGAGTTGAAAATAACAGAGGACGTGCATGAAAAATAATGAGGGCACAGCCTCATTTCTGCCTACATATGTCGGACAGTATTTGAGTAAATGAGACAAATCTCCAAAGAAGTTTAAAGAAAGAAGCATGTGACCCGAGGTGTTCCTCACAAACTCACTGCAATGACGAGGCCATGAGTGAGTGGGAGCATCATCTAATGTGTAGCGGTGATTCATAATTCAGGAGTAATGTCGCTCTCTGTTTATTTATTACGAGTTCCCCCGGTCAAAATTAAATAAATTAGTCATGCTCACGTACGTGATTAGAAAGGAGCTTCCCAGAGCAAACTGCAGCCGGGGAGCAGGATGACCAACAGAGAACTTTACAACAGCGTCTTTATCGGCTCCCTAATCATTTGTAAAAGATGGGTGCACTTCTAACCAAGGTTTTAGACATGATTAGAGGCCTTGAATTGCCAAAAAAAGCTGTTTTTCTCTTTGACAAAAAGTCACAAATTTGTGACCACATATTTCCAAAGATCACCCAGGTATAAACCGCAACATTAAAAACATTAAATACAGTGAGTATTCAAACCTCTTCTGTATTCAGATCAAGGCTTTGTTGATACTTTGATAACATCCTAAGCTTTGGGACCTGACTGAAGATCAGTTACAGCTAACTAGATCAGGTGTTGCGCATCCAGATGCATCGATTGCCGTTTTACCGTTGAATCGTCAACAGCCTGGACATTTCGGCCCCTGGTTGATCCAGAGGAACGTGTCAGCCGGGAACAAATGGAAACAGGCCGGCAGATCTTTTTTTCTGCGAGGTTTTTATTCTCAAGTTGTTGGGAGGTTTGCAGCAGAGCGACTTCTCTAGTTTTTGCACAGCACAGTCGCCGACGAGGGCTCGGCTTCACAACGCTACCAGGGACTTTTTACTCAGTTGTGCTTTGTGCCCCAGGTTTAAAAGGGGGTTATAAAAATGAGAAACTTGTCAGTAGTCGCTGCATATCAAACGCACTCTTTCATGTTGTTTGCCAGCGCTTTTCTTTATCCTTTCTGGAGGATTTATATAGACGTGCTAAACATAGAAGATCTTCTCATCTAATTCTAAAGCTTATAGTACTTTTCTGCAAAGCTTCACAACAACTGGGGTGCTCAAATTATCTCATTAAATGCACATATACTGCAGTTTATAATGTGGGAGTTTTTAAACTTTAAACTTTTTGCATAATTCAGGCAGTTTGTTGTTTTGAAATAACGAGTTTGTTGCAAAATCAAGTTAAACTAAATTTTAACCTGAAAATTAAAAGCAAATGAGTGTAAATGTGCAGCGAAATGTAGAGGCACACGAAACCAGTTTATTCCACAATGAACTGAAATAAAAACACTTAAAAAAACAAAAAAACAAGGAGACTGATTTCTGTACATGTTTCAACCTGAAGCATCACAATTTCACAGCTTCGAAATATAAATCAAATTGTAGGACAGCTGATGGCAAGACGTTTCTTTTTTTGTTTTTATCATCGCAGTGCAGCAGAGCCTCGTTTCTCTTTCACCATTTTATCTCACTGACCTTTACCACATCTTCGTCTGTCGAGCGGCACTTTACGGCATCCGAGACGTCGGTGACGGAGGCGTCGACTCCGATGGTCACCACCTTCACTGGGACAGCCACCGTCTTCCCGGTCAGCACAGCCGTGTTCAAAATCTCGGAGTCCTGAGGGCATAAAGTGGGGCAGAAATCAAATCGCTGTGGAAGGTTTTAATATTAAAATGACAGATCTGTGAAAGAAGAAAAAAAAATTGCAGAGAATAAAAAGGTACGACCTGCAAGTGATAATAAAAATGACCCAAGGAGGCACTGTAGAATCACAGCTCAATTAGTGATTATTTTACATAAATTGCAGAGGAGTTGGAATGAATGCTGGGTGGACAGTTAGGAACGGATGGCAGCTGGTGAGCTCATCCCTCAGGATGTCTGAAAAGAGGCTAAACTGCACGTTTTATTTCCCCCTCCCCATCTTTAATAAGATTTCCTGGAGGCTGCAACATGGTGGTGAGCACTCTGACCAAACAGAAAATCCCCGTTTGATTCAGTGTGCATGTGTGCATGATCTCCCTTTCCGAGCTGCCCTCCCATGAGACGGGCAGGTTCAATTGACTGGTTGGTCCAAAGTGTGCGCATGTGTGAGCGTCTGTAATTATGTCTTTGTGTTGGCCCTCGTATGGATTGGCAGCTTGTTCTGGGCGTCATCTGCCAATCACCCGGAGTTATCTGGGATCGATTCCAGCTCCCTGCGACCCCAGCTTGGATTAAGTGGGTATTGAAGATGGAAAGATGAACTCTGAGCCTGAGTGTTTCCAGAAGAAATGCCTTTGCTTTTCAGAAAAAAACTCAAAAGGTGTAACATCCAGTATGTAATTATCATTCAGAGAGTCATAATATAAAACTGTGGCAGATCTCTTTCTTTACCTGCACGGCGGCGGTCAACATCAGAATTGTGTTCTTAAAGACGGGAAAAATACAAAAAAGTAGTCTGAAGAGCACACTGCGGTATTTGCCCAATGCTTTTCAACTCAAAGGCTCAAGTGTTAGAGGAAAAAGCATTTAACATCACTGTGAAATTCTTGGCAAATCAATGAAAGACTTTGTCATCTGTCAGAGGCAAAATTATAAGGAGGCTCCGGGAGTGTAATTATTATTACAGTGACTCCATTTTAATCAGAGAACACTTAGACCATCATTCACTAATTTGATCAAATAAGTCAACACAAAAAGTTATTTAATGCCCAGCCTCAACATCAAAAAAGGTGAGATTAAACATATACAAGATGTTAATGTTCGATGTCAAATTTTGCTGAAATCTAACCTGTGGAGACTAGTTGGGTCCAAACTGAGTAAATTAGTCCTATCTGTCCGTTCAGTCTTAACTGGACTTCATGTAAGAGCACCAATTGGTACAATTGGCCTCTGCACTGCAGCTGAAACCCTGCTGGTAAATGACCTCAATGGCCGTGACAGCCTCAGCGCTTTCGGTTCAATAGCAAAGCTTCATTACCCTGTACAGAAATCTTAACCTTTCATTACAGACACAAAGACACACACAGAGACACACAGACACAGACACACACAAACACACACACACACACACACACACACACACACACACACACAGGCTGTTGTCACAGAAAATAATTGGAGCCAATTAGGAAAAGTCGGAGATAACTTTTGCTCTGTAATGTCACCAATGCACATTGGATCGTCTCTTCAAACCATTCAGCCAAAGAAGCTGCACTTCAAGGAACATTGGCAACCACAATAAAAAAGCTCTACGGGGGTCACAAGTGGCCGTACCAGAGAGCAGAGTTCCTGCTATTGGTGAACTGAAGTGACTTTCGTTCATTATAAGACGCGACAAAAGGCTCTAACTGTGAGCTGCATTCATTCGGTCATTGACATGTTCCTGCACAAACACACTGTTAAGATTCCCCTAAATTTCAATAGGCGAGAGCTGCAATCGGTTCCTTTCTGTTAGTGTTGTATTGAAGCTTTTCCAGCTCTGAAGATATCCAGTCACGATCACCCCCCCCCCCTTTTTATTCTAACAGAGAAATCAAACTCTGGAGCAACGCCTGTTGAATTGAAACGTCACATTTGTTTAGAGTAATATTGCTAAACCCGACAAGCACAGACAGGGCCAATCAACAGTGTCTGACTTCCTGTCCGCATGCATGTGTGCTTTGCGCTCACCGAGGGAAGTACACAAGATTTTTTTTACGGCACTCTGTCAACTCATGTTTCTAAAGACTTCTCCCCGCGTTTGTGAGCTCGCAAATCGGTCCCATTCAAAAAAAAAGAGAAAAGGAGGATTAGGTTTGATTGAAAGAAGCCCGGTCGTTTGTGAGACCATTCAGCTTTGGAGTGAAATGATTATTAGCTGAGCCAAGAGATACCAATGAATCACAAAAAAACACTTAATCTTCAAATGGCTTTTCATTACAATTTTATAGACTGTGACAGTGTTATATAGCAATATAAACCCCCTCTCAGTGTGCCGCCGACTTTGATTCAATTCCCCTTAAAATTGAGGATTGCTGTAAATTAATTCTATGTCTGCTGGGATTCTTCCATTTCCAGAGGGTCATCTATAATACATGATGGGGTAAATGGTTGAGACCCGGTGAAAGCAGGGGCTAATGTTAGATTACAGTACTTGGAGATGACCCAGCAGGTTGAGAGCAGCTGAGAACGGAGCCTGGCAGTAATAAGCCACAGCGGGATCCCGCAGTGATGCATCAGTGGTCCACAGACTTCGACACAGACAGCGCAATTAAACACAAAATGGAGACCAGTGGTGCACATCAGCAGCCCCGAGCAGTCTGGGATGAAGACGCAATGAAATATGGGCCCGTGGAGCTACAAAAATGGCCTGATGAGCTGCTATTATGTCAAGTGTTTAATTTTGGTGATGGATACTTGTGCGTTCTGAATGCCGTGTTTTCTTTTTGTTCTGAAAATGGAGACGACCAAATGTCACATTCCTGTTTCTGCTGCTTTTACCAAAGAAAGGCGGGAGCTGTCCCTGTTTACACTCACTATTCTTTACATTTTATGAAACCGCCTGAAGGGGACGAACAGATTTGCTTGAGTCATGAAAAAATCATACATTTCTGTGCTCTGTCATAATGTGATGTTTCTTTGCATCAAATATTAATCAAACAGATTACAAGTCTATTACAGTGCAGCCCGAGTTGGCTGATAACGTCCTCATTTGCTCACAATTAAGGTCTGTTGTTGCAGGGATAATGTGGTGCTGGATAATCTGCAACAAACAATGTAGGTATTAGAAAATAACAAGGCAGCCCGGCTGCAGAATATGCATCAGACGGTGCACAAACTGTCATGACTGCGAGGGTCTGAGTGAACATCTCACTTTGCTCTCATCATGTTCACCAACTTGTGATTAAAATGCAGAGTCGTATATTGCTTATTCATATTTTAGGGGGGATTTGATATTCAAACGGGAGAAGAAACACTGAATTCATCCTGTGGGAAAAGCAATATATCAGTTGCTTTCTTGTCCATGTGCTGGATCCACAGAAAATCATGTTGTCCTTGTCGTCTCAGTCCACTTTTTAACTGTGCGTCTAGTGCTTCTTACTGTTTTACAAAATAAATGATGTAGTTAAACTACACAGCTCGCCAATGGACCCCCGAGGGCATCTGCCTCCAGGTGTCTGCTGCCCCTGAGCCAGGCGTGGCGGAGAGGGAAGCTGCAGCACCACCGTATGAAAATCCAAACTAAACATCCGTGTGCACTGGTAATGAGGCCGCACCATCACGTGTTACTGGGATCCGAGGAGAAGACACCCAGTCTCCACTGTGTTTCACATAGAAAACGAGGCTGGAAATCAGAACTCATTTTCTTCAGGTTTTCATCACCATTTCAAGAGTCACTCCACATCTCCCAGACGTGTCCCTTTGGGCTTCTCGTCCCCCTGCTCGGTTTGCACAGCTGACTTAATTATCGTCTTTTTAAGACACTTCAAAGCATGCGGGTTGCATGTTTATGTAGCTCTCACCTGTTGACGCTGGTGTTTGTGCTTTACTTACTACCCATTCTGCCCCCTCGAGTCTTACAGATAGGAGTCTTTTTGTTCAATAATCTGTGAGAGAACTGCTTGTCTGCTTTATCAAAGATCTCGCTGTTAGCATTCAGCTCGCCGCTGAGGCTGGTAATGTGTTCTGGGCCGTAATTTCTGCCTGTGTCTCGGCTGGATCTGAAAATAAGTGAGATTTATGGTGTCAGCCTGAGTGACATGGCCAGCATGAGAAGTAGCAGAGCTCGCCCGCTGTCCCGGTGTCGCGATTAGCTTCTGCCCGAAGTCCCGCGCAAACACGCATCCGCATTCTGACCCCGCCGTCCCAGCTACAGCAACAAATGAATGGGTCAAACACAGTGTCTGTTCCTGAGTCTCCGCTCTGCATTATTCATTGGACGTCGAAAAAAAAAAAAGAGGACGGTAAACACCACGGATGTGCTTAACGTGTACACATGTTCGCGTCTTGGCAGCAAACCGTCTTGGCCATCAGTGAGCCAACAGGCTGACCAGGTAAACAAAACGGTGCCCCAGCAGCAGGGAAACAAGCGCCAAAACATGCTGTCTGCTGCTTTTTACTACGATGATTGATGACTTGTCGTTTGATGTGAGACTCTTTATGGTTTTCCATGTCATTTCAAGAGCAAAATCATTAAAAGGGCCATGAAGTATGCCAATAGTCAACTAACCTATAGTAAATGAAATATTCATAGTTCTGATAAACATTTTCATCCTTCGGTGATAAAGTATGCGGACGTGCAGGGAAACCAAAATAGGAGTGCACGGATCGTGAATTATATGCTGTAGACATTAAACGCCACTCAGACAGTGTCCTGAAGCTATTAAGCAGACTAAAAGAGACATGTCCTTTCATCAGTTCTTCTTTCCACATTGTGCAATGCTCAATATGGCACTTCCTACCCTCTATTCCAGTGGGCGTTTAATTGGCTAGAAGCGAGAAACATGGATGAGAGTGGGAATAAAGGCCTTGGTAGCACCATGCAGAGCGATACATCACTGCATGACAGCGCATTGAAGTGGTGGGATGGTTGTGAAGCCAACACACTGCCTTTTAATGAGGGTCTCTCTCTTTCTTTCCCTTTTCTTCTCTTCCCACTCTTGCTCCTCCAAGAATGGACCAGTTAGGCTCCTGTCTTCATTTCTCTCCTCTCTCTCTCTCTCTCTCCCTCTCTCTCTTTCTCTCTCTCTATCTCGCCCTCGTCTCTGCCCCTGCTGATGGGATAAAGGTGGCCGAAGGATCTGGCGCACCAGGACCCCGGCTCCACTTTGGCGGTCATCCCTCACTGCCTCCTAAAAACACACCTGACTGCTCCTCGGCAGCGGAGCCCTGTCCCAAGTTACACGCCGGTCAGAGATCTGATCCGGCTCATGGCCGAGGACCGACTCAATGGCCGCTTTGATAGTGGCTTTTCTCAATATAAAAGAGGAGTAATGAGAGATCACGTCGAGAACACGGGCAGAGTGGATTGTTGCCAGGGAGTGAAGGTAACGTGGAGGGCCAGTTTAGTAGGTGCCTCACTCAGTAATTAGGACACATTATAAAAAGGGCACTTCATCAGTCTGTCAGTGTGGGTAGTAAAAATTAACCACACCGAAGCGCCGATAGGTCAAAAGGGCTCAATTACAGGGCTGGCTGTCGTGAAACAAAAAAAATCTACCCTGTAACCCTGACTCATAAGAGGAAGCAGCTGAAATATGAGACACGATAAAGACAAGTTAATAATACTTGATTGGCACTGGCCAATTTTATTCATCAGTCATAATCACTGTTCATTATCAGCTTGGAAACCAGTTAACTGAGTACGTCCCATAATCATGGCCAAGGTGCATTATGACCATGGAAGAAAACGTTGTCTTCATCTGCATCCTAGTTAAAACACATGAACTTAGTATGTTTGAAAACCCAAGAGAAGGAGGACCTTCCACTCTGCATCTAAGGTTAAACTCATGATAATAACTCTAAACTTACTGTATTATTCACCTGAAGCTCTGCATCAGCAGTCAATTTTGGATAGCATGATGGACTTCATGTCTTTCAAATTGAAAGACACTGAAGACACTGACAGTGCTGAACAGCATTGCTTGTTGACATGTGCTTGTTACATGTGCTAGTCTTGTTTTTTGCATTATATTTGATTTACTTCTTTTTAACTATTGATATTTTAACACAAATGTCTCTTGTTTCTTCACAAGTCAGATCTGAACGATAAGTCCACACTGACCAACTCTGCTCACTCGTAATCTGCTGCTCCACATTCATGCTATCGGTGTTTGCTGGCTCTCTGTAACTTACCCTTTATCATCGAAATGTTTGCCTTCACAAAAAGGTCAACAATTTGCAAAAAATATGATTGTTTGTTCTGTGGAACGACCGAGTTTAGAAGAGGAGGGGGGTAAAGTAAATATGATCCTATCAGCAGCAGCCAATTAGCCAGGGTCAGAGGGAGAGAGCAGGGGGAGAGCAGCTGACCAGCTCCGCCGAAAGGTTAACAAAATCCACCAATCACTGCTTCAAAGTGGCCTAATTAGGATACATGTCTCTCTTTTTTTCATGCATTGACTCTCTGCTGGTTTCCCAATGACCTCTCGGTCTCAAAAAGACAACAAGAGCAAACTGCAGTCTGAGACCGTCTTTGTGGTGCGCTGAGCATCTTTACAGCTGTGGATTGTCAGTCACTTTTTAAAAATAATCAGACAAACTTTGGGCAATGCAGAGAATCGAACGTACTTTCCTTTCCTTCGGGAAGGGCAAACTGTATCAGTAAAAACACAGTTGCAGCATGAAGTTTTTGAGCTTCCGAAAGAGTGTGTTTTTTGAGGGGGGGGGGGTTATATAATTTAGACAGTGCAAAGAGGAAGTGTAACGGACTGAGATGAAAGACTTGAGCATAGGTCTTAAAAAAATGACAATCTGACATTTGGTGACAAAGTCAGAGGGAATCTGACAACACAATGGCGACATCGTGAAAAGACACTTCAGAATGTAGAGGAAAGCGGCTGAGAACACTTTTCAGGAGCGCCGCATGGCAGCGACTCAACTCCAGGCTTTATTTGGAGACTTTATGTACAATATTTGATATATTTTCAGGGCAGCGACTTCTCGAGGAAAGTGTGGGAGAGTGTTTCACTCAAGGTCACGATGCCGAGACTCTAATGGTCAACACATGCTCCGACAGCCTCACCGAGGCAGCGTAGCTCTGACAACAGCAAAGCAAACACTTCAAGTGCACACTTCTCTCTATACCTGAGGTACAAAGGGCGGCAAAAAAAAAAAACAACAAGGGATTCACGGGCTAAATGGACTTGCTGGCAAAATGATCTACTCTGTGCTTGTTGGCCCGCTAACTTTCTCTAAAAGGTCGACCAATGACGCAGCAGGAGCTGCGTTAATCTGAGCAGCTTGCCAAGTTGTACAAGAGAACTCACGTGACGTTTCATGGGCAGTATTGATGTTTTAGTCACAGTGGATCAGCCTCAACAGTAAATTATTAATGAGAGCACATGATTTATGGATAAACTTGACTGTGGGGAAGTGCCACAATGACAAGCTGCTGACAGGATAAATCTCTCCGCAAATATTAATTACATCATGAATTATTCTCGATCTCTTTGTCGACATCTCTTATTGACAATATAATTTTCTCCACTGCAAAGGGTCTGAGAGGCTTCGTAACTTCTTGCACATTTCGAAAAACACCACAGAAAAATACTTCATGGAAAGGTTTTGGGTTTTTTTCGAGTGCAAAACTAAAAAAGGCCTCTTTCTATGCGCCTCTTCATCTTCAGGCCATCTCGAGTAAACCTGCTTGTCTCTGAAGTTACATTTAAGAAAGCATATTAGTGCCTGTGCTTGCAAAATTACATATATAGGAATTATTGAGAGCTGGTGCCAGAGGGGCAAAGCCTCCCCGGGAGCCTGGCGCACCTCATGCTGCGAAGCGGAGCTCGTGAATAAAACATGACGGACGGTGGAGGTACTATATTTTAAGGTTTATAGGACAAATTCTTTGCGGTTCTCATGAATACCGTACCTGTAATACATCTAGATCAGTGGGTCAGAGGGGAGCGGCGGACATTCCTGATGGATTTCAACAACAGTTGGACTCAGCTCTGAAGGAATCAAGGTCGGGCACCAGGGAGGAGAGCAGCTCTCTGCGAACCTCCAGATGAGTAAGAGAGAGATCAGCGGGGGCTCAGGGGAGGTGGCTGCTGGGCGCTTTGATGGATGCTGGCACTGCTCTGGCATTTCCTTGCCTGTGCCCCCCCTGCTGCTCGCCCATTGAGCATAGACGCCCAGAGGCCAGGGAGGCAGGGAAACAACCCTGCCTGTGCCCAGTCTGCTCAATTTCAGTCCAATATCTATCACACGCGGGCGATCGATCGCGAGTTCTTCACCAACAGCCAACCGTGCCCGTGGGGGGATGACCTCCTGATCTCTGTCTGATTTCTTCACCCGTCTCTGATCGAGATCCATACTGCCAGCTTAGCTTGGCTTAGCTTGGCTTAGCTGCCCTCCGGACACAGGCCCCTCTCAGCAGGCACAAAGGTCAGCTCCGTTGTGGAGTCCATTACTGCTAAAAGAAAAAAAAAAAATACAGGCATTCCTCTCGAACGTTGGTGGGCAGGGATTAAAGCCAGAATGAACAGAACTGGGCCAGAATGTGAAGTGGGATGTTAACAATTATCGGGAGATATGTGATATGGACAAGTGTCACTGTGCGATTGATCTGTCAGTCTGCATCTGGCCCCTTCACTTCTTTACCGTGTTTTCTATTTTCTGCTTTGCTGTGAACCCCCCCTGCCATACCTGACTGTTATGAGAACCGAGAGCGCCGCTGTGACAGGGATGAAGGTTCACAGTATTCTATTAGAGGAACTGGGTTATAAGTGGTTCCACAGGGTTCAGGTCTCAAACGTTTCTCTGGAAGCAAAGCAAAAAAAATGATCCGCCGCACAAATGTTTTGGGCCGAGAGTTACGCAATGACGTGTGGGGTCATCTTCAGGCAAGTAAACAAGTAATTCACACTCACTCCCGGAGAAACTTTTAAAGGGGCCTCGAAGAAAGGTCAGCCTGCTTGATAATTTTGCGACGCCGTCGCAATAATCATCCCACTCAGTGTCATTCTTCAGAAAAAGGTTTCCTTCGAGCTTTTTCGGTGTCACCGCAGAAATGTGCCCATGAGTCTACCCGAACGACCAAACAAGAACAGGAGTTCACCCGCTGACTTCAAACTCAACACCAAGAGTCCCAAAGAAGAAAAAAATTCCCAGCCGTTCTGACCTGGTTTTACCTCCTCTAGTGACGGATGAGTCATGCAACGTGGGGAAACGTGAAGCTACGTCGTCTCAAATGTTGAAATTGTGTTCTGAATCCCCCATTTGTCATGAGTGCTAAATAACATCGCATGTAGTGTGGCACACATGCACACGACGGCAGCCTCAATTAGTGCTACCACTTCATCATCAGCCTCTAAGCTGTAGTGGATGCTAATGGATTGCTCGCTTGGGGTCCATCCATCAGCCCCTTATTGTAAACTGTATGACGCATGCTATGCGGGGGGAAAAAAATATCCGTGTTTTATCCCATTCCATTAAACAGCAGGGGCAAGCAACCGAGACTCAGCAGAAGTGGAGCAGAGTTGATAAAGCTTATTAGATGACTGAAATGAGGTGGTTTATGCAGAGTGAATAAAACACAATCCTCCAATAAACAGCTGGCATAATACAACCTGTGCCCGGGATGTGTTTCAGTGGGATTAGCTGGCATGTAGGCTTCCCGTGTCTGCGTGTCCAAACTGCGTGTTTGATAAATGGATCTCCCGGTTTCACTGGCCAAGCAGGAAAGATGTGCGTCGCAACAGGAGGAATGGAATCGAAAGGAGTAAAATGAAACATTCATCGGAAGATGTTGATAGATGACTTTATCATGTGAGAGCAGAAGTGGCCGGAGAAAGCCGGGGTGATGATGTATTGTTTAACAATACATTGGAGCAGCACGTGAATACAAACGGGTGCTTTCATTTCTCCTCATCGCTATGCCCGCGAACGCCTGTGTGAGTGAGCACAGTTTGGTGCCTCAGCTGCAATAGGAAGACTGATGAGTCCAGATATGATGTATGCCCTGTCCTCCTGCTCCCTCTCCATCACTAGGCATCCACGGCACGGGTAATGATGATGAGGGCAGGCTGGACAGGAGCATATTACTTCGCGACGGTGAAAGATAATGGACCAGCCCCCTACTGTGCAGGGGAAATCTGCTCAGGCATCCAATTACTGCCTTTAAGATCCATCTCGAGATGACCCAAAAAACACACAGCTCTTTCACACTTTAAGTAGAATAAAGGACGGTGGCACGCGGAGGCGGCGGACGGCAAGGGAGGCAATTAATCTAGATTGGTAATGCATTAATGTACATTTGTCTGGTGCACACGGAAAACAGTGAAATACAGAGAGGGGAAAAAAGAAGAAGAAAGCCTCCTAAAAAGCAGGTGAACAGGAGATAAGGGGGGACAGCCACGCAGCATTACCGCCGACGGAAGGAGTTCTGGGGCATTTGCTCGCCCTAAACTGACGGAAAACTTTTGAGTACTCTTTTCATTTTCCTGGCTTTTGAAATAATTGCTGCATTTGCAGAACTCCTGCTTCACAGTGTGAAATCGGTGACGGAGTGGCAAAAGGCGCTCTGAGCCCCACCAAAGCAGGTGGGCCTGTGACAATACGCAGGAGGAGTCCTGTTCAAAGGCAGAGCGAGGAAAAAGTAAGGCTCATCCCTTCCAAACGACGGCGGTGCTTTCCCAGAAGTGTCACCCGTGGTGGAGAATTTCCCTCGGCCGGGTTACTGTAATAAAAAGACCTTTTTATAATAATCAATTGCAGCAAGGGTGCCATAATTTAGAACCCGCCATAAATGAACAGGGAATGGGTCTGAGGAGCCATCGGAGTAATAGGCCATAAATATGATCAAACCCAAAATAAGCTTCCCATTACTAATAGTCATTAGCTTTATTACATTACAACCTTTTGAGACATGGTCAGTTACGGATTTTCATTCGCTTTATGAGATTATTTCTGGTCAAAACACAATTACCCCGGCTTTTTACATCACGACAGAATCCAGTCTGGCTTATTAGGCTAATTAGTGCTAATTACAGATGAAAAGACTTTCTAGAGAAGCTGTTGTGTCAACAGATGCCTTCAGCGTGCTCTGTGATGTTTCCCCTCTTAACTTGATTAAAAAAGATTGGAGAATTACCCTGTGTGTTTCTCTCTCTCTTCCCCCCTCCACTATCTCAGCCAACACTCCCTTTCTCCTCTTGGTGTTTCTCTCTTTTTCCACACTTCTTTTTTCCGTCTTTCTTTCATCTGTAACCTTGATTTACTGTCAACAGCGCGGATCATAGAAGGACCCCCGCGCTCCCCTATGATAATAAAGAAAAGAAAAATGCATTAACAATAACAATGGCACCAAAGAGACTGCATTAAAAAGCTTTTAGTTCATCTTTACTCGGAGTTACAGTGTGGCTGACAACAAAGGCAGCTCAACGATTATATTTCTTTCAGAGCTCCATTAAGTAATAATTTCTTTCTATTTCTGTGACATATAGTGTTTCAAACAGGCTCCTGTAGGTCCCACTGAAGATCAACGCCCAACGCCGCAGCTTTAAGCAGCTGTCAACCACGTTCAGCACGTTACTTTGTCCTTCAGAAACACAGATTTTAGAAATACAATGTAACAGGAGGCAAACACACAATTGAATAATGGACTCGCTTTCGCCTGCTGGCTGAAAATGGTTATGGGAGCTCTCCCAGGATGTCAGTGTCGGTGTGTTTCTGCAAAATACATCAGCGATGCTCAGAGCTCTCTCGAAAGGGACACACTCATACTGGAAACAGCTGCTAATTTACAGACTAACACCGACTTGGAGAATGTCGGTCCATTCCGAACTGTTCGCACAAAAGGATCTTTTCATCACGATCAAATTGCAACATTTGAATAATATCTTCAAGCATCAGAGAGTTTATGACAACAGTACAAAACAACCTAATAAGGTGTGATGTCCAGTCAGCAGACTGTTCGACTATAAGACGAGAACGGCGCTCTGCAGACAGCGAAGTCACTGAGTTCAGCGGTACTGTGGTGGGGGGTCTGCCACTTGGCAGCCCAGCTATACGTTCAATAACTGCAGGTGTTCCTGAGAAACGCATTTCCTCAAAAATTACTGCTAGCTCGCCGTATCTGGCTAAATTATGCAAATGATTTGCAGCTAAGCTAGCAACGATGCGAAGTGGCTACGCTACCAGTGTACAATTAAACCTGTCAATTAATCTGCACTCTGCCAATCACGGCATTCCTCGAGTGTAGCCAGCTGTTTGTTGCAGTGATTGTCGATAAAAGAGAAGCAGCTGCGCCTCAGAAGCTTCCCCCATCAAAAATGCATATGTTGTCATTATCTCAAAGACACTCCTCTTTTTTTTATTGGCGGGGAGGGGGGAAACTGTCTTAACACTCGGGGGGCAGAAAGCCTTCACGTTCCTCACTGATGTTTGGGGTGGTTGACAAGACGAGGGAGAAACAAGTCTGATGAAAATTAGGATAAAAAATAAGGTTGAGTTTGGGCAAAACAGAGTGTTCGTAATGAGCAGCAGCAGCTACAGTTTCACTTTAAAACTTACTTGTCCCTCACAGGCAACATAAAGTCTGAGGAATATTTTGCGTTGGCTGAATTCAGAGTCTGGAATTATTGTAAAGAGTGAAAAAGGTTTTTTACTCTGATTGCCATGAACATCAAGAAGAAAAATGACACCAAAAAGCACCATTATGCTGAGCTTTCTTATGTTGAGGTTTTGAATTTGAGCTGCTGAATAGTGGAAAATACACCCAATGTGGTGGCCCTTTTTTCTTCTTCTTCTTCCTCCTTTGGATGTTTGCAAGATTCAAAAACTTGATTTATCCCTGGGAGTGATTCAGTTTCAGTCAGCAGCCATGTAAAACGTCCACCATCTGTAGCCGGAGTGGTAAAAAAAAAACAAAAAAAACCAGCTGGATTCGAAAATAAACGATGCAATTTTTTTTCCCTCTCTTACGATGTTACTGTCCTACTGTGGTCTCACAAATGCTCCACCACTCCAGCAATGGACCCCCGTCTGTCCCAGACACACGATTGTCACACGATTGTCACGATTGTCTGCTGCATGTTTGAACAAGTCTGCCACATCTCCATCTTCTCTTCCTTTACTGGGGTGGGGGGGGGGCTGTAGCTCTGTGAGCAGAAACTCTCTTTCTGTGGGAATTGGACTTTGTTTTCTCCTGAGAAAAGGGAAGGTGGGTGACGGCGGCTGATGTGTGCGCGGATGTGTGTGTAAAGAGAGGTTGACGGCGCTGCTCTTACATTACCTTACTTCCTCTTTTCTATCAGCGGGGAGTGTAGCAGGGAGGCGGGAGAGGAACTTATCTGTGGGCCTTTTCATGCCACAGTGATCCCAAGTAATCTAATTCAGCCTTCCTCTTTCTCGCTTGTGTGCTTCTCTCATATTGGGGCATGCAGATTGCAAAAGCCTTATATGCGTGTGCACGCGTGCGCGCGCGTGTGTGTTTTGTGTGTGTGTAAAAGCAAGGAAGAGAGAGAGAAGAGGAAGGGGGACAGAGTAAGACAGACAGAGTTAATGAGTTCTGAATGTGTCTCCATGTATAAGTATTTGTGTCGCGTGTTAAGTACTGTACCATGGGGCGGCTGGAGCTGCTGTGCACCTTAGGAAGTGCTATGTGCTGGAGATGCAAAATGAAGCAGGGAAGAAATAAGCGGATGAATGCAGCTTCATGCTACTGCCATATAAAAGGAGAGACAAAAAATTGCCCCAGTCAACCTCTTATCAATAAAACTCCATTGGTGAGAGGGTTGGGAATGCTGGTGTCAAAGGTATATGTTGATCGGTGAACTGTCTCCTTTTCACTAAACTGTATCTTGTCTCTGACATGATAAAAGCTGCAGCACTGACTCACTGAGAAGCTTTTTTAGAGCAGCAGAGGCATTGGAGGTAAAGAAAGGCGAAAAATCAACCTGCTCTGCATCTGAAGAGAGCACGCGCACATGCACGCACGCACACACACACTCAATCTTTTATAGTGTTTTTCCTCGCAGATGCTGGAGATGATCTCGGCTCACCCTTGACGATTCGTCATCACAAGTCAAACACACGGAGGGACGCACAGCAGCACACGCATTCACACCTGGAGACAATTTTGACTCACCAATGCGAGTGACCTCGCTTGAAGGTTTGTGGACTCTGAGCGATAAACGAGAAGCAAAAACCCCTGTCAACTCTGCAAAGCAAATGTGAACTCTAAATTATCAGTGTCGTTCAGACCACATTCAAGAGAAGTTGTGTCGCCAAAGTTTCATTTTCATGACTGATTCAGCTAATATGATCATCAACCTACATATGTCCACATTAGTACTCACATATGTGGCCATAAATATGTACATATACCATTATGTGTCTACATTATGAACACACATGCTGTTTTTGCTATTTATAATTCATGTTATTTCTTTTGTACAACACGCTGATACTAGCTGGGTTAATGCTTGTATGTTGTTCTAACATCTGATGCTAATTATCTCTTCTCTGTGCAGGTTGAACTATTACTCCTGTAACAAATCCTGTATTTCAGCAGATCAAACACAAACACCAACACGGTCGCTCTTTGTTTTTTTTTTTCTTTTTCAACGTTACATTTTATATTTGGTTTGGAGAAAAAAGGAAAATGCAGGGATGATTTCACCTTCTTCTCTTTGTTCTCTCAACTTCTGTACGAACATCTCTGACAACAAAACCGGCGAAACAAAACAAATGATTCCAGAAAACAATGGAGGGAGGAGCCATTGATGCTGATACGGCTCCACGCGACTGCTAAACAAAATCAAAGCCTTCCAGTAAAGATTTGTTTTTATGAGTGTGCTGCTCATTGGGCAGCAAATAGTGGGTATCTTTTAACTTCTTCTTCCAAACAGAGCTTTTTGCTGGATAATCATGCAAATCATCTGTGCAGTTTGTGTCAGAGGAAGGTGTGGGAGCTAACTATACATTCCTCGAGCTAGAGAAGCCGGCTGTTGATACATCGTGAGACATGAAAGGGATGCGGGAGAAAGAAGTTGAACAATACTGGAGCATTAAACACATAGCTTCAATTATCCTGAGAACGGATCTGTGGGTGAGGATGCCTCGCATTCCTATGAATCCAGGAACAGCCACCCACAGGCATCTATCATCTACACAGCTACGGGCAATACTCGGAGAATAACAATGGCACAACAGTCAGGTCTGTATCATGCAGATTAGGTGCACCGAAATAGAAATGAACGCTATCTTTGTGTTTGTAATCAGCGCTGATGCGACAGCGTGTCGTTCTCTTTAGTCAACACAATTGATGTCGCTCATTTATTCACCTGAATGATCCCGGGTCTCAATCGGGAGCAGCGCTCTCTGGGTCGCGCCGAGCGGAGCGACAGAGATCCGCGAGAAGTTCACCGATCTGAACTTCTGCAGGAATGAATCCAAACAACAGACTAGCTTTGCCTCGCTGAGGTAGACACACAGCTGCAGGCATACCCTCAGGCCGGATCCAGCTTCCAGACTCCATCTGAAGCCTGTTGGGATCTACAGATGGTCTCTTTTCGCCCCGGCTCCTAAACACACTTTGTGGTTGCAGACCTACATTTTTGACGTCTACCTCCCCTGTCTGCGCCACTGCTGAAGAAAATACCTACAGTTTAGTGTCTGGAGATAAAGGAAGTCGGATAGAAGTTGAGGCCAAACTGGATCATTCGAATGGTAAAAAAGCTACCACCAATATACATAGTTTTTGCTATCGAAAGTAAGTAGTTAAAGTACTTATTAAGTAGAGTGGCTCCTCACAGAGTGTATTTATGTGCTCGCAATATATGATTGGATGATTACTTGTGCATTAGGGTGATTGCACAGTGGGATTGAATTTTATAGCAAGTCAGGGGAACATTTTGTCATTTATTTCTCTGTTTTATCCAGGGGTTGGGTTTTTTTTTGACCAGCAATGCCAACATCTTTTTGTTGTTGTTGTTTTTAAACATAAATATATACAATTTAATACATAAACATGTTTTTTTCTTACCTGGAATCTCTGTCTTTGCTTGAATAAATCAATAAATCATCTGATAGAAAAATAAAGGTGCCTCTTCTAGCATTACAGTTGATGTCATTTGGTTGGTTTACTCAAAAATAACATGTTTTAAGGCAGGTTTTATAATGTTAATGCTACAATATAAATAGTAAGGTTTATTTCTTGAAATAAACAATAGGAGACAAATACAGGGTAGCAAAACATTAACAATCAGTTTCAGTCAGTCATTGTTATCAACACTGAGCATTAAACCAGTGACCATGACCCTGATGTGATTCTAATGATATAAATGCATCAGAAGTATTTTAATGAGACACAATTTGGGTTTTTTTTTCCGCAGTATATTACTGTTCTGTGTTTCATTTTTAGAATCTGCTCAGAACGTACGACAGCATAACAGCAACACAACATAACAGATCACAAAGATTATTTATCCTCCTGTTACGAGTCATGATGAGAGTTACACTCACCAGAGGGGAAACATTCTGTAAAAAACACGTAGCGTGAAGGCTGACTTGTAGTACAATCTGAGAAGGGGGTGTTGAACATTACGTGCACCGTTTCACATTCATGGTAACAAGTGTGCAGCCGTGAACGTGGGAGCTGCTCGGAGCTGGATGCGGCCTCACTCACCATTGCCAGGGGCACGATGCCTGCCAGGTCCTCCTGCGCCAGACGGATCTCCGTCTCAGCCTCTTGTGTGGCGGCACGACTGGCTGGATACTCCACCTGCCAGGCCATCCAGCGGCTGCCCATCAGCTCTGGGAAGCTTTCCATTTTCAGATCCACCTGGAGCACCCTCAGAACTCCCATCTCATACCTACCAGTGTGCAGAGAGAGAAAAAAAAGAGAGTGTCATTGAATGGTTAAGCAGATGGCTGGGCGAGAGTTTGAGAAAGAATAAGTACGTGTGTGGGAAAGAGTGCCAAGGTGTGTGTGTGTGTGTGTGTGTGTGTGTGTGTGTGTGTGTGTGTGTGTGTGTGTGTGTGTGTGTGGGCTCGTTCAACCTGCTGTCTGCTCTAATGAGGACAAATGGTAAAGGCTGATGAATGTGTCTGAGGTTGAAATCTATGACATTTAACCAGCTGAAATTCTTCAAAATGTCAAGTCCCTTTGTGTTTGACTCTCTGGTCAGTCCTCTGTCTTAAGAAATAACCCCCCCCCCTTCCCTTTTTTTTATTCTTGCACTGTACTGAAGGTGAGTCTCACTCCGCACAGAGCCTCCACTAAGTCTTTTCAATCCATCAGAGCGGTTCAAATCAATGTTTCACCAGGCATCACCCCCGCTAGGGCGTTGATGGTCCGGTTTGTCACTGGTGCCCTTGTTTGCCGTAGCAGAGTGTAAATATACGGCGTGCTTCGGCACAATCTACGGCCGGCCTGGATTAAGTCAGACAAATGGAGACCGTTGATAATAAAATTTTCCATGGCACCATAAGTCTCTGGTGCTCACGGTTTAAATATAGCCGGCAGGCAGGAAAGGTCAGCTTTACACGGGAGCCTGAGGAGATGGGAAATGGCACAAGATCTGTTAGCCATGTCTTGCGTGTCAAATGGCAGGACTCGGGGCCAATAAATTTAATGCATGGTCTCTGTGGCACACGGCCACAAAACAGCATCATGTAATTTGAGCATTCCACAGGAAAGGGGGGGGGGCAGAGAGAGAGGAGGAGAGACAGAGGGGGGAGGAGAGAGAGACATGATTTCTCTACATGGAACTTTGTTTGGAGGAAAAGAGGCAGAAATCCAGGCATTTCTATCATGTGAAATACAGCAAGTGAACTTTTTAACCACTTGAAGCAAGCGTACTAAACAGCCTATGAAGTGAACTTAAAACATCAACACTTACTTTTAATATTTGCCTCAGTAAGTGTAAAAAAACAGCACCATATGCCTTCATAAAACCTCCTCATCATTCGTGATTTAGAGCTTTGGAGGATCACTAATTTTGATGCATTTTCAGCATCTTTCTACTGGAGCCAAAACGCTCCTGTTGGGACATCCCATGTACAGGCAGTTCCCAACTGAAGGCTGTGAAGCCCCTCTTCTACCTTTGATTTGCCAAAACTGTCCCCGTGAATCAAAACACTGGAGGAAGCACCAACCCCTCTAAAACACAAGAGGAGGATCCAACCTTGTTTAGTTTTTTTAAATACGCAGCTATATTTTGAAGATCACAGAGCAGCCAGAGCTCCAGGCCTCACTAAGATCTCTGATGCCCCCACAAGGGGGTCCCGGACACTGGGTTTAGGGTTCAGCGAAGTGAATTATTTTTTTTCTTTTGAGGACCTCCTCATCAACACGCAATATTTGGCTACAAAAGGAGTTTTGAAACAGAGCTGTACCATCAGTGGCTGATTATGTAAAGTTTTAATTATGAACAATTCATAAAGCCAAACCAATATAGGGGTTTAAACCACATAATGAAACAAGGTCGTAATAAGAAAGCATCAACATATGTGGTACCTCTTCAAAAGACAAGAGAAGCAAACATATAACATCCTAAATTATGGATGTAAGACTAAGAATGGTTAAACAATAAATAATATAAAATGTTTCATCTGCTTCTGTCAAATTCACAAAGGGCAATATTTCTGATGTTGTTCAGTTTTACTCCGAGAGGGTGAAGGATTTGTTGCACAGCTGAGCACAACAACCCAATTTCCACATCCAACAGAGGTGCACATAAATAATTAAGATGACAACCAACTAACTTGTGTCACATTTCATAACATCTCACCAATCAGACCAGCGAGCCGTTGAAGCCGTCGTACAACGGCGCAGACTTACGTAACCGCGCCACGCTGCCGTGCAGAGCAACAGATGCTGATGTCTGTTCAGAGACCAGCAAACCCAGCCAAAAAAAATAGCACAAAATGTCGCACCAATGTCCAGAAATGTGGCTAAAAGTGTCCGTTTCCAAATGTCACATAGAAACTGTGTCAGTGGGAACAGCCCACTTTTTTCACAGCAGAGATTGCGCCATTGTACAGTCCACGCACCACATAGGCGACAAAAAGGGATGAGCAGGAATATAGAGTGACCAAAAGGCAAAGAATTCAATTATGCTTTATATGCAGTACATTCTCCGACCTCCTATAAAGTTAAAACGCTCCAGAAGATAAAGAAAAGTTGTGTTATTTGGTTTTTGTCTTGTCACTTATTTCCCGGTTCGCATGATCCAGTTGGCAGTTTAATAGCAGCTGTGAACACAATGATTTTTTTTAAGGTTTTCTCAAATGTCCTCCCACAAAAGGAGTGCCAGCAGACTATCGAGGTTACGAGAACGCACACTGAACAAAGTGTTTCGTTTTTCCAGTAAGAAAACGTGCCACTAATTTAGCATTTTTGTGACGGAAAGATCCGACTTCAAAAGGAAACCTGACAGCAACATGAAAGCGAGGACAAGCAAAGGGAGGAAATGAGATCTCCGTATTGCATTGAGCTGAGATCAAGGACAAGAGTAAAGACACATAAAGACATTCTCACCATCACAATTCACATTGGCCATTTCTTTTTCCTTTTTTTTTTGACTGCATCCTTTTTCAGGAGAATTGATGGCAAAATTGCAGTCTGTGGAGGATACAGTCATATGCAAACGCTGGACAATTTCCAGCTTAGCGATTCTCCTGCCCGAAATGCCAAAAAGCAGAAAGTTGGGGGGAAACTGTGAAAGTCAAACAAGATTTGAAGGAGAAAGAATACTTTTGGATGTAAAATTCATATCTGCAGGGAGAAAAAGGCACAGTGAAACCTTCGCGTGACCCGGACAGTTTGCCTGAAACGGGAGCGGCACAACATTTCGCTCGGCATCAAACCTGGTCAAAGGAGAGATCCCGATCTGAGACCTCGTCACCAACATCTCTGTCTAATTAATGCACAACATCTGGACAGGACAAACTCTTTTTGGAGCACAGTCGAGAAATATAGTTAACGAAACAACATAAGCTTAAAGAGCCACCAGAAGTTTCTGCAGCACAAGGGGAAAAGGTCTTTGATTAAACCAACACCTGAGGTCTGGTGAAATGCTGGTTCAGGGTTTTTATTACAGCCAGCTGCAGATGAGGCATCTGTACGAGAAGAACAGATAACAAAAAGTATCCTTAAACCACTTAGGACATTGAAACTAAAAGAGAACTGACTACTTGTAAAGATTTGTGATCTGAAGCATATTTCAGACTTCACAGCAAAACGACAAACAGCGGCTTCTGAAGTGGCCGTCACTGTTCTCGGAGCACTGAGAAAAATCACAGTTTAAACGGGGTATAATCAAGCGATCCGCAAGAAAGAATCGATGACAGTCGACGTAGAGAACAGACAGACTCGCGACTGGCTAACGGCGAGTATTCGCTAGCAGATGTCACGACGACGAACTTGTTCTGTAATAAAGGCGCTTCAGTGCATTAACAGCTGAAAAGAAAGTCATCTTGCGCGTGTGAAAATGTTGCTTCACTTCAGACTAAAAAAAAAACGAGTGAACTTTAGCATACAACTGTTTGTGTAACACAGATTGAAAATTGAGACTTCTTTACATCAATGGATGACTTTTTTTTCACACAGCGCCTCAAGTTTTGCACACATTAAGCCAGGAAAAAATGTTTGTGATTCAAGTTAATGTGCGTGAAAGAGAATCACACATAAAGCCACAATAAATACAATTTCCACAGTAAAAAAGGATTATTTACCGCGAATTTTTGGACTCAAAGTTGAAAGCTGCCATTGGGTGTGTATGGAGCAGCCCAGTTGGTTGTGAAGCAGATGGCAAAAAAGAGTGAACAGTAAACAGACATTTGGAGCTCTAAATTCACATTGAAAGCCTGGAAGCTGTCCATTTTGGACCGCCGCTGTACTTGACCCCCATTGACACCCATCATAAAATGAAACCTGACAGAAGCATCAGTGTCAGGATGGACGTGACGCAGACGGAGAGTCAAAGGCATCAGCCATCCACACCGGCGTGCCATCCCGGGCCAACCTCGCCTCTCCCAACCTGCGAATCACATGGCTCACTGGGGGAAACTGCTCGTTTCTCTGTCACTTCCAGCATGGGGGTCTAATTCAATTAGCAACAAAGAGCCTGTGGATGTGTGCCACACAGCTGGCCTCGGCCCGATAATTATCTGTAAGCTAGCTGTGGCCTGACTAAATCTGAGGCCAGACACGGCCAGAGGGCAGCCAAAGGCAAGAAGATAACAGGCCCTAAAGTTGGAGGCAGCTGGCCCTCTGGCTCCAGAGGCCGGACTGGAGAGGAAATCGGACTTGACAAGGTGCCGCCCGAGCCGCCTGACAACTGACTCACCGAGAATAGCACAGAGATGGCTGAGAGGATGCTGCTTAGGCACATTCAGGGTGCCCATTAATCACGATGACACCGGCAGATCTGGGTGACAAGCGGTGACACCAAATGAAACATAAGCGAAGAGTTTAGCATCATAATGTTTTTTGTTTAAGATGCTGTACAGCCTGTTTTTATACATCAAAACGACAGTGTGATGCCAGAAGCTGACATAAATAGCAGAGGCGATGATGTCGAGCGGTGACAGCAGGCGTGCACACCTTTGGAGAGGTCAGACATGTGGTTGGTGGGTTTCTGTGGCTTCTACTGAAGAGTGCTTTTAAAATACATGACATTTTTCCATGCCATTTCTATTCTTTGAGAAAATGCAAGTTAGACCAGACCCTTGTTTTAGAATTCATCATCAGCCATGTTCGAAAGGAGACTCTTCTTGTATTTCAAGCTTTTTACATAGTGTCCAAACAGACTTGCCAAGATCACAAAATCGGCCACAATGTGAATTGTGTTTTTTGTTGGCTTGAACTAGTAATATATTCTCAGCCACTGCAGGAGCTTTAAGCATTTGAAGCAGCGTCACATGGATGCTTACTTTGGTAAATTTAAGAATTTTTAATTTTCAGGCCTTTAAAAGGTTCATCAATTGATACTTGCAGCTCCACATTGAGAACATTTAAGGGTAAACGGAGCCACTCAGGCTTACGCAATTAGCTGAACTTGGTATAAAAGTCCCTGACTTGCCCTTTAAGAAATGTGTTATGAACAAACTTTAACTCCTGTTGTTTAACTCCTGGTTTTCGCTAATTATACAGTGTAAAAAGCTCTCTGCAGAGGTGATTCGGCTCCATCTTATCTTGACGAGAGCACGTTCGAGCACTATTGAATTTGGACAGCAAGAAGGTTAAAGAAAGACAGATTTAAATGTCAAAATGAATAAACAGAGACAGGACGCAGTTATTGGAAGAATTTTCCCTTTCAGATGATTTCTCTAGAGAAAGAGCTATAATTGAAAGAGCTTCTATTGTCCCATTATCAACCTCACTGTGTCATTGTGACACTCCTTGTTTAATCTTTCCCTGATGTGATAGGATCATTGTGTCCACTGCCTCATGGGGTGCAGAGAATAAGAGCGGGAGATAGGCAGGAGCTCTTTGTAGAGTTATAAAAAGTGCCATTTTCAGGTTCATCTCCTTCATTTTTCAACTTGTAGATCAAGTATTTGTGAAGATCCTCTGGTAAGAATTCAACAATGCAAGCTGCTTATGTTTGGCGAATCCATTGAAGAGAAGAAGGTTTTTTTAATGTGTATTATTAATGTACATACCAAAAAGGTCCCGAACAAACATGTGACACATCTGAAATAACACAAGAAGGCATGTTAAATGGAATGCTAGATGAAGATGCATAATGCAGGCTGTTGGGGCCAGAGACAACAGCATGTGTTTGTGTGTTTATGACATGGATTTAAAAGTCACACAATACAGAGGACTGTCATACTTGCATATCTAAGCACTGAGTCAACACGAGGGTTTTGGTTAGCGTTGAGGTTAAGCGCATAGTTTCAAAGGTGAATTTAAAATGATCTGTAGGAGATTAATGTAAGTCAATGATTTGCCCAAAAAAGACAATAACATGTCCTATGTGAATACATATCTCAGTAATTTTAGGCCATTGTAGAATATTTCATTGAGTTAAATTTTTTTGTCAGCTGATGACTCAACCACAAGTGCTACTTATTCAACCCTGATCCTCACTTCAGTATAAAGCTGTGGTGTTGCTTTTTGTCCCCATAAGGATGACAAGTCTCCTTGATGCGAGAGTGTAGGAAGCTTTCATGCATGTGTATTTCCAGCTGTGTGTCTGTGTGTGGCAGGCAGGCAGGCAGGCAGGGCCTCACATGGGGAACTTTACTACTTGTGGATTAGAAAAAAAAGAGAAATAATCAAATTTGTGGCTTCACTGGTGCTTGAAAGCAGCACCCTGAATCTCTGCTGTTCTCATGCTCCGTCACCTGGAACAGCAATAAACCAGTCAGCAGAATGAACCCAGGATATACACACACACACACACACACACACACACACACACACACACACACACACACACACACACACACACACACACACA
>JASSRZ010000011.1:4286828-4298772 GCA_032164315.1 Malacoctenus gilli
ACACACACACACACACACACACACACACACACACACACACACACACACACACACACACACACACACACACACTTTCGAAACACCAATTGCCATCATGTAAATGTCACACACAATTAGCCCTGGTTCAACATTGAACGCAGGACCTTCTGCTGTTACATGACACCATTCAGTCTTTTTAATCACTTTACTGCAAATAATAAGTCTAAAAGCAGAGAATAATACTTTAGTTCAAAGTTATATTCTGACATGATCTAAGTCATAGCCAAAAAATGTAGATTTTACCTTGAGGGAATAAAAAGGAGGCAGAATGACATATATGTCTTACCTGTACAACCCCATTAGTGCTTTTATAACCTTTTACATATTTTCAGACAACTGCAACATTTCTACTTGTACAACTGAGCTGTTAAAAACTTGCTATACAAGTAAAAGAAAGCTGCATAAGGCTTTTTTAGTGCAAGGGCAACCGTGAGTTGTTAGGGCAGCCTGAATTTTGAAACCGTTCATAAAGTATATTCATAAACAAAATTGTGCGTAATTCCAAGAAGTGAAAATGCAAAGCAACGTGCGAACATAACGGGGAGATACGAGCACAACGCTCTGCAGCGGGCACGGCATGAGCGCGCCGCCAGTCCGATTGCAGTGCTGCAGTTTCATGCAACAAATTACCAAATGACACATCTATTAAAGAAAATCTTTATTAGCTGTTTCTGATTTTACAGCCGCGGCCCTTCAAAGGCACACACAGCTGTCTTTGTTTTATGTGCTGTAACACTGTAGTTAGACTATAATCATTCCTTGTAACGATCCACTAACAGCAGCAGGAGGAAAGTGAGAGAGAGAGAGAGAGAGAAAAAGAAAGCAACGTACCAACAGATTTAAATTACATATGTTTCCTCGGCCGCCTTGGACTTAAATAACTCCTCCGCAACTTTGATTATATTGCTGCACTTGCGATGTCAAATGTCTTGTTTTCTTCAGGGAGGGGTTTAGAATTTGCTAAGTGGAACGAAAGCGAGAGTGCAAATAAGTAAGCTTTCCCAAGCCTCAAATCTGCCTCTAATCCACAAAATTACACCTGTCACTAGAAAGTTAGATTTATTAAAACTACTTCCTGATCCACGAAGGAAAAAACCATTAAAATACACAAAGGCCTTCAATCAACACTTAATTAACGCAACACCCTTTTTCTCCCTCGTGCTGACAATCACTTCCCTATCTGCCAGATTAGTTTAAGGACGTGGATGCTGATAAGAAATGACCAAAACAACTCTGAGGAGTTGGCATTGGAGCAAATAAATAGGCGAGTGGAAAAAAAAAAGACAGAACGAGGGAACGGGAGGAGGAGGGGCAAAAGAGAGGGAGAGAGGGAGTGGATTAACTTTTCTCTCCCAACAGCGCTCTCTGCAGACATGGCCTTCATGTCAAGTCAAGTGTGTCATTTCAGCAGAGAGAAAATCACTTAGATCACCATTCATAGTGTATGTTCTAGGTTTTGTGTGTCCCTTGCAAAAAAAAGTGAAAAAAAGTGAGCTGTCAACCGCAGCACTTTCCTGAAATGACAGCAAAAACCTTTTTGTGAGATTGGCCCACGAAGCCACCTAAAGTGAAGTCATCTTAAAGAGTGCGTATGGCAAAAGTGAGCTGAAAAATGTTAAAGTCATTTTGTGTGGCATAAAAAGTAAGAGGAGGACAATAAACATTGATTTTCGTTATGAACTTTGTTATGCCAGGAAAAGAAAGGCCATAATCCAGCTGGTGACAAATGTTTTCGTTCATCTGCCACAACGGCAGATTCAGCTCCTTTATGTCACGATACACTTTCACTGCAGAAAGGTCACCAACTGGCCAAGTTTCCCAAAATGTGATTAAAGTCTTTCATTTACTGACCTTTGCGGATCGTATCCGGACTCCTTCCTGCGGCAGTGCAGAGTCACCACTCTGTGGCCTTCGCTCCTCACGTCCTGGCTCACGATCCACTGCGTAGGGTTGCTGGGTCGAGCCCCGAGAAACGTCACTCCTTCTTTCAACTTCACTCTGCAGAGGGGAGACAGGGAGAGGAAAGATGTTTATGAATGAGTGTGTGTGTGTGTGTGTGTGTGTGTGTGTGTGTGTGTGTGTGTGTGTGTGTGTGTGCGTATATGTGCGCGCCAACACCAAATAGATGCTCTCTTGAATGAGTCACTGGATGGATGCAAGCATCATATCTGCATCTTAAAAGACAATGCGGTTGTTTAGGTTTTTTTGTTCCACCCAGCCAACAACATTCAGACGGTTCACTGTGGTGACTCCCAACCACTTCTCATTGAAGACCCCCCTAATTCTAAACAACAACAACAAAGATTGGCCCCTTTATCCATTTCCAATCACATATAAAGCAAAACAGTTTGCACATTTGAGGACGTGGAGTCTCCCCTCCCCATACTATCACTGTGCCCACCAATAGGGGTCTCAAACCACTGTCTGGGACCTGCTGTCTTCTGGTCAAAGCTTCTCCCAGCTGTTCTATTAGCTTTTAGTAAAATGTTGGGTTCTCTAACTGACTGGTTGTCATAAAACTGTGTGTTCTGTTTGGAGCTTTATTTTTATGGTGTAGTTTAACAATGAAACTGCATGGTGGGGAAATCTGGCACAATTCAAAGTGGCAACAATGTAAAATCTAACAAAATGGACTGAGAAAAAAAAAAAGCCCCTGAGGTTTGCCTTCAGCAGTGATTGTCCCGTTTGCCACAAAATTATCACGCGACTGAACACGTGACCACCCTCACTATGCCCCTCCTCTCCCACCTGCACCTCCACCGCGAATAGATTCACTCTCTTGCAGTCTAAAAACGACATTATGAAAAGCTTTTCTTTGACTGCGGCAAAAATACGGCGTCGATGTCCTTGGCTCGGTTGACTACAAAGGAGGAAAAATATCCACGGGAGAAAAAATTAAGCTGGAAAATCTCCGTTAAATGGAATGCATATTAAAAAAGTAGAATTGTTGTCGTGGGGGTGACTTAAAGGTAAAAGTGCTGACATGAAATAGATTAGAAATAATGTTTCATAACATAACATGGTCAAACATTCTCTCCCAGAGACAGCAAAGCTCCAAGATTGAAGACAAGACCAAATTATGAGAGAAGGTCCAATCACTATCCCCGTCGAATCAATAGCAGGTTGGCAGATGAGACCAAAGATGTGGCTTCGCTTTCATGTTGAATTTGTTGCCGCACTTTAACATGCAATTGCCTGCCTGTATGCCAATGAATATATCTGCCCTTCCCAGCCGAGCCCACTCCTTTGATGCGATGTCTTATGTTGTTGGGGAGGTTATATGCGCGAAGTGAAAATGAGTAATATAACAGATGGTATACTTTAACTCTGTGGAGGGATGAAGATAAACACGACACCTCGGGGTCACTCTAAATGTGTGTGCATGTTCCAGGTGCCTGTGTGCGTGTGGATAATGACGCTGTTTTGTGTGTGTGTGTGTGTTGCAGTGTTTCCAAGATGATTTGATGTCTTTTTGCCAGCTGCTTCCCTCTGTGCTGTGTGTGCATAAAGGAAGTTGCATAGACCAGTTAATAGACTTTGCTACACGTGCTTGTTCTCATGCCGACATGAGAGCACATGATATTTTTGGACACTGACCAGTGACGGCGTGCAAACCACTCTCAGGCCATTTTTGGCTTTCGGTAAATCCGAAGTTTTCCCTTTAACTGAACATATAACAGATCCTATCTTTAAAGTGGGGGAAGGCGAAGTTTATTCCCCAGAAGATAACTAAGTAGTGGCGTTGGTTTTCCTGTTTTTCCTGCCAGTCAGCAGAGGGAGAGTGAATGTGTGGGTGAGCAGCATACATATCTGTGCAGGGAGTTGTGCTGCATTCACAGGTGGGATTCATTCGGTTTAACAGTCCTGGTCTGCGTCGAGGAGCATCCTCCCCTCACATGGATCAACTCAGAGCAAAACACAATAAAAGCAAAAAAGCCCTAGGTTTCTCATGGTCCACTCGAATGCAGCACTCAGAACAAATGAGCTCCCACACTTATTTCTACCCGACTTCTGTCAGGTCGAACCACTGTGGAGCTCATGGAGCACAGTCTGATCGTTTTATTTTACTGGAGGGGGTGACATATGTGAACAGGGGGAGAGGCTACAACCGTATATATAGATTTAATTTCACCTGATGTTTCACAGATGAGCATCGCTGCCCTGTGTGAGTTGTGGAAACATGTAAAGTGGGAGTAGAGGTTAAAAGGAGTGGGAGAAAATGCAAGTTCCCCAATTCAGTGCATAAAATTGAAGAGTTAAAATAAGGGAAATCTGTCTCATTCCAACTCTAAACTATAGAGATTGACTAAAACTTAATAGCAAATTACTGGTTAGTTCTTCCAATACATGACTTTTATTATTCACTCTGTAAAACCTTTTATTTTTTCCAGTTGTTTGGGTGTTGCGGAATGAAGATAACAAACATAGCAAGCATAAAAAAAAACCTTTTATTCCCACTGTAGCCGGATCAATAGCTCATAATATACCGCAGACATAACAAAAATGATTTGCAATCCCCCAAAAAATACAGCATCTATTGGCAAAAAGTATTTATAAATAGGTTTATTTACTCTGCTTTCACATTAGGACAGTCTGGAATCCGCTTGATCAGAACGGTTCGTTTGGTTTGGTTTGGTTCACTTTCACACGCTGTCTTTTGGGAGCCAGCCTGCGCAAAGAACGTCTCGCCGTTACAGGAGCTGCTCATTCTGGAGGGATTCCAGGCGAAATGAGCACTGGACAGGAGTTTAAGTCACGTTTTCTCATCATGGAAAAAGCCTAAAAATGAAGCAGGGTCAAGCAGACCCATACGCGAGACATATGGTTGCATTAAAATGTGTAATGAGCAGAAACTATTTCTGTGTTGGATTGAACCATCCAACACATCGCACACTGAAAGTTAACGGCTTCTAGAAGCAGATTTTTTTTCCTCTACTGAAGAGATTGGTCTGCTTTTCAAGCCGAGGTGAAGAAAGTGCTGAGGAGAAACTTACTGGCGGTGACCACACAACTGTAACACGAAAAGCTCATGTACAATCCAGTGGAGGTCCCATGGGGAGCAGCAGGGTCTTGTATCTG
This sequence comes from Malacoctenus gilli, assembly GCA_032164315.1. Lineage (NCBI taxonomy): Eukaryota > Metazoa > Chordata > Actinopteri > Blenniiformes > Labrisomidae > Malacoctenus > Malacoctenus gilli. The sequence continues at coordinate 4,291,947 of JASSRZ010000011.1, forward strand.
GTTTCTCTCCACTTCAGTGACCAGGGTGTCCATCAGCCGCTTGGAGTGAGGTTCCAGGATGTTTTAAACTGAGTTGGGTCTCAGAGGGGAACCAGTCATTACGCAACAGACCATATCCTACCTCACAGAGCACTCGTTGGAGTATGGCTGAAATGTCCTTTATTGACTTAATGGTCAATTTGGCCTTGTAACCAGCCTGTACAGAAGTCTCCTGCAGGTCAAAAAGCAGTCATCCAGTCGCAGGGACTATTAGAGTCACGTCGCAAACCTCAGCCGGGCAGTACAGCCTCAGAATGAGAGCCTTTAAAAAGCCAGCCTGCCAAGTAAACACCATACATCAAAAGTAATGTTTATGTTTATTAGAAATGGTTTATCACGCTGTGCCTGTAATTAGCAGTAAAGAGAAAGTACAGAAAAGGCTGATGGGTAATGTGTGAGCTGATGATGAAGCATAAAAGCACCGTCAAAATTATCACAGTTCACGCTGGGGGGAGGAACGGATGTCAAAACATTCAAGAGGTTTGGAGACGATTCTCACAAAACCTCAGAGTGGCGCTGAAGTCCCTATGATTCATGACCCAGGTGACATTAAGTGTGTTCACAAAATATGACACCAATTCAGCCACTTAACCTCGTGCAGGACAAAAAACCCCCATCTATATCACTTCAGCTCATCCCCAAAATATCAAGTTCACCTGCTGGTGATGCCTGGGGAAAAAAAGTGAGGGAATCGCCACACGAGTCAGGCGCAGAAGGGCTTAACGCCCCTGAAGCCAAGCCAGTAACACGGTTGATAGCAACGACTAATATACTCTGTAAATGCATGATTCAGGCCTCAGCTGTCAGTATGTTTACATGGTTTTCTTAAGCACGTGTTTCTGAGTATGCACTTAATGCCAAGTAAGCTTTATCACACTCTTGTAGAGGCATTCCAGGACACTAAAAAGGCTGATGGGGAAGTCAGAAAATTCTCCTTAAAGTTTGACAAGCTGGCACTCCCCTCAAAAATGAAGTAGTGAACACTTTATATCAATGCACCTGGGCTCCTCTCAGTCTCTAAATACGTCTCCTGTGAAGCCACGTCGCGACTGAATGTTCTGAATACTAAGTATCACACGACTCGAGGCAAAGCAAAGAGACAACAGCCCGCAGTGGGAAAAAGAAGAACAGTGTAAGGAGGTAACAGCATTTAGATGACAGTTTAAAGTAACACGGGGTGCAACTCCTCAAAACTGGCAGTAATCACAAGGGATTCTGACGGGTCCATAGGAGCTCGGAGCCACGGCGCGCTGCATAAAGAGGAGTGGGTGCAGGTAGCGCGGAGGCAATCAGAGCACCCAGAGTGGCGCATTCCAACCCTCGCCGCCAATTGAAGTCATCACGGCCCATTCTGGGACTCAAAAAAGTGAAGAAACTGTACTTGCCACTGTATATTCCAACCCCTCATCCGTTTTCCTGTCTTCACTCCGTCTATTTGCTCGCTCCCTCTCTCAACCTGTTCTGTCGCAAACCTGATTCTATGCTCGGACTCCAGAGGGGGTCCCTTAATAAATAGTGATGAGATAAGTGGGAGAGCTCTTTCTCAGCGGGACAGTGAGAGGAATAAACATTTCCGGGGGAAATCCAATAAGGTTGAGGCAGGCCGATAATGGGAGTCCCCAGCCGGTGGTCTGTGTCCCGCGACTGGGGCTGCACTCCGGTTACCTCTGTGGCCTGTTTCCATTTGGCGCTGCTGGGCCCGCCGCTGGCTCACATGCATCACAGGATTTGGTGACCTATTCTGACCATTTCCCACTAGCGACTCCTCCGAGAACCGTATGCATCCACAATCAGCAGCTCCCCGAGGAGGCTTTTCCTGTTTTATTGTGCCATCCCGCCTACATAAACAGTGGGCAGGGAATGCAACAGCTCAGTGGGGAATGGGGGAAAGACAGACGCTGTGGTGTGGGGGAATGGGAGAGACAGCGGGAGGACGGTACTTTGCGATGGTTTGTGGTTGACGGCTAATGGAACAGAATAAAGCGCTGCAGCTCATCTACGATTCTGCTGCTTGGTGGACCATAACTGCTGCAGGAGCAAATGATAGAAGGAGTACATGTACGTACACAGCAAAATAAATAAATAAATAAATAAATACATAAAACGAGGCCAAACGCCTACACTCAACACCCAAAACAACTTATCAAAACGGGTTATTGTATTTCAAGGATGTACAACAGGAAGTTAAAACTTTTGTGAAGTCTGCAACGCTCCAAATGATTGGCTGCTTTTGTTTGTCTGAGAATGTATGCAGTGTGTCTTTGTACTCCGGCATTGTTAGCGATTGTATCACCGCAAAAACTGCCACTTGTTTGTTCGAAGCCAATTCGCCAGTCTACATTTCTTTAAACAAGGTCACTGTCCTTGTCTGCAAGCTGTGATTCCAATCAATACCGTAAACAGGATCTATCGGGAGCAATTTTGGCATCTCACCCGCAAGAGGAGGAAGAATCACAACTCACTTTATCACATAAGCCGTTATTACTCCAATGCACCGCATATGAAGAGAACTTACAAGAACGGTGTGCGGATAATAGAAAATACAACTTGTAATCGTTTTTTCTGCATCAAAGATCGGCCAGTGGAGCAGCAGCGTGAAAGGCCCGCCCACCAGCTCATCTGACCAATTACTTTGAAGCACCTATCAATCATTTTGCCCTACACTGCATTACTCTGTCCAGAACTGCTCGAAAGCACAAGCAAGAAGAACCAACTCTAAAAAGGAAGAACAGAACTATATCTTCTTGTTTATGCTAACCATGCTAATCAAGCTAACACTGTCGTGAAATTGCAGCTGTGATGCATAACAGGGCTGCTACTGTGCCTGTGGCCTGCACCATCTAACCTTTTGTTCCCACCCTTTTTATATGGCACGAGAAAGGCCATAATTAGTTTGGAGTTTGTTTGGTGACAAAAGCTGCAAGACAGAAGGAGAAAGTGTCAAAGAAGGCCGACAGTGAACATGTTTGCTGGTTTGTCTGCACTCTAGAAATTTAACACTCGTGGCGCCTTTTTTAATCTTCAAGCAACCAAAGAAAAGCATAGGTTCTGACATAATGACATAATATCAAATAGGTAATATTTGTTTATGTGCATGAGCCTGGTTATGTTAAACAATGCAGCAATATCTTCATTAATGTTAGTAAGGGTTGAATTTCACTTCAGGGTCAGTTCTGGACACAGAAATGTTTAAAAATGTTCAAGTCTAAAAATGACAACAATCCCTGATGTGATCAAAGTTTGACGAACTATCTTCAAACAAAGATCACCATTTAATTTGGAATATTAAGGTAAATCCTCGTATTTCATTTGATGCAGCTTAGCTGTAGTAAGTGTGACAGCCTGCCAAAAACCTTGCAATATAATCGTGTTGTCAGACGTGTTTCTATAATGGTTCAATGTATAAGACATGTTTCTGATACATTGAACCATTATAGAAAGTAGCTCCTATGTCAATAGGGGAGCTGCTGAGGGTTGAAACATGATCTGTCTTCAGAAGCATTTCCCCTACATGCTGGGATTCGCATTTTATTGGGTTTTCATTCGTGAATCACACAGCAGAGATTACAGAGGTACTGACTGGTATGTAGAGAGACCATAAAAAAGGGGGAGGGGGGCATTATGCATGGAAATCTGTTTGCCAATTACTCTATCTTTTGTGTAGACACGGTGTGAGCAAATAGTGAGGAGCATCCAAAATCCCATATGAAGAATTCATATGATTGCTATCATGGAGTGCAATTCTGTGGCATTCTCGCAGACCATGTGCACCTAATTGGATTCTTATGACATGCGAGCGAACAGCCATAAAGAGAGAGACAAATACATGCCATAAAAATGGTCGAAAAGAAAAGAGCCAATAACACCGAGATGCATTTTCCAGGATTTTTCTCCAACTTATGAAACATTGGAACAAATTTCCATATCCTGCTTCATCAGATAAATGGTTTTCAATTAAAGTGGACTCAATTTCAATTAATCAAATTCAATAATGTCTCTCTTTAGTAATGGCACATGATTCACCGCAGTTAGCCTGCGTGCCTGTGAAATAGTTCCCTGAGTCTGTGAACTGCAGTATCATCCCTTGTTGAAGAATGTTAAAGTGCATTTGAGAGGAGCTGATTTATAGTGAGCAGGCACTGGGGCTCAATAAAAGCTGCTGGAAAGTGCGTATTTCCCTCCTCGCCTACATGGGGGCAAGGAGGCAGCTGCAGGCTAATCTGCAGATGAATGTGTATAGGTAAACATGATGCCTTTCATTCCCGGCGCCAAAGCAGGCGCTTTAACACTCACAAAAGCACAAGCACAGGAAAATATGCCACCACACATACACACACTCACACACAGACACAAATAGTTACAAATGGTGAGAGATTACATACATGTAGTCATTCGTGTTTGATTTGCACATGTATGAACGCATTCATACAGGCACTGGAACACACTTACAGATGCTGCCTCCTGTTAAGCTGAGACAAAAGGATAATGTTGTTGCCCTCAGCGAATGAGACTCAACCACATCGGGGATAGGGTTTTTTTCCCCTTTTTTTTTTCTCCACCGTCTTTTTCATTTTATTTCCAGTTTTGAGAAAATACGGGAATAAATAGTTGCGTGCCCAGAGGAAATGGTTAGTAAATGGAAAGCTATATTGAATGCTCGGGTTCTGCTGCTCGCACGTTGATGTCTCATCTTTTGTTTCATGCGGAGTATTAGGCAGAGGATGCGCTACGTGGGGGTAAGGAAGCCACATCGTACGTTTGCCTCAGATTTCACACAAAGCCCCCTTCTCTGGATGATTTTTGATCCAGGTGGACAAAAAGGAGCAACACTCGGTGGTCTCTGTTCTCTAATGCTGAGGGGAAAAGGTAAAAACGCAGGTCCCCAGTTTCTCTGTTTGCTGGTTTTGAAACCACGATGGGTTGCCGTGGTAACCACTGGTTTGAAAAAAGTCGAGTGAAAAGAAAGTAACATGCACGTACAATATATGTTGACTTCACAGTGGAATGTATGTGAACTCATTTGATATCAAACTTTCACAAAAGTCAAGTTGCAGCACAGGAACAGAAATACTTTAACTTTTAGTGATGAAGGAGAAGGAAAGTTATGTGGACTTGAAGGTCCTTCGGCGCAATGGGACTCAATGTGTTAAAGTGAGGTGCCTCTGCTACTGTTTTAATAAAGTTTGGACTCCTGTAACCTTGCTGTAAAGCTACACTCGCGTCATACTCCCGCCCCTCCCTTCAGCTCACCGTCTATCCCGTTGCTTTACAAAAACATCCTGTCAAGGAGCTCAGAAGCTACAGGGCCAGACAAAATTTGTGCTTAAGAAAAGACTCAGATAATGAGGGGAAAGGATCATTTTTCATTGTACTCAAAATGAGCTTGAGATGCTTGAGACAAAACCGTGTTTTTGATGTTTTGCAGGTACCGATTTGGATCACAAAAGAGTAAATGAGTGAAGAATGAAATGAGACCATGAATGTCTATTCACTTCAGGCATTATTGTATAACGAGTGAATTCGAAGGCCAAGCTGGGCTGGTCCATCTCTTTTGCTGTAAAGATTCAGAAGAAAATGTGAGGGCAACTATGCATTCATAATGAAAAATTGAAGGAAAGTTTTATTCCTCATACCTCATACTACATGTCAGGCTTAGTCATACGAGTTACTTCTGGACTTGATTAATTGGAGGTTATTCATCTCTGGTTGAATCTGATGGATGAATTGAAAGTTGAGACATTCCTACCTTCAGACAAACAAAAGTTGAACATAATGGGACCTCGTGAGAACATCGTAACTGTTGCTGAATAAGTAAAGTTTACTCTTGTTTTCACAATTTTTTTTTCTCATCATAAATGGATCGAACACTCGAACCTTGACCGCATTTCGCTTCATCCAAATGCTATCCGGATTGCGAGTGAGCATTAGCAGTTCCTTAGCAGTCCAATGTCTGTTCAGATAAGCTTTGCCTGGACAGCAAAGGACAGATTAAGGTGAGATTATTGAGATGAAGAGTGAAAATGGTCAACATTAACAACGGACCCAATATATTAGAAATGATTCTGTTTGAAATGATCCGTCATGCGTTTTGCTTCTGCATCTGCACAGGGGAGAGAAACTGGCAAAATTTGAGCGCCTAAAGATACAACAGGTGGCACTTTCCCTGAATTTCAAAACAGATTCCCACTGAGACCACAAACATTCATTCCGCCCCCTGCTGGAACCGTGAGGCACCAATACAGCAGGTGTCTATCAGACTGGTTGAGGGAGCCAGTCACTGCCAAACCAACTGTATGCGCTGACATAGCGATGCGATGATTGGCATGGTGGCACAGGGATCCATCATGGTAGAGAGGACAGGACGGGTGCAGAGACACTTGGTCCTTCAGGGATAACGCTTTGTATTCATCATTGCATTGGTGTCTTAACCTTCCCCAGGGTTATTTACAGCAGCTCGTGGCTTCCTGCCTGTTTTCACATATCCCTTTATTCCCCACCCCGTGCCCATGTCTCCCCTTCCCAAGGGGGGGTACGGGAGTTGGTAAAAGATAAGCTTTGTGTCATAGTAGAGGCAACTGACACCGCTTCAACAACACGAGGATTTAGCCTGCAAGCAGAGAACTAATGCCCTGCACGTGCAGGGAATCTCTGATACACATCCGCACCCATCTGCTCATGTATACCTAAACATGAATGGGACCGCACATGTTTGAGCACACACACACACACACACACACACACACACACACACACACACACACACACACACACACACACACACACACAC
>JASSRZ010000011.1:4298872-4309186 GCA_032164315.1 Malacoctenus gilli
ACACACACACACACACACACACACACACACACACACACACACACACACACACACACACACACACACACACACATTAGTTCATGCTTGTGCAGACACATTCACTGAGTGAAATAAGCATAACGGAGTCACCCAGGAGTTCACACAGAGACACAGATGCGCGCACACACACACAGACACACACATACAGACACACACACACACACACACACACAAACACACACGTACACACACAGGCACACACAGAGGCACAATGAGGTAATGAACAGCCTGCCGCAGTAAAGGGCCCGAGGCATGGCTTACTCTAATGCTCACAAAATTGCTTTTAATTGGTGGAAGAGAATAAATCAATGCAAACCATGTTTAGAAAACTAGTGAAGGGGAAGACGAGAGGAAAGGGGGCCAAAGAAATCAACTGAGACGAACAAAGGCGACCGTCTGCAGATCATCCAACAACTTGGCTCTAAAAATGATTAATCCAGGTATTTTTTTTAACAATCCAAAGTCTCTCCACGCGGCCCTACAAAATGATGTCAGATCTGCAGTGTTCTTGGCCTGTGAAGGGCTGCATCACACTTCTAAGGCTGCGGTGTCGCCTCCACACAGCGAGAAAGTAAGCCCGATAAGTAGTAGAGAATCTACAGAGAAGCGAGCGGGGCCCCCCTGGCAACCTGGGCTCCTGTACCTCCCACACCCGTATCTGCTTTGATGAAAATTAGTTGTCACTCATCTGATCGACACAACTTCATCCGCAGCCCGCTGACCTTTACAGTGAGAGCGGAGGAAGGATGGGCGCCCTGCTCACTCAGAAATCAACACAGTGAAAGATGAAACAATAACAACCTCCGAAGTGCAACAGGATGACACAGCAAAGAGTGCAACTTCTCGCAGACAGACGAGACCAGAGCCGGCAGAGTTGAGATGCATGAGGAAAACGAGAGTGTTTCTGGAGTGTATGTGTGTGTGTGCCTGTGTGTGTCAGTGCCTGCGTATCTGCTCGAGGAACAAAACAGCAGTGGTTTGAAACATCAAATGACTTGAGGGAGATAAAAGCCCAAAACCCCCAGCAACAGAGACACTGCTGCTTCACAGAAGAAAAATCAAACAAATCAAATCAAACTTGAGGAATGAATTATAATCTCTGGTATGTCACCAGCTCGTTACCAAATGCACACGAAATGAAAATTGCACCTTCTCTCTTCACTCACTCCAAAGCGGTTGATATGCTCTAAAATATTCAATTTGCAAGCTCACCAGGTAAAATCCATTAAAGCCAGCCAGTGATGTCAATTGAATTAGGGCTGCTTCGTACAAAGCATGGACTCCCTGTTCTTTTAGCTGAGTGGCTCTGCTGGCACCTTGTTTGTAACCACAAGGCAAATGGGATTAGAAGGAGACGGCGGCCGCTAATGTAACGACATAACTTTTCAAATCATGCAAAACCACAGAGAGCCACTAACAGCCTAATACGCCACACAGGGAGAAAGCATAGCAGTCTATTAAAGACTCACTTTGTGTCTCTACAATTGGCACCTAAGTTGCTAAAACTATGTCATCTCAGCAGTGCGTGTTCGCAGCCTGGATTCTCTGGGTTTAAGACCATTGTTTTTTTACCTCGTTATCGACTTTGTGACAAGAAAACCGTAAACCTACAGTTTTTTCTCCGTATGACCGAGCTGAAGAAACTCCAAAAGCAAATCGGTTGTCAATAGACAGAATAAATAATATTCACCTAAATGTAACAAGGACATATTGGACTGCATTCATGACTGAAAGCAAAGTTAATTGAGTACAGTGAAATGACCGTTACGTAAATGCCATTTACTGACCATTACTGCAGACCTATGGTGAATCAGAAAAGGTGTTATTTCGCTTGTTTGACCCTTTTGGCTTATGCTATAGGCTGCATCGTATAGAAGTGCAGGAGCAGCAGCCACAGTCTAATTTAATGCGGAATCGCAATGAGAAAAAAATCAAAGTCGTAAAATGAATCGGCCTGTGTCAACACATTGCAGCACCGTATTGCGTGGCAGGCGATTTGAAACACCAGGCGTTTCTATATTCTCCACTTTTTAAAAGTCACTTTTGCTAATAGCTACTGAGCCCCCCCCTCCCCTCTCTCTAAACAAACTGACGCCCTTGTAAACACACATACGGCGCTGTGAAATGTGGCAGAGACAAGGACGCAGCGATAACCATCACTGACAGGAGGGTTTATTTTTGATGCCGTCTTGTATCCTGACACGGCAGGTATGTCGAGTCATCACCGGGAACGCCGAGCCTTTTAAATCTGATGTTCTGTATTACGATCACAGCGAGCCATCTATGTTGTTTTTGCCTTCCGACATGAAGGGAACGGATGGAAAAATACACTCGGCTATTTTTCATTACGCTGCTGATCATAGAGGGCATTTCTTACCAATATTGCCAAAATTACAATGGGATCACCTGACCCCTATTAAATGACTCAAAGGTCGTCTGCTGAGTTAATTGCAACCGCAGCAGGTGGTGCCCTTGACAACACAATACACTGCTAAGATTGACAAGTGTCACAGCCTATGATGGGCCAGGTGACACTGTATCAAAGTGGGCAGCAGCAGCAGTGTCCTTGTCCTGTGTAGGTGTTCAGGGAGCTGAGGACAGCTGATAGACTCACCTGACAGAGCAGCAGCTTTGGGGGCACAGGGCTGCTTCCTGCTCCAACAGGGACAAGCGTCCTTCAGCACTCACGCTCCAACACACATGGTCACACACAAACACACGCGCTGATACTGCAGAGGCATCAAGAACTAGGGAGCATGAGAAAAAAAAGCTACGGACGTTTACCCACATGTGTTACCAGCACACCATCTGATTTTATACATCAAAAATCGGCACTCCGGAAATACAACTGCACTCACTTGAAGCGAAGCGTGACAGCGCAGGTCTTTAAAGACACAGATAAGACAAAGGTAATCACTGATGCCAGGTTTTTTTTTTATAAAGGAGAGACATCTTCCCTCAAGCGGTTACATTCTAAGATATTTTACATAAAAGCCTGAAAGTATCAAAGAATGAGCAGCTTCTTTCTAGGCCCATCGACAGAGAAAAGCACCATGAAAGAAGAAGAGACAGACTCAGAGCCGAGTCTTTTGCAACAGCAGCAGCCTCAAACACACTGACTTTTCAGGATATCGACACAGGCTTTTTCTCCATAACAAGATTATACTGGTCTTGTGAAACATTCTTTCAAAAATGTCGGCCAGAAGTTACTGCAGAAAAATCAGATGGATAGTAAGAGATGACATCTCTGCAAGAGGGGGAAGGAAGGAACTACAAATAGTGACATTAGTAGAATTAGGAATTAGTTTAGGCTGCAGGATTCTGATCATAGTGCTAACAGGTTCAGGCTTTAAAAGAGAAATATTTAGATTTTTTCCTATTTATTTGACAACTGTAACATTACTTGTTATTTACAGTTTTTATGTTTTGACGACATATTTTTTATACTGGCAGAATGAATCCAAGGCATAGAGTACTTTTTCAATCATGCAACAGTATTTGAACTTTACTCTTTGACTTCGAAATGGTTTCTTCACAGGGCACTAATATAAGTCAGGAAACACAAATACTATTCAGATCTGATGAAGGTGAAACATCCAATAAACTAGCAAACTCTAAAGTTGACTTTAGAGTTGAAAGTTAAAAATAAACTTTGAGAAACTCATTTGGACAAGTGAACATGGATAAAGCAAGATGTTATTTTGACACAATCCCATAAATCCTGCCCAGTTCTCACCCAATGTCCGGCACAACTATGGAACAATTCATTCTGTGATTTCCCAGTTACTTGCACAAGCAACATATGACGTTTCCGAGGTTAAAGTCCCAATTATCAGGACTACAACTCCGCAGGTATTCATCATTAAACTTCCTAATCACTGGTTTCATGTGGAATCAAATAAGTATACAAGTTGTATTTGTGAGGACAATTAGCAACGCTCTCTGCAGGTCCTCTCAGCTCGGTATAGACTGAGCTCCCCTCAGCACACTGGTCCAGTGATGTGGTCAGCAGCCGAACTGGTTTGGTTCCCTTTCACGCTCTCATTAGCGAAATTTTCACATACAACAGTGGTCATTAGGAAGGAAAATAACAGCTGCTATCTGGCCGTAACGAAAATAAAGGGCACACAGTCAAAGTTGGTGACAAGCTAATGTTTACTCACTGAAGAGTAAGACTTTTTTCCCCTCACAGGAGTGAAGAGAAGCACAAAAAGAGCAAAAAGGTGAGTTACTAATAGAGTTTACCAGGAGGCCATATGACCCCCTCATCAAGGTGTGTGTTGGTGTGAATCGGCTGAATTCGTAAACAAGCAACTGTTTGCCTCTAACTTTCTGAGGTGATAACACACAAGGACTGCGTCGGCCACGCGTTCCCACAGTCACCAAGAGACTGAAACATACTTGATCATTACAGGTGGTCAACTAAATTACCTGTCACATGTCACACGGCATGTCACAAACGAAACCCCGGCACACTCCAGAGAGTGACACAGTGACTGTTCATCCGTGTATCTGTGCAAGACAGAAATGTAGTGTTTGCAACACTTCTGCAATCTAGGACCATGTTTGAATCTTTGTTTTTTTTCTTAAAGTTTCTTAAAATATAAAGAGAACATGATCTTGAAAAGGTAAAACATTTATAGACTGTGTAACAACTCTTAGGAACTACTTCTCTGTGTGTGCAGCCACACATTAGGCCCATTTGTGAACAAGCTACAGTATGAGCCATGAATTATTCAGAACTTTCTGTGGGCCAATTTTTAAAAGACAAGTCGTGGTCTGAAGTGTCAGAGCAACAACGGCACAAGGTCACCCAGAACTGTCAGAATTAGCATGAACTACACTGGCTTCAACGCAGCCTTGACCAAAACTTCGTGGTGGGATTTGATGAAAAAGAATCCATTAGTTATTAGAGGCTTTTTTTTACAAGAGAATGTGATTGTATATCAGTTCTTAGAAGAGGCAAATTTTTTCAGGCGAATTGATTTCGACGCGGGACTCGGTGGCTCCCGTTTTTCATTAGCGTGCTGTGGTGCACAGATGTCACTCAGCCTCATGTTATAATCAGAACTGAAAGTAACCTCCTCAGGTGCACTTTTTTTTTCTGCATTAATTTGTCAGAAATGAATGCGCTTAAAGTCCCAGTTTAACCTAAAGCCTTCACTGAAGAAATGAGTTGAAATACAAGGGGGGGGGGGGGGCGTCAGAATATACTAATTAGTAGATGTGTTGTGCCAGGTAGTTTGAAGCTGTATAAAAACTGAAAAATTTCATTGCATGTGTTCATTTAATAGATTTACTGCTACGATGGGGTTGAGATAGAAAAACAGACATTGCAGGGACAATAACGGCTTGTTAGTGCTGCCTGCAATGTAGGGAAAATGCCCACAATTTGCAACGATTGGATAAAACCAAAAAGGAGGTGTTTTTTGACAGCTATTTATACCGTGTTACACTTTGTGTACAACACTTAAGCTGATGAGTCATGTTCTGTGTAAATGATGGTGTTTCTATTCCACATCCTTGTGAACACCAACAGAAAGATTTAGCTCACACTGTTTGCAATTAACCCCCTTTGCATCCAGAGTCCGCCTACCTGATTTGGCCAATACGATCATTATTGACCCCGCCTCTCACTCCTGTGGCCACAGTGTGCTCGTTCTCGGAGCTCTGGTTGATAAAGTCTTATTTAAGGGGGCAGCCTGGGACAAGAGAGCAATGAATTGGCTGCGCTCTCTGTACAAAACAGCAGAGCCTTGAATTTGGACTTGAGCAGTGTTGCTAATGACTCTGCTGAGCCGGAGGCTGGTGGGAAGAACATCTAACAAAAGAGTGCCGGTTCTTGTTATAAAGTGGACTCAGGGAATCAAACCTGTAGCAGTTAGTGATTGGTACCTCTAAAAATGTGCAATGAATGTGATCCATCAGCGATAATGTGTGCAGTGTTGCTGATGATGAATGATGAATTATTTGCAGGCGATGGATTATGGGATCAGGTGCCCTCATCCATTCATTCATATCATGTAGTCCTCTAATGAGTTGCTGTGTTGGCTATTCAGTGTTATATTGATGCACTGAGTAAAACCACATTCGTGATGGTTTGTCAATCCAGGCCGGCTAAAGCTTCCTCAACAGGTTTGATACTTGGAGAAAATCAGGCGTTCCGGTGATTCAAGTCTGCTGCGGACTGAGATTGGAGCTGATAAATTTGGTGCTTCGGCCAGTGTTTGATCAGCACCTCCAGTGGCTGCTGGTGGAGCTGATCAAAGGCCGGATTGCAGGATGAGAGTTGCATGGTAAGTCTCTCCATGGCGACATCACAATTGTCTGCCTCGCAATTGTCTGGAATTGCTGTGTTGGTTTGTGTGTGTGCGTGCACTGTTGCGTGCATGCATGCGTGTGTGTGTGTGTGTGTGTGTGTGTGTCTGCACGCACGTGTGTGTGTGTGTGTGTGTGTCTGCACGCACGTGTGTGTGTGTGTGTGTGTGTGTGTGTGTGTGTGTGTGTGTGTGTGTGTGTGAGTGTGCGTGATGTGTGCAAGAAGTGAAAGGAGTGAGAGGAAATATTTGCACAGGGGCCAATTGCAATTATTTTCCACTGCTGGGCTGAAAAGACAAAGGTAAGGAGGTGAGAAAGGGAAAGAAAATGTGAGGGGGAAAAAAAGTGTTTTAATGCGTTTTTAATTCCCTTCTGTCTTTTTCGCGTTTTCGTCATTCATCCATTCTCCTCTTGATTGTTCATCCTCACCTCTTTCTCGCTGACATTCAATTGTCATTTCCACTTGTTATCTGTAAGCAACCTCGAGCCAATCCATTATAGGTGCGCACACACAACTCCCACAAACACCCGGACACACACGTGCGCGCACTCAAACACACGCTTAGTATTTCCACTCACTACAAAGCACACATTATTCACAGTATGCTTCATTTCACCTTAGCCAAGGCTGTTTACATACACTGTGAGTTAATGAGACTGTGACAATTAGTACCACTTGTTTACAAAGTGCCAATGCTGTCGTGCCTGAAGTATCTGTGGTGGATTCAGTGCAGGGACACTGAAAGGGCCCCACAAAGAAAGACGTGTCTTCTTCGAGGCTGTGAGTGCCAGGTACTCCAAAAAAAAACAACAAATAAATAAATAAAACTACACTGCAGCTAAAGGAAAGGCTTCAGAAAGCACTTGTCTCCTGGGAGCACTTGATCCTCGCAAAACATTTGCAACAAACAAACATGTCTGTGATTACCACAGCTGTGACGTGCAGCAGATCTACAATACAAACGTTTTAGCAGCGTGCAAAAAAAAACAACCCTGCAGTTCTTATGCGTATCTAAAAGGTGACAAGGTGCCCTACATAATACTCGTGATGACAATCCAAAACAGTGTGACGAGCATCTATAAAACTTGCTGTTTTTGTGCATTGTGTGTAACAGTCTTAAAACTCTTACAGCTATGTTTATCTTGATAGCTTCAATGATCACCATGAACCGTCTGCAACAGGGAAAAAAAAACCCACTCACACAGCTGGAGGTATTCCCTGAGCCGCCATCAGCTTATAACCAGTACAAACATGCAAACAAATGTCAGGGCCTCAAACATTAGAGGCTCCATCGCAGGCCGCTCGTCGTCGAGCTGGTCCCCGTTCCTCGCCGAGTGAAAACGAGTGCCGCAGTTGGTGCAAAAAAAAAAAGAAAAAAAAACATATTGTAACGTTTCGCCGGGGCTCAGGAGGGTGGATATAGCTGACACTCACGTCCTCTGCTCAGCAGCAAGGAGATGGGGACGTCACACAGTAAATTGCCGACAGAACAGGAAAGCTGAATCCTGTGAAATTTGCATTTTAACAGCCACAGTACACAAAAGTGTCAAGAGCCACTGCCATACAAGATGATACACTGAAAACCAGAAAGAGATGAGGGAGAGAATATGGGTGCAGGAAGTGACTCGGATACAAACCGGTGGGCGTTTGAAATCACATGAGGAAACGCATCACATGTGTTTTGAAGATATTGGCAATTTTATACCTTCTTCATATCACAGATAGCTTCTTTTAAAGGAGCTTGACGGAAGGAAAAAAAGAAACCCCGCTTGGGTATGAACGATAAGAAATGCAGGCTCAAGTTGAAGACCGGTACCAAATGAGAAAAGTTTCATTGCAAACTCATGCCAAATGCTGAAAGCTTTTGGTAAATCTGGATTTTACCATCGCAAAATATTCTTCACACAGCTGAATGCTCAAACCACAAATACATGAACATTACTTTTCCACTAAATATGGTTGTATATCACAGACGTGTGTTCATATTTGGGCGGCATAGTGGTTAAATGGAGAGTATTGTAGCCTCACAATAAGAAGGCTCCTGGTTCAAACCTGTTATAAAAGACTTTGTAGTTTCTCTCTGAAAGTGAGATGTTTATTCTTTTCCAGGTAACCTGCTTCAGTCGTTCAGTCCATGTTTGTTGATATTGTTGGTTTCACTAAATGCTACCCACCAGTCATGGACCAGTAAACTTACTGGTTGTTTCAGCTGTTATCAGCTCCAAAACCCACAATCCTGACTTGTAACAAAGATTGATAAGTGATCGCATTTTCAAACGTCCAACTTTTCATCAATCTTAATGTGAAAAATTTAAACTTTCTCACACATTTGTCCACTACGTTAAATGAGTGCGAGCTGTAAAGGCTAAAACCGAGAGAGCATTTTGTCTCTGTGGAAATAAAAGTATTCGATGAAGCAAACGAAGGTCAAAAAGATCCTGTTTGTAAAAATATATATTTTTAAAACAGTAGTTCATCACAGATGCTGCGCTCATCATTAAAGCCTTTCCACTATACAAAAATGGAATGTCATCTGGGTCTGCGTTTGCCATGATTTGGTGCTTCTGTCCGAGAAAGAAAAGCCTGAATCAGCTGTGAAAGCCCTGCAAGTTTTGATTTACACACCTAAATGGCCTAAAGCGCTATCAATAAACAGAGGAGAGCGCTCAGTGGAGAGTGTACCATTAAAACCCCTGCTTAGAAAATATGCAAATAAATAACACGCAGTTTGTGGAGGTGTGTGTGCGCGCCGCAGGAAGATTTATTACAAGCCTGTTGACCTGAATGGCATTATAACATACAGGGTTTTTTAATTTGCTGATCGCTCACCACAGCACAGTTCACAGATCCTATAAAAGTAAACACTGGTCGAGGCAACAATAATAAGTCAGCAGGCAGAGAGACACAAAAAGGATCCGTATCTCATCCCTACTGTACCAGACTGTGGTATACTTTTAGGCTGTATTTCTGTAAGTTTTAGGCTTGTGTCTGCTTGCTGCTGTTCAGACTGAAGCTGGTAAACAATCAACAACCCTTGCTGAGGTTCTTACATGACAGTTAGCAGCAGTTTTGAAAATCTATTTACCGCTCAGCTGAAACGTTTCCTTTTAAAAGCTTCGTCTGACACCAGCTCACGTCAGAAAGTTTTTTATCTGACAGAACTCATCTGCAACCCTTAATCACTGGAAAAAGGCTTTTTCACAATCCAATGAGTCCTCTTCAAAAATGTGTGAAATGTCATCGGTTTTTATGCCACTTGCAGGACACTGCACCAAGTGAAGTCGTTTTTCCTCAGAGACATCTTCATCCTTTTCCCTCCAGAGTTTTTTGATGTGCAATAACGTTTTGAATGTTCCTTTTATTTGTCATCAGAATGCTTAAAGTCATTCAAAATCGTAAAAATAATTTTTTTATGGGCATCCTGCAGAATACAAACTTGGAAATGAATGTTCAACTGAATTAATTGGTGATGAAATGTCGTGCTGAGCACCAAAATGAATGTTCACGGCTAGTACCATTTTTAAGGGGATAAAGTTTTAATTTGCTGTGTTGCAAATCCATCTCGTTTGTTTGGATCAGGAACTTTTTCACCATGTAAATCTTCTATATCTCATTTGGCGCCACATCGTGAACATTGGTGTGTGAGTGTCTATGTTTCTGATCACCATTTTCCAATCGACAGGCTGCAGCGTGGCAAGAGACTCCTGGTCGCAAAGTGATCAAAAAATCCATAATCTCTTTTCTTTGCCCTCAAGGTGACATCTGATTTAAAAGAACTCTAATCTGAGCTGATATAAAGAGGACTTTCAAAAGCCATTTCACTGGCTTTTGTTGTGTGTGTGTGTGTGTGTGTGTGTGTGTGTGTGTGTGTGTGGGTGGGTGGGTGTGTGTGTGTGTGGGTGTGTGTGTGTGTGTGTGTGTGTGTGTGTGTGTGTGTGTGTGTGTGTGTGTGTGTG
>JASSRZ010000011.1:4309286-4323817 GCA_032164315.1 Malacoctenus gilli
TGTGTGTGTGTGGGTGTGTGTGTGTGTGTGTGTGTGTGTGTGTGTGTGTGTGTGTGTGTGTGTGTGTGTGTGTGTCCTCGTGTCCTCTGTCCCACAAAGGAAAAGCACAGGCAGTGATTATTTGAAAAGGTTCCTAGCGACCACAACAGCTGAACCCTCACCCTGTTTAATGAATCCAATTGTATCTTTTTATACTTGCAAACACAATACGTAAGCCTCCGCACTAACCAGCGATGATGATGGAGCCGTTTGTTGTCATTTGGACTTCCTTTAATCCTTAAGATATTGCATGATAATATTCCAGTTCTCAAAAGCTTGAAAAACCAAATTATTTGAGAGGAATCGACCGTGGATCCAGTTTGAGAGCACCGACTGTTCATTTTGTGCTGCGATGGTGCCGAGCACAGCCTGTGGTATCATCCTCACCCAAACAGACAGGCTGCTCCCTGCTTCACTCTGATCAGAGTAGCTGCTAAACACGGGTTGCTCCTAATGGTATGGTGTAGTCACATCCGTGTCCCTGTCCTCAGCCAGCTGGTGCCCCCCACCCCCCCACCCCTCCCGCCCTCCCTTCCTGCTGCCTGCTCCCTTGCCCCTTCCTCCCACCAATGTGGGACAGCTATCTCCCAGTATCAGCTGGAAATGTGATGGATGACAGGTGGAGCGAGAGAGAACAGGGCTCCTCAGAGCCCGTCAGGCTCACTCCCTCTTCCCATTAGTCTTCCATTTAGCCCAGCGCTGGGCCAGCCACCCTGATCACACACACACACACACTTGAATTTTCTGGTAAATGATGAATCCTTAACCTTCCTGCTGCAGGATGGGTTCAGCCTCCCTCTCACAGGAGAGACAAAAAAAAGGGGGGCCACCGTGGTTCATCTCTCTCAGTCTTTAGCCACCCAGGCCAGCCACTCCTCTTGTCCCACCATCAGGTAATGCCGGTTTCTACAAGAGGAGCTGTCGCACTTATTATCATGCTGTGCAATTTTACACTGTGTAAGAGTGAGGCTGTCCTGCGACCAAGAAAACATGAGAGAAACTTCTGGAATATCAGAAATTCAGGACGGACTTCTCTCAGCGCAACTCCTTCGACCCACAAACACCAGCAGAAACACAGCAATGAGGTGACGTTGGAGGCAAAACATCAATTCAGCCTCTTTTTTCTCAACTACAAGCGTGTCTTCATTCCCCCGCTCCTCTCTTTCTTTGTGTTATTTTTAGACATAAAAATGCCACTATCTTGAGGGCCCGCTTTGTACTTTGCATTTTAAAAAACAAAAACAGCATTATGGCCGACATGGTGCTCGCTGTTGGTGTTTTCACTTTTGCGTCCTGATGTCGTGCTTGATGTAAATCGCAGCTCTGTCGTACAGTCTGCAAACTTGAAGTCTTACCAAAGGTTATTGGATTAACGTTGCACAGCGTCGCTCGAATTAAACCTGTAAGACTGATGTGGGAGGCATTAATGTCTGCGGTCGACACACTACAGAAGCCAGGGTTGCTCTTCGTTTAGACGATGTGCACACACACTGATGAGTGCACGTGAGCGAGTCTGGTCGTCAGATGTTAAACTGACTGCGAGAAACTCATCTGTTTCAGCGACTCATTTCCCCTTTGTTGTAGTTCAGAGAGCCTTCCCTGTGCACCTGCAACATTGCCACAGACACACTGGACCTCTATCACTGCGACCTGTTGGGCAAACCGAAGATGCATCGATTCAGCGCGAAGGATCAAGGCAGGAGTGACGGGCAGAGAAGATCACAGAGAGCCTGGTGACAACTGATCGATGGCAGCGATCAGCCGCCTTGGTTGCCCTAACAAGGCCCGGACCTCTGACGTCTGCTCCGAGAAAACTCATGTTGAACACAGAAACATTGACATCGGGGGGCACCAAATGAACAAGTAAAGGTTGTGACCTTTGAAAATGCCAGACAGTTGAACCAGATTCGAGAGCGTATTCAAAATGCCAGGCTTCACCATCTAAGTGGTCAAAATCCCACAGTGGGAGACGAGCTGTAAATATGGAGCAAAAACCAGTGAAAGGAATACACAGCAAGACTAACATTTCATTTATAGTCAGGGAGCATGTCACTGTTATCAAGACACGTTATGCAGACAAGATGAGATACAGCATCTTTATCAGATTTGGTCACTGAAACAAAGAGCACAACCAGCACAACACTGTAAGTTCAAGCCAAATATTACATTATCCCACCGCAACTTCCTGGTATGAGATCCAATATTTGAGTCGTTTCACGTTCCTTCTCTATATTCCTTTTACGAGAACAGGGTCTCTTCAGGTTAATAACAGTTTCTTCCAAAGGTTATTACAGGAAGAAAAGAATGAAATGTAAAGAAGGGCGCTTGCATTTTGATTATGTAGAGCCCCAGCTCCATTTCCATCTCAGGGCCGGCTGATTGTGGAAATAGCTTATTAAAATAGAGGACTTGACAAAGGAAATGGATATATTTTACAGAACCTCACATACATCGGCGTGCGTCCGCCTCCAAGAAGTCTCAAAGTAACACTTTAGAAAATTTTACTACTTAAAGGTGAAACACTTTGCCGACAACCTCTTCTGTCTGCGTCCTGATAAAACACCTTTTTTTCACTTGATGAAAATTGCCTGGAAGAAAGCCTGCGAACGAGCTCCCGTTTGCCGAAACATTACAGTCAGTCAGACTGTCGAATGCACACAAGCAGCATGTAAACGCTGCTCTGAACACGTGTAGATAATTGGAATAGTAGTTGATTCTGCATTTTTCCTTTGTCTTTCCAAGCCTGCATGACTTTGTCTATCATAGGCTTTCACCAGGAAGGAGCTGAAGTGGATCCACACGTTGGTGTATAATGGTGCCCGAAAACATACAAAAAAAAAGCCACAGCGATCATCAAACAGAAACACATTTGGCCCGAGAAGGACACCAAAGTCAAGCTCCGTCAGCAACGTCCATCTTGACCATTTTCATTTCATTGTACTCCATAATGAACACAGTGCCATCTATCAAGCTGAATTCGATTTTCTTCTGCTTTTAAACTCAGACGAGATGTTTGACTTGACTGATTAGTCGAGCGAGGGGCTCAGCTTGACGCCTGCGTGCATGTGGGCGTACCCAACAAAGCCAAACACTAGCAAACAAGCCAACTCTCAAACATACAGGAGCAGGGGCCTTCAAATAAAAGCGATGGGCAGCTGATCAGTTCCGCACATGATGAAGATTGATTTTTCTTACATGATTTCGGCAAACTGGAACCAGCAGAGACTCAGAAACACTGAGCATCATTTTCTTGTACCGCAGTGCGAAACCAGCCATCGCCACGATGTAAACAGCATGTGAGGCGTATAAAAAAAATAAATGAGACTCAGAGTTTAACCTTTTGGCCCGTTCCTGAAACTAAGCCACCAATTTAATAAACTATGTCCTTGGTGAGGGAATTTACTGTTGGGATCACAGAGTGCTCACTATTTCTCAGGTTCCTGAAGCCTTGGCACGCAAAGACTCCCTGAAGGTATAGATGGTCAGCAATCAAGCCCTGAATATAAACAGTTTGTCATTTTAATCACTGAGGGAGCCAGCGCAAAACGCTTCTCCTTATTGATGACATGATTTATAAAACCAACGCTGTACTGAAGGGAAACAGCAGAGATGTAGAGTTTCTTTAGCATACTATTGCGGAGGCACCGTCAGCTGCAGCTCTGCCTTTTCTGAACACACTCAGCAGGGAGCTTCCCATAATAAACACCTTTGTTTGCTGATCGCCAAAATACCCCAAAAAAATACATGATGTTTTTTTTATTACAAGAGGTGATTTGATGGTGGTAAACACAGCAGTGGGTACAGAGAAAAGGACAAGTAAACACAGCAGTGCTGGGCGAACAGTTTATGTGTTTTTCTGCATCGATAGAAAAGTACAGGCGCTTGTATGAGAGCTGTGTGTCCTGAACAATGTAAATCCATACTGTGTTTACACACGGAGTGCTGCAATTAAAAACCTCAAGACTGCACTGAATAAAACTGCCGGCTGAATTGAAACATAAGGATAGTAGAGCATCGTGGCGGATTTATTAAATTGCAGACACATTAAGTTTGCTCTGCAATTAAGTTTTTTTTATGGGATGTATTCAATGCTGTTCTTGGACACGTGTTTACAGTGCAGTAAAAACGCCTGCTTTCATTGACAATGCAGCAAGTCGAGTCGCAGCACAGTCAAAGTGCGGCTCTGCAGACAGCAGACATGTTCTGTGATTCCCGTGGAAAAAAGCCGAGTTTCTTTTTGACAGAATCCCTCATTATGCAACTGAACCTCGAACGTGACACTTTTGATTCTGAGTAAAACACCTCTTAAATATTGGACACGTTTGTCCCCGATGAGTGAGGAAAGTAATGACGCCGCACTACCTGGAAAGCTGACGAGATTCTCCTCAGCTTCACTCACGCCGTTATATACAAACACACGAAGCTGCTAATGACTGCGGCTGCTTTACATCTGCATATTAGCGCTGTCAGTGTAAACAAGTTAGGATGTTAATTTATCTCAAACACCACTTTGCCTAACCAGATCTTTATGATAACAGCTCTTACCTCATCATTTGACACCAACACATAGCAAACAGCACAAAAACATCTATCTGTCTGTACTTCCATCCATCTCTCCATTGTTTCTGGGAGTATCAACTTATAACCACTGCCACTGAGTGAAACAGACTGACAAGTACAAGTAAACAAATGTGATTTGTTAGGAACTACTCATTTTTTATCAGTCAGTTTTTACTTTGGGGGCGTGCAGCTCAACACGAAACACTGAAAATCCAGTTTGGTTCTTGGAATTTTGGAAGACTTGAGCGGATCCTTGATGTTCATATCCAAGGACAATCTGGACAGACCACAGAGACACAGACAATTCCACACCTTCATCCCTAAAGACAATTACCAAACATGGAGATTTTCAGATTGTGGTTAATGGCAAGAGTAGCCAACCTTGAGAAACCACTTGCACATACTGGGAAAGCATGCAAAGTTAACTCAGAAGGGAACTGTCTAAGAATCAGCTGCAAGGCGAGAGTGCCGCCGATCTCAGTGAGTGAGTCCTATAGATAGTAACTGGAGGTGCTGGGTACTTCCTAATGGCACAAACTTTTTTCACCACCTCAGAAAACACTTGGCTCTCCAAATAGCAATAGTGCAGCAGGCCCGAGTATCAGCTACATCATTACACAGTTCAATAATGAGCCAGGAGTTTCTTACATGAATTTACGAGAATCCTATCATGTAAATGATATTACGTGTTCTCATTTCACTTCCTCCTTCCTGCATTTTTTATATTCATTGCAGCGATTACTTTTCCTGCCAATAGTGGTACTCATGCCACACTTTGAGGCGCCCCAAGTTACAGAGCATTAAAAAATATGATCACTCCTTCATTTTGCAACTTTGTATCTTTTATACAACACTGGTAATGTGAAGCTTCGTAAAGTGTTAGGTCATGGAAGCGTGTAAAAAAACTTCTGGGTGACCCCCCCACCCCCACCCCCACCTCCACTCGACAGAGCACTCAATGCAGCACTTGGTTGTAAAAACATCTTATTTTTCCCCTGGTGTCAAGTGGTCGCAGGAAAGAACAGATATGAGCACAAAGGCCTATTTCACTTGTGGCAGGAGGATGAGTCAGTAGCTATGGAAACGTAACAAAATCAGCCATCAAGTTTGGATTTTTTAAGAGTTGGTGAGCTCAATTTGAATAGAAATGTTTAAATCGCACCTTAAAGCAGAAGGTTTCCAGTGTCCTCATACTTTAGCAGTGCGGCGGCAACCACACCATGTTTTGCAGGACATGTATGCATCCAGGATCCCGCAGTTATTCAAGTGCCGTGGGAGTACAGTATCATGTATTCACAGTGCTGGCGCCGTCTGTGCACAGCAGCCAGAGGCAGGACGGAGAACGAGAAAACTCTCTCCTCACTGTATGGAGGTATAATGGCGCTCTGCCTGAAACCATTGATCTGCTGCGGATGCGGGGAGGCGGGGCTGTGCCGTGGGACTGCGATGACAGGGGCCTGTGATCACAGGGGGGCTGTATTTCTGCAGAAAACAGAGCCGCTGCTCGGTACATGTTGGACGGTCCTGATCTCCGAATGCAGCCAGATACACACTAATTGACACATGTGGTGGGGATGAGCCGAGTAAATCCTACATTTGAAGTGGTTTCCAGCAGGGTTTTGCACTGAGGTCATCACAATCAGGACAGAGATTATGTGTAAACTGTCAGCTTGGCAGGACAACCTGTCAGCCAAAGAAATCCAACCTGAAGATCATAAAAAGGAAAGAGAGGAACACGCACTCTAAATACCACACTCCTGCTGCCAGACACAGATAAATGTAAGCGAGCGGGAGAGCTCCTAAAAAAACTGCACTGTATAGTGTGAAAGCGAGCAAATCTGTGCAGTGTGCAGGTTTCCCAGCCGCAAAAAATGAGTAATCATCTGAGAGAGGTTAAGGAGGGCAAAACAAATGTAAAGTGTCCCTCTTTGCCTTTTGGCTGGACGTGCGGCGCTTTCTATGGTTCAAAATCAATAGAAAAATACAGCAGACACTGATTACGCTGGTCCCAGTAGAGCTGGTGTCCTTGGGCCGCTCATACAATGTGCAGCATTATGCCTGCTAAAAGGCAGAACCACTAAGTCAAGTTTAAATAACAGGACAGCCATGACAGGGGGAGTCTAAAAAATGTAATTGGACACATTTGTCTTCTCAGGCCAACTGATGCTGAGGGTGGGGCTTCAGAACCATTTATATTGTCTCATGATCCTTTATTATTATATGCAGCAACATTGTGCAAACCTGAAGGTTGTTGGTTTACTCCAGAAAAGGTGAGAAAGGTGTCAGGCATTATGAGCCTCATATCAAACTGTTGGTTTCAGGGAGAAAAATAATCTGGTAGGCAATTACATTGTAACATAATTCTATAGACAGAATTGCATGCAGTTATTTACTGTATTTACGTGGGAAGTGAAGACGTAAACTGAAGTTTAGTCAAAAAAAAAACATTGACGGTAACAGCAAATGCCAAAGGTGCTGAAGCTTCCAGAGGGCACCACAAACTAGGGAGGAAATTAAAATTTCGTCAGAGAGAGTTGGGTAAACAGAACTGACTGAATAGAAAATCAGGCTGCAAAAAAGAGAGTTCAATCAGGAAGTCTTTACAATAATGCATTTAGTATCCGCACTGTAGGTCAAACAAAAGACTGGTGAACAGATAGAAACAATTTGACTCACAATGGATCTTACTGCGACTCAAAACTCATCATGTTGTCATGTATTTTAAATGGTCGGTCCGTTGAAGGATCGATATTTAGATGGGTGGAAATAAGCATCTGAATGAGTGTTTTTTGTGATGATGAATGTGTGGTATATGTTGATATGGCTACAGAAACAACAAGAATTTGTTGTCCGACCCTACCAATATAAATATCTTTAGGACAGATGAAAAGCAGCAATGACTAATTGGAACCACTGAAACTTTTTTCAACAATGCGGTTTGTTTCATCAAAAATTTGTATCTATTAATTGGATTAAATATGTCCATCTAGGAGGAGGAGAATCAAATCATCTTCATTTCATCCTCCTTTCTTCTGCGAGTCTGAGGAGCAGAGGCGTGATGGCGCTCTGGAGATTCACCATGTTTCTGACAACCGAACAGTTTTCTTTTTTATATTTACATCCCATAACGCCCAAGACGGCAACTATCTGAGTTAATTAGCCACTGTCAGTGAACAAGTGGCTACAAGTGTCAGGGAAGATATGATACAAGCCGTTACGGTGCCAATTACTTCAGCTTTAGGGGCACATCAAAGTCCATTAGGATGAAACCAATTCAGTTTAGTCATATTGTGTTCCCTCCAAGAAACCGACTTAAATCGTATCTCTTGCTGCTCAGAAGCTGAGGATTATTCAGCGCTTTAATGCAGAATACAGTCACAGAGAGCCAACGAGTTGAGGCTGAGGTGTTGTCTCTGTATTGTGGCATTGTGAGGGTCAACAAAGTGTTTTCTATTTGTACGGTTCTAATCAGATTTCCAAGCTCTTGTCCTCTTTATGGCTCTTTCCCCCCACCCCTCCAGCCGTGTTATGTGGACGTATCAGAGAGCCAAAACTGTCACTTATTTGCCCCTCAATAATAGTAAATGTCAACTCATTTAATCTACGATAGTGTTACTATAGGAAACTATTATCATAAACCAAGAAGAATCCATAAAACACGACCCTAAATTAAACATTAAAACTGTGCAGTAACGGGGGTCTCGCTTGGAGACTGTAATTAATTATAAGGAAAACGCTTTGATCATGTTTATGCTTGAGAGGGAATAAAACTGTGTGGGGCAAAAGAAAGTGTGAGTAAAAGACGAGGGACTGAATAAACTGACCTATTAATTAGCACTGAAGAACAGATAGGAGTTATTGTAATTTAATTCAGTCATCTTACAAAGAAATAATTACCGCTGAATGTATAATGCAGAGAGCCGGGAAACGTATTGTGATTTCTGAAGCTCCGTTCTTGTCAAAATATTCATCAGTGGAGAGAGCTTGGCCTCCATTAGCCTTCCAGCAGGATACGTTATTGTGCGGTTCAGGATATTTAATATTCATCAACATTCAATTAGCATGTTAATCTTATCAGTGGCAGTAAGGCAGCACAGAAACACGTGTAATCTATGGATCAAACAGAAAGATGCATAATCCTCGAAAAGACCGTGTGACCGGCAGAGGACGAAGCATCGAGACATCTGCAGGAAGAAATGGCAGAATCATCAGCATATATTTACAGATGTTATGCAGCTGTATCAAGACATATTTGTACTCTAATTGTGGGATTGCATACCGACAGTTTGCCCCGCAAGGTTCCTATATATGTCTTGTTTATTCAGTTTGTTTACTTGAGCCAGGAGAAACGCGGCCGATCTTAAAAGAGCAGTTTGTGGCGACATCTGATCAATAGCATAAAAAAAAGACAAAACTTTCTCCCACCGTGTGTTCATGTGTTTGATTTCTGCTTGTTGCGTCGGCAGGAAGATCTCAATGCTCGCAATTAAGTTCAAATTCTTGTATGTTTTTGCGCAAGATCTCCTGCGTCTACGCGTCCGACATCTTAAAGCCGATTACGCGCTTCTCGCATGGGACTTTGTGAACACCCACAGGCACCGAGCGCCACAACCCCTGCAATTATGCAATCACAAAGTTGTGTGTCCGTATAAACACGATTGATGCTCGCCTGAACGGGAAGCGGCTCGTTGGATTGCACGAGAGCCGATGCAATCACTTTCACCTTGTTAGCAATTAGACGGCCTGCTGTCTTTATAAAAGAGGAGAAAATTGGGGATGGTCTCGTCTTCTCTCTGGACCTGTGAGGAGCAGACGCTACGATGTTGGGGAGCAGAACAAAAATGCAACCCAGCAGCTCTGATGATGCACAAGAGGGCTTTAAAAAATCCTGCGCTGCACAAGGAGCGTGTTATACAACTGTGTGTCACTCTTAATGAGCAGATTTTACTGTGTTTTAATGTAGAAAAACGAGGTACAAAACAAAACACGTGTGGAAAATAAAGAATTTTGATGCTCAACAGGATGAGTCCAAGAAATGATATTCATGTTCCCTGCACAAAACATCCCATCGCACTCTGAAATATGTGTGTAAATACAAATGAACACAATTCCAGGGTGTGCAATACTGAATTTTCTCGTTGGGACCAACCAGAAGGATCCCCGCCACATGATAGGGCCCCCCATGGAGCTGTGTGGGAACAATGGGGACGGATACGGGAGCTATGCACCACTCGGCTCGCCTCTATTACAGCTCGTCTGCCTCTCAGCATCCGCGGCGTTTGACAGCTGTGTTTGTTAACAGGACCTCTCTCGCCACTGCTGGCAAGGCCACGCTTTCGACAAGCTAATAAAAATGTAACAAATGTAATGGGACAACCTTAATTTGGACAGCTCAGCAGAAGACACGGAGATGTTTGACACCTCGTCGCACCGGCCTCGATGTGCGCTGAAAACGTGAGGAGACTCCTCATCGGGAAAAAAAAGGAATTGGCTTTTTCGAAAATTCACCCAAAAAAAAAGCTGTACATCGGGGGTTGTTTGTGTCTTGATTTATTTTTCTATTTTTCTCCTGAAGTGTGCTCCATCGAGTCCAAGAGGACTCGACAAACACTCCGTTGTTGACACTCGCCGCCACTTTAGCAGGAAAGCAGTTTGTTTTGGAAATGCTCAAGTAATCCGCGGCAGGTTGCCAAGTCACACTGAAACCCTCTCGCCAAACCAAACGCAAACAAACTACAAAGAAGATGGTTAGCCAGACATCTGACACGATTTATTTAAAAACGCACGTTTTGAAGCCGCTCCCTCAGATGCGTTTAATCTTAATCGTCTTTATCTGGTCTCTGGAGCGTTCCGTTTTTTCCCACTTTTAAATGAAGAAGCTGTTTTATTGGCTTATGGCTTCAGTGGCCGCCACTAAATGACGATGCATATTCTTGTTCCTTCAGAACGCGCTCGCCCCTGCAGGAGCAACCGGTCACTGCTGATTCACCGCCTGTTTATCGGCCATGATGATGACTTTCAAATGGGACTTTGCTACAATCAATCGGACACGAGGATGCGACCACTGACTGTATCTGTGTGTTGTGGTCAATGAAGAGGGATGTCTGGCTTAGCCCAGTGATTATCTGTATTTCTTTTCAATCTGAGCAGTTCATTTTTGTCTGTGAATTATGAGCTGTGCTGGAACGTCGAACCATTACTTGTCAGCAGCTTTAAGTTTGGACCTGAAACAGCATGATTATAAAAAGGACCCCGCTCTAGTTTTAATTCAGAGTGTATGATTGAAAAAAAAAATTAATATCAAGATTTAGGAGGGTAAGTGGAAGGCTTTGACTGCCAAAATTAGAAGCGCATATTTCAGAAAAACGAAAAAAATTAATGGTGAAAACTTTCTATGGTTTCGAGCAAACTTACGAAGCCGCGTATTGTTTTTATTTTGAAGGCTCCTGCTTTTGTTTGTTGGTAACAGAGTGGTCGACAGCCTTGGCGAGAGAAAAAAGAAAAAAAAACTTTGTTACATAAAGGAGAAGCAGACGTCTACAACAGCAAATTTCTGAAGTCAACCTTTCCTGCAACCGTATTCTGAACTGATGCCACAATGGCAGCTTCTCTTTAGCCCGGCCGTTCAATGAATTTTTCTCTCGCACATAACCAAACAGAATCACTTCAATGCCATTTTATTTCGTGATGATGCAAAACGGTTATGATCCGGAACCCTAAAACTCGATGAGCAGGACCTGCCTGCCTACAAGAACTAGAAACTTGCTCTCCTTGCAATCATCCTTGAACACTTTCCTTTCATTATATAAACTAGAATCCACTCAGAGGGGCCATCACGCCTAATGCCACAGAAATATTTGCCTGATCTTTATTCACAGAGTCACTCGATCGTCAGAAAGGTTCTACTTTGCTAAGTTCTTAAAGCACGTTCAGTTATTCTGTCAACAGACGAGCTAAAAACAGAACCTGCTTAGTCGAGGGAATCAAAGATTAATGGATTTAAAGGAGCGAAAAGTCAGCGTGGCAGTCGGACTTTGCTCTGAGTGAGATTATGTACACGAAAAGAAAATCACTTGTTTGCGAATCTCTTCCAAACAGAGGAAAATCATCTGAGACAAAAGTTTGGACACTTATTTTTCTGACTGGTTTTAGTCCATGTTGACCACCGCTGCAGATATTTCAGGCTGTTGCTTCCTGCATATTTTAGTCACTGTTGTACATCAGCGCACATAATGAAGTGCAATTGGGCATAATTTGCTCACTGATGCACTGCCTTTTAAAGACGAGGCGGTTTGATTCCATTACAGGGAATCACACACACACACACACACACACACACACACACACACACACACACACACACACACACACACACACACACGCACACACACACACACACGCACACACACACGGCACCTTTGGTACTCACCATGTGGCCACTGCTCAGCTCTCACACATGTCAGCATATGTGAACAAACACTTCTGGCACGAATCCATTCACGAGCGCTCTCGGACTCACACGGACACATTCATACTTTGTTGCGCAGACAGAGTGTGTGTGGATACAGTTATTGCGAAAAAGCTGCAGATTTTATTAAAAATGTGTTTGCAAACAAATGCTTGGTCGCATGTTTTTCTACAGGTGGCACATCATTAAACAAGCTGCACATGAAAGATCAGCAGTGTTTATCTGGCTGGCACACACGTCAGCCAGCACATATGTACTCAGTCAAGTGTACACACCTGCACCTGCCTCACATCTGTATGACATATGCAAACACCCACAAGGAATACATGCAAGCCTCCACTTAATTTTCACCCACAAACCCGCACACATATGCAAAACACAGATAAAGTCCAGCCACATAAAGCCTGAATTTTCCTTCCTTCTTTTCCATCCATCTATGTTTGATCCCGTCTTTCCAAATGATGCTGCTGGAGCTGCTCACGTTGGAGGGAGGCATCACGCAACCTGGACAGGTCGCAAACTCAAAGAGACACAGACGACAACGTGCACACACATGTTCAATTTACAGACAGTTCACTTGCCAAAGACCTCATGTGCATGTTATTAGGCTGCTCGCAGAAAGAGAGCAAAAAAAAACATCCTCGCAGTTGAGCGCCGACCACTCCCCCACTGCCCGGCCTGCAAATATTTGTGATCGTGCTCTCTTCTGTGTCAAACCCTGTCAAAACGACACCGTTTTTAAAGGCACTTTTAAGGACCTGATGATTTGGGTGCACAATTTTTATGCGTTTCAATATAAAGTTTCAGACTCAAAAGGTTCAGCTGCAATAAAAGTGAAAAAGGATTTGCATAAAACTAAAGGTAAAATAACCTTTACAGTAAATTACAGCCCGAGTAGGTGACAGTATCACGAGTAACTTTCATATTTTAATAGTCTGCGAGATTCAAGGTTGCACAATTGTTAGATTGTCAACTAGATTGTGTAGGATGAATCATTCGACAACTCTACAAAGAAAACAGGACACAATACTGACAGAAGTTTAACAATGCTTTCGGCTCATATCTTGAACAAAAGCAGGCCGTTCAGAGTTTATGAAGCATTCACATCAATTTGGCTTTCTGTTTATTCACGCTGATTGATGACAGTCTGCACCGTGACAAATGCAGCTCAGCTCAAATTAAGGATCCTCTCTGAAAATCGAGTCGTTCCTTTCTTTCAGTCAGCAATGGCCAAACAGTTATGCTGCCTTACGTTAAGATATTTAAAGAAAATTTGTTTGTTTGTTTTTTCTTTATCTATAAGAGGAACTCCGATAATCTTACACATCAAAAGTCAAACATATGGGCGAATACTCTAAACTATAGTAGAGAAGGGGGGAAAAAAGCGTGTAAAGCAGCCTGGAGGGAGCTGTGCAAAAAAAAATAAAAATCTGATAAACTGCCTCTCGTGAGCGCCTCAAGTCACTTGAGTCGATGATCGTGGAGTCGAGTCTGAGAATGGAAAGTAACCAGGGGTGTCGTGTTGGAAAGAAAAACGGCCACACTTGCTGCTACCGATACAGCGGTTAACTGTCAGCAGTCATGCTGCAATCATGCAGCCTGCAATTGTATCGCAATGAAAACTGCAGCGTATAAAAAGGACAAGCCTGTTCGCCTCTGGAGTGATATTCATCCACTCACTAACAGGCCTCTAACCTTCCACCAGTGGTAAGTGTGTGCGCGCATGCATGTGTGTGATTGAGTGTGTGTGTCTTTGTTCATCCGCCGCAGTGCAAAACGAATTTCGTCTCGTCAGTCATTTACATACGCAAAGAAGGAAACTCAGTTTGCAGGGGGAGAAGTCCAGTTCGTGCTGCGTGCGACTTAAAAAAGACTAATTTGCTGTTAAATAAGGGCCGAGTCCAGCCAGGGGAGGACAGTGCACATGTAATGGCTCTTTCCATACACTGACTCATGCAGTATGGGAGCACTGCACCAAGACAGAAAATAGAGCAATTTCCTTTTGTGCTCCACTTCTTTTTCCCCCCCTTTATATCCCTGGAGACTGCAGGAGGAAAATATCCTTAAAAATCATTTCCTTCATTGCATTTGATTTGCATATGAGTCATATAATACAGAGAGATAATAATGAATTATCAATGACACATAACAATCTAAATTGCTTGCACAGTGATACCAGAAAACATATTATGATAATGACTTCAGCTTATACATTACTTGCATATAAATGTAATGGCCCTAAAGTCTCCCATCCCTTCACAATGTCTTGTACTTTCATTCCAGTTCGCTCGCAAGTTGGCAAAATCTGCCGGTGTGCTGAAAAGTCTCCAGACATTAAGAGTAGCGACTCATGCTCATGATAAAAGTGCTGTACACTGGGACACACATGCACACGCGCACACGCGCACACACACACACACACACACACACACACACACACACACACACACACACACACACACAC
>JASSRZ010000011.1:4323917-4367640 GCA_032164315.1 Malacoctenus gilli
ACACACACACACACACACACACACACACACACACACACACACACACACACACACACACACACACACACAGAAACTTTGACGGTGTTCTGACATCCTGGAGATACAATAGACCAAATGAAGGTGTTGTGCTGTTTAATATAATTCTCAGCATGTTTATTACATCTCCGCATGATAACGATCACCTTGTGAAGCGACTGCGGGATGCCATAAATGTTTACCCGAAACAAATGGTATATAATGATTTATGGAGAGACGGCAGAGTTGTGTCACCTGACTTCTTTGAGTTTTGGCTCAGGATTTCTTTGCTATCAGTAATTCATGATATCTTCTTAATGAGTATTCCTCCTGAGGTCTGATTTCAAACCGTTAGTCACATAACATTGTTTCTCCTCCTTTTTTCATAATGAAATGTGTTTTTTTAGGGAACTTCACATTCTGTCTGAAGCCTTTTGGCAGGTACACACTGTGCTATTTCGACATGTCACAACACAACGATGTGCAATCGTGCCGATATCTTTTGTTACGGCTGCACAACGGTGGTCCTGCGTCGCTCGGTAGAGCGGCGTGCCGATGGCCTTTGTGCCTCTGACAGTCAACGCCGCCATCTCGCTGCACCTCACAGCGCGACTGCCGCTCTGACTCGCAGACGCTTACAACAACAAATTCAGCCATGAATCATTGCTACAATCGTTGCAACACAGAGAACACCCTCACGGTGAGTAGGAACCATGTCTCAAATGATGACAGCATGCAGTCAAACTTGCTTGACACCCAGATTGATGAAATACAAAGCGTATCTTTTCAGTTCAAGGTCAACTGGTGAAGCCACATTGTCCGTATGTTTGTGTGTACAACGTCACGTGTTTACAGCTGTGATGGAGCGCCGATCAACCTTCACCCAATGTCAGCTGGGATCAGCTGTAGACCCCCGGGGGACTCTTCGTTGGAAAAAGAGGTTAAGAAGATGATGAATGGAAGTTTTGTTCATTAGTAGAGAGCGATTAGACGGTGCAACCAACTGGATCTTGAGTCACCACTTCAAAATAAAACGAAACGAGGAGGAAAAATTCAGAATTGAGCAGTCGGAGTGAAACCAGAAAAAGCCGTTTTATCATTAGACTGATAACAGATCTTCGTCTGAGAATTTAGAGAGCATTCTTTCATTCCAAACCCGATTGAGCGACCAAGGACGAATTCTCAAATAAGACGTCTGGCCTCTTTGTGGAAGCTCATGAGGAAGGCGTAGGAGACGCATTTAGAGATTTCAAACACAAAATCTTCTCTTCGATCAAAAATCCGGGCAGCTTCCGTCCTCAGTGCGGCATCGTATCGTCCGCCTCTCGCTTATCGACGCAAGGGGAGAGGTTGGGAGAGACGTCGAGATGTTCTCGCATGTCAAAGTGAAGCATGATAGGGACTGAAAGTAGCAACTATTTACGGCATCGCGCTGAAATCTCTCTGTAGGGGGATGATACGGTGCTGTAAAAATAAATAAATAAATAAGCAAGCGGCTGGAACTTTTACCTTCCTGAGTGACAGAGCCCATTAACACGGAGGAGGTCAAAATCAAATCAGAGTCCTTCAAATCAAAAGTAGCGCGTCAACATCGGAGAGCCCCAGCGAGCCACAGCCTGCTGGGCGCCCACACTGCAATAAATTGCTCGGGACGATTGGCTATTAAAAAATATCTGAAATTAGCTTTCATCGCATAAAATCTATCACAGCACGAGACTAACAGAATAATGAATCATGCGAAGGGTCCAGACTGAAAAGGAGGAAGGGAAATAGAGGCCATTTAGACTTTCTTTATAATTCCCCCTTTTTTTTCCTCTGAAGAAAGGAGGGGTTTTATTACCGATAGCTTGTTTACTCATCCTCAAGCTGAATCACGTACAAAAACGAGGGGACTGAAGGACTCGGCCTCAGGGTGTCGTTATTAAAAACCAGGGATGCAATAAACATTTAAAGCCGAAGTCGCGTAAGGTCTGTTTGACAGATTTCACCGGATCATAAGCTCATCCTGCACTCGCCGATACGGCCAACAATGGCCGACACAGAAGTGTGTCGTACACAGATGATAATGATGTTGTGAATATAGAGATCAAAGTCTTGCCGCGCTGGTGATTAAGCGTCCCGACCACTGCATGTATGAGGACAGCCTTATCACCTAGGCCCACACAGAGGCCTTTCCATATCTGTGGCTCTCAGATGGCCAAACCTGCGCCCGCCACGCGCCGCGCTGCCAAATAAAAACACCACAGGCATTGCCTCTGTGGCCAGCCTGGCCTGTTCATTTGACTGATGAAAGAAATCATTCAGAGTTTGGGTTTTTTGTTGTTGTTGGGGTTTTTTCTTAAAAAAGGACAAAAAAGAAAAGTTTGCAACGCCTTCATCAACGAGTTGTTAATTAAATGAACAACGGAGAGGATAAATTGTGGGACTCGTTCAAGCTTCAAGCTTTTGTTGACTTGCTTAGCCCGGCTGCAGTTTGGAGCCCGAAGCATCATCTGTTTTCAGTTCATGATGAAATATCTTAACCCTTTAAAATCCAGGTCATCAATTTGGTGGCGTAAATGAATGAGTTTCTTTAGTGGTTTTAGAGAATTTCAAGGGATCAGTTCAGAATGCATTCATTTATTGTCTGATTTATTGTAACTCAAATTATTTTGACCTCATTTTGATGTTTTCTTGAACTAAAAAAACTAAAAATATACCTAAAATTTGAAAAAAAGAGTAAAATAAATGAAAAGAAACTAAATTTAAATAAACCGAATCAAATTGAGAAAGTCAAGTGAAATAACACAGCCATGATGATTAAAGGTGGCATAATCAGGCAAAGTGAATTTCTATAAAAACCCAAAGAAATTAACTTTTGTTCCATTAAACAAGTGAAAATAAATGTTGAAATAAATTCATAAACAATCAAATAAAGAAAATGGTTGCTTAAAGGTTTGATAGAGCTTACAGTGTAAAATTTCTGAGTTGCTCAGGTCCTTCTACGTTACTTGAGCAGTAGGAACATTTCTTCACACGCAGCTTGTTTTTCCTGTACACTCGCTGATAAATTGGCTTGACCTCTCGATTGAGCATCTCTGAAGGTTTACAAATGCTCTTAAGTAGCGCGATTAAGATCGGCTTCAGTCATTACACTAATGGACATGCATTTTAATTAATGGCATTCTCATTTGCATTGCATGCTAATTATATAAATCATTTTGTCTCATCTGTTCACTCTAATTAGCAGCTATCAACAGCTCCACTGAATCCAGCTACTGCCAGCCGATAACCCTGCGTTGACTATGCTTGGTCATCTGACTAAAGTTGTGGTGTGAAACGAAGCCAGATAAAAGTAATAGATCAACTTTATTATTTATTTATTACAACTTCAAACTTTCCAACTACGACCATTAAATCCCCACTTGCCTGCGATCTATATAATGTCCTCAAACGCCATGAATAGCAGAGAAAAATTTTCTCTTTATTTGGTTTAATGACATTTGCATGTTAATAGGTTGATACAAAAACTAAAGTCAGTCATTACGTCCATTTAATTGTCTTGTTTGATCTTGAATTGGAATTCTTTGAAGCTGCTAAAACACAAATTTTAATCCATGACATGTACCTGCACTAACCCGCCATCATTAATGCAATCTGAGTAATCCAAACGTGTTAAAATAATAAATTTATATTCGATTTGTTTTTTCCAGACTTCAGATTGAGCTGAAACTGACAAAAAGCAAGTGTTTAGTTGGGTTTTCTTTAGTTTTTAGCATTTATCTCACTTTTTCCACTGGGGTGTTCCTGTGTTTTCTCATGTCCTGTTATTCCCTTGTGTTTCATGTTTTTCTGAGTGGTCTGGTATCCTGTCATGTTGCTGTAAACTTCACCTCTCCTGGTCTCAAGACTTTGGTGTGAAGAGCAGACAGAGACAGAGAGACTGCGGTGTTTTTTTTTCTCTCTTCTTTCTCTGATGTGTTTTATGTTGTTTTGTGCTGCTTCCTCATGTTGATCACTCCTTATCCTTTGTCCTGCCCCGGCTCCCAGTGCCTCCAAGTCCCCATCTTTCCTCCATCTGTCCGTTCATTTGTTCTCTGTTTGGTGTTGCTGGCTTTCCTTCCCTGCATGAAGTCTCAAGTTCATTCCTGCTTTTCCTCTCCCCATTTCCTCAGCTTTACAGAGAGCAACCTTGTTAGGGGGCAGCGGTGGCCCAGAGGTTTGGTGAGGCGAACTGGTGACCGGCCGTTTGCTGGTTCAGGGCTGTCGAGTAAGGTCGAGAAACTGAGAGCCGCTGTTCGTCCCCACTCTCATCACCCAGATTGCCCCGGGCCCCTTGAGCAAAGCGCATCAACTTCCAACTGCTCCCCAGGAGCAGCATTGTGGCAGTCCGCTGCTACTGTGGGAAGTTTTAGGAATAACATGCAGCAAAAGTTGTTTCCCAACAAGGATCAGTATCGCATAAATTGACTTCAAGCAGCATTGTTTCAACTATGGCCCTCAGCCTTTTTATCATAAAGAGGTTAAAGTCACAAATTTTAGACTTGGTTTTGCAATTCTGAGTCCCAAACCCATGTGAATTACTGTGTTTTCCGCACTATAAGGTGCACTGGATTATAAGGCATATAGAATAGACGCTACAGTAGAGGCTAGGGTTACTTTAGGCATTCACTAACTGGAGCTGCGCTAAAGGGAATGTCAATAAAACAGTCAGATAGGTCAGTCAAACTTTATTAATAGATTACAAACCAGCGTTCTGACAACTCTGTTCACTCCTAAAAAGAATAAACAGTCTTCTTTACTTGGCGCAGGTCATCTTGTGGCTTCCTCCACTTCTGCACTGTTGATTTGATAATGTTGAATTCTCTCGCTGCTGCTCTATTCCCGTGTTCTACTGCGTGACTGACGCCTTGAGTTTAAACTCTGCACCACAAGAGTGTCTCTTAATAGGAGCCATTTTGAGGTCTTTACATAAACACACAAATGGAAATGAAATGGCACGCCTCGCGCAGTCATATATCCCAGCATGAACCGCGCGCTTCAAGTTGGCGGCTGCTTACCATAGTTGCGAGACCTGTTGTGGCTCAATATTAGTCCATATATAAGGCGCACTGGATTTAAGGCGCTCTTTTTGAGAAAATTGGAGGTTTTTAGGTGCGCCTTATTGCGTGGAAAATACGGTAATTGACCTTTCTACAAAATAATAGTTATCAAGGAAATGTTTCTGCTGATCTCCAAAAATTACCAAAGTCAAGAAAAGGCGAATTCTGAAAATAAGGTTCTGCTCAAATACTGTTGAATACCATCGATAAATTCTTTAATATTTGGCCGAAAGCTAAATAAGTTTTGTTAGTTAACTTTTCATATAAATGACATCCATTTGCTTTCTTTTATGTGTTCATCCTTCATCCCTTTTTGTTAAATCTGCTGTCTGATACTTTGTAGGAAACAGCCTGTTTTGATTGGCTGATCTTCTGGAGACGAGCAGGGCTCAGGCTGGTGAAATGAAATCCACCTCCCACCTAATTAACGCACGTTTTCTCATCTTTGTTTGAACCTCCCTTGGTTTTCGTGGTAACTGGCTGCATTAAAGATTAAAAGTTCTGCGCGTAATCCGAGATGAAATGCCAAATTGTTTTCATATTGTATTTGAGAGAAGGTCAAAAGCGTAAAAATAGACGATTCACTTTGTCAACTGAGAGTGACTTTTCTGACTTCTTACCGCATCGCTAGAAAAAACAAACATGGCTTTTCCAAAAGGTAATCACAAGCTTGCAGAGGCCGTGAAGGTAACAAACCAACTCTCCTCTCACTCTTTTGTTGTCGTCATTAGAGGCTGTTTTTTTTTTACAATTATGTTGTCAAACAACTCCACAATCAAGATTTAATCAATTGTGTTTAGCAGCAGAGCAATTACTGCTCACCTTGGTTAACAGGTGACGTTTATGAGCGGCAGCGAAGTCATTAAGGCAAAGTCATTAAATTGTCCGACTTTCGAGAATGAAAAAAGAATGTCGATGGGCACAACTGAGCTGCAGCGAAACATGACACAAAGAAGTGATCATGGAGAGAAAGCAGAGTTCATGAAGACTAAACGGAGCAGAGGCGGAGAAGAAAGAAGAAATTTAGCCTTGGTCCTGCTGTTTCAGGCTTTCAAAGTAGATATTTCTTAAATCCTCTGTGTCTAAAGTTGAAAAAAATAACACAATGGCAAAAGATACGCAGGAGTCAGTATATAATAGAAAAGGAGTCCCACCACCTGACATTTCATGGAGGAACAAAATGAAATGTATTCTTACCTGAGAGTAAACATTTCCACTGGAGAGAAGGCTGACACGGTGATATAAGCAGAGATGGTCTCCCTCTGTCTTATGGGTGTGGCCGGCACCAGGACCATGAAGTTATTATCCAGCCGGTGTTCAGCGAGAGGTGGCTCGGTGGGGTTCTGGTACAGCCTCACTCCCCCAATCCTCCTCAGCGGTGTGGAGGTAAAGGAGCCAAACAGCCCCTCCTGGCTGGAGCGGATGAAGTTGTCCTTCCTGGAGTCCTCTGAGTGGCACTCGCCTGCGTCCGCCGACTGCAGCATGTAGTAGAGCTCCACCGGCGTGCCCTCTGACACCTCCAGGTTCCTCTGGCGTCCTGGCACAATGCTGGGCGGGCTGAACCAGCCAGCCAGCGGCTCCAACTCGGCCACGCACAGGCCCAGCTCACCCCTCAGCTGGCAGGCCCCGCGCACCTCCTGGGTCTCATGGAAAGCAAACATGTGGACACAGGGCAGCTTGTCGATGGCACTGTAGTCGTCCCAGTCTCTGCCTGCCACATAGAACAGGACCTGGACTTTGGGCTTGGCCAGATGGATGCGCGTGTTCATGATAAACGTCTGTACCTTCCAGTTGAAGGTGAAAACCGAAGAGGCGGGAAAAGTCCCAGGGGTCTGCAGCAGCTCCAAGGGGATGGGCTGCTCCACGGAGAGCGGCCCGTAGCTCGCATTCACCGAAGGCAAACTCCTGGCCTGGTAGATGAAGAAGGACTCCGTCCGTGACATGAGGCTTGAGTTCCTCATGAAGTCCTGGTTGGCCTCCTTCAGGAAGAAAGCCAAGTCAGCATTGAGGAGCTGGTAGTTGACGGGCAGGTACGTGGGGATGGAGGAATATCTCTGCAATCCCTCCAGGACTCGACAGTCGGCGACTGAAAGGGGAGAAGAGATGAAGCCGAGTCAAAATCATCTTTTATCACTGACTCTGCCAAAAAAAAGCACTTAGACATGTAAAAAATAGTCCTCAAGCAAAAGGAGACGCTTGTGACAGCAAATTTAAACAGCGAGGGACTCCACATAGAATCTCCGTGGAGCAAGTTAACCAGTTTTTCCAGTCGCACAAGGGTATTTTCACGTGTCAAGTACTTCCAAACTAATTGGACATTTATTGACTAATTAGTCCCAAGTTGTTTCCCCAAGTTTTGAAAATGTGACACCAGCCGAGTTCGGGTAACTGTTCCAGAAAGACGATAAGCTGACTGCGTGGCAGGTCAGTCTCAATGACGGATGGTTCGAGCGGATGTGCCTCCATTTTCCCGGTTTGAGGAGTTAATTTTTAAATCGGACTCGAAACAGCCGACAGATGCCGCTGCTCTTGTCTGAGTCACTCTGCGCCGGAGTCAGAGCAAAGAGGACAACGCGAGGCTGCTTTCGCGGGACTAATTTCAAGCGATGTTCTTGGTGGCAAGCATCATTTTTTCATCGTCTTTCCCTGTCTCAGACAAAAACAAGTTACCGTCATAAATATTTTCATCAAATTACAGAAATGAGGGGGTCTCTGGAGGTTTATTTACCCTTAAAATAAACTCAAGCGGAGCCGCTCAAAGTGAGTTGAAAGGGACACGTTCATTTAAATCCTCATTATTAGGTTTGTCAACTGCGACCAAATCATGTTTATCATATTTGATCAGTCTGACATCACATATTTAAACAAAATAAAGTGATAAGAAACTGTTTTTATTTTAACTTCATGTGAAATTAAATTGCCATCACCCTGAACATGTGAGTGTGTGTCACAGTGTGGAGGAATGCTTCCAGTACAGCAACGTTACACATGATTTCTTGCCATTCATACTAATCTCCATTGTATGCATTGTTCACCGGAGACAATGGAGAAAGCTGTAGGTTGCGGAGTTGCTTATGCAGCTGTGTGGTCAAATGTTAAAAAGCCCGTAAGAAAAGAGGATGAAGATGAGATCCGGACATCTGGTGAAGACTTACTGAGACTGCAATTCTCCACTGTTTAGCTCTGAAAGTGGTTGGAATTAGTGCTTAAACAATGAAGCCATTAATTGAAAAAAAAATGCTTTTTAAAAAAACAATCAAAAACAGATTTAACAATGAATTAATTAGTTGTATCTTCAGTCCGAATCAGAGGGTTTTCTTTTTGATGAGGGGAATTGGTTCAGAAAACGGATCGAACTACACGGTGTCGGGATGCTTCGTTTAGAGAAATTTATTGATCCATTGATCCATTTTTCATACACGCTAACCTAAGTAATGGCCCCGGGGTGTGGGGGACAGCTTTTGCACTTATCCCAGCTGAACATCACCATTGGCTGGAGAAAAATGCTTGATGACATCACCTCCTGCTTTGCTGGGGTGGGATCCATGGCAGCTCTGCACGTGCATGACTC
The DNA here is from genome assembly GCA_032164315.1 of Malacoctenus gilli. Taxonomy (NCBI): domain Eukaryota; kingdom Metazoa; phylum Chordata; class Actinopteri; order Blenniiformes; family Labrisomidae; genus Malacoctenus; species Malacoctenus gilli. The sequence continues at coordinate 4,332,585 of JASSRZ010000011.1, forward strand.
GCTTACAGTTTGTGGGAGCGGAGCAGCGTAGATCTCCTGCCTCCTCCGACTACAGCAGGGAGTATGCCCGCTCTTGCCCTTTCTGTCCAAATCCTGTTGCCATACTTTGCGTCCTAATTTGGTGGACATGAGTGTTAAAAATTGAGTAGGTGAACCAGCTAGTGTGCAGAATGGGATGTGCTTTCATGTCAGCGGCCCCAAAACACCCAAAAGTCTATGATTTGCTACTAAATGGCTTTGGATTAAAAAAAACAACAAAAAAAGACCAAGAGGACTCGGAAAGTTGCCAGATTGAGTGAGAAAACTGCCAAGTTGGCAACACTGAAAACAAATAGACAGACAATCTTTTTGTCACAATCTATTGTCACTAAAAAAGAAAATCCACATGCGCGTCTGAATGATTGAATTGAATTTCTGCTTGGGGGGGATAAATAAATGATCAAACTGGGGCACTCGCTCTCCCAGTCGACTTCCACTGTGCCCCCTTCGTCCGTGATCAATGTGACAAACTCTTTAAAAACAAAGTCTGAACAAATACGCAAGAGATTTTTATCAATAACTGCCTGTCAAACCGGCCAAAGGCACAATCGTGCCCATTAAAAACACTGAAGTTTTGCCCTCTAAATCACAAGAGCAAGTTCACAGTACAGTCTGACAATTCCATTGTTATCACATTATGGCCCGACTGGTTGAGGAAGTGCACAGCACGCATAAAGAGGATTTTAATCACAATAAGAGTGGGCTTTGACCTTCTCAAGAGCAGTCTCTTACGTGATTGCGCTCCCTCAACACACTCCCGTTTTCCACGCCGCGGCTGCCTCAGGATTTCTTCCTCCCTCTGATCACCCTTGTAAATCAATGTCCTAACACGTTACGAATCTGGCGAGGATTCGTGATTCATGGCGCTCCTCTTGACCTCATTGCAGCCGCCCCACTGAGAGCTGCAAAGGGGGGGGGGCAAACCTGAAGCCACGCGCAGAACTTGAGGAATCACTCAGCTGCTTTCAAGAGCAGATTCAGACCGTGTCTTTGTTACTGGGAGCACGTTTGGACCAGCAGAACTACACCGTGTAATCTCTATTTTCTTTCCCTTAACACATTGCAGTGGCGTGTCAGCTGTTGGCATGGGGCCTCGTTGTTGACGTGGCAACACACTGGTGGTGAATGAGAAGCTTTGTAACCCCAAAAACACAGAGCAGTCGAGGACAAATTCACCTTCCGGTTCCTGGGTTGGTACATTAGCTTCGCCCATTGTGTCTCCGGTAAGGTGAGAGCCAAAAGAGCTCTGCCCACCGAGCGCCTCGCTGCGTGTTAAAATGCCATTTGTTGCCCTCGCAGTTGAGACAGGAGTCGCACGTTGTCACACCTGAGTGTATAAACGCAATGTGAACAATATAAGAAAGCATACACAAATCTTTTCCTGCTCCTTATAACCGAACCACAAAAAAAAGTCCCTCTGGAGAAAGGAAATAAGGTACTTCTGCTACCAGAGAGGTTCACTCCTCTGGAAATAAAGAAAAAAACAAAACTAAAAGTTTAAGTGATTTTACTGAATCTCTGCAAGGCTGTTCTCGTATTTTACACGAACAAACAAGAGAAAACAAGAGCCAGACAAAATGAGTAAGCCTTTAACTATTTACAAGCACAACACAAGCGCGCGCGCACAAGTGCCCGTGAATAAAACTGCCAGACGAGACCTTGTTCAGGCGGGATCTACGACGTCGAACTACTTAGCATACCTCCCAAAGTATTCAAATTGAAAGCAATGAGCTGCATCTTGTGTACAAACGAAATCCAAAAGCACAGCCATCGCTTAATAAAAATGAGCAGCTAGTCTGCTGGAAAGGAGGAAATGGGACAGAAAATGAAAAATCCAATACAAATTAGGATGTTGGTTCGCCAGCACCACGCAACCACTTTGTCAGAAGCACACAGTGTACTAAATACCAAATTGGACCCTTCAGATTAAAGATGCATGAGGCTTAAACTGATTCAACTCGAGCAGTGCAATTGTCTTGACCCATGTTTGTTTTTATTTAAGTCGAAACAAAGAGACTCATAAATAGTCTTCTGTGTATTTGAGTGTCTGTATGCTGAAGAAACTGGTGCCATCACACCTCATGCACGCATGACTGTGCAAACCGCAAACCTCACTGCCAGGACGCTTAAACTGAAAGTGCAAAGTGGAGAATCATCCTGTCTCCAGCCACATTGAGTGTGGAAGTCTCCGCAGCCACATCTGAAATAATCAGAATCAGCGAGTCCCCGTAATGGATTGGAATTAATAAATCATACAAAACTATAGCAAAATGAATCGCTTGCTCCTTTGTTCTAGGGAGGCAAATTTATAAAAGCACAGTTACAAACCTACTTTTTCAAACTCCTGCAGTTCTTTGTTTTCATGTGCAGCAGGGGTGTGACTCGGATATCTGGACCCCCCCTGTGGGAGAAACTGGCTCGAGGCGCTCCCCTTTTTAATGAAATAATTCATTTGGAGTCAGTGTGGGTCCCATCCGAGCTGCAGTTCGCACAGTCGTCTTCAATGAGCGTTTTCAATTGTTGTGCAACACAGACTGGACTCTGGAGCTGCCGCAGCTTCCTAGGTATTATGGGTCATTGATTTAATGAGATTTTAACCACTAATTACTGAAAAAAGACATAAAATGCTGTTTTATTCAACTACTGTCACAGAAACTATGAACTGTTTGGCTTTTGCAGCTGATGACATTGTTTGATTGGTTACATTGAAAATTTTCTATATTCGACTCCATTATTGTGACTTCTTTCCCTGGAATCAGCTAACCAGATTATTTTATTCTAACATCAACAGCAGAGAGCTCAAGTTCATACTTTGGTAGAACTAATATTCCCTTTAATCATTTCGATGTGCTGGTGTGTTGAGTGATCTCAGTTTTGCTTCTTGAAAGCTTTTTTTAAAACTCCCAATTTTCCCAGTGGGAAGTTCCCATTTCTGGTGTATTTTGCTCATTCGGAAAGGCAGAGCGTGTCAATTTTCCCAGTTACTGTTGAAAGCAAATTACTGAGATTAATAAAATTAGAGTAAAATCAATTGAATGGAGCAAGATTTTCCTTTCCAGTAACTAGTTCTTTTTTTTAATTGCCGTGACTAATCAGGCCTGATTATTACTTTTCCAAAAAATAACCATCATCCAAAGACTTTAGTGAAGTGCGCAGCACAAACATATCATTTTAAATTACATATGTACCAATTTCTAATCACAATGTTGGACATTTATGCGTTTTCACGCAACACTATCGTTTATTTTTGTGTCTGCTTGTTTTCAACATGAAAGAACATCTGAGGATATGATATATTTTTCCTTCCTGTAAGATGAATAGTGGTCGTGGGTGATACGCATAATTTTCTGCTGGCAGGGAAACGCACAGCCGAAAAAGAAAAATAATGATAATTCAACTGTGAAAAATGTCTATTTCAGCACACACTTTATGATCCACATCATTTATAATTAAATTTCCCTATTGTGTGGCATTAAATTGTAAAGGGATAGCCCGCATCGCGCTGAGCCAGATAAATTCAAATGTTTAAATCTCTTTCTTCGTTTCCCATTTCGATTTTAAAAAATTGCCCTTCCGCTTTATGTGGAAACCCCTCCAAAGCTGCATTTTCCTCATAAAAAGCAGGCCGACGCAGCTTCAATGATGACTGCAACGCCAAACACAAAAGACGGCTGCTTCTTCTTCTTGTTGCAGGTGAACAGATAATGTGAAAAGCACAGCATGTCAGCCAGGAAGTAATTGCTGCATTTTTCAGCGTGTGCGCAAACTCTTGGGATGCAGTGCTTTGGAGAGGGACATACTGATGTGTTCATCAGCCGGTTAACCGTTCCCTTCCCGGCTGAAATGATCCAGGAACTAATGAACTGAATGTTGCACAAATTTGCATTCCGTATCATGAGGCTTTTACCCTTTAAGTCTTCAATAAGTAGCAATAACAAATTGATATCATTTCTTCTTGAATACGTCCAGATATTTTTATTTCCGTTCAAGTCCTTAAGCATTTTCTGTACTTTTAATCTGAAATCTGACGATGGATTTTTGAATCTCAAATTTTTTCTTATGTTCTCTTCAGTGACTCATTTCAATTTCCTGAAGTTTACATTGCGCAAGTGTTCAAATTATTAAATATACAGAACATATCTGATATCAATGTCTCCTCTAAATTAAACATTAAACTTTTGTGATTCCTGTTCTTTCCATCAATAAAGTTATCATGGATTTTTAATCAGAATTACCTCCCACAAGGAGGTTACGTTTTGGGGAATTTCAGTTTGTCTGTTAGCAGGACAACGCAGAATGTTCTGATTCCAAAGAATTTTGCAGGATAGGGTGAGGGGTCGGACAAGAAACAAACGATTTCATTTTCGGTTCGATGGAAGCCTGAAAAAAGTCTGAGAGGAAGAGGTTTGAGTGATTTGATTAATGTGGTTCCTAACCAGACAAGACCTCAGATCTGGCTAGTACACAGTTCAGTGGAGGACGACCGTAAGAGGTCCTTCAAATTGATGTGGATTCTGTCAGCACGCGTCCACCGTCTGGCCGTTCCGGTTTCTTTGAGGTAGCCAACAAGCATGTGCAGCATGTAATAGCCTCACAAAATGGGTTTTGTTCCAATTACTTTGGTTGTCACTTGAAAATATCTGACGCCGCCGTCGCGCATACAGTCAATTTAAGTTTTTTAGTTTCTGATGTAGTCAGTAATTTTTTTTTCTCTGCTTTGGTCAGACTTGGCTGTGCAGAGGTGTGCTGAAGAGAAAAGCGGGTCCCAGATGGTCACGATGTAGCCAGGCAGCACCCTCCTATAGCTGTCCTCGCAGAGACTCACTCGTGCTACCGCTGGAGCTTCACGCTAGGATATGTAGAGCTGGAATGGGACCAGCAGAGCGAAGAGCAGCCTTCACACTCACCCAGGCTGAGTAAATGAATGGCCACAATAGAGGACACCAGGGAAGGAGAGGCCACGTTCCTGCTGCCCACTCCTGGCTGTAATAATATGGGTGGACGACAGCGGTGAACGGCTGCCTGGGTGGCTGTCTGCTCCGCTGGCCGTCTTTCTGCTTCATCACACACACGTCAGGAGAGACAAGAAATACGAGGCCAAGACGGAAAGCTTGAAAAGTAGATGGTGAACAACAGCGAACAAAGTGGTGAAGGAAAAGTCAGCGGTGCCGTAACATCTACAAGTGGCGATTGAATCTGAAAGAAAAAACGTTCCACACAAACTTTTCGTACAAAAAAGTTTGACGGTTTTGAGGAAAGAAAGACTGTTTTGTTGTTTATCTAAAATAAAAACATTGCCACTGCGAACAAAGAAGCTCTCCTGTACGAGGTTTGCACCGACCGTCCTCTCTGACCCTCGCCTTGACCCTAAATCATTCCGGGACTTTGCGGTGAACGTCAAAGCGGGACAATCTTAAATATGAGGGATGAGAGAAAGCTCCTCAGTCCCATTGAATTACCCACATCATATTTCTCGCCGTGTTCAGTTAATAAGGGCCATTGAATTTGTGACCATGCGTCAAGAATAATAAATACAATATTTCCTTCAAGGATCATTTGCTGATGATTTATGCTTTTGAGCCACAAAGAAATTCAAGAAAGGGGGGACTGGAAGAAGAATCAATACATGACACAGTACGGTATTACTTCATGTCAGCCTCCATAGAAAAGAAATCATTCAGGCAGACGGAGGTCTGCAGAGGCTGCCGAGCTGGTAAGTGAGAGCCATTTAGGGCGGAGGAACAATACAAAGTTTGGAAATGTTCAAAAGGAGTTTGCTGTGCGACTCTTCTGTGTCTTTTAGGTGAGCAGAATTCAATGCAAATAATCGGTTGAGATTAAGGGTCAGTTTGAATTTGCAGTGTGTGTGTGTGTGTGTGTGTGCGTGCGTGCGTGCGTGCGTGCGTGCGTGCGTGCGTGCGTGCGTGCGTGCGTGCGTGCGTGTGTGTGTGTAGCCTGCTGAGGGAACAGTTGGGGATGTTTGTTGCCACGCTCCTAATGGATGGCCACATTTAAGATGCTAAGAGCTAATAAAGAGTAATGGGCCTGTGGCTTCACGGGGGAGGAGGAAGAGCTATTTTGAGTTCATGAGAGAAAGCATCATCTCGGGGATTAAAGAGTATCGACCGACCAAGAGTAAACACTGCACTGCCGCGCCGCTGGCCTATTTGGTAAAGTTGTGGACGTACGAAGCCAAACAGCCGCTCGCTGCTGGTGGAAGGTCGGCGGGGATCTCAACAAGGCAGGTGAGAGGGGCCTCCAGGAGCCGCGAGGAGGTCCAACACCCCTGGAACAGTGAAATCACAGTGACGGGACTGCAGATGGAGTTAAGGGTGGAAGCTCTGGGTGTCTGAGGGATCCTGCGACCCGAAGACAACGCCTTCTTTGTGCGCCGAAAAAGGCTGCGAGCTTTTGGCTTGGGTGGGCGATTACGAGACAAGCACAAGTCTGTGTGCCAATCAGTAGTCTTGCGGGCCCTCCGGACTTCGCTAAAACATAAACTGCGCTCCTTAATGAATCTTTCCCTCCCGCATTGGCCTTTATTGCAAAATGATATCGTAAATCAGGCTAAATAGAGGCATTCACCGGGTGCGGGCAGCCAGCCTCTTTGTGAGAGGAGGGGGACGTTTAACGTGGAGTTTGCTCCGGAAGGACAGAAAGATTAAGTGGTCACAAATCCAACAAAGCCCTTTTTCGCCACCGGCTGATGAGAGCACAGCGAGGTTAGGTATTTTACAACAATTACCTTGCAAATATGATACGATATGATCGTGCGACCATTCATCAGCCAAAAATTATGGCGGGAATTATTTACACTCAGCGTAATTACCGAAACATCTTCCCGACACCGCACCAAATTAAAAGGACCGAAGAAAGCCAAAGAGAGGACAGAGATTGATTATGGATGGTGATCTCTGTCTGTCGGCGATATTGCGGCTTGGAAATGAAGCGCTGCACCTCCCTGATGAGTGTGGAAAAACGTAGAGCCCCATCTGAAAATGAAAGTAGGTGTGACTCTCACAAAAATATGTTTGCTTTTCCTTCCTCCTGGGGTCGACGCGCGTCAACATAAAGTTTCTCAAAGCCAGCAAATAACTTTGAACTGTGGTCAATGCTCCAAGAACAGGATAATGAACTCCTCGTGCTTAAAACCGAGAGGCTTTCGTGGACATGCTCAGAAAAAACTGGTAGGCGATAGCACTAAAAGCCATAAGTTAATTAAGTCAGTTTATGTAGACGGGAAAGACTTTGCGCTAAATCCCTTTATTTAAAGTGAGGTGTGAAAAACAGAGCTAGTAAATGAACGCGTTCTATAGCACAATGTCTCCGCATGCTTAAGTGCCTCTTTATCCAAACGCGTTTTCTCCCCAAATCTACTGGTAAACCTCTCCCCAAGGTCACCTGCGTATAGGATGATAAATTCTGCCAGCAGCTCTCCTGACAAAGCTGACTTTTCTACAGATGCAGCCACGTGTTCATGAATAAAGCGCAGCCCTCCCCCACCCCCCACCCCCCGCCATTCCCCAAGCGTGCTTTGTTTTGTTCCACCGCGTCAGCTAATACTAATAATCAAGCCTAACCGATATCGCCCCGTGTTTGATTTGGATGCTTGATCTTGACACGGCTGCATTCAGACAAATTGCAAAGCAAAAAATTTGGGAGGCAGAGCAAATATATATATTCACGGGAAGACTGAAAGGAGAACAGGTGCACGGTCGCTGCCTGTGCTGTGACACGAGGCAAAGATTCGATGTAATTTTAAAATCTTCCAGCCGAGTTAAATGACCGAAACAAAAAAATATTCATAGCAGCCGTTAATTGTATGTTGCGCCAGAGATGCAAAAAGGAAAAACGGCGAGACAGAAGTGCAAATAATTGAAACTATTGAAGGCTTTTGGAAACGTTATAATAAAAGTCTATCCGGGCTGTCAGTCAAACCAAGTCGGATACGTTCGGTGTTACAGCCAAGGCCGAAGTGTGCCGGAGCCACCGGGCTGAAGAAGCAACAGCTGCTGGCTGTTTGTGGGTAATAAACTGAAAAAAGGAAAACGTTTAAATGCATTAAACTGAAAATACAAAGAGGTTTGAACATACTAGTTCCCATCAGGCCATTGATTGCTTTGAACCATCTGTCTTCCCGGCACATTTCCTGTGCCGGCGTGGACGTCCATCATCATGAATTTTTGACAGTTGGTAGCCAAAGAACAGCTGCGTCGAACTTTTCACCTCCCTGCATTACAAACTAAGGCGTTGCTGGAGCGCATGCCAAGAGGATAAAGGGGGAGATGTGGTCGACGATGATCAGCCGTAACATTATAACCGCCACGCTCTGTTGTTAAGCCATGGACTCCGGAGTTGTGGAAGTGTGTTGTGGTTTTTACGCTCCAAGACGCTGGCAGGAGATGTTTCGAGGTCACAGCTGTTGGCCCGACACTTTTCAGACATTTGAGATCTTTCTGGTCTATAACTCACCTCTAAGTTTTGCCACATTCTGAGCTATTTTTGTATCATGGCACGGCGCACTGTCCTAACATTGTGCACCACATCGACACAGGCAAGCCATCAGCCACAGTTTTGGTCTGGAGTTCTCGTGTGAAGTTGCACAATATGTTCAAAGGCCAAATTTTCACTTGCCAAGACAAAGACAGACAACAGTAATCACGCCAGTGGTCGTATTGTTTCGGCTAATGGCCGTGTGCACAGTGGCGTGTTTGTTCTTATCGTTTCAGGACCGCAGTGACGACAGCAGTCGCATTAGTAGATGTTGCACTCTGCACACATTTCCTCCAAGCCTCTGCTCTCGTGTCTCTACCTCTGAAAACAGGTCAAGGTGCCTCCCCTCTGCTCCTCCTCAGTGCTGCACATTCTGCACTAAATCACATCCAGGCACAGAGGCGGAAGCCACTTAGGCAACAAAACTACATAAGTCTGACAATGATACATTGAGGTATGTATCTTTAGCCTTTGTATGTTTATACTTTGAACTGCATGCATATACACAACATGCATCTGCCACCATTCCCTCTGTAGCTTGATGGTCTTTTGTTCCCCAGCGTTCATGTTGCTGCACCGCAGTTACAGCGAGGTCAGCACTGGTGACTAAATGCACAAGCTGTGAAAACTGAATCCCCTGACACAGGAAAAAAAAGGGATTCTGTTTTTGTTTTCTTCATTCAGAAGTGTGAAAAGTCAGAGTAGATTTGCTTGTCTAATGTGGACAAAAGATCCGCTGCACAGACAACACATCCCACAATTAGTCAACATAGAATGAACAAAGTAACAAAAAAAAAAACAGAAGTGAAAATCAGATGGCACAAAAATCCGCATCACATTTATCAAAGTGAACCCGACCACCTCCACAGCCAACCATGCAATTGTCATGGCGAAGATCGCCGTTCCACTTCCTGGTTGCCCTCTGAAAAGAGCGCTTTTGTGGCTCCAGCCGGACTGGCTTTAAATCTGCAGTTTAACCTGAAACCTGTCAGAGTTGGCGCTAACTCCGTGAACAAATTGCTCTATTTTGGGCCCGAAAAAGAAGGCTATTAGAGCATGGGGGAGAGAAATGTTTCTATTTCAGTCTGGATGGATAAGAAAGGAAGAATCCTCTCACACAGCAAAAATAAAAAAAAAAGTTTGTTTCGTGAGGATAAAAAAAGTTCCTGCATTGTGGGGTACATTTTGTTTTCAGAGCCCTGCTGTCCAGCTGCCAAGCCGAACTGTATCCCGGTGATTGACAGCAACTCACTTTACGCCGCAGGTATCATAATCCTGGAAGACGAGGCGAGTCCTCCCGAGTCGACAGTGCAGACGTAGTTTTTTCTGATGTGTTGGGGAAATAGGTAACGAAACAGAAGCTAATTATAATTTTAGTCGTACAAACATTTGTGGGATGCAGAGCTGCTCTGCAGAAAGGGAAAATTTTTTACTCTTTGAATAAATCCTCAGTAGACCAAAGAGAAACCCCGCAGTTTCTCTTGGCTCAACAATGTAGAAAAACAGAGAAGGGAGGGCACAATTAATAAACCCTGCAGTCGTCTTGGCCTCATCAGTTAACCCCACCAGCCTTTACATACTGTACGTCTCATTCGTCATCTCAGCTGTTTTTACAAGATAATGCCTGCTGCAATCACACACGAGACAAAGAAGTCATTTCTTACTTTCTACAGTGTATTTGCTTTTCTTGACTCTATTCTGAGAAGAGACACACGTTGCCATAAAAGTGAGACATGCGACTTGCATGTTCTGAACACTTCGTCCTCCAGCTCTGCACAGCTGGTTCCACACTTCAAGGGTTCGGCCAGAAAGATGAGACAGAATTTAGCTGCAGGAGACGAGAAAGTTTGTTTTATTTCCCAGTAAAACCAGAGAATCGAACCGGGTTTCTTCTGAATAAAGCAAACTCAAACCACTACATCGCTAATGGACCTCTGGGAAAAGTTACCACTGAAAAATTGCCTTTAGTTTCTCAGTAAAATATACATATTTTAATAACATTCTCTCAAAGTCAGAAAGCACAGAATAATGAAGCGGCAGATGATGCTCTCTTGTATTTCTCAGAGGTTTGAGGTTACGTCTGCATTACCCAGCTGGCAGACAGCTGAGGTTACGATGCTTGCAAGGCTAAAGAAATCTGTCTCACTGCATCAATTTGACAGGCCTGCATTTTGTTTTGTTTTTTTTAAATTGATGACACACTGAATAAAAAACATAACATGAAACAATAAGTGAGGAGAGCAGTGATGTCACAGTTTAAAAAAACAACTTTGTAACAGATGATGTTTCAAAGGTCAAACAATAGTTCGACCTCCTTGGATGTTTACTTGCATCATGCAGCCGCCATCAGGAACTGTCAGCGGCGCACACACGGGCTTCTTTTCTCCAGATTGCAGTTTGTGGCTTTGCAAGTCAAACTTATAGAGACAATATGCTCAGAGAACAACACTGCTGACCTGTGCAGCACAACAGAGAGAAGGGACAAGCTTAACAAGTCAAACAATTCTTTTCTATGGAGAAACAGTCGGGACTAATAAATGAGGACAATTAGTGTGTAAAAGCTTTGAGAAGAAATATACATATCTGGAACATGCAAAGCATCCCGTTTCTCACTCAGTAGCCAAACTGACACGCACGTCAGCAAGCGTGTGGATCGTTCATGGGTCGTTAGCGAGACGGGCGGTAACTGTGTTCGGTTCAGTCTTTATCCTCCACCTGTCGGCTTCCTGAAATCATCTGATCTCCATCTGGTGTGTTTTTGGGGCTTGGAACAGATTGATGGCATTTCAATTCATTTCAGTGGGGACAAACCAGTTTGACATGTAAATGATGGAAGTTCGGAGCCCCATCGTGAAACTAATTAAACTCAGAAGTTAAGGAACCACTGCACTACCAATATCTATTCAAATTGAACAACAACTTTTTGGGGGGGGTTTGGCACAGTTTTTTCTCCAATTCCTGTCAAATTGAATGAATGCCAATCATCCTAATGAAATTAATTAAGCAGAGTAGAGCCTGTTGTCTTTGATTTGTGCATCTTTATTCGGGTACGAGCGTCATGGCAGATAAAGAGAAACGCATGCGAGAATCTCGGAGCAGAGCGCGACTTAACAGGCAGACACCTGGTTTGGTCATGCGGCCGCCATTAATATGATTAAACGCGACTGCTCCCTTTATTACCGCTGCCCACTTGTTACAGTGTAGCTCTATTTCTCGGAACATGAAGAGATATACCAAAAATAAATCACGAGTTCAGTTCCCGGGTTCCCTTGGTGAAATTGTGCGCGACTCCAGATCCCTTATCAAATAATTGATGGAATTCTCCTACATCCTGCACTTTCAGGTTTTATGTACTGTGGACGCTTTTGTGCGAGCGAGGAGCTGCGCCTCCGTTTATGTTTTTTTTCTTCATCGCCTCCGTGCAGAGTTCATGTTTTACCGTGTCATATTGCAGCAACACAAAGCGATTCTTCACTCCTCATCTGTCTTCATTCACAGCAGGCTGGTGTCTCAGAGATCAACCACCTCTCGCTGCTGGTCAGCTCACCATGTATTTTTAGGCACATCTCTCATCGGAACAAAAGCTTGCCTTGTCGACACCGGGGTCAGTTCCTGCATATTTCTATCCACAAATCACACCAGCTACAATTTATGAAAGAACTGGATGACAAAAAAACGCTGTTGTGCTCAGCTGTTTATGTTTGTTTATTGTGATCGCTGGTTCATTTCCTCGCCATCATTTTCTCAGAACACTGATGAAGGGATCATGTTTACTTCAACACCATCTAGCGCCGCAGATATTCTGTTTCACTTGAGTTAGTTGCAGACACTCAAAAAAAAACCTACAACCAGACACATAAATACCATATTTAGACTAATTTTGAAGAACATCGGCTGGGAAAAAAAAAAGCTTGCGGTTCCGTCCCCTCTTGTGGGCTAAATTCGCCGTTCTACACATGGCATGTGCAATTAGGGATGCAGCGCAGATTACATCACTCTGAATTTCAGCAGTTGCCACAGTCCCAGAACATCTAATTACGAGGCCTTCACATAACAATCTTCAAGGTTCTGCGAAAATGCACAAAAACAGCGTGAAGCAAGACGGCGGTCGTGATCAATTGCAACCCAGCGGGGCAAAAAACCACTTGCCAACTGCTTGTTTGCACTTATCCAAGGTTCATACGGGGGAATAGTTAGCATGTCCTCAGAGCGAATCATATCAAGGCCTCCATCAGTGTCAGTGGAGCCGAGCCATGAGCGGGGGAGGCTGCAACGAGAGGGCAGATGTTTTCCTGCACTTGGATACAAGGAATTGAAAAGATGATTTGCGAATCTCAAACATCCGACTGAAGAGAAATAGTGGTGTTAAAAAGTTAAAGAGTATTCCCTCACGATCCAAAACTGTGGAAACCGGCGCTGCTAGGCAAAGACAAGCACCATATTAGGCTCCCTCCACCGCTGCCAATAATATTCAGTATGAATCAACTGTGTCAATTTGCTGCCTCCAGCTCGCTACTTCCGATAGTTACCAGTTACATAGAACAAGACAAAACAACATGCAGCATGGATCTGTTAGAATATAAACAATAAAGATACGTTCAAGAGAAAACTCATCTAAAACTTCACTCTAACACATCAGCTGATGACACAGCAGCACAGATTGTCTCAATCCAACCTGATGAAGCTCCACCAATGCAGAACTCAGCCAAGTTCAATAGACTCTCATTACCAGTGTGTATGTGTAATATCAAAAGGAGCAGTTAATTGTGATCTATACTTCGTTCAAGTGCATTCCGACCATTTAAACAGAAAAGCACAGAATACTTTTCTTATTTTGGTGAATAATAAGACATTTTCTCAATCGTGGACGTCGTTCCTCAGTTACAAGATGTTTTACATAAACCCACCTGCTTTTCCTTCGTTTTTGATCCCCACCAAAAATGAATCACCTTTTTTCTTGTACAACCCGCTCACACATCCTTCAAATTTTGCCCACATCTGTCAAACGCATTTAGAATCATACCGCTAACAAACATACAAGCACAAGTGGAAAAAAATAACCTCATTCAAGAAGGTGATAAATGACAATTGTGTTTTTTGGTAATGTGATGACTTACAGTTAGAATCCTATGTCTTTAATTTTTGCTACAATAAATTAACTGGCCACTTAAGATCTTGACATAAAATCTTATGTCCACTCCAATATTCATTTTTTCCACCACACCAAATTTGCCCCCATTTCATGCAGAAATGTTTGGATTGAGGCATGTCCATAGAAGCGAGCCCTCCTTACGAATAATTCATCTGTATCACAAGATAAGTCCTGTATTAGACATTAACGAAGCCGATTTGCTGCAATGATATGTCGTCAGTGAGCTTTCAGCACTGAAGAGTGAGTTCAGCTGAGAGCAGAACAAAGTGGTGAGTTGCCAAGTTCCTGGATAGAAACTGAACAAACCGAGTCGATCCGATTGAAATATCAGGATATTCGATTTTTACTATTCATCCTCTCAAGATATGTGACGCCAGACAAAGTCCGGACCGAATACTGCCAACCAATAAGCCATCCGGGTTAATAAAATGATGGTTTCCCTAATCAAAATTCAAGGCAGGTGAAAAAGTATAGCATGCGGCGTTCCATTAACACCCTCATACAATTTTATTCCCAATTTGAATTAAACCGTAATATTTTTAGGCTAATCCTTGGTTATCATTGGGGTCATTCTGTCTCAGCTTGGTGTGGCTCCCTCCAATTTGTGTGAAATTGAGGGGCCTCGGGGTTAAGAGGAGAATCTGCCGGCGCAGATAGCGACTCCGAAACGAGCCGTTGCAGGATGTGCTAACGGCCCATGTTGCACCTCCTGGCGAGGCCGACGACACTGAGCAGCACAGGACCAATGACTCACTGTGGCCACACTGTCTGTTGTGACTGGCCAACTCTAATCCCCCCCCCCCCCCCATCACCAGCTCACTCTCCCCCTGTCACGAGAGCAAAAAAGCAGAATGAATGATCAACTCAGCCAAAAACTGGGGGCCGACTGTTCCCGAATGCAAGGACAAAGTGACGACCAGAACATACGTCTCTGCTGTGTTCGAAGTTGAAGGTTTTAGCGTATAAACATTAGCAGCTGCACAACAGTGTATTGATTCGCACGTGTGCCCCTTTGTGGATCACATGTCCTCCCCAAGTATATCGTGATTTCTACAATTCAAATATGAGCATGTTCGGTTTAACAGGGACTAAAAATTGCCCTTGACTGTGACTTTGTGTCTCTCAGGGTGAACTCGATTACAAACCACCAGTGGGGATTAGCTCTGGCGCAACGCTGCGTGGTGGTGTAGCAATTTGCACTTTCCACCTCACAGCGGGAAGTTCATTTCAGGGTTTGACGTCTTTCTGTGTGGAGTTTACTTTTTTTGGAACACACTGGACTATCCATGTTTATTTCTTTTGATTGTGGGCATTCAAGTAAAGAGTAAAGAAGAGGTATGGAATGCATATTGTGGGATATTTTTAAGCTTTGTGCTTCGACATTCTTTGAACTTACAGATAACCAGCGTCAAATGTTTCGTATGTCAGTGATGTGCTGCAGCAGACGCTCTCGGTGTGACAGGTCTTTAGAGAGCTGGTGACTTTAAACTACTCGGAGGTGTGATTGCCTGTGTGAGTGACAGCATCTCCAGGGTGTAGCCTGTCCTTCACCCCTACTCATACAGCGTTCGCTCTCTGCAAGTTAGACAACAACAGGTTGAAGAGAACAGAGGACAGAGGGACACTGTGCTGAGGCCCGGACACTTACTGCGTGATAGGAACTGTAGTTCTCTTTGTGTACGAACAGCACGACGCTGACTCAGTGAGTTCACTCGGGGGACTTCATTAAGTTACAGCCAGTCCAGCCAGACTAACTTGTACACTGATTGTGCTCTGAGGTGGCCATTACTTTCACACTGATTAGGACCCAGTGATTGTGTCAAGACTGATTGGAGACGCACACATACACTGGCATTCCAATTACGCCGGGCGCCATCCAGCCAATGGTCACAGTGTACTTCAGGTCATTTACATTTACCACAGTTGCGGGCGAGCAAATGCGTGTCCTGTGCAGTTATTTCAGTCCTGTATTGTCTTTGAGACCCGAAGGGAGCAAAGAAACTTCCAGCAATAGCAGTCCCACATGTGAAAGTGATTTCAACTCCCCTTCACCCCAGCTGGTTCAATCTGCATGCACTTTATGTTCACTGTGATTTATTGGCATCCATGTAAAGTTTCTCTGGTGTTCTGCTATATAAGTGAGACATTGTCTGCCTCAAACATATTTTTTTTTGCCTTTTCTCCTCAGCATCTGTTTTTATCTCCTCGAGCCGTCGCGGTGCCTTGCTGCCGCACATTCATAAATAATAATAATACAGCAGCTACAAGTGAAAATAAGAAAAAAAGGAAACATGTCTGAGAGTGGATTTGTCATTATTGTAAGCAGGAAGACAAAGAAGAAAAAAAAAACCTCAAGCGGTGAAACTGGCAAGCGTAGAGCTGAAATGTTAATATGTGATGTGCCAGCCAGGCTCAGCCTCAAACACAATAAAAATGTAGATTTCAGAGTCAAGATAAGCTTATATTAAGCTAATTCTTAGTTCCTGAGTTATAAAATGTGCTGTGTCAGAAGCAGCTTTCTATCCGCTGTGATTCATTCGTCATGCAGCTGTACATCCGTTTTTGTGTCACACATGAGAGGGCACGACGAACTCCTCGGTGTTGTCCCAGCAACAGCAGACAGTAGAAATTATTCACCAACAAGAAATGGCCACTCAAGGGATAAAACTAATATATTTTAAAAAAAAAATTAAAATTCAATGGCAGTTTTAAAGCTCCTGTTCAGCATTCTGCTGCATGAGCACACCACTCTGAATCACAAAGAGGCACACGACTGCCATTTTAACATAATCTCAACAATCAATCAGCCACACCACAAAGAAGTCAATGGGCCTTGACAATATGTACCTGTCAGATCATTGCCTCTAATGCATTAGGGTCTGATGCCTCTGATAGGCAGTGACAGCTCTGCACACAACTGAGTGCCCACCCCCCACCCCCCATCTCAGATGTAGTGACAGCTTTTTGTCCAGCCACCTGCCTGCGATTATACAAATCAAAAGCGCATAACCAAGTGGAGTGGAGTGTTTTCTGCGACAGGAAGGGAGACGGACTCAAGTCAAAGTGACTGAGACATGAAAATACCTTTTTTTTGTTTGATGCGGTCTTGTTTTGGCTGTTTGCCTTTTTTTGGGGCTTATGAGGAAGCTTTTATTTTGTGTAAATCTCGAAGGAAATATTACACAAACTCCTAATATTGTAAGAATGTTTTTGTATTTTTTGCTGTAAGTAAAGCGTTGAGACGAATGTCATTTTTATAAGTCTATGGAATAAATAATCTAATTCTCGCTCAGGTGTTTTCAAATATGTAGCAATTCGGCAGCGTTCACTTTAATTTATGCAGCGCAAAGCTTCTTTTCTTCTCCCCATTCATTTCAAATAAATGTATCAAGCTTTTCAGAGGATGTCAAAACACTCACAATGAAGGAAACAGATTAAGCTATAAAAACGGCACCAAGCTTTTAAAGGGACGTTATCGGCAGAGAATAATTAATCAATTTCTGCAGCGTTGAGATGTCTGAGCCGTGACCATGAGGGAAGTTGTGTAGGAGACTGTTGGCACCCACAAAGTCACAAATTGGCTAAAATTGCACTGTGTAGTTATGCTGTCGCCTTTGAATCGAAGCTGACAGATAGTCCTTGCCCTCAGTGACAGAAGGCCAGAACTGTTTCACCATTTTGATCTCAATTTAAAAAAACAAAAACCAAGAAGTTGGTCGCGTCCTTTTACGTCCTTTCAAATCAGGTTCTAAACTCTGTCGCTGTGACAGACGTCAATAAATGTCCAAATGGGATCTGAAAGCAAGCTTGTGTGGAATTTAATTCACCAAAAAAAAATCCTGCTAAAATCCATCAAAATAATCAACTAACAAAGGTGGACGCGAAAGGGAATGAAAAAAAAAATCTGCAGTCACAGGCGTGCCTCAACAAATTAAAAAAATCAATACAAGTTGATTTGTTTCAGTGATTCAATTCAAAAAAATGAAACTTAAAACATCAGACGTTCACTCCACACAGGCGTTTCTTTTGTTGAATCTGGATGACGATTGTTATCAGCATATAAAAACATAAGACCCAGAAATTCTCAGAAAATTAGAATACCAACAAAAAGCCTCTTGTTGTGGACTCATATTGCCACAATCTTATCAGCTCATTAACTCAAAATACCTGCTAAGCTTTCCGAGTCTTTTAATGGTCTCCATTGGATTCGATGAGCTGCACAATCGAGGGACAGAGTGCTGAGGTAAAAGCCACCCAAATGACCATCCTTGACACCCTCCACAAGGAGGGTAAGCCACAAAAGTTCATTGCAAAGAAACGGAAGTTCAAAGAGCGCTGTTTCCAAGCATATTGATGACGTGTTAAGTAGGAGGGAAAGGTATGGTTGAAAAGGGGCTCAAGCTCAAAGAAAGACTGCGGCTCAGAGAGAAGCAAGTTCATGCCAAGAACTCTGGACCGTCACATCCGTGGTGTCCGGCCAAACCTGAAACAGAGGCAGCATCAGGAGTGTGTTACCCCGGCTGAGGAGTGAAAGGACTGGAAGGACACTCAATGGACCAAAGTCCTCCTGTCAAATGACTGAGATTTTTCCATTTCTTTCAGAAAACAAGGTCTGACAGTTTGGTTGAGGGAAAGAGAGGCTGCTTTAGGTCCAGTGTTACATTTTCACAGTCAGTAATGGTTTTTGGAGCCTCCTCATCTGCTCGTGTCACTCCACTCTGTTTTATAGAGTCCAAAATCTATTTATCCATCAACCAGGGTATTTAAGAGAACTTCATGCTCCTCTCAGCACTGCAAACATGAATGCAAGTCCCACCCTATGTACTCAGCTAGTCCCCTAATTACCATCAGGTGAGGCTGATTAGCCCAGGTGTATTTAATGACTGTGTGTGTACATTAGACCATTTTAAAGTGGTGGCTCATGTTTTTTTCCTAAGTTTTAGTTGTGAGTATAAAGTAATTAAGACCCACTTTAAAGAGAGGGTAAAGAAATACAGTGAATCTAACATTACACCCAATAGTGCACAAACAAATTGCATGACACCCTTCACAGTTGGAGTGCTTTTGTTTGGTTGTTTGTGCATCTTTCATCGTTTATTAACTACCCCCCATTAGCTGAAGCAGGGCTGCAGCTCTTCTCCCCGGAGTCTGCAGAGAGTCAACGGATGAATGTGGCAAATCATGCAGAGCACATTTGGCACATTTGGACTGTGAAACTGGTCAAAAAATACACAGAACCATTCAACAATTACCATCAAAACAGTTCAAAAGAGGGAAAAGTCATGAACTGGCAGCATGTTGATGGGCGCCTAAGTCTTATTGATGCATGTGATCCCCTGAAGGCCCCACCTTTCAAAATAATGGACTAAAGGATCTTCCACAGAAATCTCTCTACCCAACACCACGGCAACACATGAAGAGGTCTCAGAGTCCAATGATTCATCAGTGCTTTCCTGCTGGCAGAACAGGGATTTTCACAGTATAGACGAGTGGTTATAAAGTTATAGCGGATCCTGTATGTTGCTGCAACATTTTTTGCATCAATTTTTCGTTTTTCAGATAAGGAGCTGCTGGTTTTAGAGATTTAATCACTTTTCGGGCAAACATTCGATCCCATCATAATCACCACAACCACTAGGGGTCACATTGCAGGGGGAAAGGAGCCGTTATGACACCATCCAACAAGAATCCCCTGTTGTTTTCTGTACAAGGTGCAGTTAGCATCCCTAAATAAGTAGAAATTAAGTCTCGTTTCTCAATTAGCTGTGAGTCATTTACGTGAAAGCATGACTTTGGATTACTGTGCAGCCTAAAAGAGACACTTTTCTGCTGGTTTCTCACACCTACTCACCACTGGCGAGGAGGTTTACTCCCACCTGCAGATTTACGAGGAGGCGGCCCCTCCGTTCACATGCGACGAACCTCCTCTGATGAGACCATGCAAACACTGCATCAGCACGTCTGGCAGTTATTACAACGCAACCGCCCCCTCCAGGCTCGCATGGATTGACATGCCTTCCTTTTTAAACGCCTTTATGCAGATTTGCTCCATTTACCGCCGCTAATCATGAAGTTTGATTGAACTGAATGCAAGATCACAGCAGTCACCCAGTTGCCCAATTAATAGACGTGGCAGGTGTGCTCACTGGAACTATTATAGGACATTGTTCGGTTTGATATATGAATTTGCAGGGCAAAAGCCCTCTTTTGATTCAGTGATTGGAAAGCAACAATGTATGCCTCCCACACACTTTAAGTATAATGAGGATGAAAGTGCAGAACAAGGGATTCAGATGACAGCCCACCTACTCGGTAGTGTTTCATAAAACAGTCATTAAAAAACAAAACATGGAAACACACGGCTCCGTTTTGTTTGTGGCGACTGGAAATTAAGACCACAAATAAGTTCGAACCATCGCGTACAACAAACGGCGGCCATGTTTTCACTTTTCCCTCCAAGAAGAGGAGACTGCAGACGCAACTCGAGCCACGCCAAATTGGATTTGAGAGAAGGGAAAAATATGCCTCTTTTTATCACTGTCCTCCGTTGCAAATCTCAGAAGTGCACCACGGTGAGCTCAAAGCGCAGCTGTAAGATAGCCTCGATAAAAATACCACCAAGCCAGGGATTTCCACTGTTCTTTTCATGTTCTCCGCTCCGCGAATAAACATCGGCACTAAGTTACCGCAAAACAAACTGCAAATTTACTTCACAGGTCCTTTATCCAGTGCAAACGCTCGCGCTGAGGATCGGGCTCAATTGAATCTTAATGACCATATGCTCCTGATACGAGTGTAATTGATGAGCTGTCAACGCTGCGCAAAAGACTTTTGGGTTCCAAGTTTTCAATGAGAGAGCGACATGCAGTTTGGAGCAGTTGATGCAAAATACCACTGATAAAACTTGGGATTCCTGGAGGAACGGCTTCTTCTCATGACAGTAGTCCAATGTATTCAGCTCGTGTAAATACAACAAATTGAAGACATGAGTGTGTTGATCAGATTCTTTGCAAAAAGTGAGTTATTGGCCTCTGGCATTTTTTGTGTTTTTTTACAGGTTTATAAGGTTCACAATCTTATCTGAACACAGTGTATAACCTCTCCCTCTCTCTCTCTCTCTCTCATTTCTTGGTCCATGCTTGCTCAAGGACACGGACTGCTAAGCTTAAAGGACTGCCGGGGACAAAAGAAGTGGAGCTGGAAGCGTGCCACAGCACCGGGGTGAGGAACCACAGCAGTGGATCTTTCTGAGGACCATTATAGATAAAAACTCTCCACTGAGACGGAGGCCAATAATCTCTGCAGGTTAATAAAAAAGAAAAAAAATTGTTGGTGCAGGGGGAAAAAAAAGAAAACAAGACGTGAAAAATCCATCAGGCTGAGTCGCTTCCACTTCGTCAGGAAATAGACATGCAAAGCGACGAGATGACAGCGCAGGCTGTGTGCTGAGCACTTCTACATGTAGACCGAATGCCGTGCTTCCTTGATCCCTATTTGGATCTGGGTGAGCTTAAGGATAAAATAAAGAGAGGTGAGATTAGACTTTTTCTAGTCCCTACCGAGGGGCCTCGCTGGGAGACACCTTGTGGCTTCAATTAAAAAGAGGAAGGGATTTTTTTTTTCCTTTTAATAATAAGAATAAAGACAAAAGATCATTGCGATCTGAAGGAGGGACATTTAATCTGAGGATTTGCTTTATTACATTAGAAGTAATGAATAAGATCTGAGGATTAATTTGGGACTCCGACAATGTTTGTGGCTCTCGTGACAGAGGGTGAACTCACAGTTGCTCCAGTATACTAACCCCCCCCCCAATTATGGCTTCATTATGCTGCGCAGACATTTTTCCTGGTATGGATCAGATAGTCTCATTTCCTGGAGTGTGTTATCAATTTTCATCACAAAGCGCAGTGAGGGGCCGTGTCCTGCAGGTTGATGACACACAATGCTCAATTAGGATCACACCGAGGACAGTTACTGAGAGGGCCTTGGCATATGGCAAACATCATTACTGTACACTTGAAGCATGTGAAGAAGCACTCATCGCAGCGCCTCGTGGAAGTCATGGAAGTGCTGTCGAGCGAGGGGTTTCCTTGTGAGCTGCAAGAAAGAAGCGGCAAGGTGTGGAAGCCACAATGGAGAAGTGACATGCAGATCGTAGATGCACTCGCATTTTTCAAATGCGTGACCTTTAACTCCGCTGGGAGTTCGCTCTTTTGTTCGGAGCAACTGCAGCAAGTCTGAGCGGCGGTGCTTGGAACGGAGGCATTTATCCGACGAGAGATGCTACCTCTAAATCGCCACCAAAAAAAGTTGTGAAAGTCAAGAATGTACATAGTGGTTGGGAAGACTGAATATGCGACCAGCCTTTTAGGTTAAACCCTTTACCCATGAGGCAAGGGAGGGGATTCATTGGCCAGACCACTGGCTGCCCTATGTTCCCTGACTCCAAGGTAGCCAGAGACGATGTCGCTCTCCACACTGTGGCTCGACCTGACTGATGCAATAACATCACATCCTTTACATCGCCGCCTTTTTAACAGGATCTCATATGGTACGAGACGCTTCTACCTTCTTGCGGCGGCTGTCACGTTGTGATTCCAGCTGGGTGACAATCTCCCAGTGACTGCAACTCTCCCAACTTTTCTCCCCCCCCCCCCATAAAAAAATTATGGGGTTTGAGATGAATTTTTGAGTCATAACTTGACAAGCCACGAGGTAACAGAGCCCCCCCATGCCTCAGCTGCACAAGAGAATCCCCGTAACATTGAAATATTCATGAGATAAATGTTATTTAAGGTCAGAGTCGCTCCGCCAGCAGCTGTGGGTATGTTGTACAGGTGCAAAGCCACTGCAGTGGCTTCCTCATTATGCATAATATATGACTGAACAAATAGGAACTGTAATTCTGGTCAGGGAGTCCAAGTAAATTGGCTGCCACGCAGAAGAGAGGAGGATGAAACATGATTCAGACACAGCAGACTGACACCTTCCCATGGCAGTGACTCACAGGATGTCAACTGCCCCGCGTCCCCGTGTATCTCCGCTGAGGAGCCCTATGCGTGACCGAGCCACACATTCGCCCGGTGCACTCCTGTGTCAACTTATTCACAGGCAATTGGAGAGAAAGCAAAAAAAAAAAAGACAAAGACAAGCAGAAACAGTGGATCAGTGGACACATATATGCAAATTGGTCCCAATTGTGCTTACCTCCCAGAAGTAACACGGCCGACAGAAGCACAAGAATATGCAACATGTTTCTTTGAGGCGTGGGGGGGTGGGGAAGAAAAAAAACACAAGAATTCCTTAAATGTATCAGTTCGAGGAGAAAAATCCAACAGGCAAACAAAAAGGCATCTTTTCCGGTAGAAATGCCACGCTTCTGCCTGTGAAGAGTAAATGCTGAACAGTCATAGTTTGAAAGCTGAGAAGCCTCTCTCGCTCTTCTGTTTGCTCTGCTTATCAGTAGGACTGAGGAGGGAGAAGTTGCATGCAGTTGAGCATCACTCTTTCCAACATTGTTAGAGGTTGAAACGACTCGTAAAACTGCTTCAAAGCCAAACACAGCTTGCATGGAGGCACGTTTTCGCGTTGCTTCTCACAGAGTCATCAGGATCATGTTTTGCATCACGGTGTCAAAAAAAAACAACAAAGTCGACTCAACGCGCGCAATCTGAAGCCGGGGACGAGACGGAGGCGTGTTGAATCCGTGCCGCCCAGCTGGTCACTTCGTCTGCTCCGGATCCTCCGCATCACCGGGTTCCCGAAGTTGGCGGCTGTGGTGCGCGTAAAGTCCGGGCAATTTGGGTCCAAGAAAAGCAACTCCCGTCAGGCATTCTGAACGCCGACAAAAATGTGATGAATTTAAAAAAGAAAAAAAAAGAAAAAACAACTAATCAAATCAACTTCAAGTCGCGTCGCAGGTCAACGTACATCCACGCCCTGGCGATCTTTTTCGCTTGGTGAAGTCCTGAGCGCAACTCCGGCAGCGTGCAGCAGCAGCGACCCCGGAGCGCGCAGAGGAGGGGGAGGAGGAGGAAGAGGAGGAGGAGGGGGGTCTGTCCTCGGAGGGCAGAGCTCGTCTGCCGCCTCCAATTAAGACTTTGACACCAAGTGGTTCATTTATGCAGGGGTGGGGTGAGGTGGAGGGGGGTGGGGGCAGAAAAGTTGGACCTCAAGTCTTCATCTTTCCGTGTTTATGTAGACAGACAACAGGCTGCGGGTTCAGACGAGCTTACGCATTGTGAGTCCGTCCAATGCGCGTCGAGAGCAGCGAGCGGGAGGAAAGCTCAGGGCAGTGACAGTCAATGCCGCTGGCACATGCAGGGGGGCGTTTAGCGCTCTAGGAACGTCACATCACAGTCATGATGATGGAAAATAAATATTTTATTTCATCTCAAGAAGTTGGAATCAACCCCAAAACTACACCTCTGTAAAGACGTGATTTAGCGACACAGCAACGTCACGCACAGACACATGTATGCTGCTTCAGTAGCTGAGAATTTATCCTCTACGTGCGAAAAAAATAGATTTGAAAAGGTTTTTTTTTGTTATTATTGTCGAACAAATCAAACCGATTGTGCGATTGTGCCACTTGCCGGGCACTAGCGACCCCGTGTGGCTGCGGAACTGAATCAAATGACTTCATGTTGCCTGGAAGTGCAGCTGCAGGCTGGAGGCAAACACCAACCCGATAGCAACGAAATAGTGTAACTGAACGACGTCTGATTTATTTGATACTTGGGGGGAAAGCTGCCAGCCTGATTAAACGCATAATGTGGTCTTGACTTTGACGGGTCATCCAGCGAGCGGCGTCGCTCGGCGGTGTCTGTTGGAGTTTTTCAGTTGCATTTCGGTCAATTTCCACTGAGCCATCATCATTCATTTATTCACTCCATTTTCTTAACTTATTCATATTCGGGGTCACACGGGACACATCGTCTATTTCAGCACAAACGAACGACCTTATAAGATAATACTTTTTTTAGTAAACCAGTGAGAAAAAAAGACCGCGTGAACTGCAGAAAAAGCACACCTGACCTCTGAATAATCTGGTCATATTTGACATTTTTCTTGAATTACATTATTGGAATGCCACAAATACTTGTGGCTGCTCGAAAATTTATCAGAGCACAAAAGCAGGGAATAAATTATGGTTGGTACATGGAATCTGCTAATCTACTAAACCCGAGCATCTCACAGCAGACCAGCTGTTGTTTACAAAGTACAACCCAAAAAGATGTATGAATTCAAAGTACACAAATACCAGATGTTTCACCCAGCGTCCAGTCATTCTTTCCCAGACGACACTTTTTATTTTTGTACCTGTTAATGTGTTGTGATTCCTGTAAAGTGGGAGGTAACACTTGTATGGTTCGAATTAGTCAACAGATTCCTGGAGAATAAAATATGAGTATTACTTTATAACGTTTCCAGTGTTGATGGAGAGAAATACCGGTCATTTAGGGATGTAAATGAAGTCTTTTCAGATTAAAACGATAAATGTTGAGTGCTAGAACATTATTGGCACAGTGTGACGCACACAAAATGATGTTTGCAATATGGCAAATGTCGCTATGTCGAGAATTTATCTTCTAAGTACAAAAATACCACTTTGCTTACCTTAAAAGCTCCCTTTTACACTATGAATATATGCATAGTCATTTTTTTAAACTTCCAGGCTTTACTTAAAACTCGAGGCACACGCTGTCAGTCAGTTTGCCACGTGTCACGTAATATCTGCGAAAACTGTCAAGCTAAATTCAAATGCATCAGCAAAGTAAGTTGTAGTCTAAAAGTAGAATCGCAGGCCGAAGTGACTCGGATACAAGCAAAGGAAAGAAAAAAAAAAGTATAGCCAGGAAAGGAGGCAGTGATTCATTCAGGAAAATACTTACATTCACAGAAAGTGTACAGATGCTATTCTAGTAAATTGCTGCAAGCGTTCACGAATGTACTGGTGACTTTGAAATCTCTTTTACCACTAAATCATAATTACAGCCATTGTATGTGGCCTAGTTTAAGACGGCCGTTCTGGTTCACTCCAAATTCCATTTCTCTCCTTAAGGAGCCGAGCTTTTACCTCCCCCTAAATGTGGGCAATTTGATCTGGGAAACAAGCTCCTTCTCGTGCAGCTGCAAAAAGCATTAG
Source organism: Malacoctenus gilli (assembly GCA_032164315.1). Lineage (NCBI taxonomy): Eukaryota > Metazoa > Chordata > Actinopteri > Blenniiformes > Labrisomidae > Malacoctenus > Malacoctenus gilli. The sequence continues at coordinate 4,358,420 of JASSRZ010000011.1, forward strand.
AGGTGTGGGGGACAAAAGTGCTGATGTAGAGCAGTCACTTCCCCCCGCTGCAACGGTGAGCTGGAACATCACTCACACAAAGGCTGGGAGCTGTCCAAAAGTAGCCCCCTCTCTACTGCCCGACACTCAGTCAAATCCCCTTGAAGCCCACGCTACACTGAGGTCCATTCAGCTGCCAGAAATCAGAGAACGCACCAGACAGAATCCGAGTGGCTTTGGTTACATCGTCTGCAGCGGCAAGTCATTAAAAACAAGTCGAACTCCTTTCAGCTGCACACATGGAAAGTCCATTTCCCAGGCTGAACGGCCAAGACACTGACTGCTGCAGAAACTCCAACTCCATCCGTCCCCCTTTGGCGAAAAATGATGGGACACATTCAATCTGAGAACATGGCAGTTTAAGGAAAAACAAAAACACAAACGTCTTCTCATGTTTGAAAGATTGTGTCCTGACAGATTTTTTCGATGTCTTGAAAAAGATGTGGACACTTTCCTGATTCAAATACTGTGTTTCCACTTCTAGAGACCCAGAAACACTTTTCACTTTGTGAGATCAGGCAGTTTTTTTTTTGTCCCTGGGAGGGCAGAGATTTCCTGTCAAGGGTACCGATATAAATAAACGCCACCATATAAAATACAGCACAGCGCGAACATTTTAGGCACTTTCGATGGTTAGACTCCTATACCTTACACAAGGCCATCGCAGGGGGAGTGTGACTGCTCCCGGATTCATTCTACATCCTCACAATGACCCACAAAAAGAAAATACAGACAGATTCGTAAAGAATATTTTTCAGAGGAGGAAAGAAGGGGAAATAAAAACAGCCCTCCCGTGACAGATGGCAGGGCCCCTCCGTAGCCCTGATCTCAACACTGCAGAGCCCGTCTGGGATTATGCGAAGAGAGAGGCGAGCGACTAAGAGACTAAATCCTGAAGTGCGGAGCAACCTACCTGCCACGCACTTTCAAAAAAAAAAGTTTGCCTTGAAGAATTAATGCTGCTTTAAAGTCAAAGGGTGTAACACCTTTTTTTTGTTGTTGTTGTTGGTCTTTGAAGTTTCCTGGTAAACAAAACTATCAAAGTTATTATGCTTGACGGCACCCTCACGTTTTCCTCCTGAAACTTTTCAAAGAAAAAATGGAGATAGTCGGATCTTTGGAATGTAAAAAAGAAAAAGTCGTATCAGACTCGAGGCGTTGTTTTTTTGTTGTTTTAGTTTCAAACACGTCACCTTGTGACCTTCACTCGGTCCCCCAGGATATGTCCCACGCCCTCCTTTGTATTATCCATAATGAATCGTCCCCCTGTGTCTTCTTTCAGGTGGTATCCTTCATCCATGACCTCAACCAGCCTCAGTGGCTTGTCCTCCACTCACTTGGTAGACATGAGGCCCAAATTCATCACCACCTTTCACTCTCCTCCTCTGGCCTATCTGATGTATGATAGCATTAATAATAACTGCTGCCGAATGCCCCGTCGCCCTCTGCGCCTTGCCCACTCCCGGCCCCTGCAGATTACCACCAGCCATTCACAGCCCATTAAAACTGTATTTACTTATCGGGCTCTCTGGGGCCGTCACTCTGTTTTCAAGACTGATGCCCAAAGGGAAGGCAGAGAGTGACCTTCCCGGAGCCCTCTGCTGTAACTCACCAGTCTCGGGTGACTCGTTGGTAATTTCACAGCCTAAACTTTGCTGAAAGCGACACGAGCAGCTCGGAAATTAGAAGAAAACACTTCGACATTTTGGGGGAAATTTGAAGGGGAAAAAAACCCAAACCAATGATTATGAATGCTTATTACTTTTCCAAAACTTCAAAAAAGTTTAGCAAATACACACTTTGGGTGTCTGATTAAGACTCCGCTGATGTGAAGTCAGCTGGTTGGCTCAGATTACTATGTTGGGCCTTGACACAGACTGAAGTGTACACTTCAAAATGCATAAACACTTGTTTTTGTTTTTTATTTACACATGAGTGCTACAAAAGTCCAGATGAACTATCTCCACATGAATGCTATTTCAGTCCCCGTTTGCCTCACGTAACCAAGCATGTTTGCAAATAAACGTTCATACTTGACAGGATGGGGCTGGTTGCACAACACTTAAGTGACCAGAAGGTCACTTGAAGCAGTTCAAATGGCTGAGATCACGAGTAGGTTGAAAATGATGATGGTTTTCTGTGTTATGTTGAGTTTCTCGGACTCTCGTGCTTTTACATAACACTTAACTGCATTTACCTGCGAGCATTTAGGTCTGAGCTAAGTGTTTCCTATAGTTGGGTTAACTAACTGCTAAGGTGCCATTATATTTGACTGACAGGCGAGCAATCCCGATAGCAGAAATGGGACAAGGTGAATGCTCCTCGTTCTTCTTTACTCAGACAGTATTTCCTTATCAGCCATAATGTGTCATCGTCTACTTTGGGTGTGCTTAACTTCCTCTGACCTTTAAAAAGGGGTTGATTATTTCCATCCACAATCTTCACTCGGCAATATGCTGCCAGCACAAAAGGATATTAGGCCCAGACCTGCTGGTCTGATAATTCCAGCTCTCGGTATAGCACTGAGGGAGCCGGCGCCACAATGCCCCGCCACTCCATTATCATTCCACCACCTCCATCTTCACCTTCACCGCTGGTATTCTTCCTCTGCTCACCTCCGCGCATGCAGCTGAGCGCGCTCTGTTTTATTACATCTTCAAAAGTACTTTGTATCCATGGTAATTAACTTTTTCTTTATGCATCACCCTCCCGGGACAAATTATACAGCTTTTGCGTAGCCCAGAATACTGTTGCTATGTAAATCTGGTGGGTGTGAGGAGGATCCCGCACCTCGGGCTCCCCTGACGGAGCTCTTTGATTAAAGCAGGAGAGACTCCCAAGGCAACCAACAGGTCTAAATGTTTAATTGATTCTTATTTTACTGGTGGTAATCTTGTAATCAGAGGTTCAGGAGGGTCACATCCATCACCCTGGGAGAACGAAGAGTCCTCTGGTGTCCCGCTCCTGTTCACCTCGGGGGCGGGGGGGGGGGGCGTGAGCCTGATAAATAATGGTTTTCTTTCAAGAGAAGGTCCGTCTGTTGCCAACAATTTGCGGCCAACAAAGTCATTTCGATACTGTTCTCCGTATTGATAGATGAGGCCAAAATTTAATATAGAGCCAATTTACTAGTACGAGGTGAAGAAATGGAGCTGCAGCTATCTTCCCTTTCTCCCTCTTTTCCTCCGTCCTCCAATCTGGCTCAAAATTAGACGTCAAGAAAAAAAGACAAACAGCACAAAGGGGGATTTTTGACAAACCACTCTTAAGCACGTTCACGACTCTTCGAGAGGCCACAATTCAGATGAGGTGTTTCATCACACACACCACAGACCACCACAGACTAAATTTCTGTATCCATGTGAAACGTTGGGAATCTGGTTCCCATTTGTAATGTCAAACTTTATGCTCAGCACAAGTCAGCCGAACAAAAGAACTGACAAGCATGGAGGCAGAGTCCAGCAGTGATTAGCGTTGCCACCTCACATCTTGCATGTTGTCTCAAATGTTCGAACCTGCTCGTCGGTTATGTGACTCAGAGGAGAACCTAATGAAGCTGCGCTGTGATCCCTTCAGTATCAGCCTGGAGAAATCCCGCTGAAGCGGTTTGAAGCCTCACACTCTGATGCCCGCCCAGGTCTTGCCCAGGTGCTTTGTGAACAAAGCATTCAAAATCTGGAAGCGCAAGCACGAACACAGACACTTGCTGTGCCACTGCGAGTGGCAAAGAAGATGCTGAGTCGGACACCTGGGAGGAAGCCCTTACCATTGAAATCCACTTTTCTTTCTTTTTTTAACGGTCTCACGGTGGATGTGTTGTGCTGCCTGCTGTTACTATCTTCTAACCACAAACAGTATGCTCTTGTGACCACATAGCGACAGTGGGTGGGAGGAAATTGTCTGCTTCACCAGGGACCCCTGACAGGTGTGTGGACAAAGCCTGGGGATCTTATCGCGGGCAGTTTGGTAAAAGGAAAGAAGAAGAAGTATTTACGAGCACGAGCTTAGGAAATCAAGGGATGAATTAGATGTGCTGCGGAAGGAGGAAAAGAGACTTCAGCCACATTAGAGAGATTATGAGTACGCTCTCATCCGTTCAAGACACAATGACTTATTGATCTGGCTACTTGGATGTGAAAATGGTAATTGTCTCAAAAGTGACAGAATTAGAATTAATCAAAGTGTGATTAAAGTTGTGCATTCTGGTTTCCACTTCACAGGAGAAGCTCTCAATATGCCAAATAGATTCTCCCATTGATGTTTGTTTGCAGTTCAGCCCGTGTCCGCATTTACATGATGGGTTATGTCTGCTTTCATGCACATGTAAAACTATTCACTCATGCATGTAGTGTATTACACCAGCTGTGTACCTCTCGCTCAGCCTGCAGCCTGCAGCCCCGTGCTGCAATGCTGCCCCCTAAAGACAGAGTCACCAAAAAGCTATGGTATAAACCTGGATTCCTGCTAACGGAGAAGCAAAAATCACTTTTCTATTTCACACTTCATTGAATTCACCATTTCAGCTAAGATTATTTTGTGTACAATCTTTTTTAGTATAAGAATATTAGAAAAAATTATTTAGAGTCGATGCCTCACCTTCTTTGGTTTGGGGCTAAATAACAAGCATCAAAAATCAGCACAATATTTGGTTTGGTACAAAAGTATTCATCGAAAAGGAGTCTTTTTAAGTTTGTACCCGGAAGAGACAAATGAGGCTCCAAAGGGTAAAAATATCTAACATCTTTTTAAGGCAAATAGTGTAAACCTGCAGAAAATCAAAGTAATCCACGATGCAAAAAAAGGGTAAAACACATTGGTGGAAAGGTTTGCACTTTTGCTGTTCTCCACTTGTGAATGTAACCGGGGTGTTGACTAACACATCGTCCTCTGCTCGGCACATGCGTCGGAGCAGCAGCAGCATATGCTGTGTTAAAATGCACTGTCACTTGCATAGGCTGTGTTTAAATTCTGACAAACACATGTTAAAAATGACATCTTGTGAGAGATCCCCCCCTTCGGAGCGTCTCAAAGGGAGCCATCTGTCACCAAACTCAGCCACGGCAGGGGTTTGTTTGCTAAACGGGACAAAGGATTGCTGGCACCCAGATGCTGTTGACGAAATGGAGCTGTTGTCAGAAAAAAATCTGAAAGCTGCTGTCTCTGACTAATGTGCCATATGGAGAAAAACAAAGTTTATTCAAGATGTGTTTGTGCTGGTGGTAAAATGGTTTGAAAGAATATCAAACTAGGCGTGTCAAATGCTAATCAGTGCGTAATCTCTGGATTAAGTTCATTGAATAAAGAAGAGAAGGAAGGTACACATTCTGATCTGACTAATTTGACATTTAAAGCTGTTTACATAATAAAGCTCACAAAAAAACAAACACAGCTTTTATTTATGAAACCTGCTGACTGACTTGTTTAATTACAGACGGAGCATATTCACTGTGTCTGGCATATGTTTACTGTTTACAGATGGTGTGAAGAAGTGTTTAAGAGAAAAAAGTTCTGTGCCGCCTCAGTGCATAAACCTTTTGACTTAACTCGGATTTCCACTCCAATTTTAATCATGTTGCTGACAATTCACCTACAATCCAATATCCCAGCACCATCTGCTAAACACTTACAGATAAAAGCCAACCGATCAACATCTTGATTATATGGCAAAGGTGTTGTTTACCAAAGATCATTTGAACAGAGACTAAAAAGATGGTTCATTTTTTCTGTCTTTATTTCTAACTGGATTCTTTTGCGATGAACTGTTGTCCTCCCGCAGCCCTGACATCCACATATGAGGTTATTTTGTGATTCTTGGTAGCCCTGCAGGGCCAGATGTAGGCATGGGCACGGAGGGGCAATGCCCCCCCCCCCCCCCCAAAAACAAATGGGCAAGCGACTGTGCAAGCGGCATGACCACACCCCCCCCCCCACCGATATTCTAAAGCACCCCCTAGTGGGGCTGTCTAAATCCGGCCCTGTAGCCCTGTCATGCACTTGCCTGAGTATGCCTTGAAAAACAATGGGATGATGACGGGCTCATAGGAATACATAAGTACCTCACACATCAGCAAACAAACAAGACAAGGAATTCCCTGTTTGCCACATTTTATGCGAAGTTCTCCTGAATATTTTTAAGTCATTGCAGTTTTATCTTTTTTGCTTAAATTATATTCAAGAATTGGAGTTTTAAGAGTTGTCGATTGTGGTGGAGACTTACTGACTGCACTGCTGGTGAGCCTTGAATGCCATCTTTGAGCCCTGATGCGCCATGTCTCCTTGACTGCACACGAGGAATTGGAGGGTGTGGTTCTGGTAGTTGGGCGGCTCCATAAACTGCCAAAAATGCAGTTTTTGCTCATGCAAAGAGCAGCCTGTGATTAGCTTGAACCAGGTCAAATAAAACCAAATGACGTGTCTAAAGAATGAGCAGTGGCTATTTGTTTTATAAGTTTGTTAGTTGTTGTTTTGGTCTGTTTTTTGATAAATTAAATATGTGTAAACAAAGTTTTACTAATGATTTCCCTGTCGCGACATAAAGTATAAGTATAAAGTATACATCCAAGAAAACGCATTCTTCATCGGGGAAAAACAAAACATATAGTGTATCCGGGGTTTTATTTTGAAAACAGGGGCGGCGGGTGGAAAGAGGAACCTTTGTTTTCACTTGTGCTTTTACTGGGAGTGAAAACAGTGTCGCACCGAAGGGGCTAAAATATCCTGTTGGGAAAACGACAGTCGTGAGTTTTATTTCACTCAGTCACTACACTGGCCGTCTGTTGGAGAAACAGGGGAGAAAATAAGCCACGTTTAGGACGTTTAAATACGAAGTGTGACTTCCGTGTTACGTGACGCTTTTCGGGGTTAAAAAGTCAACGTAAAGTAACTAAACGCTGCGAATAATTCCCAAGTTTGTGTGCGTGCAAAATGACCATTCTATAGAATAATTATTCCTGACATAAATCTTTTGAAAATGTGTTTATTTTAAAAAGGATAGATCTTGTCAAGATAACCGTTTTCTAAAGACAAATGCCTTAAACACTGTACTCATAAGATAACATGCTGCGTTCACGTGTTCCTTGGAGGCTTCTTTTTTACGATTTAATCAATGAAAACTAGCGCGTGTCACTATGAATGTGTAAATATTTGCGCCCCAAGAATGTGTGATGTCTCTGCATAAACGAATCCGGACAGCATCATGCTGTTAAGTAATGTGACAACCAAATAAATCATATACTATATATTTTTAATTACTGTTACGTTTTGCACATTTTCTCCTCGGCTCTTAGAAAACGATGCCTTTCCTTCATGGGTTCCGGAGGATCATATACGAGTACCAGCCGCTGGTGGACGCTGTCATGTGTGTCCTTGGATTGGATGAAAGAGATGGAAGTCAAGGGGAAAGGTAAAGCACAAAGACTCAGCATCATTGTTGCTTTATCTGAACGTGTTTTCAAATGATGTGGAAAAACAACTTCAGCTTTCATTTGTGTTCAGTTTTACAATATGCAGTCACAAAACCAATGTATCTACTTTGTAAAACAGACAGTTCAAAAGTAGTTGTTCCCATTTCGTGGCAACGCTTTCGTGGATTAAGGGTCATGTACAGAAGCAATTTCTTCTGATTTGAATGAAGACTGAAGTTCTACCTCTGTCCTCTGCTGTCAGGGAGCCTGTGGATGAGTCCAGCATGTGCAGCTCTCTTGTGGAGCTCCTGGAGAGAGAGTCTCAGTCTGAGGTGTTTCAGGAAGGCATCAACTACGCCCTGTTCAAAGTGGCCGAGCGCGGGCTGGTGTTTGCTGTTGAAATCCTTCTGTGTTATGGCGCTAATCTGAATTTTGAAGGTGAGTAAAGGTAGATGTTCTTTCGCCTGGCATTGGGGCAGCTGAGGCTTAATGGGGTCATTGTTCAGTCTTAAGAGTGTCGTTGAATCCCCAATCTTGTGTGGCAACTGTCAGCTGTTACTCTTTAGTCTGCCATTGACAACTTACCTTGAAAGAACCAACTCATGCACAGAGAGAACTTACAAACTCCTCATGGAGAGAAAGTGGGCCAGAAATCACAGTGGTGCCATGTGGCATGAGTTTTACCCCACAGTGGAAACTTAGCCGTTGTGTTTGACTTCAGGTTGTCATGAAGGTCCTGGTGTAGAAAAAACATGCATGTTAGTATAGACTTCATGAAAACTAAGTAATGACTTTGTTTTTTCCAGTTTGCTCTAAAACTTGGATGTGGTTTTGTTTTTGCAAACTGTTAACGATAATTAGTTTTCGAGCATTCATCTGGTTTCGTTTTTTTCCCCCTGTTTGATTATGGATCCAAGCCCCGGGCACTTCTATATATCCTCTAGATTCATAATGAACATCTAATGACAGATTGCTCTTTGAAACAAGAGGGAACTGCTGCTTTCCTACTTTACACAAATAAGTGCCTGTGTGTAATGAGCTTGTTCCAACCGGTTACACTCGAGAAATTTAAAAAATAAAATAAAATAAAGCAACACTTGTAGTGAGTTGCAGTGGATTGCCGCTGTGATGAAACCTGCCAGGGCTCAGCCAAAGTCTGCTGTGGTGACCTCTGGTGGTTTCAGACTGGCGTCTCCCTGGGGACATAATTAAGGGATCCTAGTAGAGGATGATTCATTCATCTCTCACATTTTCTTGAGTGGCTCTTTTCCTGAAAGTTAACATTGACAAATGATCCCACAAAGCATGCATAAAAAATTGTCGTGTGCAATTTTTTTTTATGTTTTAGTGGTGTACTAATACAACATCTGCTTTGCTACAGGCACTGAACTGCAGGAAGTGTTTATAAATTATGATAGTTGCTCATAATATCAGGGTGAATGATGAATGTATTACAGTGAACGTGTGAAGGACATATGTTCAGTCCCAGCAGGCGTCTTTGGAGAGGGGGAAAATCAAAAGGGAGGGTTGCTTCAAGATTTTCAAGGAAACTTTTTTTTGTTCTTGGTTTGTTTAATGGAAATTACAGTGTTAATGTCAGAGTGGAGAATTTACCACAGCAGTGAAATTCCAGATCTGAACAGCAGGTGGCAGCAATGTCTGCAAAAGAGAGATCAGCCTTAAATGGAACTGAGTGATATAGCCTGTGACACACACACACACACACACACACACACACACACACACACACACACACACACACACACACACACACACACA
>JASSRZ010000011.1:4377134-4406062 GCA_032164315.1 Malacoctenus gilli
TGTGTGTGTGTGTGTGTGTGTGTGTGTGTGTGTGTGTGTGTGTGTGTGTGTGTGTGTGTGCGTGTGTTTGTGTGTGTGTGTGTGTGTGTGTGAGAGAGAGAAAGAGAGGGAGGGTAAAGTGAGGGAGAAAGCGAGCACAGCGAACACACAGCGTTCATAACCGCAGATGTGGTGACTTCATTCGAAAAAAATGTACCCCAGTTCTTTAGCTGTGCTGGTGTTGATGGAGCGTACCAAAATTAATGGCCGCTAACACTAAAATGAGTTCGGATCCCAACGCTTGCTGCACTCACACAGGCTTACGCGTGGCGCATTTTTATCTCCGACAAGATTATTGTTGTTTGGATCACTCAGCTTTGGCTGCATATGGGGACGCGCGTGCATGTGATGTGATGTTGTGTTGGTCGTTGTGAGGGAGTGGGGGGGTGGTCTCTGAGAGATGGTCGCAGGTCGGCGGGTTCAGCCAGGGCACGGACTAATCTGAGTGGGGGTGGATTGGATGTGGGCTAACTGAATCCTGTCGGGGCAGACCACCTTCTCATTCTGCTCCAGGTGTTGGTTCCTGCCTCAGATTGACACGTAATGGCTGGTGCGTTCACCCGCCTGCGCAGTTAGATTCAGCTCAGCGCTCTATTACATTTAAAGGTTGTTGTGTGCATTTTTTATTTGTTTAGTTGATATCCATCGGGACGTGAGCTGTGTTACAATTTAGAGTCTACAATAGTTTTTATTTGTGAATTTGTTTTACTTTTTTCACGCTAAAAATGTGTACTTATCCTAGAATTTACATGGTTACTACTCAACTTCTTGCCGGTAGCTTTTCTAGTTCAGCGTGTTTCTCTCTTCCTTCTCCCAGAAAAAAAAACACTGTTGAGACATTTAAAGTAACCACACAGCTTTAACTTCACTAGCACCAACACAATCCTGCGTCTGTTCTTTAAAGGAGCCTCGTTTGAAAGTGCAGCACAGCAAAAAAAAAGAAAAAGTCACAGTTCCCTTCTCCAACTCCTATTTTAGACGCACTTGAATCCACCACCCTCTACATTTCTACAACTGACGCCATTTCACAGAAATTCCAGACAACTGGCGCCTGAGCTCTGCCTCCAAGAAGGACATGATGAATAGGACACACCCTTGGTATGCTAGTGAATGGTAGAATATATGGCACACTGCAGTGTTACAGCCTAGATTCATTACAGCCCCTCATTCGAGCTCTTCCCAGTGCCGTTCTCGCTGCTTTTCTCCCTCCTTGCGTTTCATGCTGCTCGCCTATTTTTAAAAAGACTGAATTTGAGTGAAATGCACTGAGGCACCAGTAAGGCGAGCTACAGCTCTTTCCAGCGCTGGTTCCTGATCCACCTCTTTGTTGTGGTCTATGCATGCCTGCTCTAGTCACATGACTGCGTTTCTATGGCAACTCGGGTTTGAGTAATCATTTGCGTTACGACCTTTATTCCCTTGAGGAAAGGGGAGGGGGAGGTTAGACTGAGCCTGTAGAAAGAGGGAGCAGGAGGAAAGAGAAAAGACAGGCAGAAGGGGAGCGGCAGAGAGGCACAGCGAAGGAAAACCGGCAAAAACAACGGCTGTGAAGGGAAAATCTCTCCCTTTTTCTGCAAATATATTTTGTATTTCATCTTTTTTCTGCTCCTCCTGCAGGCTAATTTCTACTTCTCTTTTTCGTTCAGTCGCAAGGGGGGAAAATATAGGCAAAGAGCCTGCCACTAAACACTGGGTTGTGAGCTACACTTTTACCATAATATCTTTTGTGTTGTGACTCACTCTCAGTGACTGGGAAAGGCGAGTGAGTTTGGTTGGAGGGACAGCAGGCATTTATGTTTCATAAGGGTCCACACACGCACTCACTGGCGCTTGATGTGCTATCTTTGTGGGACCTTTCCTGTTGACGTAATGTATCACCAATCCCCCAAACTATCAAAACTAAGTGTTTAAAACTAACCTAATCCTAAATAGCATAAAATAGTGAGCAAAAAAAAATCCTAAAAAAATCCTAAAAATTCAAAAATAGTGAGCATATTTTACCCCCACAAACACGTAGAAACAATTTGGGATCCTGAAGTTTGTGCACTACAACTTAGGTTGGACCCCAAAAGTTTAGTTTTTTACAAGTTTTTATCGCAAAACAAAAAAGACACAAGAGAACACACATGGGCAAGTTGTTTTTCCATGGCTTATGGGGACATTACACTGACTTACATTCATTTCCTGTCGGCTTACTCCAAACCCATCTGAAACTACTGCTTTCCTCAACCATAATCTTAAATCAGCCTTAACCAAAGTCTGACTTTAAAACATGGCTCATGTAAAACTTGAGCGATATACTTTAATGCCGACCCCAAGTTTTGGCCCCGCGGTGACATGAGACCCCATGTGCCGGGCTCACGTCCCCACCAGTATAGAAGAACCAGACCGCGCGCACACACACGCTCCTCCCCTCCGTTTCTTCCTCGGAGGAAAAGCAGCACTGTGCCACATGTGCAAGTCTCAGCAGAAACAGATTCTGTATGTTCCTGTTTCTTGCTCTCCTGGCTGCGTTGTCATGGTTACCGAGCTGGTCTACCACGGCAGGCAGCTCTCTCCCTCCCTCCCTCTCTCTCTCTCTTTCTCTCTCCCTCCCTCTCTCTCCTTCTCGCTCTCTCCACCGTTGGGTGATTCAACCCATCAGTTGGGTTGTGTCATCTCCTAGATGGAGTTTCTAGCTCCCACATCTCCTAAATGGAGTTTCTCAGTTTAGTTTTGTATTCCATTTGGACTCCAGTTTGAGAAAATCGAATGATAGTATGTGTTTGTGTGTGTGTGTGTGTGTGTGTGTGTGTGTGTGTGTGTGTGTGTGTGTGTGTGTGTACGTGACTGTGTGTGTGTGTACGTGACTGTGTGTGTGTGTACGTGACTGTGTACATGTGGGGGTGTAGGTGGGGCTAAAAAGGGTGGATTTTGCGGGTGTCTCTTTCCAGCAGTGGGGGGATCCAGTATTGACAGGAGGTGGGCTCGACTGGGGGGCTGGTGATAGACACTGCTGGGGGTTGTGTGGTGGTGCTGGTGGAGGTGGTGCTGGCTGCTTCCAGGTGCCTGTGACTGGGGCTGAATATGAATGAGGGGCCCTGGTTCTCCAGAGATGGCGGCTGGGGAGAGAGCTGCTAAAACCAGAGACCAGTGGAGCCTGGCTGGTTGAGAGGCCCCCACAAGCTGCTGACAGGAGCTGGAGCTAGCCATCACGTTAATTAGCGTTTTTACTCTTGCAGCAGCGAATAGGGGGAGTGGGTTAGAGAGGGATGTGGGGGTGGTATATGACTCATAGACACAGTATGGTTTATTCATGATGGAGGAAGGGGATGTGTGTGCGTGTGTGTGCGTGTGAGAGAGAGAGGGAGAGAGAGGAAAGAGACATTTGATTTGCACACAATTTTGTCTGTGCACGCACGTGTGTGTTTGTGTGTGTGAATGCGTGCATGTGTGTGTGTTGCCTTAATAGATCACTGATTGGCACTAGGCCAAGATATTATTATGTCTTGAACATAATAACAGGCGTTGATTGTTATTTTCATTCAGTTTTTTTTGCTGTAAATTTGCGGCATTCATTTGATTTTTTTTACCCCCCAAAACTGGTTCTTTCCTGTGATTTCATGATACACACATTTAACCGGAAATTTAACTCATCACTTGGTGAGCTCAGGATAGTTCGGATCACACACGGCGAACTGCTATATTGTTCATTTATTTCCATCTCTGCTGTTACTTAGACGTTATCGATCACCTTCTTTTGAGGCCTGTCTGGGAAGCATCAGACTGATGAAATGGGTTAGGGGTGCCTCTCTCATAGGTGACCTGACCTTGTCTTCTCTGCCTCAGCACCCGACAGTGATCCTCGCCCCCTTGAGGCGCGTGGGGGATCGATAGATTGGGCTTTTACCCGCACCAATCACCCAGGACTTCCCATCCAGTCACTGGCAGAGCTGAAGGAGGAGAGCTGCTGCTGGTGGTGCTGCTGCTGCTGATGTGTGCAGAACATTCCAGAAGAGTCTCTGCGCCTGCTTCATACTAGTGCAGGGATTTGATAGCTTGGGTGTTTGTTTGTGTGTGTATAAGAGGGTGTAAGGGGGGGGGTGTTACATTACAGCTATGCTATTGTCTAATTGTCTCTTCTTATCATTAGTGACAACCATGACCTCTGTTATTGGCATATCTGCATTCTGCCTGCACTGCAGAGCCTCCACCACACTACTCGCAGCGTTTTCTCTCCCAAGAGCGGCAGGGCCCATGCCTCATAAATACAAACACAATCTCTCCTACACCTCCTGACTGCAGGACAGGACTCCACACATATCTGCCCGTGGAGCGCAGCCCATTTGCATACATATTAAAGTGACGCCTCAGAAAAAAGGAAGAGAGAGAAAGAGGGGGGAAGAGGGAAGGAGGAGAGTCGGGAGGGAGGGAGAGAGAGGGAGAGAGAGAGAGCGGGTATATGCAAACAAGGCTTTCATCTAATATGCAAGAACCGGCATTGCTCTGGCATAAATCTGCATCTGAGCTCAGGCAAAGAGAGCAGAGCCCATTTGACAGTAAATGGGCTAGGGATGGCTGTCAGATGCACAGGGGAACAGTGTGTTACCCCACTGAGAACAGGGCCGATTGATCAGTATGGCATGTCACATATAGCAAGAACTACAAGGTTACAATAGTGCATGCTAAGTAAAACGTATGATAGAGATTAAAGGAAGAAAATAGGAGACAGATGACACTGTGCTGTGTGTTAACGAGGGAGAAAATTGAATGCTTTATGAAATGGTTTAACATTTTTTGGTAGTTTATTGTGGTGTGTGTTTTATTAAAGTATATAAAATTTTCTGTTTAGGCAATTCACACACAGAATGGTGTCTGTTTCCCCATAAAGTGTAACTTACATTTTTGTTGGGGTTTTGTTTCATCGTTTCAGTTTGTTTTTTGTTTTCTTCCCACACAAGTGGGATTCTTGAGTCACACTTTTGGTTTTGGTTCTTAAACAAAAAGATTAATTTTAGAACTAGTTTTAGTTCATTCTTTGGGGGGGAAAGGTGCAAAATGTTGCAAATAGTTATAGCATATCGTGCACACACTCACCATGAATTCCTCTGAGTTAAATATTTCATATTGGTCGAAAAACTGATGAATAATATACTGTGATGGTTTTGAAATATCGACTGTTTTTTTCCTCCTATTAAGAAGCAGTTAGCTCTTGAAAGTTGTGCTTTCTAATTGCTTCCAATGCTTCAGGTGTTTTAAGGGGGTTGCTAAAGGCTGAAAGACTGTCAGTCAAGGCGTTACCTTGGTGACTGGGTGAAATAAAGGTGAGTTGCATTGGATTGGTTTAGAAAAACAATGGGCGGGTTTTATGCTGTTAGCAGGATTGCTCTCTTTCTGAAGTCCCAAGTGAGCTGCTGTTGTTTGGGACTCTGGCTACAGCACATGTATAAGAAACAACTGATAAGATAGGAGGACAGAGACTTCATCCTGCAGCGAGCCCTTGTGTTCTGACGCCATGATACAAAAAAAGGATGCAAGGACGAGCTAACTCGTGTTAGTTTCAGAGTCAGATTCATGTTATGTACACATCTAAGAAAAATCAATGAAAATGAGCATTCAAAAATAATTTTTCTCCTTGCAAGTCGTCTCTTGACACAAAGGGCCGTTTTTATTTGATAAATATGGACCACTGAAATGTGAGACACTTGTACTTCATAAAGTGGTTGTTTGTTTTTTATTTGAGTACAAGTTTGATGACAAACTTTACAAAAACAGCAAAAAAGTACATTTTTGTCTCTTAAAAAGTAGCTTGTAGGAGCAAAGTATACAGCCAACACTCACCATGAGGAGTCTCCCTTCAGGGAAATTTTGTAACTTCGCTTCTTCCCTGTTAACGTCTGATCAGGTTTACATTAGCCCTTAGCATAAAAGCAGCTAAAGCTCAGCTGGAAAGTACTGACAAAGGTCTTTGGACTCCATGGTATTAACAAATCATAGCTAGTTTCATTGTTTCAATAGTTTCTCATTGTTTGGGTTTTTTTTTTTTTTTTTTTACAAACTATAAGCTAAAGTTCTTTACCTACCAACTTTTGAGAAGATTTGGGATATAACTTAAGGAAGAATGTGGGAAAAAATAAAACGTGGTAAAATGTCAAATATGCCTTTAAAAAGGCAAAGCATTTGTTCTGAAATCATTCTGCACTGCTACAGGGTCCCATTAATTTGTACTGAAACGCACGGCTTGTGCTTTCCCCAAAGAGGCAGATGATTACACTTCAAGTGCATTTTTGCACAAGCAAAAGTAGAGCACACGATGGCAGTGCTAAAGCAAAAAGGGAGAAAAAAAAGTGCGCTGGTGAAACTTTACTTACTGTCTTCAGAAACTGGAGTGCTGCCAAGAGCTCTGGGTTTCCCCTAACTCAGTGAGTATTTCATGTTGGACACCCTTGAACTCCCTTTTCCTGTTTTCCTGCCTGAGCATGTCGCATCGAAGCACGCCATTCTGTCTGTACAGGTGATCTTACGCACAGGATATGGAAACTCTGAATGTGCATGTGCTCTGCCTATGTGTGTGTTGTGAGGGTGGAGGATGGGGGGGTTGGAGGCTGGTGGGGGGGGGGGTTGAAACAGGATATGTTGGGAATAACACAAAGCACAAAAAGTGTCACATGATCTGAAACACTGGGTTGATTTATTTGGCTTCAGAAAGAATCTGTTGCATGTGGTTTGGAGTGGAGAATGTTTTCCTTCTTCGCTCTCAGTGTGCTCAGACACAACACATGGAAACATTTTCAGAGAGGCCATGGGTCTGTGAAAAAAAAAGGGCTCCAGACATTTTATTTCTTCTCCCTCTTTTTCGGGGGCTTTTTTGGTTCCTTTTCCCCCTCAAACTGATTGAATTACCTACATCTGCTGGCCACATGTGGAAATATCTCCCTAATGAATATTTGTGATACTCTCAATGGCTGTGATGTGCTATTAGTAGATTGTGTTGATAGTTTTTGGGGTTGTTTTTTTGGTGTTGGTGCGGAGGGGTGGGGGTGGGGGGGTTAGAACTGTTGGAGTTGTGTACCAAGTGGAAGGCTCCTCACTGATGCCATGCAAGTGCGGCAGGAATATATCAATGAACATCCCACTTACAGCCCATATTTCAGTCTGTAATAAATACACTTCCACTCATATGAGACAGTTGCATGTCTGCTCTATTGTCTGCCATAAATATGCTGGAAGGGTTGGTTAAATATTGATAACACCAATCCCCCCCCCCCCACCATCACCACTACCACCAACCAGCACCCCACCCACCCACCTCCTTCTTACCCCCACACACCGTCTCTCCATCACCACCGCACACACAAGCACGTACACACACACACAGCAAAAAACCCCTCCTTCTTTTGCTCCTTCTATCTCGCGGTTATTTCACCCTCACAGTAACCTTGCTTATGCATATTGCATATGTAAATAAAGCACCCCGCCTCTGAAGTAATTGTGTGCATCTTCTACCGAGCTGCATATCTTCAGCTATGTGTTTAAGGGGGAGCTCTCGAGGAAGACTCTTTGTTAAGCAGCAGCTTGTTTCTGTTTAGGATCAGCCACAAACTCACCAATGATAGACTTATTGATAGGAACGTGATTGATTTTCATAATCAAAGTGTCTGCCCCCGGATTTTGTTTTCTTGAATTCACTCAGCCTCTCGTGCAGGATTTCTGTCGTTTAACGTCGGTTATTAACACAATGCACAATAAACCACAGTGCAGGGTTTACGTTGGGGTTAGCTGCAAATGTGGTTTAACGATGTGACTTATTAGCAGCTGTGGTGTGGAGAAATTTTCAAGCCATCACTTTATTTGATTCAATACCATATAGCTCAACTCCTCAATTAAATCACGAGATTGCTTTTTTTTTTTTTTTTTTTGTCCTAATTGAGGAAAAATTGATATTGTTGTAAAATCTACGGGTACTTTTTGTTGAATAAATCCCAAAGTTGCCATTTGAATCTAGGTTTGAAAACTTTCTTTGTCTTGTTTCTCTATTTCACATGTGTTTTTTTTTTTTGTTTTTTTTTTTAAAGTTGTGAGTATAAAAGCTGTTTACAACACAGTTTATTTTGTTTATCGGTGCCTGCTGCATAATTTCCTGTTCTAATTTTAGGGTAGGCTCAGAGCAAAATGGTGTTTTCACTATGTTTACAACAAACTCATCAATTAAAAAACACTGGACTGCACCATGAGCACATTAACAAATAACTTGTGTCCAGGAAAACAAAAAACAACAACATAATGCTGATTTGTTTACACACCTGTGATTTTTTTAACTTTGCTGAGGTTTTATTTTCAGGTGTTTATGTGTCTGCTTAACTCTGCAGCTCATTTTAAGTTTTGCGATAGAGTTTCTAATAATATGTGGAATACATTTTTTTTAAAAAGACATGTTAAAATACTCTGAAACATATATTTTCCAAAATAACCCCAAGTATAAATTAGCATCTTTACTTCAACAGCTGGGCTCTTAAAATTTTAATGTATCACAGGGATTTATTGGAGGCTTGGTACACTGCATGGCAATAACAAACACAGTGATTTTACGGTCATTTGGTGAGCAACAGTTGTAATTTACAGGGAAAGCTCAGGAGGTCCCAGTTATTCCAGTGTCAGCAGACTGGTATGTCACCTTATGGAGGCACAGTGGAGCAATAAAAATAAAACGCTGGTAAATAAAAGTGCATCATATGATTCATTTCTCTCTGTGTGTTTACAGGATATCTGACCTGACGCTCACCTCATCACATCTATTATGTCATCCTGTAGCATTTTAGCCACGTTGAATGGCTGCATTATCCCACAGAACTGAGTAACGTCTCTGAATTGTGTTTGTTGATGTTTATAGATGCAAACCGTAAATTATAGTCTTTTGCACACTGTGAATTTTTATTTTTGTTTGTCTAAAAAAATTGGGATGTTGTATGTTTTAACTATTTTGGTGATTCAACAAGAATTTATCTTTCAAGAAGGTTTGATTGACAGGTTAGTGGTGTTATTGTGATCTTTTGTGCACAGAAGCTTGTCCAGATGATCAGCAACAGATCAGTAGGAAAACAATCTTGTTTGACTTTTTATATGTATGGGGTTTTTTCCCGTTCAGGTGAACGTGAGAAGGTGCAAAGACGGTGATGTCTTCCACGCTGAAACTGGGACCGTTTGACATTTGGTCTGACCTTTGGTTTCCAGTCTTCCTCGCTGATTGTAGATTGTAGGTTCTCTCCAGTGAGGCTCAATAAAATCATCTGCACAGTTATTGTTTTTCCTCCCAATGTGACATTTTGGCACCTTCACCTTCCGATGCATTTTTTTCACCTTCTGGCATTTCACCTATATTACATTTGGACACCCATGATGCATCATTTTACGTAAAGCCTGATGTACAAAACGTAATTAAGTTGTCCAAAAATGTACAGGTGACAGTGTTGCTGCAAAAACTTTGTCTGATTCTTGAGCAAAATGAACGTTTCAGCTGTTTTAGAGCCAATTTCAGTCAAACATTCAATCATAATATTAAAGCTCAACCGACATTAGTCAGTTTGTCATTATTAATGCAACCTAAATGATCGTCGACAAAAACTATACAACTGGGTTGAGTGCAACAAACATCAGTCTCCTTTTGGGATCTTTGACTTTATTCCTTTATTATTTTACTTTATGCATAAGAAATACCTTAGATGTGTGAGGTTAAAACATGCACAAACTTTTTTTCATACAAAACTTTTTTGACTGAAGTTTCAGATTCAGATTATTTAGAAAAAAATTACTTGAAAAAACAAAATGCCAACAGAGAACAAAAACAAACAGAAAACAATGAAAGAAAAGTAAAACCATATAAACCTATAACATTTAGTGCCATTAGATCATATGTGGGAAGCAATTAAGTACTCTTTTATTGCTGGGGGGAACCGATTTAACTTCTGTGAAACCTATTAAGATTTGTATGACAAATATTACTTATCTACTTCATTCATTCATCATTGGTTGCAAAACACAAAGGGATGGGTTTCTGGAGGGGTGGGGGGGCTCCTTTAAGATGGACAAAGTCAGCCATACTTAAACATTTTCAAATAACAAACTTATTTTTCACTTTATCCATGTTTGTGCTTTTATTTTGAAGATTCCTGCTTTATTTCTGGTATTGAGAGTCTATGTTTCTGCCAGTATTTGGCGTCACTGTAAAATTTTCGGCAAGTCAAAGATCATAGGGAGTCCAGAGATTTAGTCGGAGACAATTTGGGGGCTTGAAAGATGAAAAAACTAATAATCAGACTATTAATCACTCGTGAAGATGCGCCTTCCAACAAGTCCAAAGAAGTTATACTTTCACCATGCAATGTTTAGTTCTCATCAAGTATTAACCAACATCTTTAAGTTAACTATTGTGTTAAAGAAGAAAAAAACTACATTTAATCAATACAATTCAAATATTCCTATAAAACTAGTGTTTTTCTGTACTTGAGAACACACTCTTACCACTCTGAAATGACACGCTACACAATCTCTTTTCACTTTGCATCATGAACACACAATATCAATCTGCTCTCCGCCACTTTGACTAAATTCCTGGGAGAGCGCACGTGTCAGACTCCAATTTACAGTATTATCAGAGCATGATAACCGTAATAGTGGCTGTCCTCCTGATTCACCTATTTGGCAGCAAATCAAAGTCCTATCCAGGTGTTGGGTGTGATGTCAGCCATCTGTGAGTGTGTATATACAAACAGATGTGGGGCGCAGATGACAGTTAATCTCTCTACAAAGAGCTTTTTTACGCACATCTGAGTGCGCTGACAGTGTTTCTATTATCATGGACGGCCCCAATGACATCACAGCCAATTTCCAATAGGACATTCATAAATTACTGTACATGTGCATGTTAAACCAAGGTTTGTGCATGTGACCATATTACAGTTGACTTTTCAGCAGAATTCAGAGCATTACAGAGAAAGTCAGGCTGTTATACAGTGATGTGGTATAATTGGCATTTGAGGTGAATTTCACCCCCCCCCCCCAAAATAAAGTCCAGCTTGATTGCTATTAGAGGAAATTGCAAGATGTTTGTATTTTAGAAAGTTTTATTGGGGGGGGGGGGTTCCTGTAGTTTTGTCATTCTCATTGGATAAGAACTTTAATTGCATTACAGTTTAATCCATTGCATGTAAGTTTTCACAACAATGTTTCTAAAGCAGAAAAAATGCAGTTTGTCTGAATATCAGCACACTGGACTCTGCTCTAGTCTGTCCCCACATTGCTCCTGTAAATAAGGTTCCCAACAGTGGGTCGATTACTGGGTCTATTCAGTTCTACTATTCTAGTTACTTCATCACTTCTCTGGTGTTTAAATCATTTCTTGAGAATGTTTCTTTTCCACTCTAAATTGCAAAAATGATGTGACAGTTCTCTAGTTTCATCTGTTCTGTTATAGTTTATTCTATTGCCGTCATTTCATACTTCTTTTATTTTAATTTTTCTTTTTATGTGACACTGTTTTATCTCCTTGCTTCACTATCCAATTCTGTTCCTGATACTTCTTATTCTTGCTTTATTCATTTCTTTAGTTTGTGACTTTTTTTTATTTCCCTCACTTCTCTTCCGTACGAGCAACATAAGTGCTATTCTATAACTTTATTTCCTGTCCTATGTTGCTCCTTGTGTTATCCTAATTTAAATAATCCACATGTCTTTGTCCCTTCATCTTTCCATTGTATTGTTCCAACTCTGTTCTTTTTAAACTGTTCTATCACTTGTATTTCATTATTTCTTTTTTTCCCCTCAGACTTTTTCCACTGTGTTCTCCTGTTTTTCTCTCATCTTTCTTCCCTCGTTACTCTCCATATACCGGGTTTCTTCCGTTGTCTATGGTGAGACCCCCTCTTTTAAACCAGATCCTCTTCAAAATCCACTAGACTTTTTGTTGCTGGGATGCTGAGTTAAGTCAGTTGTGTCACATACACTGCTCTACTCTATACAACTGTTTAATTCTGCTCCTATTAATTATGCCTTCATTTAGTGACACATTCTCCTCTTTCTCTTCCACTCCTTTCTTACTTCCCCCTTCTTTTTTTATCACTTTCTCTACTTTCAGGATGGATCCTATATTGTTTTCTGTTACACGTCTTTACAATATTCCGCCTCTGTTGTATTGTGTTCAGTTCCATCCATCATATGCTGCTCCATTGCAGTTGTTTTCCGTTCGGTCCAGTCCTCTCCTCCGTTTCTATTCCGTCCTGTTCCACATGGACAATAAAGTCTGATGATTTTAGTCTGCACTGAGATTTGAAAGGATCAGAACACATTTAGTGAAATGCAGCATGCCCGTTCCTACGTGCATTTTGAATGAGGCGAGTAGTGATATTTGCGTATAACAGAAGCACCGCCTCCCTCCCATTGGACGATGTCTACGTGAGGGCGTGGCAAGGAAAGATGAGAGTTGCAAATCCATGCCCTTACTGGGAAGACATGGAGCGCTATGGCCACAGTCTACACGAATCTAGTAGGATTCTCAACTAAAGACTTCAATATTTCTCCAACTGGGAAACAAACGATTTGAGGGACAGAGAGGAGGAAACGGGTGGCCCGGTTGAGGATGGAGTGTGCATTTGACGCACAGAATCTGATCTCCATTTCTTTGAGGAAAATCCAAAGCTCCAGGACGCAGAGAGGAGGCATCAAGCTCCACAAGAACTTGCTGGTAACGTACGTGCTGAGAAACGCCAGGCAGTTTTATATGAGCAAAAACTTGTCGCAAACGCAGAGGACGCATCCCTACGAGGATGTGGCGGCGGTCCGCGAGAGGCAAGAATACCTCGAATTGACGGGGAGCTTTACGGAGTTGGCTGATGACTTCTACTGCAACTTTACTGGGGTTGAGTCGGACACTTGGCACTGCGGAGCGCACCAGCCCAACGGGCAGCCTGCAGAGGTGGCGCACCAAGACGCATCTGCCTGCGCCATGGTCTCACCAAGTGACTCTGACCTCATGGTTTCGGAAGCCTGTTGGAGCTGTGCGGAGAAATCCTCCTGGGACTTACCGATCCTCAACACGCAAGCCAACCAAAAGACTGTCCTGGACTTGGACACCCATGTGGTGACTACTGTCACAAACGGATACTTCCACTCAGACTGTTGCGCGCAGCCCAAACAGCCGCAGGGCGCACAGTGCTACGCGAAAAAGCGAAAGATGGACACAAGTTATTACATTGTTGACCCAGAGTTTTACCTGCCGGACTTTTCGCCGGTGCCGTGTAAAAGACTGAGGACTGATGATGATTCATACACAGACTCGGACCCGCTGGACAGCACAAACATCTCCAACCTGATCTCGGTGTTGGGCTCAGGTGGACTATCTGAGTTTGTGAGTTGGCAGCAGACGGACCTCGAGCAAATATTCGGCACTCAGACAATTTGTTTAAAACACACACTGTTGACGGGCAGCGGCTGGACAAGAGCAATCGAAGCGTTTTGATTTGTATGACTGTTTTACCTTTGTATCATTTTATTTTGTTGCTTTCAAATAAACCATGACACGACTGCAATTCTCTCTCCCTCTCTCTCTCCGCTCTGTTATTGAAATATATCGCAGAACTGTGTGTTAATGTGAAGCAATCGTGTCCATCTGGTAGCTTTGCACATTGACATTTGTCGTGCCACTTCGTACCGTGTTCTCACAGAGTGTGAATTAACTGTACCTTTAATTTCCAACCTTATTTCCATGCTATTTTTTAGAGGGGGGCAACTGCAAGTCTGTCTTTGGTTTGCAGTTCCTGAAGAAATGAGTTACCGCTGGTTGTGGAAGCATGTTGGACGAGCGCCACCATGTGGCCATTAAAGACCTGTACAGCCTCATGCACCAGTTTTAATGCAGGATCTCATTCTGTATGTATGTATTATTTATATCAGGGCCTGCTTTGATTAATCAATAAAACTAACATATTTTTTGAAAACAAATATGTATTGGGTTTAAATTTCGACTCCTGCTCGGGCTGATGGGGATATCACCAGTTTTGAGAGTACAGAAAAGTATTTTTCCTGGATAAACAAGTAAACAAGTATCATACACACTGGAGTTTACGGTGACCTTGCATTTTTTTCAGATTTTTTTTTTTAATTCAAGTGAATTTCTGAAGTAATATACAAGAAGTTAGACTTAAAAGTGGGGTATTAAATGCCTTTTAATACCATTATTTGATTATTTCTAAGGGATCAAAGAGGCAGATGGCGCAGTGACGATTTTTTTGTGTTAAGTAACTGAAGTAAACAGTGGTATGGATCCCCCTTTTCTGATGACAATCTATCCCTGGTACCATCACAATATCACAGGAGTTTTTTCGTGAGGCGCTGACTTGTGTTTACTCGGTGGGTCCGAGGGGGGGCGAACAGCTGAGAATAGACAGCGCTGCATGTCCTTGAGACATGACTGCCCGAAGGTTTCCCATCTATGTTAGCGGGACAGTCAAAGATTTAGGCGCGTCTGTCTGACGAGATGTTGGGTGTTTTTGTCAGAGCCGCGGTGAGTCTGCTGTTATTAACCAATTATTTTTGGGTCGTTAATGTAACGTTTAGAAACGGAGTTTAAAAAAAAAAGGGGGTGGGGCGCACAGACGGGCTGGTACATTGTGGCGATATTAGCATAAAAATATAACACCTGATTATCCAACGCGGGCGCAAAATTAATCGATGTTTTTCGTCGAGTTGTAGTCGCACAGTGTAATTTTAGCAGTTCGAAATTATGACGTCTTGCATCATGACCGTTAGCATGTTTTAGCTGTAGCACAACTGTAGCTCAGTGCGCATGGTGCTAAAATGACACAAAACCGAGGCGAAGGAGTACTTTCAGTCGACGCAGAGTACCTATTTGGTAGTATTCGTTTTACTATGTAGCAGTTGTGTTATTTGAACGTGTTATAGTGTAATAACGTCGCAACATGCGCTAAGCCTTTTGCTTTTATTTTGATAGGGCGTCTAGGAAGATCATTGTGTTCCTCTTTTGAATTGACGCATAAGGAACTCTATGATTTATTTGGCAAATATATTTACACCAAAATTATCAACACCCCTTTTTTCCAATATAAAGTATTATAAAATCTGTTTGCATGTTTTTACTTTCATTTTGATTTTTGCAAATTATTAAATGCGATAATAACTTTATACTGGTAACTAGGAGTGAAGATGAGAGTACAGGTTTAGTTTTTTCCCCGTCATGTATGTTTTTTTTTAGCTTTATTCCCAAAAGGTTCAACTGTGTCAACTTTCTATTTATACCTGGCGGGGAGCCTCCATCTCTGGGGCCAAACAAATAGTATAACTGCTTGATCGGCTGTTTTGGTGTCAGCTTACACTCACTAAACCATCTTACTCTCAAGTGAGGGCCTTTAAATAATTTGAAATGTTGTTCACAATGTTTAAACTCATTAGCACCTCTTATGTTGCTTCCCTCTTTTGTTATGTCAGGCTTCAGTTGAGCCAACACCTAACAACTTGTTGACACCCGAGCTTTATATCTGTGATCAATAGTGTGGCGCAACTTCAGAGATATTTTTTCTCTTTTAACACCAATAATTATAAATTTTTCACATTTTGTGATTTTTTTTGAATGGTTTAGTTTTCAAAGAAGCTATAAGGGAATTGGTGATGTGACTGAGAGTGTCCTGTTTGTTTTTTGTGCGAGTCAGTGTTTAGGAACTCGGAGATCAGATTCATCACTTCCTACAGATGTTCCTGCATAATCTTTAACAGTAGAGAAAACTTCTGCTTGACGACTTCTTGTCTCGTAGCTCCGGCCTGGCTTGGTGAAGCCATGCCGCCTGGCCCGGCCCGTGACACAGGTCCAAGAGAGATCCCTGGTGCACCAGGAGGGTTTACCGAAGCTGCCCGTGCCACCCTTGAAGCAGACGTGTGAGCAGTACCTCGCCGCCCTGGAACCCATCGTCAGTGAGGAGGAGCTGGAACACACTCGGGAGCTAGTGCAGGAGTTTCTGAAGGGCGGCGTGGGAGAAAGGCTTCAGAAGGGACTGGAACGGCGTGCGCGCAAAACAGATAACTGGGTATTTGTTTTGTTTTTATTTGACTTTTATTTGGCAGGATAGACACGCTGAGGGTTAAAGTCTTCCTCGGTGAAAGGTAAACATTGTTTAATCTGGAATAAATAAACAGTAGTCTGATCAAGGTCCTTTATATTCAGTGCTCTTTGGAATACTCTCTATTTGGTCTGAGCTCTGTGTCACACTTTTAAGTGTTTAGATCACTCCAGGGTGTTTTTATGAAGTAGTCCTGACCAAGCTGATTTGTCCTGCTTTCACACTACGCCTCCTCTCGCGTAGCTCTCAGAATGGTGGACGCAGACAGCTTATCTGGACTGCCGTATGCCCGTGGCCGTTTACACCAGCCCCGGGGTTGTCCTGCCCCGCATGCACTTTCAAGACCGCCAAGGACAGATGAGGTGAGAAAAGACCCAAAACAACCCCACCTCCCATTCACATGAACCAAGAATCAGCCCCTCTAATGGATGCAGCTAATTTCCGGAGCCACAGCGCCTCACAAACAAGGGACGATAGTCTGATTATGAGTGCGCTCATTAAACTGTTTCCGAAGGTGATTTACTTTGTGTTGAAGTACAGTATAAACAAGCTCAGATGAAGCTGGAGTTTCCAGATGACCTTTGCGCAGTGGTCCCTCCACATGCTGGCTATTTAAAGCCCCCTGGCGGCTCATACCATTGCTCAGCTGTTTTTGACTACTCTGACCAAGGGGACATGCACTAAATATAGTTGTCCCATTGAAACATATTTCAGAAAGACAAAACATAAAGCTAGTGACCATACAGGTGACTAAATGAATGGGGAAAAAAGCGTTAACTGCTTGGTTTGATGTTTGGACACCACATGCTTTCCAAAACAGCTGCACTTCACATTATTTCTACAAATCGCTGGAGATTAGCACCATTTTTTTTGTATAACTTGTTACTTTTGCTGGTGTATGAATGATGATTTTAGAGCGAGCTGTCTGAAACTAAGTAATTTGCAGCCTTCTTTTTATTTAAGAAGACTAGAAGGCAGAAAACTTGCATACAAAAAATATGTTTAACAACAATGCAACAAGCAACAAGAACCCGTCTGCAGTGGGGTCAAACGTTCAGACATGTACTCACAGATATAAATCTGACCATTTTGTTCGCACCTCTCCATTAAAATCACAAGTATTTAGTCGCGTGATGACTGGAGTGTCTTATTAGTACATGATTATTATGAAAAATATTCATATATCATTTTTGACATACAATGCTCTGATGCTGAACTCATTGTTATGTGTGCAGAGCTACTTTGTGGGAACTTAAAAGGATTTTTTTTAATACATGTTAATAATTTATAACAAAACATTGTAGAAAATCTGTGTGACAATATTTTTTCCTTCAGGTTTGCAGCCAAACTGATTGCAGGAGTTTTGGACTTCAAAAAAATGATTGACACGTGAGTTTACCGGCCTTTCATAAACATATTGCCTGATGTCAAAACAATGCTTGCCAGCATAATTTCCTGTGAATTTAGAAAAGATAATGGTGAATAATACAAGTGGTTGTCTCATAGTGAGACTCTCCCTGTGGAGTATCTGAGTGGGAAGCCGCTATGCATGGACCAGTATTACCAAGTGCTGTCTTCATGTCGGATCCCCGGACCAAAGCGGGACACTGTTGTAAATCACACCATCGGGAAAACCTCTCCTACTCATGTCACCGTGGTCCACAACTTCCAGGTACTCCAGATGGCACTGCGGCCCTTCCTGTTTGAGCAGAAGAACAGATTTAAGATTCATGAATATATTGCAGGAGCGTAAACATTTCTGAGTTTCTAGAGCTAAATAACTTTCTCACTTTCTCTTTCGCTCACAGTTCTTTGTCTTAGACGTGTACAACAGCGATGGCACTCCGCTGACTGTAGATCAGATTCACATGCAGCTGGAGAAGATCTGGAACTCATCATTGCAGACAAACAAGGAACCGATTGGCATCCTGACATCACAGCACCGCAACACCTGGGGAAAAGCCTATAATAACCTCATAAAGGGTGAGAACAGGAGGCGGGGAAACGAAAAGCGGGGTCATTATTGGTTGTGTTGGGGAATGAATATTTCACTCTCTGTGTTTGCTCGGATGCCTTCAGATAAGACAAACAAGGACTCGGTCCGTGCCATCCAGAAAAGCATATTCACAGTTTGCTTGGACGCTCCGATGCCACGTGTGTCGGATGAGTTGTATCCAAGCCGAGTGGCTGCCCAGATGCTGCACGGGGGAGGAGCTCGCTGGAACAGCGGCAACCGCTGGTTCGATAAGACATTGCAGGTCAGAGTGAGAGAAATGTTTCCCACATTTACAAACACCATCAGTTGTAAAAGAAAGCTAATGTACTTGTTCATTTTCCCAGTTTATTGTTGGCGAAGATGGTACATGTGGACTGGTGTACGAGCACGCGCCAGCTGAGGGTCCTCCCATTGTGTTCCTCATCGATTATGTCGTTAAATACATGTGAGTTTCATCACTGTTTTCTCCAAGTTTGCACCCAGTTTTGATGATCTCAAATGACTCAGCCTTTGACATTTTTCCAACAGGCAGAGGACTGAAATAATTCGCTCTCCTATGGTTCCTTTGGCCATGCCCCAAAAACTGCGTTTCAACATCACGCCAGAAGTCAAGAGGGACATCGAGAAAGCCAAACAAAATATGAACATGTATGTAAAGTGCAGTTTTTTAAAAAAAGAGTCATCACGTTTGCTGGTTGAAATTTAGTTTAACTGTTTTTTCGGATGTCATTTGATTTGTCAGAATGGTGCACGACTTGGACGTGAAGGTGCTCATGTTTTCTCATTTCGGAAAAAATGTGCCAAAGCAACACAAGCTGAGTCCGGACGCCTTTGTACAAATGGCCCTTCAGCTTGCCTACTTCAGGTAAAAACATACAAACATACAAACAAACAAAACACCTCCTGTAGGTGACAAATAAACCAGTCATTGATGTTAAAGCCTTTTAAGCTTTCTTAGTCAGGGATCCTACTTCTCTGTTGTCATAATTACTGAAGTATTTTTAGCCACAGTGTTTAAGTAAAATATCTCAGTCAAGCATATGAACTGTGCAAATAAAATTACTGATATCTTTTATAATTCTCAGAACTGAAAATAATGCTGTCTTTTTCCTCCTGTTCTGTTTCTGAATGACAGGATTTACAACTACTGCTGCTCTACGTATGAAAGTGCGTCATTAAGAATGTTTAAATACGGGCGAACCGACGCAATTCGCTCAACGACTGCAGAATCGTTCCGATTCGTTCAGGCAATGCAAGACCCAGCGAAACAGGTAAAGTTACAGCAATTTAGTTTGACATCCGAATGCGTTGCGCGTGTGTGAGACGTCTGACCCGAGCGGTGAATGTTCCCTACAGAACACGGAGAGGCTGGCTCTGTTGCAGAAAGCTGTTCACACACACAAGGAAAACACTTACAAAGTAAGAGAAGAAGAAGTAGTTTCCTTTTTTTGTGATTCAATTCATCTCACAATGACACATTTGTTTGCATTTATTCAGGCAATTCATGGACAAGCCATAGATCGACACCTCCTGGGGCTAAAGAGGCAGAGCATTGAAGACCTGACCTCCATACCTGAAATATTCATGGACACCTCCTTTGCAGTGGCTCATCATTACAACCTCTCCACCAGCCAGGTATGTTTGCGTCTAAGAGAGCCTGCGGTGTGTTGTTTCCCAACAAAACGATTATGTGTTGTCATATTTGTTTACTCGTGCATTTGCCCTCATCCCCCTTGTCTCTCGTGTCCAGGTTGGCTCCAAGACAGACTGTGTGATGTGCTTTGGTCCAATGGAACCAGATGGCTACGGAGTGTGTTACAATCCCATGGATGAGCACATCAACATTGCCATCACAGCCTTCAACAGCTGCGAGGAGACTCACGCTGCCAAGTTTGCCCGCGCTGTGGAGGAAGCGCTGCTGGACATGAGAGCTCTCCTGGAAGACACAGCAACAGCCAAGCAGTGATCCCACACAAGGAGGCCGGCATTATGTCTGAATCCCACCGAGCTGCACGGGAGCTGAAACTGAACAGAGCCGTCGCCGGCGTGGCTGGCAGAGCGCCACGCTGGTGAGGGCACGCAATGCACTGAGGGGGGACATTTTACCAAAAGAGGTTGCGGGAAGTGTAATGTGCGACTGTGATTGCACTGCCTTTGAGATAAGAAGCTATTCCTGATGAGGGAAACTCTATATTTTATTATATTGCGTCATCGATATACATATGAATTTCGAAAGAAGATAATTTGCCAAGAGTACAGCTAGGTTTTTTTTGTTTATTCTTGAGCAGTTCCTGGTGCAATATTCTGAATGTCTGTTCTTGCTTGATTTCAAGATTTTGAGTGTTTTGGTTTGTTTAGTATTTATTTTGGATTAAAATATCTGCTTTAACAATCAAATGGGGAAAAAAAACCAACGATCTCGTTTCCGTCTCCTTCTTCAATTGATCATATGAGTATTCCAGCAACAAAACGTTCTCTACTCGAGTAAATTCTAGGATCAGAGTCACATCAAGGAATATTCAGCTCTGAAGCTGCCGCTGGAATGCAGGTAGTCTCCATGAAACTCAATCTCGGCCATATTTCCAGAGGAGTGCCACAGAAACAGCTGCTGGCCTTTAAACACGTTGGTCTTTAGGACGTCCATGTCCCGAATCTGAGCAAGAAACACGAGAGCATCACAGCAGTTATTCCCCTCGCATCCCGTTTCCCCCATCAAGCATGCAGCACACTGAAACAACGGAACGTGTGAAAAAGCCCCTTCGCACCATAATGTATGTAGACTGGGAGTTGGTGGTGTTGAATACTAATCCTATGTGTAACGCCTGGATCCTGATCTTCACTGAAGGAGGGGCATTGATGAGCACCCGACAGGTGTGGTTGGTGTCGGACGTTATTGGATTCTCAAAGACGCCGCTGGGGGAAAACAGCTGCATGTCGCAATCTGCGGGCCAGATAGGAGGTATAATTTTATATCTATACAAAATATCAGTGAAACACATTCGAGTGCAGTTTAGTGCGAGCAGAGAGCTCTGGTGATACGAAGCCGAGGACGGTTGATATGAGCGGCTGATTCAGTTCCATAGGAGCTATTCTCTAATCTTCATGCTAATGTGTTTGGAATTGTCAGCTATAGTTTTCAAATTGCACAGGGGAGATGAAGGAGGCTGAGAATGTAACATGAAAACAAGTACTGATGAAAATCTTACTGATACCGATTCCCTGCGTTTCTTGCAGAGCTCTTGTGTTCAGTTGCAAGTTTTCGCCCTGGTTCACGCATTGTCTGGATTCAATTTTGAAGCCAGATGTTGCAACATTTCTGCTCTGCTTGATTCCAGTTTGAGCCATTGTGTCATTACCAAAAGCCTCTGATTCAAACGTCAACCGTTGCAACTGGTTCCACATTTCAGACCAGAAAAGAAAGAAATGATGACCATATAAGCCTCTTTACCTCGATGATGACTCCTCTTTGTGTTTTTCTGTGAAGTGTAGGTGAAAACAACCCCGTTTCCGGGAGTGAGCCGATTCTGACGCACCAGCAGGACGTTGGTTCTGGTTGTCAGTTCACTATTTGCGAGCTGCACACACTTTCTCACCAAGGCCAGTCGGTCAAAGAATGTCACATATTCCTCTGAGAGAACATCAGAATCCAGTTAGACACTTACTTGATGCTATCATCAAGCACTGCAGAAGAAAAACAACATACTTTTTCTGCAGTCTAAGGAGCTCGATAGGACTTTGATGTGAATGACCTCATCGAGTGGTCGTCCGATGGACACAGTGCAGCGGCTGGTGGCGTCTCTCAGGTCCACTGTGCCCGACTCTTCCAGGAGTAGCTGTCCACATGCAACTATGAGACAAACACGAACGTCACGTTCTGTGGTCAGTGCCGAAACAACTCTTAAGCCTTTACGTCAACTAACTGGATGTGTTAGTCGGGGGGGTTGTTGAAGTTGTCTGAGGTCCAGTTTCGGTTGGTGTTGGAGGTAGATGACCCATACGGCTCAAGGTGGGAGGCAGTCCAGGTGTTTCTGTGATGGTCTGATCTGTGGTCGCCATGTCAGAGGAGGGATTTGGTGTTGAAGGGGCGCTGCTGCAGCTGCCCATGTAGCAGCCCTGGATGGTGATTGGCTTGGGCATGTGCATGCAAACCAGGGGACTGAGGGGCCGTGGCTGAGATGGGCCCATGCAGGATACCGCTCTGGACTGGATCCCATATCCACAGGGAACTGAACACTGAGGCAGGTGAGGGTGGATCACAGTGTCAGTCACAATATGCATTAACAGATAGTAATATGGAAAAAAATCACACGATTAAAGGTGAAAAAATGACCAAAAAAACCCCCAACTTGCAGCCACGTCAATGTGTCAGCTGGCTGATTTCTATCAGCCGTAAAACAGCTCCTTATTTTTCACTGTATTTGTTCATGTTGATTTATTCTAAACTGATCTCAGAACACCCGCTTGTTGTCTTGTACCTGACTCCAGGGCTTCACCTCCCACCTAAACGTGCAGGCTCGAACCAGGCAAGGCACCGTGGTGGCGGGCTTGACGACTGAATGGCAGCTGTCCTCCGGCACTGTTCTCTCCCTGCCGCTCACGAACTGGATGCATGACACGATCCTCTGAGCGACGCCCAGGTCACAGGACACAGAGCAGGGCAGCGTCTGAAATATCTTCCATCTGGACAAGCACCAGCGACCATGGGATGATTGAGCGTTCACGAAAACCTGATCTCAGGTTGTGTGTGTGTGTATTTATTGCTGTGGCTGGAACTGAACTGTGTTTGCACCCTAACAATATGAGGACTTGTCAGCATGGTGTGGACAAAAGAGGTCCATATGAGAAGACTTATTGAATATTTGAGTGAAATATTTTAGTTTAGATTATGATCAGGTTGGGGTTATGGCTTGGTTGCTGTAATTTTGCAAAAATGAATGCAATTCAATGTGGCGTCTGAGACAGACACAAACACAGCGTGTGTGTGTGTGTGTGTGTGTGTGTGTGTGTGTGTGTAGACATGCGTCCATGCGTGAGTGTGTGTAACTGTGTGCATGCATGTGTGATTTACCTTGCTGGGCAGCTGTGGGTGTTACATGACACCACTGCTGTGGGTTTGGGAAAGTCAAAACACTGTGAATCCTCCACAACCTCCTCCTCCCGCTCTGCTCCCCGAGCACAGTACAGCACCCTCTTTGCCACCCCTCCTCCACACGTAACGCTACAGACTCCTTGCTTAGAGTGCCACCTGGTGGATAGAAAAACACACAGCATGGATTTCCACAGCTAACCTTTTTTTTTTTTTGGACTGCTGCACAGGAGCTTGCAAGCTTCATGTTGAGACGTGTAGAACATTGAAGATAAACAAGATAGTAATGCTGGATATCATATGCATATTGTTGTGTCTCACATGGGAGGGCAAGGAAACGTCCTGCATGTGTCCGACTTGGGAGGAGGTTTTGTAGCAGCGTCACAGTGAAAATCTGGCACCCCCAGTCGGGTCTGGTGGTCCACACAGGAAAACCACACCTGCAGAGTTCCTGCAGTAGAGAAAAGCTTCTTCTGTTAAATGTATTTACAAAAGGAAATATTCTTGAGGAAAGATGTTCCTTCTGCACCTACCATTGCCACATGTCTTTGAGCACTGGCTGATAACAGGACTCCACACATACACTGGGGTCTGTCTGGAGCGCGGTAACAGCCCAGACTTCAAAACGGCATGTTCCTGACGAACAAAGGCAAAGTTCAGTCCTGATTTAAATTCGGAGTCCACAGCGAGACTGTTGCTATTTTTTCCCCACTCCACCTCTCCTTTGGATTCCCATCCAATGGGACAGACATCCACAACACATGGCACAGAATCAGGCGGTTTGATGTGATCCGAACAAAAGCTCTGCTCCACTTCAACATCCTCGCCATTTTCTGGCCGAACACACGACACGACGCGTTTCGCTTCTCCTGGCCCACACACAGCCGAGCAGTCCCCTGGCTCTGACGCACGCCATCTGTGAACACACAAAAAGTGGGTTTGCATATGAAAACTCAATTTTGAGGCAGTACAATAACACCGTGAATGTCTCACAAACTGTGAAATTTATTGTAATTTATGAATACCATGACACCTTAACATGAAGTGGACAGTGTATTATTACTACCTGGCAGGGCAGTGCTGCGAGTTGCATTTTTCAGCAGTTTGTGGCACCGCCTCGAGTGAGCATTCAGAATCCGGGACTATCACCACATCGGCTTTTTGTTTCTGAATACATTTCACAGGGCGCAGTCTCTCTCCACCGCCACAGGAGGCACTACAAGGCCCAAAGGCCCCTGCATTCCACCTGTAAACGAGTAAATTATTCATGTGCACTCATTTGTGCTGAAGCTGCGTATGTGCATGTCAGTGTAGAAGCAGAAAGAGACGGCGCTGGATATGAAGCTCACCTCGGGGGACACGGTGAGAGGTGACAAGGAGTGTGTGGTGGTCCGGTTGGAGGAGGCGTTTCACAGTTGTGCTCGTCCAAATGGTTGTTCGTATCTTTGTCGACACAGACAACAGCGTGCTTCTGCACACCTGGCAAATAGCGCAAGAGATACGTGGGAAAAATGATTCATCTGAAGCAATTTATAACCAACACGAATAGCTGAGCTCTGCTTCTGATGACTTTGGAAAAAAAAACTTCAGTCAGATATATTTTCATGATTTTTTTTCACTTGTTTAAGACATTCAGTTACTCACCTGAGCCACAAGAGACGGAGCAGGGCGCGGTAAAAACAGCCCATTGGCCTTTAGGGGTTGTGTTTGTCAAAATATTGTTAACAGTAGGCACAAAGAACTGGTAGCTAATGTCTGGATTCGTTTTTTCCCCGTATTCTTTCCCATATTTGCGATAGATCTGCAGGCAAAACAGGAAATTAAAAATATATATTGTATCTGTTTAATTTCTCACTTTTTGGAATGAAACAAATGTATGTTTTTTTGATGTGCTGTCTTCTTCTCACCTGTACATTTGTCTCCTGCTGCAGTGGTCCTGGCAGTAGCAGCTCCTCCGTCTCAGGCAGGAGGTCCGGCGTCAGGTGGAGGCGGTAATCAAGGCGGTTATCATCCAGGGGGGAGGGGTGGGTCATATTCAGGGCGATGCCGCCCAGTCCAGACACAATGTACCGGCCTCCAACCATCACAGCTGTGGTAGCAAGAACCTGGTTCAGATTGTATCCCGGAAACGTCTATCTTTTTCAACAGGACGCTGCTCACCCATGTGAGTGAAGAGAGGAGCTCTGTTGACGATGTGAACCTGTGTGGCATTCACGGGCAGTGAGACAAACGTGGTGTACTCTGAAACAGAAACCGTGAATTACTGCTTAGGAAGCACAGAACAGAAAACGTCAGGTTTGAGAATCACAGCCTCACGTGTTACCTTTGGCCTGACCGCCACTGAAGGAGCCAGATGTTAAAACACAGGCTGATCCGTCTCCGCCACAGACCCCACACACGTCTCTCACCTTCCCAGACTGCAGCACACCATCACAGCCAAAGAGCTGACCAGAAATGAAAAAGTGAGTTTGGAGAAGGGAGGGTAAGACTTTCACTTTGACTGACGTTTTTTGTTTGTTTCGTTCTCGCTTCATCCTTTTTTTTTCACCTGGCATTTTCCTCGCAGACATGCAGCTGTTGTACCAAAGGCTGGCGGGCTGTCAGACTCGCAGCGAGTCCCATCCACAAACTGTGAACCGCGGCTCACAATGAAGTTTTCCCCATCAGACTGGCACATGTATCTGCACTGCTCGTTGCCTAGTGAAAAGCACGATGCAAAATGCATGAATGGATGTTTTGTCTTCATGTATGAACAAAGGAGAAGATTTGCTTCAGGGCCCACCTTGTGCAAAACCCAGAGCCGGGACCCAGGTGTAGAAGGAGGCAGTGTTGGGCAGCAGGTGGAGGGGTTGGAGGTCTGTTTGGGAACACTGCTCTGCCATGAATGTCAGCTGTGTGTGCTCACAAGGCTGCAGTGAAATGAGATGAGATGAGACAAGATAAGAGGAGTTAAGACAGGGCAGAACAAGAAATTGGGACAAATTAATCACAGCAGGAAGAGCGAGTGTGAAAAAAGCAGTGTGAATACAAGAAACACGAGGGACGTGTAAAAGAAAAACCCTAATATACAAAGTAAAAACTAAAATAACAGCATGAAATAGCTTCAGTTGTAACTGTAAGTCCCTGCGTCTTCAACAATCCTGGTCAGTTGTGTTATAACACACTGACACCACAAGGTGGCACATAATAAACAATAAACAGCTCTTTTAGTATTGGTGGTCAGCAAACTGACTCACAGAGAGCAGTGCAGGTTCTACAGGGAGGTGTCCAAATAATTACATGAAGAGCAAACTTTAAACAATATGATGGTTTTCAAATTAGAATGAATTCAGGGCTTTTGATTTATATCTCTGAAGACGTTTTTGGTCGTTTTGCATGCATCTCCTCAAGCTGCGTTGTTTGTATCATGTTTTTGACTTTAATTCCAAACTAACATAATGTGGAAACAATCAGTGATGATGGCTTGAACATTTGCCCACCATGGGATATTTTTGACCTACTGTATGGAGGCCCACTGCAAACACAAATGATAAGAACTCACTTGCTGGTGACAAAGTTCAGCCTCAATATCTGGCCCCTCACAGATGTTCCCCCCAAACGCGGGCCTGAAAAAGAAGTGACGCAGACATTTCCCCAAAAACAGATGTCACTGTCAAGATCCCCCACGTTGTGCTTTGACTTGTGTTCGCATCGCTTTTGTTACCTCGGGTTGTTGCATTGCCGCGTTCGGAATGTGACTCCCCCGCCGCATGTCCGTGAGCAGGAGGAAAACTCAGACCAGCTGGACCAGGAGCCGTGGACCACAACGGAGGAGCTGAGATCATCTGGGGATACGCAGCGTCCCTTGAGACACCACTGCAAGATGAGATTGTGTCTCATAAACAACACGCTTGGGTTGACCTCCTGCAAACAAAGGCGCTCTGGGAAAATGATTGCGCCAAAATTACTCAGTGAACGCCGAGTGGTACCTGATTAGGAGCACACTCAGTCCCATCCAGTAATGGAACCAGGAGGCGTTTGCAGGAGCTGTCATCATCAGGATTAATGTGGCACGACAGAACGCGACAAGCTGGCTGGAAGGGAGCAAAGACCGGTGCAGTAGATAAGACTTGAAACCATGGTTCCCACAGAATGTCTCCCCCTTTAGTGGGGGGCGCGAAAGGTTACTGTGGGGGCCTGA
This sequence comes from Malacoctenus gilli, assembly GCA_032164315.1. Lineage (NCBI taxonomy): Eukaryota > Metazoa > Chordata > Actinopteri > Blenniiformes > Labrisomidae > Malacoctenus > Malacoctenus gilli. Next base: position 4,404,536 of record JASSRZ010000011.1, read on the forward strand.
TGCTTTGTTTGGAGTGAGGCTGTCAAGGAAAACCACAATATGACACTTTCTAGAAGGAGGACAAAGTGCTCAGCGCTTTTATTTCTATTTGGTTTCACTGTAATGTTTTGAAAAATCAGAAGGGGGGGGCAGTGTCAAGGGGCCTTCAGGGAAAAAAAAGGGTTGTGAGACCTGATTTACAATAAGGCAATACTATGATTTGATGTGAAGCGCCACCTTGTGGTATCAGGACAGTATTACATACCAGATCAGGATTGGTGAAGGAGCAGGCTCGGGCTGTGCTGCCAAAAGCTATTCGACACTGGTCGTCCACTCCGTAGTACAGGCCGGGCTTCCAGTCCTGTAGCGAACCTCCCAGTGCAGGCAGGTCTTTGACACAGTCAGCTTTTCTTTCACTGCAAACAGCAATGCATGTGAGGACCCCAAACTACAGCTGTATTACAGCACAATTACAAAGAAAAATCCTCATACAAAGTTCGATTCGTGAAAGTTTTGAGTGAAAACAGGAGCATCTTCAAATAAAAAAACACCTCGCCACACAAACCTGAAGGGAAAAAATATTGGATGCAATTAATCGATGAAATGCTCTTTCAACAGTTCTAGGTCTGCATGATGAAAATAAAAACAGTTTTCAAACGCAGCTGCTAAGAAAGTTTTGGCTCACCTGAAGAATGTGAAAATCTGCTGTCTGCTGCAGGGGGACCAGGTCAGGTCCACACTGTTGTAGCCTCCATCAGAGGCCATCATGAAGCCGCTCCTCTTGCACGTGTTCCCCACCCCGTCGTGGTTGATTCCAAAGCTTGAAAAAGTCAAATGAAGCACAACAGTGAAAACGCTGTGCTGAAGGACAATCCCTCACTTAATGCATGATTAACAGCTTGTATACATTTTCTATGTTGTGCTTTACATTTTTGTTCAAGTTGTGGCGAATCAGTGGTTGAAAATGTTAGTACTCCTCGCTTGAAGTCTTAAAAGCCTTGAAGTACAAAGTGTGCCTTGATAATGTGCAAAGAACCATCAGCCTCACGTGAGCGAGTCGAGTGACTAATTCACTCATCAACGAATGAAGTTACAAGATTTCTGAAATCCGAATTATCAAACAACAAATGACAAAACTGATAATAACAAGAAAGCAGAGAAAAAAACAACAGAAAAATGTTCTAAAAAGACATAGATCTCAGTAAGATCTAAGTTTTCTTATTTTGAAAGAAGACAAAAAATCTGACTTTGGGTTGAAAATTTTGATCTTTTTCTATCTATATATGTTTCACTGGAGGGCTCTTTATGTCTGCACTGGGACCTCATTAATGTTCAAGCTGCAAAATAATAGCAATCTGCTCGATTAAATCAAAATGTTCCAGTTAATCACGCTCTCTATGTACGGTATAATTATGAAATTGCAGTCTCTCATTCAGCACAAAGAGGGAACGCAAAGGAGGGGATAAAGGATCCATTGAGGAAGGAATTCCAGTGCACAGAGGCTGCAGGACCATTAAGTGTTACCTGTGGCCAATCTCGTGAGCGATG
>JASSRZ010000011.1:4406162-4417107 GCA_032164315.1 Malacoctenus gilli
AAGACATAGATCTCAGTAAGATCTAAGTTTTCTTATTTTGAAAGAAGACAAAAAATCTGACTTTGGGTTGAAAATTTAGATCTTTTTCTATCTATATATGTTTCACTGGAGGGCTCTTTATGTCTGCACTGGGACCTCATTAATGTTCATGTTGCAAAATAATAGCAATCTGCTCAATTAAATCAAAATGTTCCAGTTAATCACGGTCTCTATGTACGGTATAATTATGAAATTGCAGTCTCTCATTCAGCACAAAGAGGGAATGCAAAGGAGGGGATAAAGGAGCCATTGAGGAAGGAATTCCAGTGCACAGAGGCTGCAGGACCATTAAGTGTTACCTGTGGCCAATCTCGTGAGCGATGGTGATCCCCAGGTCAAAGCCCGTGTCCTCTGTGATCACACAACTCCAGTCACTAGAGCAAGCACCACCCAGCTGTGCGACCCCTCTGACCTGCTTGTTCCCGTCAGGCAGCACCAGGTCGTATCTGCTTGCGATGTGAGACACAGCGCAGCGCGTGTTACGCTCATCCAATAAATATGAGGCGTGGAAGGCGGCCGCCCAACAGACAGATGTACCTTGTGATGTACAGGAGGAGATCAGCATGCAGCGGGTCGGTATCATTGGAGGGGTTGATCCTTCTGCCCCAGTCACAAACGCTCCTCAGGGAGGAGGTGATGTTGGTCGACATTTGAATCTCTGGCTGGAAGAAAGAACGAGAAGAACGAGTTTCGGCTTGTTCTCTGGACGCATTCAAAGTAACAGTAGTTTATTACCTGCGAGGACTTTAATCCAATTCCATTCTGAACAAAAAGCCCTGAACGATTTAGCCCCAAACTACATTTCCAGTCTTCCGTTGCATTTTAAACTATCCAGATTTCTCAGGCCGTCTGGATCTGGCTTCCGTTCCCAGAGTCAGACGAAAACATGTAGAAACTACTTGTGGGGGGGGGGGTTTGGGTGCAGTGAACAGTTGGAACAGTCTCCAAGAAAACTGATAAGTTGAAAACATTTCTTTTTGCTGCTGCCTTTACGGAAACCAATTTAAGAAGTTTATTCTCATATATTGAATCTTCAACTGTTGCATTCAGTTGACTTCTTAGTTACTCTTGATGAGTGTATGTTTTGATTTTTCTCTTGTTTTAATCCACAATCCATCTGGTCATTCTCACGCTCCATCTGCAGCGATGTGAAGCGCTCTAAACGGCCTCCTTGCCTTGTCAGGACTGTGCTGGAGCTGTAACGAGGCCTTTTCTTACCTCTGGCTCTGACAGGATGATCATGCGGACCAGGTGCACCCTCATGTTGGCGCCCAGGGTCACATCTCTCAACAGCTCAGAGGCCTGGGTGGAAATTGGCATGTAACTCAGAAAATTACATTTCATCATGTTTGTAGTGTAATGGGAGTATAGAGTTACACCACACTCATAGGCTGGCTGTGGAAACATCACTGGACAGATTAAACAACATCCAAAACAAATTGTCTTGTTTTTAGCATTTTCTGTTTTTATTTTTTCTGACTATACTAAGAGAATCACCATTAAATCGACTTTATTATGACACACCGTGAATGACGTTATCACTTTCTGTGTCCTACAACTCATTCCCGACCTTTCTTAAAACTGAGTTGAGACTTACTATGTTAAGGTTTGTGAGGATGTATCTTTCTGTGTCCTGTTTGTGGACCTGTTGGACATCCTGTCCCACCACTACCAGTAGTTCCAAGTGGGTTATGTCAGGCATCTCAGCTGAACGACGCAGTCGCCCACTGACTAGAAGCAAAGAAATCGTACAGTTTCAACCACATACCAACCTCATCCTAAAAGAGAGGCATAAGTTCTTTATTAAACATCTTTTTCACAGACCTGATGTGTCAGAGGAAGCATCGGGGTAGGAAGTTGCATCTGTTTGACTGATGAAGTGATGAGAAGGCTTTCAGAGGGAACAAACAAACAACATTTAGATCTCTTTAGAAAATAAATAGCCGGTATATCTGAATTTAGAAGACGTGTAAACACCAAAATAAAAAGCAAAAATCATCCAGAGGTTTCAAGTTTTTAAGAGGTGATCATGTAAATCCAGTTAAAACAAGAGGAATAGTTGTGGGACTTTGTAATTCGTGGCTTTTGACAGGGTGATAAACAGCTTAAAGTTGAAGGGTTCAATGTACTTTGCAGAAGTGGAATCACTAACCGCAGCGCTCCTGTTCACCCGCAGCTTTCCACCTACCTCGTCCAATGGAGAAGTCATTAGAGTGGTGAGGCCAGGCCACAGAAGCTGCAGACAGAACAGAGTCGTAAAAATCATGTTTTTCCCCGTTCCTGTGAGCGTCTACCTGCTCCGCTTTATAGTCAGGACAATGTGTGATCCTCTTACTCAGGCAGGACGGCGCCCTGCTGCCAGTGTATGAGTAACGTGTGTTTGTCTAAACAGCAGGGGCCAAAGTTGATAAGCTCACTCGTCATCTATTTGTTTTATTGTGCTCCGGGGCCAAAAAGACAGCTCTGATTGGTTGGTCTCTCAAATGTATACTGTGACTAATTTCAGCAATTTTTTTAATCTTTTGTCATTGAGCAATAAAAAACTTTTTTGATTGAGTGACTTTAAAACGCTTGGATGACGACACAGAATCAGTAATAGAACCCTCAGCACTTTATTTAGACACAAAGTTACGCCTCTAGATCCTCAAACTGTTATTTTTAGGCTTTACGCAGCAGCAATCACCACGAAATTCCACCTTCAGAAATAGGATAATTCGTCTTGAATGTAGTTGCTTGTTCAAACCATTAGAGGGCAGACGTACTCCTGTAGATAAGCAGATAGTGATGAAGCACGAAAAAACAAATGGAGGTCCAGCTGCAGAATGTCACAAAAAGCACCCATAATTTTAGGTTTATACCAATTTAAGCAACATAACGTTATTTGACTTCAATATGCTTAAACTTTTGAAATGACTCATGCTCAACAAATACTACAGATTCTAGTTGAAACTGCGCTGAGCAGACACATTTCGCTCTAATTCAGTGATGGCAATAATTCCTCCATGAGGGCCACAAGGAGGATAGCTGAAGAGGGCGGAGCCAAATTTTCTACACGAATGCCTCTCAGTATGAGTGGTCTGTAAATCTCAGTGAAAAAGCACCATCTCAAAGGGGTTTTGATAAGATGAGCCTTTGCTACTCTTTATCAAATTCTGTTATCTGTTTTCTTCTGTAATGGTGTTTCAAATTGTAATGTTTGAGCACAAAAAAAATGAGAAAAGCCCCCCTAATATGGATGAACAGGGGGACCCTCTGGGCCCATCTCTTCCACTCCCATTCAAAACAATTTTGTGCTGTCAAAAAAAGATGACAAGGTCAATCAGCATCGTCTAGAACCCATCAATCATTTTTGGAGGCGGGTGCAGGCTTTTATACCCATGATGAGAAACAGGAAGCGACTTACTGTGCACTCATGCCTAAACAGAACTGGAGAGTATGCGAGCATCAGCTTCACCCCTTTGACGCCGCCAATGCTAATGTTGATGCGGAGGGACGATCACATTACGCCTTAACTGGGATTCGTGCTTTGAATTTGCAGCTGCAGTTTGTGCTAGCGCCTCTCCTGATTGACCAAAACGATGCCAAGCCAAAAACCAGATGGACAGGGGGTCCCTCCAATCACCTGCCAACCATTTCTTTTTGTGGGTCTGCCTTTTTGTGGACTGTTTTTGATGGAGTGGAGCCTGATGAAGTTACAAATATTTACAATGTTAATGGAAGTAAATCATTAGTCATGAAGTATATGCACAAGAATTTTAAAAAGTCTGAAAGTTCAAAATAAAAGCAAAGGTGTGTTGCACGTACACATATTTTTAATGTTTGACATGTTGACCACGGTGCTAAATGTTTGGCCTTATTGGCTTGAGTAAGCCAAACTCTCCCTCCCTTTCTTAAAAATTATAGAAACACTCAGAATAGCAAAAAAACCCCAACTCCAAAATGTTGTTTCCCCATCCTGCAGTGATACTGTTTGACCCATCCTGCCTCTCCTTCGGCTCCACTCTTTGCTGTGGGGATGTAGTTTATCTCCATAAAGCTAGGATTCAAGTCCCATCTGCCGCTCGTCTGCCACATAGCTGCCTGTTGTCAGTCTGAATTAACAGCTGGGAGTCACAGGCACTACACCGGCATCACTGCTCAACTAAAACTTCAATACCACGCTGGATTTACTGAACACAACAGACCCTAAGAAGTGTTCCAGGATCCTCTAACCCATGTTTGTTCCCTCATAGGAGGGCGCAGATTGTATATTTAATGATCACCTAAATTATACATATCGAGCCATATGGGATACTCAAGTGGGCACAACAGATGATGCCTCGGGAAAGGCAGTTGGCTGCAGTCACAGAAGAAGAAGAAGAAGAAGAAGAAGGTGTCTGGGAAGTGAAACAATAAAAAAAACACAAAGTAGTTGCTGAAAAATACAGTCTCTTTTTTGTGCTCCTTTGCTCTATTAAATTTTATCGTCAAACCCACAAAAATTAATCCCTCTAAATGGATACGACTTTTTCCGACCTTTGTTTTTTTTGGTCTCGACATGAGTGCAGCTCGACCTCTGTGTTTCATTTTGAGATGCAGAGTGGCTCAGGCTACACACAAAGGATTCTGGTTCATCTGCTGCTCTTTGTTATTCTGTCCATCTGTCAGGCCGTTGGAAAGATTCAGCAACAGCGATGAATCCACCTGCCTCTTCACCTGGCTACTTGCTGTTGATGGCCAAAACTGACTTTAATTATTAATGGTGTTTAATTTTGAGGATTTCTTGCTTACTGCACACTGATGGACGCACAGAAAAAAACATCTGCATCTCTTGGCCAGAGTGTGTGTTGTTTTGTCTTGCAAATTATCAATTGTTGCTATAACCAGAAGGTCTAAATCCAGCGTGTCTTTCATGTGTGAATCATTGAAGCTGCGTTTCTGTTCAAAGTTAGGCATGCGGCTATTTATAAAACTGCCAGAGTGATGGATCGGATGTTGAATCAGAGCTCCAGCCAATACATAAAAATACCACCAAAGAAGCCACAAACATAAGTGTGGATGTTTGGCTCTTATTTCATTCGCGGCTGTCTCGCCCCCACTTGAGACACAGAAAAACTCAGAAACCAAGAATATTTTGTTTCCAGGTGATGCCATTCTCACTTCCTTTCCCCATGTCCTTTAGGCTAATTGAGACAAATTTTGTGTTGATGGTTTGTTTTTCAGCACAAGATAACAATTTCGCAGCCAGTCATGCTGGTGCTGAAATGCGCCGAAAAAACCGAGTGGCACAGCAAAAATATACAGAAAATCTCCATCCTGGGGCTTTTTTCTTTCAGCGCTCCTCCAGCTGTGCGAGCATATGTCAGCATATCACAGTGATGCAAAAGAAATTGCAGAGGCATTTAATGATGCCCCTCTGGTGATGATGATGATTTAATGATTGTGGTGTGTGTGGTTTCTGATAAATGGACAATTATCCGCAAGTAATTACACGGGATTGTTTTCAGGGGAAGCGCTTTTTGTGAGGCATGCTTCAATGATGGAGCGATCAAGGAAAGAGGAGAAGTAACTGTGCCCATGTTTGACGCCCTGCATTTGTCTGCAGTGGATAACCTGCTCCTTTGAATACGAATGAGTCTCAGATATAGGAATAAATGAGAGTTGTGCACAACACTGACAAATCCGAGTATGGATGGGATTCCAGGAGCACTGTTTTGTGATAACTCAGGGTGGGATTCCCGAAAAAATGCGCAGCCCCTGGGACTTCTGCCAGCTGTAAACAAAAAGGAATATAAATTATGCCTGGAGGTAATGACAATTCGAAAAACAGCAATAAAGGAGCGGGAAAAAAAGGCCTTAATGAATGCTTTTTTCAAATCACAGACTTCTTGTTCGTCGCAGTTTATTTGTGTGAAGTTTTCACCTCCTCTCTTTGCCTTGAGCCTCCACAACTGAGGACGACACCGAGTTTAAAAAAAACAAAAAAAATGAGCCTCTGTTCATTCACGGACTGCTTAAAAAGATTGGAAATCTCCTGTTATTTACCCTGTTTTGCCGTGGCCTCTTTCTCCGGCACTCAGTCGTGTTCCCTCTATTCCTGTGAGAATACTGTAACTGCAGTTGACTGCAAGGGACTGCAGGGAAGGGCACTGAATACTAAGCTGGCCAAGTCAAACAGCCCACGTTTTGGTCCAGCCCTTCCCTTGAATGGACGGCAAACTCCTATCGAGCCACAGAGCCATGGCGTAGCAGTTGTTTAATGTTGTTTAATCCTATAGCCGAACATCTGTTTACCGCTGACAGGGGTTGAATTTTAATGAGCTACGACTGGAAAACTCTCACAACAAAGTTTGGAGCCAAGCATGAGTAACAAGCACGAGTGACAAACATGTAAATGAGTCCCGGGGGAAAATTGACTTGTCTTTGCATTACTCGTGTTGCCTAAAAAGCAATCAATACACATCGCAGGCTTTTCCTTCAGACCAGATTAAATGTCTGTCCTCTTTTTCTCACAAGAAGGGAAATTAAAACACTCTAATAGCTTGCGTTTTGGACAACTGCAATATAGATGAGTGAATGAAGACTGAAGTGTGTTGTTTGATGGAAGTAATTGTATGAAAATACTTCTAATCTTATGATGGCAACTTTATAAGCTGTTCATGACAGCAGCTACATTCAAATATTACTCTTGGAATGATTTTCTGCCCTATTGCTGCAGCAATTAACTATTTGTAAGTAGCAAAGGCTTAAGGTTAATGATAAAACGTAATAAAACACATGTACTTAATGTGTTTTATATCATCTGGTTTTGAAGCAGCCTTTATTTCAGGGTATATTTTTGACTGTAAAGATTTTAAGTGGTGGAATGACTTTTAACTTCAAAAACATAATATCCACATGTGTGATCTTGGTTTGATGCATTTTGCCGCCTGTGGATCAGAAGTGGGACAGTAATCACACGACAGCGTGTCCAATCACGACACTGGAGGTGCAAGAGTGTCTTCATTATTTCTACCAAATGAAACACAAGAGCAACCACAGCCTGTTTTGCTGTTTGTATCAGGATGGGACCAAGTCGCTCTATTCAAAAGCGTTTGACTCAACTAAGGTTAAGCAGATCAGAAACATCAGAAAATGTGGATGTGGTCTTCCATGTGCCACTGGCCAAATGTGTCTTAAAAACGTTTAAGAGCTGGTGTATTTTTTTGTGCATCAACAATTAAATATGTCTTATGAACCCTCTTACAAAAGAAACAGTGTAGGTCTTGACCCCCTCCGCCATGTTTTCCACTACTGGCCATAATGAAATACCAAAGACGGCTCATTGAGCCCGTTCACCCGCCCTCCCGGTACATCGCCCCATTCACAGAGTGAACTTGCAGTGAGATTTGGCATGCGGTGACCGGACCAGCGGACGCTGAGGTTAAAAAAAATCCAAATAAATCTGCCGGCGAGCGCTTCACACGGTAACACGTGTAACGGCTGCTCAAAGCAAACAAAGAGTCAGTGTGTGACCAACGGTGCCGCGACGTCAGTGTCTCTGGCACGGAGCTGAGTTGGTCGGAGCCAACAACGTCACTCTCTGACGGCGGCATCAGAGCAGCAGCGACGGCGGCGGCGGCAGGGGGACGGACGGACGGACGGACCGACGGTCGATCACACAGCAGCAAGCAGCAAGCTGTAGCAGCAGCGAGTCGCTCGCTTCGGAACTCGGCGGAGGGAGACAGCGGCTCTTTGCCCCCGGGACTGAACTGCGTGGACGGCGACTTCTCCGGTTCAGCGGCATCAGGTAAAAAAAACCAACCCAAAACCCAGAAATCGAATTTATACATATACAGATATTTAATTCATTTAAATTCTGAACTTTTTATTTAATTTAAAAATATATATATTCGTAATTTGCTTAACAAAGCAGCGTGGTTAATAATAAACGTGACGAGTAGAATGTCTAGCTGCCTTCCCTTATTGAAGCTGTTGTAGTGTAGCCATAAACTGAGTGTTGCTATGGTACTTCCAAGCAACATCCCACCTGCTGCTGTCGCGACTGTCTGCGTATCTAACTCATGTCACAACAACACATACAAATACATGGATATAAAGCCTTTTTTTACGTGTTGATAGTCACACTGGCTTGTGAAAAGAAACAAACATTAGTCTATTGGTTTTGTTTTATTTTCGGTCGGGAGTCTGCTATTCGGTCTTTCATTAATTCCCAATGACTTGTTTCCTATTTGAAGTTCAAGCTTACTAATATGAATCCACGCACCGAAGTAATAACACTATTTCTGATGCACATTGGTGTTTTCCCTGTTGGCTCCACTCAGCGGAGAGGAGAAAGGTCGTCTGTTTGGAGTGTTTTTCCACTCAAGTGCCCATCTGTCTGTTGCTCTAGGTGACAACACAGTACCTTTTTTTTGTTGAAAAGCTGTGCATGCCTTCCTCTCCCCATCTAACTGCTGTCTGTCTGTTTCCATTGCGTCTACAGTATTACCCAGGACCACAAGGGGTTTTGGCCAGGCACAAGATGGTGATTACCAGTGTGGCATCCCTCAGAAGGACATCACTGGCAGTGGACCCAGACAAGAGATGTTTGCAGTGAAGGTGCCTATTGCATACAGCAGTTTTTGGGGTTTTTTTTAGGTTTTTTTTCATGTATTTAGAGTCTCAGGCTGCTGCTGCTGCAGCAAGGCAGCAGTGCATGCCAGCGACATGCCCGCAATACACAGAAATTCCATTATTCCCATCTCTCGGCTGCTGTGACACAGAGGAGGAAATCACCATGCCAGGCTGTCGTGAGGCCAGAGAGGAGAGAGGAAAATGAGTCAGAGTGGAGGAGAAAAGAAAACTGTCATTCGTCAAATCCGCCTGTAAACTTGGTAGATGGCTCATATTCCCTTTTTTAAGTGCAGCACAAGATCCTTTTTTTTATTCAGCTGACATCTAGAACTGTATTAAAGACCTGGCATCTTTTTGCTCTCCATAAATTATTACTGAAATCGTTTTCAAACCCTTTACTTTAACTCTGATGTCTGTATGAATTTCAAGGATTAGCATTAAGGCTCTTAAGTGAGTGCACAGTGCAGCAGGGTGCATCCAAGTCGAGCTCTGTTCATTGTATTTTAGTTTACACACCTCCTTATCTCAGCTGTCAAGAGGGAGGATTCCTTTCTACAGTAACTAACCCAGAGCAATAGAGATAGTGGTGGGAAAGGGGGGTGGGAGGAGTGAGAAGAACAGAGACTGACTGTAAGGGAGCGAGCATGCTTAACCCAGCCACTGAGTGACTCTTGTATCCAAGGACGAAGGTAGCAACGCGTCTGAACGCCACTCTTCGCCCACGGACTGCTGTGAAGAAATGAGGCGGACGCATAGGCACTCAGTAGCGCTCATATAGATTCAACAACCTGCTGGTTCTTCTTTATAGGGCCCCCAGGGGTCGACTCATTCGTCTGGAGTGCCAGGGCTGATGACTGAACAGATCATGACCACGGCTAGTGTGAAATACACACAAACTAGACTCATTTAGCTTGAATGGGAGTTCCCTTTTCTTTTTTTTCCCTGCTCGCTTAAGAAAATCAAAACAAAAGCGTGTTTCTCTCATCTCAGCGGTGTCCCTCGCACCTAAACGGGCCCACATTTGTCGTATGTTTCTGGCAGAGGAGCAGACTGAAGAGGAGGTAGTAACAGGTGCTGCGTGCCAGCGTGGATTTGGAGGCGTGGACGAGAGCTGAAGATCATGGGGAAATCGAACAGCAAGCTCAAGCCAGAGGTGGTGGAGGAGTTGACGAGGAAAACCTACTGTGAGTCCCTTCACTCATACTGCTCATCTGCGCAAAACAATTTCTTAAACTGTTTTCGGCCGGCCGTTTTAACTATACAAAAAGAGGCAGAAAAAGAAATAAGCCATGGGAATAGCAAAGATTGATGTTAGCGCTGCATTGTCCTGATGGTGTTTTACACTCACCGTGCACTACGCAGGCTTCACACTGAATGGCTTCGTCGTCGAGTGTTTTGGGAATCTTCATCTTTCTCCTTAATGACAGAACAGAACGACGTGTAAATGTCAGCTGAGAATACACCCCCCCCTTTGGATTCAAATTTACATTTAAATGCTTTGTGGCAAATTGTGATTGGCTAAGGTCAGGGGGAAAAAAAAGTTGTAATCAGCACCTTTTAACACAGTCGGAATAGTGACTTATGAATATGGAGAAGCTGAGCTTGTGTCTTCAATCAAGAGTGTTTTCAGGGACGAGACTGTGGTTTTCTCTCTTGTTCTCCTTCCCAGGCGTAAGTTTAAGTTTGACATATTAAGAATTTAAATCGTTCTTTTTAGTAAGGTCTTCAACTGTGAGCTTTACATTTTTAATAGTGCTCTTCTCCTGCAAGACATATAGATTGAAACATAGATATATGTTCTAGATGAAGAGAATTGGTGGGCTCATCTAAGGGAATGGCTGGTACGAGTGCACAGCGTCTCCTCAAAAACTTCTCCTGCACATAGTAAACATTCAACATGATTTTCAATCAAACGTAAGCGGCAAATCTCATTTACAGTCATGGCCAACAATGTGTCCTCACTGGACACTATGTAGTCCATTTGTGTGGTATTTCTGGAGCACATTGTTATTATTATTTTTTTTTATTATTATTATTATTATTATTATTATTATTATTATTATTTGAGCAGTATAGTGCAGGTGTGGGTGGGAGTTGACATTCACTGGCTGCTTAATGACAGTGTTATGTGTGGTGGGCCCTCGACTGAGCACAACCAAGAAAGGCTGTGTTAGCAGGAAATTGCTGTGGAGGAAGATTAGGCTTCATGCTGGGCTGGACCACTAGCTGCTGTCCTTTACTCTCTCTCTCTCTCTCTCTCTCTCTCTCTCTCTCTCTCTCTCTCTCTCTCTCTCTCTCTCTCTCTCTCTCT
>JASSRZ010000011.1:4424930-4476073 GCA_032164315.1 Malacoctenus gilli
TCAGAAAGTTGCACTTTTGGTCTCCGGATGTTTCGGCTCCTTGTGGCACAACTGATTAAAGAACAACTTTAGTGGAAGGAGGGATCAGTTCAAGTCACTTTGTGGGAATAATTCTTTGGCTCAAAGCTGCCAGCGGCTGAGCTGAATACAGGGCAGCATCGTATGCCGGCTGCATTCATTCTAATTATTCTGGCCAAAAACAGGATTATTCTCCAGACACGCTCAAAGCAGTTTGTTTGGACCTGGCATGTGGTTTCCTTCAAAGACTAAAGCTAACTGTTCAGGGAGACTTTACACAATTTTACAGATTTTTTAAAATAAAAAAATCAATCTTTAGTGAGAGATTTTCTCATGTGTAATAAGAAAATAATGTAGGATTTCAGATTGAGTTCAGGCAGATATAACTTACAGTAATAACAAAACATACATATCAAGTCATTCCTTGAATATTCTCATCACTATTTCCAAGTTGCAACTAATCTTAAGTGATGTGTGCAAAAACATGCACTTCGCATAGACCGAAAGATGAGTCATGGTCTCACTCTGATAACAGACTTGTAACATTTTTTACAACAATAGAGCGAACATTTCAGACTGTGCCAGTTTTGTTTTGACAGTAAGTTTTTATTTTTAGACTGAAACTCGTGTCTCTGCAATTCGGGTGTTTTCTCTAAGGATTTTAGGCGAGTCTGAACAAGGCCACGCTCTTAATGCTACATTTGTTGTAACTAATCCACGTTCTTGCATCTGATTATTCAAATGGTGTTTAGGAAGACAAACTGTGGATGAACCGCTCCCGGGATATTGGCGAGCCCCCTGGAGGTTTATTGACTTCTGTTAAGAGGCTTTGGTTCAGGAAGATCAGAAAACCCCCCCGTCTGATGTTTATCTATGGCCTTCATTAGCCGCCGGCACCCCGTTGCTCAAGAATGCATTGATCTTTACCGTTTTTATGACTTATGTAATCAGCAATGCATGACTTCAGCATTTTTCTGGCTGGTCAGATGTCTGGTGGAGATAAAGCTGGCTGACCCCGGGGGCCACGCACACCACCTGGCTTTGTCTCTCCAAAAACAGAGCTGTTGAACTCCCGGTGGGGTCAGAGGTAGCTGGCTGCAGCCGAAGTGTCTTGTGATGCAGCACAATCTTTTTTTATATCGGGAGAGGATATGAATTAACCGAATCCTGGCGGTGGCAGCACCAGGCAGTTTATTTATGTGCATCGCTTGTGTTCTTTAAGCTGTTTTCACACAGAATGAGAGTTCGGTTTTCTTTGTACGCCGTCTCGGTTGGGCCTGATTCATTGCGTCCTCGGCCTCTTAAGATTGCAGTGAAGCAACTTTGAGCTTTAATTTTTAATTTGATAATCATTCATGTCAGCAGATGCCTCCCTCTGGTGCTTGAAGTGCCGGCCTCGGAGGAATGCCGGAGGCCACGGTTCTTTTTGGCGGGTAACGAGAAATGTTGGATGCTCTGGGATGGCTCTGTGCGAATCAGTGTCGCTGTGCAATATTTCCCACTTAGTTGAAAAGTATTATCTGTCACGCCCAATTATGACGTGAGAGATTTAGGAAGATGTCGACTCCGTGTTGTTTTTGTACTCTAACTTTCAGACTTTGAGCCAGTAGCATTTGTCTCGCTAATGACCAGAGGTGACATATTTCTGCCTCAGGAGAGAGCCAGGTGCCGGGCAAAAAATAGCACCTGACTTGGAGCGAACGTCTGGCCCCATTTTCAGCACAATACAGCAAAGGACGGCATGAAGGAAGAGCAAGGAGCTCGTGAGAGTGCAGCTGAAACAAATGTGACGTCTCACATCGTCTAGAAGCCGTTCCCTCTCTTTCTCCTTTGTTGCTCTGTAGGACGGACGCATCGAGTTCTCTGAGTTCATCCAGGCCCTGTCAGTGACCTCCCGGGGGACTCTGGATGAGAAGCTGAGATGTATGAAGATGCACATTCCTCCCCTCTTCTTTTCACATTTAAATGACAGGCTTTACGATTGACTGTCATGCAATGCTCATAAAAGGAGGCCTGGTGGGTTCTGAGAGAATAGCAAACGTAAGATAAGATTGCTGCTCAGATACTGAAGGCTCCTGGAAGCTGCGCTCGTTACCAAAGTCTTTTCTTATGGTCTCACATCCTGTTACACTCTGTTACTTTAACTTTAATCCTACAACTGAATGGGTTTAAAAAATAATATTAGGAATTTTCTGTACTGCATTTTTAAATCACAACCGATGTATAACCTAGATTTAAAACTCTCCAATTGCAAAATAATTGCAAGCTTCCTGTTTTCTTCTAGAAACTGTTTTCAAACAATGTTTTTTCTTACAGGGGCCTTTAAGTTATACGACCTCGACAACGACGGCTACATAACCCGCGATGAGATGTTAAACATAGTCGATGCCATTTATCAGATGGTGGTAAGTGTTGCCACGGCGAGCACCTATAATCCCGTGCTGTCTGAATCGTGCTCAGTATAATGTCCTGATGTCTCAGGGAAACACTGTTGAGCTGCCGGAGGAAGAAAACACGCCGGAGAAGCGCGTGGATCGTATTTTTGCAATGATGGACAAGGTCAGTGTTTACATCCTGGAGGAACAGAGGCAGCAATGCAAGAGATGAGGCTTTTTTTCATTGTTATTCAGCACAGACTTTGGCTGGCATCGGTACAAACGTACTTTTCATCAGTTTTCGACTCGGACGACTGAATCTGCCTTTGTTGCCACCCTCAGGGGTTTGATATGGACACTGTAAGTTTAGAGCTGTTAGCTGTGGTCATCACAGCGTCACTAACGCTGCCCACAATCTATAAACATCACAGAGTATATCGTCCCCTCCACCTCCAGCCCTCAGTGCTAATGCCCCTTGCCAGCTCCAAGAATCTACTCAGCTTTAGTGAAAGATGAGATGCGGCCTGCATGGGCGTGTTTGTCAGCCTGCTACAGCCAAGATCAGCTCATAGGACTCGCTGTGCAGCACAGCAGCACTTAGTGATTTGTATTGGCAGAGAGTGGCCACCATCCAAGTGCACTGAACCAAAGATCAGTCCCGCAGCAGAGTCCAGGAGAGACGTAATTTAGCCTGAGAGGCTCTTTTGCCCCCTGCTGGTGTCTCGGTGGTAAAGCGAGCCGAGGCGCCCGTTTCACTTTTTGTTTGGTGTTGCAGAATGCAGACGGGAAGCTGACGCTGCAGGAGTTCCAGGAAGGCTCGAAGGCAGACCCCTCTATTGTTCAGGCACTGTCGCTCTACGATGGACTTGTGTAGGAATGTAAGGTGAGTCGAGTGTTAATGAGCTTTTACCTGCATTCCTCTCTGCTCGGGGGATTCTCAATCCCAGGTCATGCTTCAGCACCACGATTACACTGTGCAGGGAAGAAAAATTCATTCAGTGAAGCTGAAGTGAAGAAGCCACTTTCTGCTCTCAGTTTGTTCCCATGAATTATTCAAATGGCCCACTTGTTTACTGGCAATCAAATAGTCTCTCAGTGCTGAATGAAGAGCGAGACAGCCTTCTCTTCCTCTCACTGCCTAATGTAATGCGCCGGTGGCTGCCAATTGTTGCTGACATCCTGCTCGGCGTTTTGTCAACTGTGAAGTGAGCTTGTGAACACATATTTTCGTAATGCAGCGTTTCTGTCTCGCGATTATCCAGCATGCTCTGAACGCACCTCGATATCTCCGCGCTCTGTTCGCGGTCTTCCACTCAAACGTTGATCCTTCTCGCAGCTTCTCAGATGGACCTGATGCAGCAGCGTCCCCCCTGCAGCCCGCTGATAACAGCACCATCACACCTGGAACGGAGGAAGGAAGCCACAATTCGCTCGATCACCCAGACGTGGACTACAATTTTTTTGGCCGCACGGTCACATGACATCTGTGTGAAGTTCGTCAATAAACATCAACTGTGACGGGCACGTGCCGAGATGTAAGCGGACGACTCCCGAGTTCCAGCAAAATTCTCACTCATTAACCTGCGCTTCTACAACTACGTGCACCCCGGAGTGTTGTGGACTGTGCATGGATACTTTCCACGCCTGATAGTGTGGTTCCCCCAGGGACGCCCCCCCCCCGAACTGAACTCCCATGGACGCGTTCACATGCTGTACAACGCTGGAGGTGCATGAGCTGCTCAGAAGAGCTGTGCTGGCCGCGCCGACGCCTCACAGATAGACTCGAAAAACCTGCGAGAATCTGGAAAAAAAAAAAACGTGTTACTCGGCGATCACGTGAACATGACCTTAAAGAATACAAAGCAGCCCGGAATATATTCTGACATGTAAATATAATGGTAATTTATTTTCTGCTTTGCTGCGTTTATGGGAATTTTCCTCATAAAATATGGAATGAAGTTTTATTTTTTATGGAAGCTGTTGAAATGTATTGCACTGTACTTTTCATCATCACTGTCGGATTGTTACTTTTCCTCACATCCCGAGGGGGTCTTTTTCTTGAGAGAGTAGCGTTCTTATTTAAACTGGAATGTTGAAGTAGCACACCCCAGGTTTGTTTTTCTATGGATTATTTTATTACGTTTGCAGTCCGTGCATCCTTTTGTGTTCTGCATTTCCCCGTCAGCACGAGTGTCTAGTGTCCGCACTGCTGCAAAGCCACATCCTGAACGGCTGGAGCCAGTGGCGCAGCCGAACCCTCACAGCTTACATCTGAATTGAGGCTCAGTATTTCCTTTGAGCGCATCCTTCTCCACCCTCTTCCACACAAAGTGCCGGTCATTGTGCGGCACAAACAGACATCAATTCTGGTTGTAAAGCTTTTGTGAGCACTGTGGTTGCAATTGTCCACTTGGTATTTGTCCTGTGTGAGGCCAGAGCATGTGATGATGCCTTTTTCTCCCCTCCACCCCGAGGTTATTTTAGTTAGGGCATTCAGATCATTTACCAGCTTCATTGAGGTTATGACGCCTTATGCAAATTATTATTTAATAACTTATAAGTGTCATTTACTTGTTGATTAACAGTATAAGAGCACAGAATAAAATGCATTTAAGTGGCGACACTTTTGCCAATTTCTCTGTTCTTGATCTGCAATGACAGTGATGTTTTTTGGACCTTTTCAAGTCACTTTGGATGTCCTTCCTTCAAAACTTAATGATGTTTGTTATATTTTTGGCACACTTAAAACTTCCCCATCATAACTTTTCAGGTAAAAGCCTCAATCCAGACTGCGGAGACCCTCATGCACTGTATGACAACATGGGATCAATGTTGCACTGTGCGAAACCTCCCCGATAAGGAAGTCCTGAGTGCCTGTTGTGCATTGCAAATAACAAAATGCAACATGTCAACCTGCTTTGTGGTGTGTGCCTGCACTGTGCTTGTGTGATGAACGATGACTTGCATAAAACTGATGCGTCCTGGCGTTGATGGGTGGGTTAATGAAGCTCAGCGGCTTTTGAAGTCGCTGGACTCTTTGGGCCTTATTAGATTCCCGCATTTCTTTCTCATTTCCTCTCATTCAGTGACACCAAGGGAAAGAATAAAGTCTGGCACTTTGCCTGGTTTGTTCTGTCCCTTTGATACATCGACACTTTCCTACACTGATATGTCATTTTCTGGACTAAAATCATATTCCTGCCTGAAAAAGCACGTCATGTAAAATCACCTGTTTCCTTGGATCATTTGTTTTTCTTAACCTCTAACCTGATGCAGGTGTGTTGAGCTCATCCTTCAGTTTGAAATTTTACAATAAAACTAGCTTCAGTTCCTAGTTTTGTTTTGGAAATCCCACTGTTTTTGGCCATAGGGCCACAACTCTGAAGGAGCCAACTCAGAATCTTTTATTTTGTTAAGTTTAGGCGTTAGGATGGCCTCAAACGGCAGCAAAATTGGGAAATATTGAAAAAAACTAATTTATTATGCTACAATGTTTCAGTATAATGTGACATCCTCGGTCCAATGGTCCATGTTATGAGTGGGACTTACATTGGGCCATTGATTTTTTGGAGGTAAATGTGTTTGGTCAGTTTGTGCTCCAAACAGTTTAACTTTCAAATGTTTCGGGACTAACTGAGTGTGAGAAAACATCTGGATATTGAGAGACTTCTCACTAATCACAGAGTCGACCGACAGAGCAAAGTCTGTAACCACCACAAATTGTCCCCACATAAACTGTTGCATTTCTCTGCATATCAGCACAAAGCACTGTGACATTACTGAGCCGCACGGCCAGCTATCCCGCCTATTCATATGCGGGGGGGGGGATATTCGTCAGGGTGGGCTATGTACAAAATTAGATTGGTGTCAGCTGAATATAAACGGCGGCTATTTATAAAAACCAGGCT
Source organism: Malacoctenus gilli (assembly GCA_032164315.1). Lineage (NCBI taxonomy): Eukaryota > Metazoa > Chordata > Actinopteri > Blenniiformes > Labrisomidae > Malacoctenus > Malacoctenus gilli. The sequence continues at coordinate 4,431,232 of JASSRZ010000011.1, forward strand.
GTTACCGAGACAATGTTCTTTGCTGCGTTCAAAATAAAGACCCCGGCTGTTAAGGGGGGGGGGGGGGCGTCTCCGGGGGCCCAAAGCGATTCAGGAGAAAGTTGGATTGAAAAGCTGTCGGGTTGTAACTGGAAGTTGCAGCGGGGTCGCGTTACACATTCGCGCAAGCACATGCACCCACTCAAAAAAGTAGGAAAAAAAAACAGCTTAGGTCCCGGGAACCTTTTAATACCATCTCCGCCCCCCATTTGAAGCGTCAGAGCGCCGTGTCTCCGGGGTCTCTCCGACGCACCGCCAGTCCACACGCTCCTCCAAACTTTACGCACGGACGTACTCCAGTGGAAGGATTTACGCTGGATTTTTGATGTGCCTCAGCTGAGCGTCTCTCCCGCGAATAACTTTTTTTTTCATCGACTGGGGGCTGTTTCACTCTGAAGCTTTTGAAAATTGAAACTTTTAAAAAACTTTTTTTTTTTTTAACTTGCTGCTTTAGGTTGTGATTCGCTTCATTCCAGCAGACAGATGCGGCAAATCTGAGACGATGTCCGGTTCGTTATTGAAGTGCCTGCTTGTGGCGCTCTGTGCCGGCGCCCACGGGCTGCTGGCAGACCCCCGCGTTGGGGAAGGTGATGAATCCGGTGACAGCGCTTCGACCCTGGCCTTCGTCTTCGATGTGACCGGCTCCATGTACGACGACCTGAAGCAGGTGATCGATGGCGCCTCGCGGATCCTGGAGAAGACCCTCAGCCGGAGGATCAGACCCATCAAGAACTTTGTCCTGGTCCCCTTCCATGACCCAGGTACCAAAAAGTTTAGAGAGTGACTAGCTAGTCCCGGAAACTGTTTATTTTTGTCCTAAATGCCCCACATAAACCTTAAAAATGGCATTTAATCCTTTTTGTCACCAAATTAAAATGTAACCTGTCGACATTGCCCTTTTATTGCATCAGAAAACTCTTTTTTGAAGTGTTCTTTCCTCTGTGTCTGTCTTAATATTACTTATGAAGACTTGAAATCAACTTATTGTCCCCCATCTGAGTCTGGAACATGCCTGGTTCCACAGAGGTCCACCTCCACCAGGCTGCACTTTAAGCTCCAGCAGATGTGAGACATCATGCAGGGTTTAGTGTGCTTATCAGTTGAGCCGAGTGTAGAATAGGTAAGACTCCTCACCCCCTGCGTCTGCTCCTGTATATAGGAAAACTACAGCTTGAAAATAAGAGTGCCCTAATGGGGGGGAGGGTGTTTGTGCACTGATGAGAAGCATATGCTGTCTACTTGTGTGTAATTACCCCAATCACCCCCCCCCCCCACCCCACCGACACACGCACACAGTGAACCCACCTCACTCCTCCCTCTCCTGCATCCAAGCCTCCGGAAAAGCCCCCAGTCAAGCCAGTCAGGAGGGGCAAAAGAGGGAGGGGGTGGGGTGGGGGGGGGGTGGGGGGAGAAGGTGGGCTTCGCCGCCACACATTATGTCTGCCTTTAGTGTGCCCTGCCCTTGGGGACCCTTGTAAACTTCCAAGATTGCAAAGAAGCGGCGGCGGCGGCTGACAAAGAGGCGTGGCAGCGCTGTCAGTGTTTTACGGGCCCTGGCGAGGAGGAGACGCCACTTGAAAGGCTCCGCTGTTAAGAAACAGATCGAGAGGAAGAAGCGTCATGAGCCCGACGCATGGCGGTGAGCCGCTGCATCATCCAGGCTCACTCAGACACTTGGGAACGGTTCGACACAGTGCAAGTAACAAGCGCAGATGCGATGACATTATGAGGTTCCTCCCCACCTGATGAGGGTCTTCCCTGTAACGACTGAAACGAGGGGGCTCGTGTTTATGCATGTTGGTGATCTTCAGAAGGAGCGATGCCTTGTACGAGGGGTCGGTGGCTGTTTGCTGTTACATTGATTGGCTCCAGACGGCAAGCGTGAGGGAAGTGTCGGACCCAGACAGTGTCTGATCCATCACTCCGCGGTCCGCTGCTGCTGCTGCTGCTGCGAGAGACCCCCTGAAATCGCTCAGCTGAAACTGCTGACTTCAGCTGCACAAAGAAATTATTCTGTCATCGTCTGAACTTTGCCCAGATTTAGCTATTCATGTAAAACACAATCAGAGCCATGTCGGTGCACCTCTCTTGCACTGTGTTTTGATTCATTACTGCTGAGGCATCAGCGTTCAGGTCCTAATGAACCGGGGCTGCGATTCATTAGAAATGTCAATGTTGTTGATTCTCTTCCTTTGTCTGAAAAGACGACGCTGCTGCGAGGAAACAACTAAATCCATTGTTTGGAGATGGTTGTGTTGGTTTTTATTTTGGTACGTTTGCAGAAAATCCAGACCAGTGTCCTCATTTCGCTGAAAACCAGGTTATTGTGGATACACGAGGTTCCTGTAGCAGAACTGGAACCTGTTAATGTTTCTTGGTTTCCCCTCCTTTATCAGCTTCCATTGGTGAACGTCTGTGATGTACATGTTCAACTTCACAGATATCGGCCCCGTGTCCATTACCACGGACCCCAAGAAGTTCCAGCAGGACCTCCAAGAGCTGTTTGTCCAGGTGGGGGAGAAGACACTCCTATGATAACATTGAGCTCCACTGACGGCTCATCATTGTTCAGCCTGTTCCGCTCAGAACAACTTTTGCTGCTGTAACAAAGAGCAACAAAAAAAGGTTGAATTTTGTTGTAAATTTCTTGTAAAAGCAGCACAACGACCGAAGGCGAGCGACCCGATTCAATAACGTCTGCAAACACGAGCCGCGAGAACCGACCGATCCAGCCAGAACAAACAAGGCAGCGGTGGTGCATTCAATTGAGTTATTACATGTGTGTGTTTTTTTAAGCATCAACCCAACAGCTGATTTCTCGAAGGCTTTGCGATTTCAGCTCTCAAAACAGATTTAATATCAATTAGCATCAATACTGGAACATTTTGCCATCAATTTGCCCACGCTGCGTGCCACTGTTTCTCTCTACGGCAGAGCTTTTTGAGGAGAAAATTGTCAGCGTGTTTCCTGCAGCGGTATTTCCTCACATGTGGCTCTCTCACGCAGGGTGGGGGGGATTGTCCCGAGATGAGCATCGGAGCCATTAAGAAGGCCCTGGAAGTTTCCCTGCCGGGATCTTTTATCTACGTCTTCACCGATGCCAGAGCCAAAGACTACCGGCTGAAGAGAGACGTCCTGCAGCTGGTGCAGCTCCGCCAGTCACAGGTAAACACCCAGACTCTCTTTTGGTCAGCTTGAGATAGATGCATTTTGTATATATATATTGTTAACCATCCCAAAGATCAAACATTAGAGTGAGTCATCAGATAAGGTGATGGTACAAACACACAGCAATTTTCTTTGCAAGTTCTTGAGGTTAAACCAGTTTTACTAGAAACTAAAGGTAAATATAAAAGAGTTTCTTACCTTTTTCTGTATGTTGTAATGAAAAAACAAACAAACACTGGGTTGTGCATCAGGGGGAAGTGCTGGATGCTTCACTGAGCAGGAAAGTGACTCTGTCCCAGCTTCTTCTTGGAGCGTGACAATGGGCAATGGTCACCGTGGAGCCGATTGAAAACCAGGGAGTCAAATGCAAACACCCAAAAAAAGAAGGGGAAAAAAAAACAGGTAATCCTCTTAACTCTGCTGCAGGTAGTGTTTGTTTTGACTGGGGACTGCGGGGACCGCTCTCAGCCGGGCTACAGGGCGTACGAGGAGATTGCTGCCACCTCGTCTGGACAAATTTTTCACCTGGACAAGCAGCAGGTCAATGAGGTGAGAACATGCCGAGTACACACACAAAGACCTGGTGTGCAAACCCATGTAGAAGAGCTGATTTATTCCTAGAAAGTGAATCAAGTTGCATTGTGTTTGAAGGATTGTTTTTCTTATAAACAAAGAGGACCACTAGAAAAACTGGAGGTCCTCCTTTATTCCCTCTTGCAACGATCACAGTTTCATTTTATGTAATCTAATGATTCCAACGCTGATAATAAACTTCCTGGTCATATGATACGGGTGAGTAATTCTTTAATATCGGAAGCAGCGTGTAACAGAAAACCGGTCTCAGACGCCAAAGACAGCGGGGCTCGCTCTGCAGGCAGACGTAAAAGAAGCCAGAGTTTCCTCTCGGAGAGACACTGGTATCCTGCATGTCAACACAGGAGACGGCTGGGCAGCGCTGCTGAGCCGGAGCCAAGCGCTCCGTGCACTGGTGGCCCACTAAACCTCTGAACTCAGACGTGTGTGTGGAGGGGGTGGGGTCGTCTGTTTCCTGTCAAGTCATGCTTACATGTAGCTCAACATGCGACGCCTGCGTGTGTGGTTGCTTGGTTCGTTATCACTCTATAAGCCTGCCAGCTGTTTCGGGAGGGGTTGATTATTGGAGTGTTTGGGAAATAAAAGACCAGAATGAGTAAAGCTGCTCACACTTCCACCACAGATGGTTCGGTGCAAATGTAGCCAAGAGTATTTGGATTTTTATTTTCAGTATATGGTAACATATAAACATGTGCATACTGCTTTTTCCTCTTCTTGGATTTACATTGAATTACTGTCTGTTGCCGTTTTGGGCCGGTGTGATTGGAGCGGTTGGGTGGCATGCTCTTACCAAATTCATGCAAATCTTCTAATCCTCAAAAACCTCCAAAGTAGTGCAAATCTAACCAAAATATTCTCCCCTTAATAGCAGTTTAATAACGTGCAGCCAAATGAAATAGACAAAGTCTTTTTGTGGTCTCTGGGGAGCGAGTGGAGAAAAAACAGACTGCTTGTTTTACTCTCTAATCCCAGGATATGATCTGTCACGGCCTCCCTGCTTCCAGCACAGCTGCCCGCCGGACTTGGCTCGGGAGGTCTTCGCACAACAGCTCATTGTCAGCTCGACGTATCGCGCATGTTAACCTCGTTAATTCGGACCGGCTTGGGTTTGCAAGTGAATCTGTAAACAGAGGAAAAAAAAAAACCAAACCGCACACGCTAATATGCTGTCAAAGTTGGACCGCGATCTGTTCTCTCCATCATTATGCCCCCTTACAGCCTGAAGCGATGATCAAAAATAAGCGGTGTGATGTTTCCAGATTCTGACTGCGCGATGAGACAAATGCGGGGGGGTTTAACGAGGGACGTAATGGAGATGTTTCTTTGGCACAGCGTGATCTAATGCTGCAGCTAACAGTGATGTCTTCAAGCTAATAGTTGGATGCAAGATGTGGGACTGAAGTGAAGTCACTGCACCATTGCTGTTCTACAGCCTGTGTCACTGTAATATTTACCCTTCCTGTGCTGGGTGCCGTGAGATCATGATGCTGCTGCTTCTTCTCTTGAGGAGGACGGAAACAAATCCAAGTGTTTCGGGTTATTTTGAGAATAAACATGTTGGAAGCAGTGAAATAGCCCACGAACTTCAATCAAAACCCTTAAAGTGGACCACTTTAAAATGGTTTGATGACTTTCTACTTCCTCTCCTTGATCATTTTAACTTCTGTTTGAATGTTTCTATCTAAAACATGACAAATGACACCCTGGACTAACCAGTTAATGGTGAAACCTCGACAGTTTTAGAAATAACTGGCCAGTTGTTTGTGTATTTCTGTTCTGCAAGGTGCGCATTCACTCAGCTCGAGCTCCTTGAAGAGTCATTTGCAACACTGTCGGTATGGTTTTCTCATTATGTGGATACAGTAGTGAGTTAAGGGGGATGGTAATGGTTGCCAGACGTAAAATGAAATCCAGGTAACATTTATCCTCAGCCGTCCTCTCGAGTGGGCTAAACAAAGGCATCGCCTGTGGCGTTGCTGCCTCCCTTGAATGCAGGCAACGGAGGGGAGACAAAACATGCCAGTGTTAAAAACCCCCCACAGAGAGGAAGTGGGGGGCAGCTGTAACTGGTTCATTGTAATAATCGAGATTTGTAATGGGACATTTTTATTCAAATGTCAACGGCAGCGGTGTTTAAACCCGGGCAGAAAGCGAGCCGACCCCTTGCCCGCTGGGAGGTCTGGAGTCAAGCTGCTCTGCTTAGCCACTGCACAGTTCTGCATTGGGTCCTCAGGTAGTGGACCCCAAATGAGTGATGGGAATACAGCATCGCCGCTGCCTGAGCTGGCGTTTCCTCTCCAGCCCATCTGTCATGCTGCTATGAATAGCAGAGGGGGGTCCTTCCAGTAACAACCCTTTTAAGCTTGTTCAACTGAGACTTGCTGGATGAAATTTCACAGGACTTAAGATCCTCCGCATTCCCGGTGGTTTAGAGAGGGGAGTGGCGGCTGCGCTCAGCGTGCTCCTCCAGACCTACGGTGCCCCGGACAGTGAGCCGTCCCACCGTCACGCCGCTCTCTCCTTTCATCCGAGGTCCGAGGGCAGGGAAGAGCCTACTCTGCCCTCTTGCATAAGAAATAGCCCCTTACCCTGGGGCAGATGTAGGTCACTTCTTTGCAGCTTCCTGCTCTGCTGGTGATGGCTGCACATGTGGCAGACATTACAGCTGTTTCCAGTTGTAAAAACGGCGAGAGGAACCAGCTGCTGTCAGCACCCGGCGGACCCGATAGACAAAAAGCGGAGGCCTGCTAATTAAATTATCAAAGGCTTTCCTTGTTTCCTTCTTCGTGAAAGTCTTCAAAAATGTTGCCATTGGCTTCTTCTCCAAAGGACAGAAGAAACGCTTTCAGTTTGCTTCGGCGCAGACACAGCTCCACCATCCAGCCTCCACATACAAGGTCAAAATGGAGATGAGACAGGCGTTGCTTGTTAAGCTTGTGGTGGAAGGGAGACATTTGGTCTATTGTGATCGCTGATTTGAGACTCTGTGAAACGCCAGTGGCCTCTTCTGCTTCTGTTTTCAATTTAGAGAAAAAAACGATTGAAAAGCCTTCACTGTGATCAATAGCACGATAACGATTGCACCCAATGGGTCAAGCACCTGTTCAAACTGTTATTCTATATGCTTGGATATTTCTCTGAGGGGCCACTTAGGACATTAGACCCTAATTTATGGCTGCATTATCCATTAAATATGTGAAACCTGTTTGCTGTTATTTCAGTGTCTGTGTAATCCGTGCTCAGAGAGACAGACTGACTTAGAAGTGAGACCTCTGCAATCCTATCGCACCGCTTTTCTACCTCATCTGGCTTTTTAGGAGCTCAAATTGTTCAGCAGAGACGAGGGGAACAGCTGTCCACAGATCACCACCATTCGGCGGGTTGATACTGGTGCTGTTTAATTTCAATTCTCCTGTTTGTAAAATTGAGCTAATCCCACCTCCTCCTCCTCCTCCTCCTCGTCGCCGCCGCCGCCGACCAGTTTCTGTTCTGAAGAACAAGCTCTGTGAGTCATGGGAGCTGTGGAAAGGTGGGGGTGGGGGTGGACTGGCTGACAGTCTTCTAGAGTGAGAGACACTCTTCTGGGAATACGAGCTAAAGAGTGCAGAAAACTGTATGTTATCAGTTTGACAGCTGAGCTATTTCACTTTCCCTTTGTCTAAGCAAAACCCCTCAGAAGAATACTTTTGTGATGAAAGAATTCTCCAAAGACAAAGAGCAGGGAAGGGAACGGGGGGGCGGGGGGGGGGGGTTGAAGGCCTCAGATGCGTGCTTCCCGTCTCTGTCCCGCTCTCCAAGTCCGCACGAAACCCTTGACTGTTGGCCTCGCACGCTGGTGAATGCGTCCTCACTGGTGCGACGGGGCGCTCGGCTGTGATTATGTAATGCCACTTTTCTCTCCCTGCCAGGTTTTGAAGTGGGTAGAAGAGACAGTTCAGGCCATGAAGGTCCACCTGCTGTCCTCCAACCACGACAGCGCGCAGGAAAATAAGTGGGAAGTGCCCTTTGACCCCAGCCTCAGGGAGGTCACCGTGTCTCTGAGTGGCCCGGCACCGCAGATAGAGCTCAGCGATCCCTTTGGTAGACAACATTTAAACTGCTTACATTTATTCCCGACAGTGAGAAAAGACAAGTTTTACAAAATACATTTGTTTTTTCTCTCATTCTCCAGGTCGGGTTGTTGGTGTCGAGCAGGGGCTCAAAGAACTGTTGAATATTCCCAATTCAGCTCGTGTGATCAATCTTAAGTTTCCCAGACCTGGAGCTTGGAAACTGAAGGTACTTCAGAGACAGATAAACAAGCATGAATAAACACAAACATGTTTATCCGACTATTTGATGACTGCAACCTCATTGAGTGCCTGTGCTCCTTTGTTTAAAGGTGAGCTGCAGCGGGCGTCACACTCTGAGGGTCACAGGGGTCAGCAATCTGGACTTCCGGGCTGGTTTTTCCCATGTACCTGTCTCAGAGTTCAACCAAACCAGGGAGAGACCAGTAAAAGGTGCTTGGACTGTTCCTGATTGCCTCTTCAGTCTTTCCTGGATGAGAGTGTGTGCAGAATCACTTAATGGTCATTTGTCTGTGCGTCTCTCAGGACTTCCCTCCCATGTGTTGCTGAAATGTACTGGCCTCAAGCCTCCAGGTCACCTGAGCCATGTGGAGCTCATGTCGGGGTCGGGCCGCTCCTTGCGCATGATCCCCCTCCCATTACCCTCTGACCTCGGCCAACAGGGGCTGTGGAGTCTCCCAGAGATCCGCACCCCCCCACAGAGCTTCTTCATCAAGGTGACAGGCAAAGACGAAGAGGGCTACCGTTTCCAGCGACTGTCCAGCGTCTCCTTCACCAACATCATTCCAGGCAAGGCACTCATTGGCTCAGCCGAACCACTCTGCAGTGTTTCTCACACCTCATCAGTCTCTTCGGTGAACTGTGACCCTCCATTTCCTTCCTGGCGCAGATCCCCCCTCCGTGAGGATGCCCGAAGTGGTGAGCGGCTACTACATGCAGCCGGCTGCAATTGGCTGTTCGGTGGAGAGTGACGTTCCCTATAGGCTCCGGTTCACCAGGAGCGGGATGGCGCTCGGGGAGGAGAAGTTCTTCCAGTGAGTCTTTCCGCCATTAGCTCAGCACTCTGTGACACTTGGCTTCACTTCTTTTGGATTCCTTCAGATGCTCCGGCGTCATGATCTGCTCATTACCTACTTTGCATTCACTAATTAAGGGAAAACTGCTCTCACTAATGAGTATGTCTGTAAAGAATTAGTGCTGCCTGACTCCTGGATTTTATTGAGTCATCTGTTAAGATGGGAGTATAAACAGTAAATTTTAAAAACATTACATGTTCAATTGTGTAACCCCAACAAATGAATAAGCTCCTATTTTTCTCATGGCGTTGATGCTCTGTTTTGAATTATTTTCATGAGGTGAACCTGACTTTTGGTGAAAAAACTATCCTCAGTGTGTGCGCCAGAGAAGCTAATTAAATGTGACTTCAAGTAGGATCCTGTTACTATTCTTACACTCTGGCCCACGAACCAAATATGTCATTGTGAAAGGAACTCTGCCATAACATCATGGGAGATCGCTGCTGCGTCAGCGCAGGACGAAGGCCTGTATGAATGCATCGCTCAGAGCAGCGCGGGACAAGGACGAGCATCGACACAGTTCACTGTCAGAGGTATGTGACACACAAACAAACACATACAATGACCCAGCTTTCCCCTCAGTCTCGTTGCATTTCTGGACCACATTTACCCAAAAGATTTGAAGTACTTTCCTTTCTTCAAGCTCTGCTTTGTGTCTAAAACGTCGACCGCACACTAAATGTGCCAGCATAAACATTTGCTTAAAAAGCTATGCTATTTCTGTGCTGTTTGTTCACCACTGATAACACTGGTTTGATGTTTTGCTTGTGTTTCCACCAACACACAGAGCCTCCTCCAGTTCTGAAACCCGCCGTGAATGTGACTTCCTCCGTGGGAGGTGTGGCGGTGCTGTCCTGCCAGGTGGAAGGCTCCATACGCCACAACCTGACCTGGCATCGGGCGGGTCGCGCCATCCGGGCCCGCGCGGGGAGGGTGAAGCTGCTGCCTGACTCGTCGCTGCAGATCAGCGGGGTGCAGGCTCAGGATGCTGGAGAGTATCACTGCGTGGCCACCAACGCCCACGGAGACACCAGGATCACCGCGTGGCTTCATGTTCCAGGTACGGTAGGAGCATGCCCCGCGGGTCATCTGCTTAAACGCTTAACACGCCGGGGCCTCCTGGCTCCTCTCAGGCTCCCGTCATCTGTTTTCCATCATTGCCCCACCTCCTTGCAGTCAGATTGAGCCACTTCCTCAACAGAAAACAATTCGCATCAGTCGAAAGGGGGGGGGGGGCGTATTGCTTCTATGGTGGGCACGCTCACATGTTTGTGATAAATTTCCAAAGCTGCTCAGTCAATGTGAGTTCTGTCTTCTCCATAGTCCTCCAGTCATGATGTCAGACTCAAAGTACTTGTTAATTACATCGCAGCCCACAGCATCAAGTTTACTGTTGTTGAACTTATGATTTGGAAGTTGTAAATGACATCATGCAGCCATGGGAAGGCCCTGAGTCATCATTAGCCATCTTTCCTGTGTCCCCCCCTCTTTTCTTCTTTTTTTTTTGCAGAGGCTCCTTCTGTGGTAGTTCGCCCTCAGATGCAGGTTTTCTCCCGGGGGGATGAGATCCGCCTGGTCTGCTCAGCGTCCGGCTCCCCTCCTCCCCAGCTCTTCTGGAGCCATGGAAACATGTTCCTCACTAACCGGCCTAGGTAAGGGACTCTCAGTCCACTCAGCACCTCCGGCGCAGAGGGCTCAGAGAGTCATTGCATTCCACTTTGACTCCCTGCGCAGTCGCCACATCTTGTTTGCATCGCTTTTTGGAAAATTTACATCTCACTGATGTAAAATCTCTCCTCTGAACCACAAAGCATTTTATATGTCATCATAAAACACATACTCAAAGAAATATGTCTCCCATGATACCCGACAACTGCTGAAAGATTCAGAGACTAAGTCCCGCAATTCATCTGCACTTGTAATCACAAAGTGTCAACAACAATGAATCCTACTCGTGTTATTACACAGGTTGAGTCAAGACCAGCGTGGAGTTCTGACCATCAGGGGAGCCCTCCCAGAGGATGCCGGGAACTACACTTGTCTGGCAACCAACGAGGCGGGGACCGCCTCTCAATCTGTGTCACTTACTTACGCTGGTAATTCCACGGGTCGCTCCAAAATCACAGGCTGAAACCTCACAACAGTGGGAATTATTTTCCACTTTACATGACAAAATACATATTTGTGGTGTTATTCAGGCACATTCGAATGGATCTTTGAATTACAGCCAGGGTGAGACTGGTCTTTGAGTAAAGCACCAGCTATTGTGGCCACATACTGCTCCGTCTCACACAATCCGATATTTCTCTCATTGTTTAGCGAGTGCTGACAGCTCCAGGGCTGAAGTTTCAGTCACGGCTGTCAGTTAGCGCTTGACAGAAACCTTAACACTAATGGACTGTGGCTGCCTCTTCCTGGGGCGCGCCGGTATTATACACACTTTTGTCTCTGAATGTCACTTTTAACAACACTGACATGTCAAAGCACTGAGAGCTGTGTACGAAAGATCATCTCCTCCTCTCAGCTCTGCTGTCTGTGTGAGAAATGTCAGGGATTTTTTTCCCCCTCGTCTTCTTTGCTAGTTTAAGCCAATGTTACACTGTTGCTGTTTTTTGGTGGGTTATCGCGACAGAATAGAAACCTTCACATCGTAAGTCAACGCTATGCCTTTCTTCCAGAGATGCCAAGAATAACAGTGGTACAGCAGGTTGTGCTTGTGTCGGTCGGTGGCGATGTGACTCTACAGTGCCAAGCCACAGGCATCCCTACCCCCCTTGTCCACTGGTTCAAAGGTAATCTAAGGCCAAACATTCGGCGTATGTTACAGTGATTTCAGTGGCGTAGTCTTAACAAACTTACTTTGTTTGTGTTTCCAGGTGAGCTGGAGGTGGGCTCCGCTCCCTTTGTCCAACAGGACGTACACCGCGGCAGCCTGCACATCCGAGGCGTGCAGGAGGTCGACGCTGGTCAGTACACCTGTGTGGCCAGCAGCTCTGCTGGAACCTCCAGCGCAATCGTCAGTCTGGAGGTTGGAGGTCAGACCGCACTTCAGTTTTCCGCATAAAAGTTAATTTTTTTCTCTCACATGTACACAAAAGGAACAAGCATCGTGCCCTCTTCTGGTTTCCACAGCGGGTCCATTGTTCTCCGAGGTGCCAGTTGACGCCACAGCTAACGTAGGAGAGAACATCACCCTCCCCTGTAATGCCCGAGGTTCCCCACAGCCGACCATCACCTGGCGCAGGCAGGATGGGCGGCAGATTCTGACAAAGACAAGCAGTCACAGTAGGACAATGCAGCTGGCGAATGGACACCTTTTAATCCAGAGTGAGTTATCACAAACCCCCCTCACTGCAAAGGGCTTTGTACCACAGGGCAGGCAATTGCAGGTTCATGCATTTCTTTGCTCTGACTGGCATGACTCAAAGTGTGTAAATATAGAGGAGCAGCACCCTTTCATATCCATTTCAGCTAACATTTTCTTAAGAGAGGGGAGCAAGAAGATTTAATTTCCACTGGTAGACCTCCAGAATGCAGGTACCTCTCCAGCACCACGTCTGGTCCATGAGAGACCTGCCCACCTAAAGGCTGCACCACTTCACTGCTGTTAATCATTCTCCAAGTGTGGGTGTCCCTGTTTTGGAAACTCCCCATTGGGGCAGCGGAAATTTAGGTTATGAAGTTTGGAGAACTTTCAGCCCGAAGCACGCCTAATCGTGGCCCCCTGAGTTGATCTTTTGTGCTCCTGAGACTAAATATTTATAGAATGTAACATTATTTAGAGAGCAGAATATTTGCATGGGCTCCGTCTGTCATTTTTTCCGTCTGTGGCTGCCATCTGACCTAATTAGCTCAATCTGAAACAGATGGCTTTTGTATTTGTTACCTGCCATTGTTTCACACACCTTCTTCGCCCATTCATTCTTATCAAACCCATACTGCTCCATGACTTAAATCCTCTTCATTGACCCATAATCTCTTTCAAAACCAATGTGACTATCTAAAGCCAAAAAAAGGGTAATTACATGTTCATCTACCAGTGTGCGCTATCTAAGGATTCCACTGAGTGGGACATGTGTGTCACTGGATTGGCAGCTGAGCCAAACCCATTTGTCCTGTTATTTTCTATTTTTAACCCTTAATAACAGCGCAGTCCAACCAATAATACCACTTCGCATTGAGTGGAGGTCTTAACTGCTATTATCACGGGCTTATCCTTGTTTTCGTTCCCAATGAATGTGAAGATGTTGCTCATTTCAGAGGGAGAGAGCGTAACACTGATAATGAGCGTTTGACCCAAGGTGTCTGGCTGGACGATGAAGGTCTTTACATCTGCGAGGCCAAAAACCAGTTTGGGACCATCAGGACGGAGGCCAGAGTGAGCGTCACTGGACTAGGTGGGTTAATGGTCTTATCTGCACGTCTCGTAAGCAACCAAAGAATCTCCCTATCCAATGGAACTTCATTTTTGTGTTTGGGTTTATGTTTTGGGTCTTACCTCCGACCGCAGAACCTCCTCTCTTGGCTCAAGCTGCTCCAGTCATCACCACCGGCATCGGTCAGTCCCTCAGCATCCCCTGCATGCTTCTGGATGGGATACCTCTTCCAGAGAGACACTGGTCTCGAAATGGAAAACCTGTAAGCCTGAATAGCATTTAACTTTCCCCTGGCTCTCGTATAAATTCCACCTGTGCTGCTGGTTTTTGCTCATATCTATATCTTTTTCAACTGCAAAGGTTCAGCTGAATGGGAGGATGTTTATGAGGAGTGACGGCAGTTTGTACATCGAGAGAGCCATACCAGAGGACAGTGGAACGTACGTCTGCACGGCGGTGAACGTAGCGGGGTCCATGGACATCACCGTCAGCCTGGAGGTCCACGGTAGGAGAGCGAAGCCGAACCAATCTCATAATCCATTTAAAGAGCTGCAGAAAGAGCTGCTTTGAGTTTAATTCATGAAGTGTTGAGAATTTGTACGAGTTGGTGAATCGGTTCTAGACGCAGGTCAGATGTTGATACCTGGATTCAAACAATCGAGCCAACAATGTGCTGAGTCAGCTTGTCAGTGAGTTGCCCACCTGCTGTCATCGTTGTGAGAGGGGTTCACTTACCGCACGCTTTGATGAATGGGGTCATTTTGTACATGGGCTCGTGTTGACAGATGGGCCAGATTACAGTTCATCATCAGTTTGTAATGAAGAAATGCCTCAAACGCTGAGGCTGCCGGCTGGCTGAGGCTGGCGATAATGCAGCAGCCGCGGTTCCTCCATGGCCAGTTGGACAGCTGTGTTTTATGCCCCCAACCCCCTCTCCCACAGTGCCCCCGGAGATCAGTGCCGGTCCGTACCACTACATAGCCAACGAGGGCGTAGCAATCGCGCTGTCATGTGAGGCCAGGGGAGTTCCCAAGCCAGATGTTGTCTGGTCCAAGGTAGGACGTCAAACTCTCAGCCTGGATCATCTTTTTTCTAATGATTGCTTTGGCTCCATCCCACAAATGCATGCATGACTAAATGGCTTTTTCAAATTCCCACCATATTATCTAGTAAGAGGGGTCACACTTCGCGAGACAAGCTTGAAATTAATCATTGGAATCTTTTGCACTTCCTTATGAGCAAAGACAGCGGATTTTTTTCTTTTCTGTATTTTTGCATATTTTATGCATTTATTGAATATTTTCTCTCTTGAGTAACATTTTTCAAAACAATCCAATATGTTTTTTGAAAGTCCTTCCTTTTTATGCATAATCATATACTCAGGAAAGTGTTTTATTTCACATGGAGCTTAAATTTCCCTTTACTTATTGTGATTACATTTACATAAACTCAATTATTATTTTCCCACTGGCGCATTCAAACGGCCTCCGTCGGCCCTCTTCTCTGATTTCGCTCCTACTCTGAAAACACCATCAACAAAATGCAGTTCGCGCCACAATTAAGGCTTGATTAAACATGAGAGGATGTAACCATGGCAACTTCACCACATTACGGCGTGACTGTGAGAAATTGCTCGGTATTTTTATGTACCTTAGGGATCTATTTTAAACCTTTTTCCTGCATTGACTTCCTGTGCAATATACCGTGTCGTGAGAAGGAAACCTAAAGGGTTGTGTGCATTCAGAATGAACCGGCGCTCGCTCGTCCAACACACGGTTCCCTCTCGGCATGCAAAGCATGAACTTTCTCACCTGATGGTATCGCCGCATGCTCTATTCTGGACGACACCTTCAGCCCCGCTGCCTTTGAAACAGCCAAAAAGCCAATCAAATGCTTTGTCTGGAAGAAATTGTTTTCGAAATTGGTCATTCACACTTTCGGGCTGGATTCAACAACGACAGCCCCTGACTGCAGTAATTACATGATCCGCATAAAAAAAAAAACTAGAAGGACACTTTGTAGATTGCAAACTTCCGCCAAAACGCCACTGAGCTTTCCTGCTTCAATCTCTTGCGTGTCACCCTCTGGAAACATAGATGGTGTTTTTCATCCTGTTGGATCACTGAAAGATCACCCAAAATTTAAACTCTTGGTTTTCTTAACCCACCCCCACCAGGCCTACCAATTTCGTCCAAATTAATGGAGAAATTTTAAGTTATCCTGTTAACAGACAGGAGGTCAAAAAGAAAATCAGAAGCAGAAACAAACAGGAAGCAGATCTTTGAATGATTTTGCATTGCTGAATGAAGTCAACATGGTGTTGTTTCCTATATATTGCTGAACTGAGCCAGATTTGACATTCTTTTTTTCTGTAACATTTTTAATGGCACTCTGGAGTAGACTACATTCATTCTCTTGTCCGATAAAAGTCCCTCTGTGAAAGCAATTTTTGTGCTCAAAGCGAAAGCTTGTACTCTGCGTTGCATCTGTGTGTGATGTCACAGATAGAAAGGAGTGATCTGTAATTACATTTGAGATCAAAGGGTCGGGACGTAAACATCAAACGGAGCTCGGCGCGCTCGAGCTGATGTTCTTGTTTACAGTCAATTCTGTCTGATCTCACATGTCACTCTTCCAGGGGAGGAATCCTCTGCCCAGGGAGCTCTCGTCCCTTCAGTCTGACCCTGAAGGACACCTCCACATCTCCCACCCGACCGCCGAGGACGCAGGGATCTACATCTGCACCGCCACCAGTTCTGTGGGCTATGCAAGCAGAGAGATCCAGCTCAGTGTCAACAGTAAGACCAACAGTCCTCCAAACAACGTCTCGTTTGAAGCAATACAGTCTGAGCCCCGTCTGCACATGATACTCCAAATCAAACTCTTTCCTGTTACAAATCATGCTTGTGACAGATCTCAAAAGGTTTTCTTGTGACTCCTTTCTCCCTTTTTTTAAGCAATGCCAAAAATAATGGGCGTGAGTGGCCATGACAACACAGTGAAGATGGCCGCAGAAGT
This sequence comes from Malacoctenus gilli, assembly GCA_032164315.1. Classification (NCBI taxonomy): domain Eukaryota; kingdom Metazoa; phylum Chordata; class Actinopteri; order Blenniiformes; family Labrisomidae; genus Malacoctenus; species Malacoctenus gilli. The sequence goes on from JASSRZ010000011.1 coordinate 4,447,573, forward strand.
GGGGACAGAGGTGGTCCTGCCCTGCGAGACCGAGGGAAGTCCCTCTCCGCTCGTCACATGGAGGAGAAACGGGTATCCCATCCCCCCCGTCACAGCTGGGTAAGGCGCTGTCTTTACTCGCGGGCTGTCGCGCTGTAAAATTAGTCAAACATCTCGTTACTGAAGACAAAACTTCCCACCCCACCTTCCCCCTGACTTAGCCTAACACCTGACGTGTCTTTTACAAGCAGCTCTGGCTGAATGTGGCTGCCATTTGAAGCTGCTGTTTGCCGTTTTCAGCCTCTGAGCAACAGGGCGGATGCTGTAGCCTGCTGGAGAGCCCGGCGCAGGCTCCACTCACAGGCCGACATGAGGAGCAACATCTGCTCCCTCATGGCTCCCCGGCTCCTCGTTTTCATGTGTGGTCACTCTGGGTGCGGACAGGCCGGCTGACTTTAGACGCAGACTGAATGGATGACAGGAAAACGTCCTGCGCCAGACACCGGTTCGGGGTAGATGGAGGAGTGACAGCGGGGGCTGAGGCTCGTGGTGACTCAGATACAGTATGACTTGTGTGGCGCCAAGACGAAGGAAACAGTGGGGGTGGAGTGGGGGTGGGGGGGGTGCCAGGAAGAGGGGAGGAAAACGAACTGACAGAGGAAGAGATACAAGCCCTGTCTGCCTGATGTTGGGATTCCCTGGGGTGCTCCAGCAGTAAAACAACTTGCTGACTCTTTACTGGTCTGGTCTGATGAGAATAACACAGCTCCGTGAACAACCCCCACATTCGGCCATGCTTTGCATATGCAGGCGCTGTGGAAGCGGGTCAGGCTGTGTGAGGGGAGACACATCCTGCCCAGCCACACTCTGTGGGGTCAGAGGAAGTGACGGGGTGGGGGTGGGTTAGGGGGGTGCTGATTGTTGCCATACCTTAAATGAATGGGCGGTCAGGATTCCTCTGAGATATACTGAAGTCAGGTCATATTCAAAGAGATCTGTTCATTGGAGGCCTAATCCTGACCAGGCCACTTTTGTCCCAGGCAGCCTTTGTGCCAGACTGTGTACACAGATGACTTGACACCAACGTGGGGAGTGATGAATGAGTGAGAGGGGTGGTACGCATGTGTGTGAGTGTGTGTGTTCCAGCTTGTGTTAGTCTCAGGCGCAGCAGCGCCGAGCAGCAGTGCTGCAGTCTGCACACAGATTGACCGCTGCAGGGGCAGTCGTTTGGTTCTGGAGCTGGATGTTGCTGCCTCTCCTGCGGCTGTCTGAGGAGGTGGGGGAGTGACATTACACCATATGTGCGGCAGGAATAGAGAGGTCTTTGTGCCTCCAGCTCGTTTCCTCTTTCATGAACATGTTATTGTTATAATTCAGTTGCTTAGCAGACACACTTATCTTGATGAATCACAAAGGTGCGTTTATGTTTCTGTATATTATGCATCTGCACAGCTGGACAGCTTCAGATGCAATTCAGGTTACTGTACAAACAAAAGCGACTGACCTATATTCAAATGCTGCTGTTTTTTCTGCTGCTAAAAAATGTATTTTTGTGTTGTAGATTCATGTAAGTTGTTGCCGCAGTCTGTCCTTGTTTGCCCATGACAAACATCTGAGAAACCAATTGGCAGAAACTTTGCTTTCCACACAGATGTCATGAAGATGAAACATTGATTATGGAAACGGGCGTGACCTTGCACAGCCGCTCCAGCATCAAACCGGCCTTTAAACTCTCGAATTATCAGCATTTCGTGACCTCCTGATGATAAACACACGGTAGCGGCTGCAATCGTTATTGTTCCCAACAGGAAGAAACGCATTGATCTTTTCAGTCTGCGACCTTTCCCACAGTGATACCGTCGGGTCAAACTTGGCATAGCCTTTTAAACTGTAATTAGCTTGAGACAATCGTAATGCTGACAGAAACGACTCACTGGAGGATTACGAGCTTCTTGGCTGCACTCCAGACTTCTTTTGGAGTGTTTTTGTTCATTGCTGTCAGTCATCACGATGTATTTCTCTTCGGGGCTACAAAACAAGACAGTTTCAAAGACGCCTCGCAGTATAAATGCAAACATTGAAGTCACATTGTTTAGTACGTCTTTTGACTTTACATTTCAGCAAAATGCTGTTAAACACAATATCGCCGAGCCTTTTACATCCATGACTCACAGCTGTGTACATCAGTGGCACACGGAGAGTGATAGATTGTTCAATAAAACAAACAAAAGAACTCCATGCATTCCTTAGAAACACCACATTGGATATGTTTTCATATTTTTCACTGTGTGTATGTTTCACTGTACAAGTAGGCGGCAAGAAAGCTTCATTACATCCTTTTGTCTCACATACAGCAGCAGGACCTCTTCAGTGGCTCATAAAGTGTTGTGCTCTCTCCATCTCTTTGCCCTTTCACCCTGAACCTCTTCGCAGGTTCACTGTTCTGCCTTCAGGCTCTCTGAGGATCACTGATGTTCGCCTGATTGACAGTAAACTGTACACCTGTACCGCGGAAAACCCAGCCGGCAACGTGTCTCTAAGCTACAATTTACACATTCAAGGTAATGGCGAGCCTCCTTCGAAAGCTGAACTTCTGAGAAATCCTGAAGTTTGTGTCAAGTGGAAACTTTTCTGTTCTGATTTTCTCACAAAGTAGAATATTGTGTTTTTTTGGACACCAAGTCAGATTTACATAAAAAGGAAAAACAATACATAACTTAAAGTAAATAGTTGGCAGACGTTCCAAGAAGGTAGCAATGGATAATAAGAAGCACATCACTGAAACTGTTTGATAAAAATGTAGGACTTTTTATGGTATTTCATCTCAGCGCAACTGATCTCGGGGTCTTTGTTTCGTCATCCAGCCAAGCCCAGGATCCAACCAGCCCCCTCCATCCTCAAAGCCCTGATTGGCCAAACGGTGACCCTGCCTTGCGTGGTGCAGGGTGAGCCAAGCCCCGAGATCAGCTGGTTTCACAACGGGCAGCCCGTCGGGCTGAAGAACACTTCACCGCTCAGGATCCAGCGCGTCAGCCTCGCTGACCAGGGCATCTACCGATGTGTGGCCAAGAACAATGCTGGACAGGAGACCTTGGAAATCAAGCTGGAAATTCTCGGTGAATATCGATGATTCAGGCCCTGATTGAGATGCAACACACAGTAAAGACACAGATATAGATTATTTGCAGTGTACACAAGACAGTATTTCGAATAATGCTTTGACATCTTTTCAATACACTGTTAGTTTCACCAGCTACATGATCCCAGCTTGGTGTTCTCGAAATGCTTGGGAACACACTTATTTTGAAAGGACTGACTAGAAAAAGATAGCAGTCCTAAAATACAAGCAGTTTTCTAACATTATCAGAATAAGTGTTGATATCTCTTCAAGAGAGTTAAGGAAGAAAGTAGCAGAGGGAAAACCGTCCGTTGTAAACAGCAGAAAACTTCACAACAGTTTGTAGATACTAATCTGCATATTGAGAGAAGCGTTCGACAGTGCTGCACTCAAACTCCGTTTCACTTCCACCTCTGCACAGCTGGATGATCACAATGTGAAGTGGATTTGCTCCGTGGGCTGTTTTTTGAAAGTTTGGGAGATTGTCACTCAGAACTCACATAAGCGTATTAGACACTTTCAAAGTTGTTTTCTGGCAACATGAAAAACACTCAAAGAAAGAGAAACGTGGAAACTGACTGCCAGCAGCTTGTGGAGATCCATCGCAAACACTTCTGCTGAATCAAGTCTTCTTTGCCATCAGAGATGGGTGCCACAGGGACCTATAATTGGCCCTTAACTATTTATGTCGTGCATAAATATCATTTCTCCTGATCAGCACTTTTACAGCTCCGCTTTTACATTTAAATGCCCTCATATAATCTCTGACCCAAATTCCTGCTCATCCTCAGTCTACCTTCAATGCTTTAAGGGCTTCCTGTAAAAAAAAAAATTGGTTGTATGCACCTTTAAACTGTATGAAAGTGTGACACACGTGATGATTACTGTTCTTACTGGCAATTTTTAACCATAAAAAGCTTGTTGGACTATGACATCTTTAAATACACACATGTTCCTAAAACTCACCCGCAATTCGCGTTTGAATGTTGACCTCAGCTGAACTATTTGTCTGGAAATGGGTGCAAAGGTAAAGGGGACACATGGCTAAACACGAACATGTGAGATCTCTGGATATAAAAGGTTGCTGTGATGCTGCAAAAGCTCCCTCTTTCTAATTTATTCTCAACACTGGAACCTAAAAGCCTTGAATTTCAGTTAATCTTTAATTTATCCCATGCCCTTGTGCACCGAACTAGCACTTAACACGTTTTTTTCCCCCCTCCTGTCCTCACAGAAGCCCCATCCTTTGCTGAACCTGGAGACGCCATCATGGAGAAAGTAGCAAACAACAAGGTCATCATCCCCTGCCCGGCTGAAGGTACCGAATGATTTACCGCTGAGTTTGCTTCAGAAAGACTTAAAGGGAACCATTTACAGAGTGCGACTTCAGTTTTCAAAGCTGGGAGCGAATGTTTTCTCTTTTGAGTTTGTAGTTTGTCTCACAAAATCAGAAAAAAAACTCCTTTTAGAAAGTTTGGACCCTTTCATTATGCGAATCATCTCAGTAAACACAAGGTAGGACTCTGTTAGATGTGGAGACCTGCAGCTTTATAAAAACGCACCAAGTGTCAATTTGTTTTTGTTGACGACAGATACTTCCCCTGTGACATCTCATGCAAACAGGCGTTGTTTGTGTGGAGCTGTGTCATGGTAACTAGCTCGGTGAGAGAAGGTGAGAACTGTGTCTAATGTGGAGCAACAGCTGGAACATCAGTCTGCCTGCTGCCTCGGTGAACCACATCTGCTTTCCTCTGTGTCGGGGCCTGCTGGGAGAGGAATCCTAATTACAGGCTGCTGCTGGCAGATAAAGGACAGAGATGTCTGAGGTGCGCGGTGGAGCACGGGAAGAGAACGGCCGCGCGAACCCTCCTTCAATCCGAGTTGCGCAGGCTGGCGGGCGGTACCGGGGCCTCGCAGGGCTCGTACGCAAACACTTGATGCTCTTGACACCCTGAAAGAGGCAGCCATCGGCAGAAAACAAGCATCTCCTCATTGTTCTCAGGAGATCAATTTGTATGAGCAGGGAAAAAAAGTAGAATCGCTGCCAGAGGGATATTATCAATTCACCAACAAGCACATTGCATTTGATCGAGGTAATTATTTGGGAAACACATGGAAGAGATAATGTCTGACTTTGCCAGCTCCAGCAAATAAATTCAGAGTCTGTTAATGAGATCTGTTACCAGCTAAAACCAAACAGCTGGATGCATTTCCTCCCAGCAATGAGATAATGAATTTGCCTCAGAGCTCCTTAACTGTAAACATGTGTTGAGAGAGGAGACTGACAACAACATCACCTTTGTTTGTGTTGCATCTGCCGTAGCTGACATGCTTGGGGTTGAGGAACAGGGTCCTGCTTGGCTTCCTGCTTTGTCTGGAGTGTTAATATTCCCATTGACTTTGTAAGTACATGGATCTGTGGCACTAGCATCGTGCCGCACTTACGTTGAGACAGACGGTGCTGTCTTCGACCGTACACCCTGGTGCATTTGGGTACGAATTGCTTTGGTTTGTCGCCGTTGCAACTTTGCTGACCACTTCCAGCTCCTTTCCACCCAGTAATCGAGTGAAAAACATCTGTTTCAGGCTCCTGCGTGAACACACCGTCGCCTTTGAACTGTTCCCCCCGCCACTCCTGTTTTCTCCTGTTTTAAGACTCTCATTTCAGTGTTTGGCAATAAATCTTGATGCCTGTATTCTATCTTACCTTGTTTCAGAATACAGTGTTTTCGCGTTTATGTGACTTTGACCTTGAAATCTCAAACCCGCAGGCTACACCGACTCTAACTATTTTGGCATTGCCTCCCCTGCTGTCCTGCTGTCCAGCAGATAGATGTAAAGCTTGCTTTTTCTCCACTTTGGGCTGCCTGCCCATTAAGTCTTCCCGTAGTGAAGCTGGGAGATGGAAGTAACTTTTCTTCCTGTCAGACGTGATCAATAAAGCTCGTTTTATAGTTACTCGGAATTCCTTTCTTGTCCCCCCGCACCTGCAGGTTCGCCTCGTCCCAGGGTTCGCTGGTTCAAGAACGGCCTGGAGATATACCCCGAACAGTCCGAGTTCTCTGTGGCGAGGGACGGCGCACTCGTAATTAACGCAGCATCTGCCAGCCACAGCGGGGACTTCAAGTGTGTTGCCACAAACGAGGCAGGCTCTGTCGAAAGAAAGACGAGGCTCAAAGTGAACGGTGAGAGTTTACACACAACTTCATACGATTATCACTTCTGCTGTCTTCTCTGACCATGTAAGAACAGCTTCATAATTTTTCTCTGGACTGGTTCAGTTCCCCCTGAAATCCAAGATGACGGCAAGCCCCTGAACCTCACTGTCATCTTGAAGCAGCCGCTCACTCTGGGATGTGACGCCTTTGGGATCCCATCTCCAACCATCACCTGGACGAAAGACGACCACCATGTGAGTGTGTCGGCCTGATTTCCCCGCTCAAAGGAAAAGCGGGACCTAGGCTACATGTCAATGCTCTTTGTCATCTGTTGTGGCCATCCAACTGCACAATGCCACCGCGTGGATGCTATTTCTAATGACAGTCGGCCACCGATGATGGATGGAGACGCTTTCTCTGTGTGACCAGGTGGACAGCCCTGGGGTGTATCTGCAGAATGGCAACAGGCTGCTCAGGATCTACAGAGTTCAGCCTGAACATGCAGGACAGTTTGCCTGCACAGCTCAAAACTCAGCTGGAGAGGCTCGGAGACAATACAACATCGTTGTGCAAGGTGAGATCATACGGACAGAACACAGCAAGCATGTGATCAAGGAAAATAGGTATTTTCTATCTATTATTTTAGGTTTTGCAGGACTAAAATTTGGAAACATCTTTTTACAACCTTCTATTTCTGATATTCTCTATGTCTGATGTCTTCACCAGCTCCCCCGGTGATCTCTGGAGCATCTCGATTGCAGGACCTAACGGTGGTTTTGGGGCAGGAAGTGGAGTTTCAGTGTCGGGTCAGTGGGCGACCTGCCCCCCGAGTGGAGTGGAGCCGCGACGGAGAGTAAGAGTCACTCCGGGGATTTAATCGATGTGACATTCAGCAGAACACACAGGAAGCGTTCCCCAACCGCATCGATTTGATCATCCCTCCCTTGATCGCCTCAGGGTCCTGTCCCGTGACGGAGACCCTCATGTGGAGTTCCTGGAGGACGGCCAGGTGCTGAAGGTGAAATCGGTAAGGCAGAGGGACCAGGGGCTCTACCAGTGCCTGGCTAGTAACAACGCAGGGACTCAGATGCGCCAGTTTCGACTCACAGTGCAAGGTCGGCGTTTTTCATTATACATGTTCCATCACAACCACCTGATTCCTTTTTAAATGCTTTTACTGTCTGAACAACAAAAAGAAGCAGATAAAAACCCTGTTTTAAAATGTATTGAAACATAGAGTTGGACATCTTTTGGCCAGCTGTGGCAGCATTGCTGCTCTCAGAAAGAAAAAACTGCACATATTCCTGAGAATGTACCAGAGACTTTTCCTGGAGTGTTTCATTTAATGCACAGTAATTGCCCAAAGTTCTCCACACCAGCATTTCTTTCTTGAATGGTGCTCTGAACAATTTAATGAGTAAATAATTGGACGAACACATGCAGACACAAGTCAGTTCCCTGTGGCTCTATTTATCCTGTGCAATGGCCCCATAAAGTCTTTTGCCTTGAACTAATTGTCCATGTTTTCCCCTCTAGCTCCCCCGACTATTAGCGGGCCCAGTGACACAGCAGAGGTGTCAGTGGTGCTGGGCTTCCCCACAGTCCTGTCCTGTGACGTTGAGGGCTCGCCCACGCCCAGCATCACCTGGCTGAAGGACAATCAGCCGATCGTGTCGACCCCCCAGCTGACCTACACCCGTGGCGGGCAGGCTCTGCAGTTGGGCTCGGCGCAGGGAGACAGCAGCGGCCTCTACACCTGCAGGGCCACGAATCCGGCCGGCACTGCGGTCAAACACTATTCGCTGAGTGTTCTGGGTAAAAGGCATCAGCTTTCAAGGTTGGAAGTGTCCCGGAGAAGTTTTTTTAAACTGAACTTTTTTCTCTTTCACCCCATTAGTCCCACCGCAGATAGAAGGTGAATCGACGTCTCTTACTTTTGGTGGTCAGGAGAAAAAAGTCCGGGTCAACGAGAGTTTAACACTATCCTGCCTGGCCAAAGGTTTCCCTGAGCCCAAAGTTCAGTGGTTCAAAGACGGGCAGGTGGGTGGCTCTCTTGCTTCTAAGCTCTAACCTTTATCAGCCTCTACTGGCAGCCAATGTGTACTGCAATAATCTCAACAGAGTGAAGCTCCAATTACCTCCAGGTAGTGTTGAATGATCAATGGAGTTATTCATAGTCACACACAAGAATCTAATGACTAAACATTAAGAAATAAATCTCTTCTGACTCCTTTTTCTTCAGTCTACTGTTGAATCACCTTTTTAACACAACTAGAGCAGTTTCTTTCTTGAAGACATGTCTGGAAAAACCATCCCTTCAAAAACATACTAAAGCTCATTAACTCTGGAGTTGGAGTCAAACAACTGACATTCCTTTGTTCAAATATGCATCTCTGAGCAAGAAGCAGAGCCCATCACTGACACAGCACTGCGACGAGCTCCCGAAGAGCAGCTTTTTAATACAGGCGAACCCCCCTAATAGTCTCGGAATTGATGCGGCAGATTCAGAGATATCATCTCTTTTTAATCTAACCATTCATCTTCCCACAAATTGCTTGCAGCAAAGGGTTCCCGCAGACTGTAGTATGATTTATCCTCTGTAATTCCAGCTGCTCACTGGAAACTTCCACGCTGGCATTAAGGAGAGCGGCCACCTCCTTCAGATTAAAAATGCTACCATGTCCCACGAGGGCCAGTATACCTGTGTGGTGACCAACTCAGCAGGGGAGGACAAGAGAGACTTCCATGTCACCATCCAAGGTCTGTTCAATCATTCCCATATATCTCTATTGGTCAAAATCCTTCTTAAACTTCCTTTCAATGTGACACAATTCGTAATAGTTATATATATAATAATAATAAATATATTGATAAGGACTTGAAAGAGAGCTCACCCCACTGTGTTGCTGTCACTTCAGTTCCTCCAGTCTTCCACCGGGTGACGAACAGAGAGGCCGCCTGGAGTCTGGGACACGATGGCGATGAGAACAACAAGGACATGGTGGATAAGCGTGAGGTTGTTCTGGGCCACTCGGTCAGCCTGTCCTGCGAGAGTAACGCCATCCCCCCTCCGAAGCTGAGCTGGTACAAGGACGGCCACAAACTCACCGAAGCCGATGGCATGAAGCTGCTCCCAGGTCAGAGGAAACTCCTTTTTGTGTGGTTATTCTCGGTGACTGATGCCTCATATTCATGGTGTGACTTTGTCTAATCAGGTGGACAAATGCTACAACTCGCACGTGTGCAGAAGGAGGATGCTGGAAGGTACACTTGCGAGGCTGTGAATGAGGCAGGCGAAGACCATATGCACTTTGAACTGGAGATCCTCAGTAAGCGAACACATCGATTTATCGGATGCGAGATGTTTACATTCGAAAAGTAATGCGTGAAAACTTCAGGCAATGTTCCATTCTATCAGTCCCTCCTGTCATTGTCGGAGCGTCCGAGGAATTTATGGAGGAAATGGGAGCGGTGGTCAACAGCACAGTGGTCCTACACTGTGACGTGACTGGATATCCGGCTCCGGTCGTGTCCTGGCTGAGAGACGGACAGCCGGTGCACGCCGACTCGCAGCATCACATCAGTGAGGACGGGACTCGGCTTCAGGTCAGTGGGCTCGGACTCGCCTGCCTGAAGTCACATGGGCTGCTCTGTCCTGAGAGGTAACCAGGTCCCTGTTGTGTGCTGCCTTTCAGCTGCTCAGTGTCCAGGTTTCGGACATGGCTGGATATTTGTGTGTGGCTGAAAACAAGGTTGGGACAGTAGAGAAGCTCTTCAGTCTGACAGTACAAGGTGAGGAAGGTCCACAGACTGCAGACGGAACAATCATTGCCTTATATATTAAGTTTATGTTTCCAGTTCTAACAGGGGAAATGGTATATATTTCTATAGGCTTCATTGAGCTCAACATTAAATGCTTTATTAATTTTTTTATTTTCTTCCTTATGACTTGCCATGATTTAAAAAAAAACAACTTTATGTACAACTTGTGGTCTCGCAGTGCCTCCGAGGGTTTTAGGTTCGAAGGAGGATGAGACAAGTGTGATCGAGGGCCACATGGTATCGCTGCTGTGTGATGTTCAAGCTTACCCCCCTCCACTGATCACCTGGACCCGAGACGGGCAGATCCTCCACCTCAGCACTGGCGTTCACATTCTGCCAGGTCAGCCCTGAGCCACCTGCAATATTCCCCCCCCCAAAAAAACTGCTTACACACAACACAACTTTTTTTTTCCAATCTAATTTGAGCCACGATGTTTCACACTCCACATCGGTCTCCATATGTATTTTACAGGTGGCCAGATGCTGCAGTTGCCCCAAGCGCGACTGGAGGATGCAGGGCAATATGTGTGCACAGCCACCAACTCAGCGGGGCAGGATCAGAAGAGCATCCTCCTCAGAGTTCATGGTGAGCTAACACATGATGAATCATCGGCACAAATCTGCAACATATACAGATGACCGAACCGTGAAGCACTGTCCAGGCAAAAGGAAATGTTTACCTCAAGCCAGCTGCAAGTGGGACAGCATGTGATTAATTCATGTCAATTCTGAATTATTCAAACTGAGATCATGTCTCCTGTTTGTGTGTGTGCAAAACCAGTGCCGCCCACCCTGAAGCCCCGGCAGGATGCAGAGTCCGACACTGTGACCCCTCAGGTTGGCTCCACGGTCACGCTGCGATGTCAAGCCAGTGGCGTTCCGGAGCCCGAGGTCACATGGTACAAGAACGGCTTGCAACTGGCTGCAGGGAACGGGATGAAGATGGATCGCCGCCAGCTGGAGATTGAGGGAGTTCAGGTCACAAAAGTGGTTTTACGTCATACATGTCCAAGATTGCACAGAACATAGAAGGAAAAAACCTCCTCAAGTGGCTTTCAGAAGGAAAGACACGGATTCTGGAGTTTAAACTGTAACCACAGTAAATATTTGGATTTCAGTACATACATGACTTGACACCATGCTTACTTTCAGTGTGGCCAAACATTTTTTTCCATCATGTTCCTCGCAACTTACATAATCGCAGATACACACATGCAGGGCAGTGGGAATGCTTCGTGGCTTCACATTGCTTTCAGGCCCTTCTCGTTCTTTATTCTCTCCTTTTCTTTTGACTTCTAGATGACAGATGGAGGCACCTACACCTGCAAAGTGTCCAATGTGGCTGGACAGGTGGACAGGACCTTCAGGCTGACCGTACATGGTAAGTACATTTCTCTAAACAGCATTTTAAGTTCAATCCATCAATCTTCTATATTCATTTTATCCAAAGTTGGATTGTAGGACACTGGTCAAGTGGTGACTCCAAATTTTTGAATGTTTGTATTCAGTTGTCTGTGTCTCAGTGTTGCCCTGTGATGGACTATCGACCTGTCCAGGGTGTAACCTGCCTTCACTCTATGTAAGCTTGAGATCAGCTCCACCCGTTGATCCTGAACAGATTGGCAGTCTTTCACAGGCTGTCAGCTACGCAACAAGCAATTTAAACAAGCAAATATTTGAGGAGGAAAGTTACGTACCCACAGAAAGTCTGTGCAAACACAGGAATAACATAAGCACACTGCATAGAAGACACGGTGGCCAAAAAGGGATTCAACAGTGCAAAATCACCGTGTCCTTTTTTCCCCTCAAGTGCCACCTGTACTTGATGGGCCTCTCCAAGAGTCACTGAACTTCAGCCTCGGCTCCCACGTGGCACTGCTGTGTGAGGCCACGGGGGTTCCTGTCCCCAGCATCACTTGGCTCAAGGATGGAACCCCCATCGGTGAGTGTGAGGCAGAGGCAAGCAGAAAATGGGAAATGTACCAACTCGGCCCGCGTGACAGCTTGACTGTGCGGATGCATTTGCTTTCCAGAGAGCAGCCTGCAGTGGCAGTGGTCCATTCGAGGGAACCGGCTGGAGCTGGGGCCTCTCAGTCTGTCGCATGCTGGGACGTACACCTGCGTGGCCAAGAACAGCGAGGGCCAAACACAGAAGGACTACACACTCACTGTGCAGGGTAGTAAAGAGCTTCCTGAATCAACCCAGAAAACTTTTGCAGAACATTGATGAGAAAAATGACTCACTCTTTTTTTGCCATTCTCAGTGTCGCCCACCATCCTGGACTCTGACCGCCCGTCGGAAGTGAGTGCACCCATGGGAGAGGAGCTGACTCTGGAGTGCAGAGCAACTGGAGTCCCAACACCCCTCCTCAGCTGGCTTAAAGACGGAGTGCCTGTCGAGGGATCAGACACCCGTCACATTGCGTGAGTCACAGTTCCTGCTGTAGGCATGAAGTAATTATAAAAATAATAATATACTTAATTTAGCTCCTTCTGCTATTGGAAGTAGCTTAGTTTGTTTTACATGCAGCAAAAGCATCAATCAGTTTGACTCCTCAAAGGTTCGTAGAATAACAACATAAATCATCATCAGATGATAATGCGTATGACTGGCGGCTGAGTGGACAGATAAATGGTTGAAAGCTTCTTGCCCAATTTCATCATGAAGAAGAGCAAGAGCAGCTGTTTTCCAGCCGTCCACCAGCTTATGGACATTACCTCACCCAGAGTCAGCAGATGACTGTGTGGATCTGTGGTCAACTGTGAGAAAGTGGTGGGACGATGATGATGGTGATGAGAAAATAATGCCGCGATTTCAGCATGAGGTGAATTGATAATAGATGCTTGTTTCGAGCAGACAAATTAAAGTGAAAACAATGTATTTTTAACCCTGCAGCTTGACCTCTGATGGCAGCACGCTGACTTTACTCAGGCTGAGTCCCAAGGACTCTGGGACGTACACCTGCTTGGCTGTGAGTCCAGCTGGCCAGGAGAGCAAACTCTACACCCTGTTTGTACTTGGCAAGTATTGACAATTTCCCTTTCTACAATTGGGTTTGTGCAATTAGGAGCCTGTTCACACAGAGACAAAATTAGAAATAACAACAAAAGTTGCTGATCTGGAAATTTTTTTTTTTTTTTATCCAGGAACAGATACATTTCTAAATCCAAAAGTGTTTCTTTGTCTCGATGTCAGACAGGACTGTTTCACTTGATTAAATTCGTCCTGATTTCTTCCTCACAGTCCCTCCGTCCATCTCTGGTGAGACCACCATCCCCAGAGAGGTGCAGGTCACACAGGACAGTACCGTGACGCTGGAGTGTCAGGCGGCAGGGAACCCTCCACCGCAGATCAGCTGGCTGAAGAACGGACGCCCGCTGCTCCTCACTCCGCGTGCACGCCTCCTCTCTGGTGACGCCAAGCTGAGGTAAGTTGACATAACCACGGCGTCCTTGTTGAAAAGGTGACGTGTTTACAGAGTTGAGGCTCTTCTAAATGTTCTTCTCCTCCCCGAAAAAGGATTTCTCCTGTGCAGCTGTCGGACTCTGGAGTTTACACATGTGTGGCACGCAGTCGAGCCGGTCTTGCAGAGCTTAGTTATGATGTCCAGGTCCAAGGTATGAATCAACATCCCGCTCACTCGTTTCCTTCAGAAATTATTCATCCCATTTGTACTGGAGGATATGAAACAGATTTGTGTGTGAACGACTCCCAGTGCCCCCTGGAGTGGACCATGTCGAGCCGGTGGAGCCAGTGACAGTAGTCCAGGGGTCGCTAGTGACCTTGACCTGTGAAGCGCGAGGCATCCCCCCGCCCACACTGACTTGGATGAAAGACAGCCAGCCGCTGTCCCTTCACCGCAACCTTCTGCTGGACGGACAAGAGACGAGGCTGCAGCTGCCAGATGTGGCCCCGTCCGACGCAGGCCTCTACAGCTGTGTGGCCAGTAATCAAGCTGGAAGCAGCACAAAGAGCTTCAACCTCACCGTGCTTGGTGAGACCACAACAAGCTCTGCATTCAATCTAGCGTCATTTCTACACTTCAGGCATGAGACGCTGATCCAAAACATGTTGTCTGCAAACCCAGAGCCTCCAAAGATTTCCAGCTCCAGCTCCCCTGAAGAGCTGACCATTGCAGTGAACAGCCCTCTTGAGCTGGAGTGCTCCGCTGTGGGAGTCCCACCTCCCACCCTCAGCTGGCTCAAGGACGGTCGCCCACTCAAGGGAGCGGGCATCATTCAGCAGGATGGTCACTTTGTCAGGATAAGTAAAGTTCAGGTGAATTAATGTGTTGAAAACAGGAATCATTCTGTGGTGAATAAATCGACCTGGATTTCTATACTTCAGAACAGATTACAGAGCCGTACCTCAGGTTTCATTATTCATCCATTTGAAGAAGTTTGACGAAAACTGAAATGTATGATAGAAGCACCCAAATATTCCCAAAAACAAAAATATCAGGGTTTGAAAATCAGTAACGTTTTTTTTTTACATGACATCCAAGGTTTAAATATGAGTGTTTCTGTAGTTAACAGAGTTGAAGTAGACGCAGTAACCGACAAGTAACTTGGACAGTAGTCTTCTCCTTCCTTCACAGGTAGCTGGTTAGTTATTTGGGCTAACTAAATAAATTGAAAGACAAATTTCTCTGGTTAAAGAAAAATAACTAAAGCTATTATTAGTGTGTTGCTCCTCAAAAGCATCACAGTTAGCTGTTACGTGAACCTGTGAGTGGACTAAAATGACCTGTTCCAAACCTGCGTGCTGTTCGTCCCTCCGGGTTGTTTGTCCTCTAAGCAACAATATAAATCCAAATTGCTTAGTTCAACAGAACACACACTCAAGGGTGACCCAATGGAGGTTCCACTTTAATATTCTTTTTTTGTGCACTTAAAAGAATGTAAAACATGAAAAAAAGAAACATTAAACTGCATAAACGACTGTAAGCGCCCATTTTGTCTAGTATATACCCCCCGAAAAATGCATCATTGTTATCCAAAAAGCCATCAGGTTAATTAATTCTGTCTCTTTGAAGGTGGAGGATGCAGGTCTGTACACCTGCCTGGCCAGCAGCCTTGCAGGAGAGGACGGAAAAAACCACTGGGTCCGAGTCCAAGGTGCGATGCAAGCTGCTCTTTTGTGTTGTTGTGCGCAAAGGAAATATATCACGCCAGACTGCTTCCTCCTCTTTCCTCATCTTCTAGTTGCATCTGGAACTTGATAAATAAGGCTCTGTTTTTATTTCAGGGTCAGAAGCAAAACCTGCTGCGGTCTCCTGTAGCATTTATATTGTGGGAATTGTTATGCAAATCGTGAGACCAATGTACAAGGGGAAGGAGATGAAACAGCTTTGATTTATGATGGAAGTGAGCAGAATTTTTATGCTGCTTTAGGATGTGTTTTTGATTGTAAAGATTTTTGACAATATAATCACAGACATTCCAGTAAAAATCCATTAAACTTGTATAAGTAATGCTTTCAGTGAAGTCACCAAATTTAGGGTGTCGTACATAGATACAATCATAATACAAACAGATCCAGTTTTTGAACTGTCAGCCCAGGATGTTTTTGTGTTTAATTCTAAATCCATTGCTTTATAATCTGCGGTTGTTTTTCAGCCCCACCAACGCTCTTTGGCTCAGGGGACACAAGGACACTGACAGTGCCAGTCAATGGACATCTGACCTTGGAATGCCTGGCTGACAGCGACCCTCCTCCGAACATAGAGTGGTACAGGGACGAGGTCAAACTGCAGGTAAGAGTCTGCTCAAAGAATTGAGTGGATGAGTGGATATATCACTCTGAGCTCACTCTCTCACTCCTCTGTCCCTCCAGCCAGGTGGTCGGATCCAGCGGCTGGCTGGGGGTCAGTACCTGGAGATCCAGGAAGTCCGGCCTGAGGACAGCGGACAGTACAGCTGTGTGGTCACCAACATGGCGGGAAGCACCAGCCTGTTTTTCACGGTGGAGATTCTTCGTAAGTGCATTTCGCACATGTTTTCTCCAACAACCCCCCCCCCCCCAAAAAAAACGTCCTCTTTGCTCTCTGCAACTACCATTGAAAGACTTTTGTTGTTTGATTGAAATGAACAACCTATTTTACTTGCTTGTGGTTTTATTAGGCACAAAATCTTGTTTAAGCAAAATACATTGGTCCAAATTTGATACTTGTCTCTGCTTTTGCTGACACAGTCGATATTTTTCTGTCTTCAGTACCACCGGTAATAAAGGAGAGCGGCACCATGGTGACGGTGCACATCGGCCAGGATGCTGTTTTACCTTGTGAAGTTGAAGGCGGCTCTTCACCGACCATCATGTGGCGGAAAGATGGATTCCCTCTTCCTCAAGACAAAAAAAAGTATGTTTTTTCTGTGACTTAAAGCAGCAACACCAGTCCTTTGGAGCTGCAGAGCTGCTGTCTCTCTCTAATTTGAGTCATTCCAGTTATTAATAACCTTTTGCAAACAACTGTATCTCCAATACAGGTTATTTATTTGGTGCATTTATTGTTTAGGTACACTTTGCTATCAGAGGGTTCTTTGCGTATTCATGGAGCACAACTGAATGATGCTGGCCGCTACTACTGCACTGTGTCGAACCAGGCTGGTTCAGACCACAGGGGGATGGATCTCCGTGTTTATGGTAAATGCCTCATTTTTATCTAAGATTTCTTCTCATCCCTCTTTTACACACATTCACTACAGTGTGCATGTCTGTTGAGCTGAAGCTGTTTGTGTCTCTTGTTAGTGGGTCCTTCCATCAGTCCAGGCCCTTTCAATGTGACGGTCACCACCGGGATTAGAGCTGTGCTGAGCTGTGAGACCACAGGTATACCCCCACCTGTGGTCTCCTGGAAGAGGAACGGCACTCCGCTTGATATCAGCCTGCAGCCTGGTGCATACAGGTACACGGTGGCTGCACTCACTGAAGACATCATATGTATGCGGCACCATTTGTACGGCGATAAAAATGAACGCAATTTTGCTTATCTGCACAGGTTACTGTCCTCTGGGTCCCTGGTTCTCTTGTCCCCAGCCACTGAGGATGAAGGTTATTTTGAGTGCACTGCAGTGAACGATGTCGGAGAGGAGCGCCGGGTCATTGAGGTCCTCCTGCAGGGTATTGATTTTTGACTTTTGCAGAATAATGAGACTGTAGAATTTAATCCGAGGTGACTGGACTAAGCCCTTCTGACCATTTCTCCCCCAGTACCACCATCCATTGAAGATGACGTTACGGCTGTCAAAGCGGTCAAAATGTCTCCAGTGGTGTTGCCTTGTCACGTACAAGGACGTCCTCAGCCGGTTGTCACCTGGACGAAGGGAGGAGCCAAACTGAGCTCCAGAGGAGGAAGCTATCGCGTCCTTCCAACGGGTAAGACAACAGTTACCAGACTATACTTATTTCACAGCCTTATGAACAACCACGCCATAAGGACACGAGTACATTTTTGCCCATCAAAGTTCACTGTTTATTAATGTTCCTGCTCATCTTTATGCAGGAGAGTTGGAGATAACTGCTGCTGTGCCAAGTCATGCTGGCAGGTACACATGCTCAGCCCGCAACCCAGCTGGAGTGGCTCACAAACACATCTCTCTCACAGTGCAAGGTGGGCTGTGATAGACCCACAGCGGGCCACAGTGCACAGGTCGTCCCAATGATTACTGTGTTACAGTTCACGCCCGATGACGCTTTGTTGTTTCCTCCTTGCGCTCAGAGCCACCAGAGATCAGGCCGATGGCAGATGAAGTGCAAGTGGTGCTGCACCATGTGACTGTTCTTCCCTGCGAGGCTCACGGCTTCCCGAGGCCGTCGATCACCTGGCAGAGGGAGGGGGTTCCAATAGCAGCAGGTGAGGATGTTAAGAAAATACAACTGAGGTGCTTGCAAGCTATTGGAAAAAAAAACAGTCTTTGAATGCTTAAGGTTCGCAAGCAATAATGCTGTTGGTCTCAAATAATGGAAGTGCTCAGTGATTTTAATGCCCATGTGTTTATAAAAGGTCACCGGCTCGCTGTCCTCTCCAACGGCGCTCTGAAGTTCTCCCGCGTGACACTGGGTGATGCGGGGACGTACCAGTGCCTGGCAAAGAATGAAGCTGGAGTCACTGTGGCCAAGACCAAGTTAGTCCTTCAAGGTAACCCTGATCTCAGTGATAATCCACGGGGTAATACTTTCTCCCTGACAAAATCTTATAGGACAATAAAGAAAAAAATCTCCAGTTCACTGCTGCTAATGAAGCTTTACTTCAATTTAAATGATGTATCGATGAACGGATAATTCTGCATCGGACTGGCATCCTGCCCATACATTGGTGCAGTGTCTGGGATGGGCTCCAGCTCTTGTGACCTCACTCTGGATGGAGCTGGCATATCGCTGGGTAATGGACGAGTGAATTAAACCCGCCCTCATCTCACCCTCTGTCCCACCCCCACCCCCCAGTTCCACCAGTGCTGAGTGTGCCGCGTGTGGAGTACACCGCTGTCTTAGGCCAACCTGTCAGTCTGGAGTGTGTCGCTGATGGACAGCCTCAACCTGAAGTCACCTGGCACAAAGAGAGGAGGCCTGTGGTTGATGGCGCTCACATACACGTCTTTGCCAATGGAACGCTGGCAATTACTTCCACCCAGCGCAGTGACGCAGGCCTGTATACATGCACTGCCAAAAACCTCGCCGGCAGAGCCAGCCACGATATGAGGCTGCTCATTCAAGGTGTGAAAGCTTATTACATTTTCCATCTAATACTGCATAAGGGCTATAACATAAAGTGACTACTTTCTTTTTAACTCTCTCAGTGCCGCCGATGATTCCTCCTGCACAGACAGAACTGTCGGTTGTTCAAGGCTTTCAGGCCCTGTTGCCCTGTGCTGCTCAGGGCTCGCCAGAGCCCAGGGTGTCATGGGAGAAGGATGGCACCCTGGTGCCCAGCCTCCCCAGTAAATTCACCGTCCTACGGTCGGGAGAGCTGATAATCGAAAGGGCCGAGGTCAGCACCACCTGCACCCAAGCTTCTTTTTTTTCTGAATTACAAGCGGCACAGCTCTCATTGTGATCATGACAATTAATCCTGCTTCCTTCACACAGCCAGGGGATGCTGGTGTATTCACATGTGTCGCCACCAACCCAGCAGGCTCTGTGAGGCAAGATATCCAGCTGTCAATCAATATGAGACCTGCCTTCAAGGAGCTGCCAGGCGATGTGACCCTGAACAAAGGGCAGAGGCTGGCTTTATCCTGCCACGCTCAGGGAACACCATCGCCCATCATCTCCTGGACTGTCAACAACAGTCCCTACGCTGGTATCCAACTCCCTCGCTCCCATTTAAACAGAAAACCACAGAGTTGTTAAACAAGTCCTAATCCATCCCAGTTTACGTGTTGGTTTTGGCACTGATTCATTTGTGCTTGTCATTTGTAAAATGTTCCAGGCGCAACTGTCGACGAGGCAGGCAGAAGCTCCATCGCGATTGAAAATGTGACCATGAGTGATGCAGGAACCTACGTGTGTATTGCAGAAAATAGTGTTGGTACCATCAGAGCGCTGTCATTTATCCGGATCAGAGGTGAGTTCTTTGTTGAACCGTGTTACTCCAGACTGATGACATGCATCCCCATGAATATGTGTCCTGTGTCTCTCCAGAGCCTCCAGTGTTAAAGGGTGAAGCCCACATGTCTCAGACAGTTGTCCAGGGCACCTCCGCCGTGCTGGACTGTCCGGTCCATGGGGACCCCAGCCCGATTCTTCGATGGCTACGAAACGGAAAACCAATTCTGCGCTCCCTCCGAATGCAAGCGCTTCACAATGGCTCCTTGGTCATTTACAGCACCACTGTAAATATAACTTTTTTTTCCCTTCTGCATTCCACATTTTACAGCAGCGGCTACTTCGCTCAATGTGGTTCGACAGGCGTCGTCCCTTTGGGTTGAATAATCGGTTCTCTCCTTCGGCAAACTGCATCAACAAATGTTTCATGTTGTGGCGAGCAGTAGAGCAGCATTCATCCCCTGCATGCTTCATCTACAGTCCCCTTGAGTAAAGGAACAGTGTGTGACTGTCCTGCGCTGTCTTGCTTCCTCCAAAATCAGATTGAGTTCAGTCAGAGAGGCTAACAGCATTAGCAACAGAGGGAAGAGACGAACAGAAAGCTGGATGTTCCCAGACTCTGCCTCTCTTTCCACAGCCTGTAACCTTGTTACGGCCTCTTACTGCTGCTATAATTGCACAGCCTGCAGCTGAGACTTCTCACAGACGGATGACTGTCCTTTTCTGAGATTGCTCTAATGTGAAATCTCCTCTCCCTGGCACAGTTTTATCTATTATGACCCAAAATTTAATGGAGCAAAGTCAAGTGTCCCCATTAAAAAATGGCCCCCTTTTTCCCAGTTAATGCGAGTTTCTCCTCTGTGTAAAAGTGTTTGTAATTTAAAGATGCAGGTTTGTGATTCCATCAGAGGGTAATTGTCCCTCAGAGTTCGAATTAAGCCCAAATCTTCTCCTTTGGAATCACAGGCTGCAGATGAAGGGCAGTATCAGTGTGTGGCCGAGAGTGAGGCTGGCACAGCAGAGAGGACCATCACTCTTAAAGTTCAGGGTACGTGCTTCCCGTCTCCCTGCACACACTTCAGCTTGTTATGATCAACACATTTGCTGCTCTCTGCATCTTTCTTGCTGCCTGTATATTCAAGTGCTCGTGCAGATAAATGTCTTTGGTCCTCTTCATTTTCTTTCGTTTTTGCCCTTTTCACATTAGTCAACGGAGGTTACTCCAGCTGGGAGGAGTGGGGCCCGTGTAGCAGCTCCTGTGGGCAAGGCTTCCAGGAACGAATCAGGTTATGCAACAACCCAGAGCCAGCCAACGGCGGGCGCACATGCAGTGGGCCCAGTAACGACTCCAGGAAATGTCAGACTGGTTTATGTCCAGGTACGACAGGCGCTTGATTGTTCTAAACAAACATTGTCTTAAAAGCAACCACATTAAACTGTTTGACAACTTAACCACGGAATCTTGGCTTCTAAGGGTATCGGCACAGCGTTTGTGTTAGGGAGTTATGTCGCATTTTTTTTGGACTCACACTTTGTTGTGTCCGGTGTCATCAGGAGATGTTCCGCGTAAGACCAGAGGCAGCCTGATAGGGATGGTGAATGAGAGAGAATTCGGTGTGTCCTTCCTGGAGGCCAACATTACAGACAACATGGAGGAGGGCAGCAGCACGCTGCAGGCCCGCCTGGACAACATCCCCCCTACTGTGGGTGAGTGATCACAACGTCTGCTAAAGGGGAGAGGTTAAAGCATCTCCATTGCAGGTCTTTAGTATGTCTGAAGTTTGTGAGGCACGTGAGTGCAGTTTTGAAAGAGGCCAAGATTTGCTGCTGTTGCATCGTAGGTCCTCTGCTGCGGGTGCTGGTGTCCGTGTTCGCCCCCATCTACTGGACCACCGTGCTGCAGAGCGGGGAGGCCAGGAACGGCTACTCCTTCACTCAGGGCCAGTTCAGGCAGGAGTCTCAGCTGGAGTTCGAGACTGGTGAGCTCCGTCCTTCATAAATGTTTTACCCGTGTGAATGAAAGTAGCAAGTGTTCTCCCATCAATGTTTAATACCTTTGATTTATTTAAGATGTTGTTTATTTGAAGAAACACTTTAGGTACCCGAGTTACAAGTTTGAAACTGAAAACAATGGACTTGAAATTCAAGAAGGCCTTTTTGATGCATAACTTATTCATTGCCGTAAACTGTGAGGAGTGGGGGATTTGTTTCTGGCTCGCACTTTTCTGAAACAACCAGCAGATGGCACTACTCACTACCAGTGACAAACAAAGCTGTTCACATGAGGGTCATTGCCTCCAAATAGTTTCAGCATGCTCCCCTGCAGCTCTCACTGATTTTCCTGTTGTTTCATCAGGAGAGATCCTGCGTTTGACCCATGTTGCCAGAGGTGTGGATTCCGAGGGAGTTTTGCTCATCGACATCGTCATTAACGGATTCGTTCCCCCGTCATTATCGTCATCGCATCTGACCCTACAGGTGAGTTAACCGTGGCCACCACTGCACGGGTTTTAAAGTCCTTAAGTATGTCCTGCCTCGGAGACAGACCCAAACTGGAGGATCTGATGCTGTCATACTTCAGATCCTGTCCACTTTGTCCGAACCTGATTATGTTTCCGTCCCGCAGGAGTTCGATGAGTCATACGTGCAGACAGGCCAAGGGCAGCTGTACTCGTGGTCATCGCAAACCCACCAGAGAGGAGGAAGCCCCATGGTGCTGCGCTGTAATCACACCGTTATTTACGAGGGCCAGGAGGAGCGCCAGGGCCCTCTGCTCCAGCTGCTCAAGGTCTCCGGCGTGAACAGCGTCTACAACATGTTTACTCTCACTCTGGACTTCCATATCACTGCCAGCCTCCTCATACCAGGTCTGGGAGATTAATTTACAGTGATCTTGAGTTTTACAAGCAGCACACCGTGACATACTGGAACTAAATGCTGCTGCAGCTAACAGTGGCTCTCTGTTTGCAGATGGTTATGAACACACGTGCCCCAAAGGTTTCATTCTTGACACAGCCTCCTACTGTGCTGGTATGCTGTTCTACTTTCCCTTCGCCTTATTTATCTCCCTGCAATATTTATTCCAACATTTGTCACTGAACCAGTTTTATCATTTGAATTCAATAATGCTTTTACTAGATGAAGATGAGTGTGCCCTGCAGTCACCCTGCTCTCACTCCTGCAACAACATCATGGGGGGCTTTTCCTGTTCCTGCCCCTCCGGCTTCACCATCTCTACAGAGACCAACACATGCCAGGGTGAGACAGAAAACAACCTGCAGCAAGTTTGCTCAGTAATTAACGTGTAAAGGCCAACAATCAGAGAAGAAAAATCAGTTTAAACTCTCAACTTTGCGTCACTGCTGCTTCAGCATGTATTCATTTGTAACTCTTAATACCATGCAGATATTGACGAGTGTTCCCAAGGCTCACACATGTGCCACTACAACCAGCAGTGTGTTAATACGCTCGGGACGTATCGCTGCCAGGCCAAGTGCGGCCCAGGATTCAAACCCAGCATCACAGGAACCAGCTGTGAAGGCAAGACGCTGTCACTCACTGTCCACTGTCAGACAAAAACAACTGGCCCGCTAAAAAAAATCATTTTAAGCACCAAAAATCTGTACATGTATTTCACGTATACATGAAGCCATGTCTCAAATTTGTTTCTCAGATGTGGATGAATGCCAGGAGTCGTCCGTCTCCCCGTGCCAGCATCAGTGCCTCAATACTCTGGGCTCCTATCGCTGCATCTGTCACCCTGGTTACCAGCTGTCAGGCCATCGATGCATGGGTCAGTCAGTTAAATTGTTTTCTTTTCCATAACTGGAAAAAATAGACCATTACTTTGCTTCTTCTTGCTTCTATCTTTACCAGAAACAACTCTAAGCATCAGTGTTGTGTCTTTAGACTCTGTGACTGATGGGCAGTGAGTAACAGCTCTGTTTTGATGGCTGCACTCTTGCAGACATCAATGAGTGCCTGAGAAACATCTGCCCGGCTCACCAGCAGTGCCGCAACACAGAGGGAGGGTACCAGTGCTTCGACAGTTGCCCTGCTGGGATGACCAAAGCAGAGAATGGAGCCTGCATGGGTTAGTGACTGTCATCCTTTTTCCACATTAATTCATAATTTCTTCATTCAAATTTTACTTTGGACAGTTTTTTTCACAATTGTACCCAAACTTAGATTAATCCATGCAGTTAAAACACTGAAAATTTGATCTCTGTCAACATATGGAAAAAATGTAGCAGTTTTTGTAAATTTTTGCAGAAACAAATAACTTTTTCCCTGTAATTTTCCAGATATTGACGAGTGCCAGGATGGAAGCCACATGTGCCGCTACACTCAGATCTGTCAGAACACAATGGGAGGTTATGGCTGCATTTGTCCCAGAGGTTATAGATCACAGGGAGTGGGGCTTCCATGTTTGGGTAGGATATCCTTCTTATTACAAAGCCATTTGCGGCGCTCAATAGTTTCAGGTGATGTGGAAATAACTTCTTTTTGTTTACTTCCATCTTTTTCAGATGTTGACGAATGCCTGCAGTCGCCAAACCCGTGTGCCTACCAGTGCAGAAACGTGCCAGGAAGCTTCCGGTGCACATGTCCTCCTGGAACTGTGCTGCTCGGAGACGGGCGCTCCTGTGCCGGGCTGGAGAGAGGTCAGACCTTCGTCAACGGCACCAGAGTTAGGGCCAGGCTCCGCCCACAGCTGGTGTCGTCCCTCGGCAGACCGATCCTGTCGCGCTCTCAGGGCGTGTCCCGCATCACCAGACAGAGCTGTCCTGTAGGGTACACCAACAGAGACGGCACATGTGTGGGTACGTTTGGGCCACGGTAAAAGGAAATGGAAAACCGAACATCACTTATCAGTTAGGAGAGAAATCCTTAGATTCAATTATACAATATTACATTTCGTCTCACAGACAGGAATAAGTCATGATAGGGTACAACAAGACCACATCTTTCCTCTAAAGCCGGGTCTGCTGAGGCCACAGTTTCTGAGTTTTTTTCTGTAAAGTGACCAAATAAGCAAAATAGTCCAGAGAGTTTGAGGCTCCTCCTTCATAGCCTTCACACTGAAACACGTCTACAGCTCGTCCGGCCCCACAGTAACTCTCGGCGATTATTTCCTGCACAGATGTGGACGAGTGTCTGCTCAGGAAGCCGTGCCAACACGAGTGCCGTAACACCATCGGCAGCTTCCAGTGTTTGTGTCCTCCAGGATACCAGCTGCTGCCCAATGGCAGGAGCTGCAAAGGTAAAGCAGCTCCTCACACTGTCTCAATGCAACACAAGAGTCATTAATATTTGTGTGCAGATGTGGCTGCGAAGACGCTGTGACAAAGCAACAGATGTTATGATGTCATCTCTGAAAGGTCACTGTGTTGTGCTGCTGGAGAATCTACAGAGTACAACAAGCTGACAAACCAGTCAGAGGTTTTCCGATCGCGTCATATCACTCTGTGTATTGGGTAATTCGATGTGTTCATGATATCCGACTAGAAGCGAGCAGGTGCAAATGCTGGAAATAAACAACGGCTGAAGCTCCAAGATGCTGAGAGCCACACAGGAGACAGATGTGATGCTACGAAATTTTTTCCTCTTTTTTTCCCCCCTATTAGATATTGATGAGTGTAAAGAACAAGGTGTCCAGTGTGGACACAATCAGATGTGTTTCAATACCCGAGGAGGTTACCAGTGTCTGGATACACCCTGTCCTGCATCCTACCAGAGTGGAGGGAGCCCTGGGTAATCTGCACAACTGATAGACACTGCACATTGTGAGAAGACAGTGATTTGGTTGCGAGCGATTCGTTGTATGAAATTTCTTCTTTCGTGATGTCTTTTACAGGACCTGCTACAGGCCCTGCTCGCTGGACTGCGCCGCAGGAGGCTCCCCCTTGATCCTGCAGTACAAGCTTCTCACTCTCCCCTCCGGCATCCCACCCAATCACAACGTGGTCCGCCTGTCGGCCTTCTCGGAGTCCGGCATCCTGCAGGAGCGCACCTCCTTCATGATACTTGAGCAGGAATCGATGACGGGCGTGTTGGGGCACGTGTTCGGCATCAGGGATGAAGCCGGCAGGGGTATCATCTTCACGCTGCGGCTGCTGGACAGACCGGGACTGGTGCGGCTCAAGGTCCAGGCCACCACTCTGTCGCTGCAGGGTCGCATCACCTACCAGAGCATCTTCATCATCTACATATCTATCTCTGCGTACCCCTACTGAGGCTACGCTATGTGTGAAACTGTCCCTCGGCGGCCTCTGACCGACGCTCATCCACGTTGTGCCTTGGATACTTTGCGACGGAAAATCTTCCAAACTCGGCAAGGTGGGCGGGGTTAGTGTGTGGATTTCATGAAGGCGCAAACCCTGTTCACCTTTTTGTGTTGCCTTCCGTGGGTTCCGTTCAATAGCGAACGGAATAATTTGTACTGAAGTCATCTGAACTGACAAACAGGGCCGGTTCAACGTAATCTGTTCTTCATGGATTTTGTTATTATTTAGCAAAGAGAGACTGCATCTTTCTTCTTCATTGAGAACAGAAGGAAAAAAGTGTCCAGTCAAACGACCACTGAAATCCTCCAGTACCGATCAGGACCTACCAGCCCTATTTTATAATGTTTTGCTCTCTATTATTTTCTACGTTACTTTACATTGTTGAATTACTACTTTTGCGAACAGATTTAGTCTCATATAAAAAACACTCCTGATATGCGCAGTCGGAAAAAAACAAGCCGACCACAAATATTCCCACAGCTATAAAGTTGTTTTTCCCCTCTATTATTTTAATTTATTTAAGTCATTTGAACACATCACTGGTCTGCACACCCGCCTGTCACACAAGGTTTATGACAACATAACGACACAATCATGGCTTGTGTTTCATCTGTTTTATGTGTTTTTTAAGCTTGTTTAGAACTATTTCTTGTTTCATAACAACCAAAGGTGCTACTCTGAATGTACTGACATGTTTTGATTACCGGAAATTCAGTAAAGCTGCCAAAGATGAGGTGGAAAAATGAAGCTCTGCCTGCATGACCAGATTCTTCACTATGGCAACAAAACAGCTCGTCTTTCGGCGTTTCAAAGGCTCCTTCGCGTCTCGACATGCACAGCTGGCGCTCAGACGTGCCGTCGATGCACAAATCCGAGGAGGGAAGTCCCATGAAAAACCACACAGAATACCCCCGAATGCAGCACAGTGTTTACCTTCCCTCCTGCGGATAAACATTAGCGTCCTTTTGTTGTAAATGAGTGTCAAATGTTTGTGGCAATAAAATGGACGACACTTTTGTTTTCGTCTTTCCTTCGTCTGAGCGAGTCTTCGTTCGATCATGTTTGACTCACATTTAGATGACTCCAACTTCATGTGACAGTCAAATTGTTTTCACTAATTCAAATCAGTTGGGTTTTTTTACATCAACTCAACAAGAAGTTACTCGAGTCAAAGCAAAAACAGACCTGCAACATACTCTTTCAAATTGTGTTGTGTTTTTTTACAACTTCGTTATTTTCATCTATCAAATTATATATCCGTCATTATACTCCCACAATCTAAAGACTTATGGCACTTGTCAGCTAACAGTCGACTTGATTGGCTGTAAGTGTCCGTGTATGTGTGATTGTCAGTTTCTTTTGGTTTTCCTGTGATTTGTTGGTGTGAGACACGATAATTAGTCAGTACAATGAAGTCCTCATTTGTATAAATCTGTTTTATAACAGTAATGCCCAAAGTTTAACGAACGGTTCAGAACATGAGAGGTGATGAAGGAGGCAGGAAATGCATTGAAAGAGCCCGAGTTATGGCCGCCATGAACGTCTTTTTCCAAACAGAAAAACCAGAGAGAAGATAAAACATTTCACACAGAAAAAACAGGTTGATCACAAAACTTAATCCCATCTTCAGGGAAGGGAAAACAGTCACTGAACAAAGATCAGCGAGAGATGATCGAAGGAGGACCAAACAGATGTCTTCCGGACTACCAGAGGATCAGATTGAGACAAGGTTGTTCCTTTTTTGGAATTATGAGAGTTAACCTGCTGATTTAATAAAAAAAAACACTGTTGATCTCTAAATTCAAATAAGATGGCTGCATTTTCTATTTTACTTCTCAAATTTCAATGTGAAACAATACTTGTGAGAAAACTACAACTACAACAATAACTTGTTTAAAAGTGCTTAGAATGAAGGCCGCCTGTTTTCTGTATCTAAAGCGAACACAGAAGTTTCAGAAATTCTTTCATTGTTGGCAGTTGCTAACAGGTAGCATCAGCAGATGGAAAAAAGTGGCCTTTTGGTCAGAATCTGCTCCATATTATGTGTGTTTTAGATGAATAATTGAAGGCAGGAAGTCGTATGAGTCATTGACCTTTATCCACTACGGAAACAGGAAATCTGCAGTAAGTACTGACTGCCTCAGGTAATACCTCTGATGCTCAGTAGATGGAGCAGAGCTTAGGTGGTTCTCCGAACCACTCTGGGATCATCTGCGATGCCCTCAATGTCTGCCCAGCCCACTGCGCTGTCTCTCAGCTGTCATCACTGTGGAGCTGCTGCTTGAAAAAGGTGCTCAGGAGAGAAACACTTAAACATTAGAGTGGAACTATTTATATCTGGAGATACTCTTGCGTCCGTTGAAAAGGGTGAAAAGCTGGTGTTGCTCTGCATCAGCAATGCTCAGTGTTGTTTTCTGCTGGTTATCTGCCTGGAATGAGTAACAGAGGAGGTCACAGAAAGTTGACCTTAGCTGTACTGGGAAAGAGTGTTTGTTGTTGCTTCACCATTGTGTGATTGCGTGTGTGTGTGTGTGTGCGTGTGTGTGTGTGTGTGTGTGTGTGTGTGTGTGTGTGTGTGTGTGTGTGTGTGTGT